>OY978021.1:5535371-6735371 GCA_963854515.1 Pandemis heparana | reverse complement strand
ACGTGCCTACTAAATTCCATGCAAATCCGTCCAGCGCCGTTTTAGAAACTATCTAGCCAAAAGTGGAAAAGCAACAACAGATATACCCACAAACGTTCGCATTTATAATACTTGTGGGATGAACCGAATTATGGACTTATTTTGTAGTTAACCTCGAACACATTAAAAAGTCCTCCTATGCCTGACCGAACACGGTTCAGTAAAATAACAAAGATAGTGATCTGTCAGATTAGTTCGGAACTAATGAAGTAAATATTTACGTAGATGAATTCATATTTTCAGAACTTTAATGATATCGTATCAACTATTGGACTTTAGAATATATTTTTATTGACAACGAACTAGTTAAATGAGTAAACAGCCGAATCTTGATTGTAATGCCCTAATAAATGAAAGAAAGAAAAGAAAGGAAACGGTTCATAGTTCAGTGTACTCATTACAATATTCTATCAAGAAACCTCTTTTATTAACTTGAGGTTAAATGTTAATAGCACGGTAGAAGATGTAATTTTTTAATGGCTTTAACTTCAAAAAATATTTATTTTACGGTTGAAAGAGGCCATAGGAGTCCGCAGTGTTTATAATTATTCTACTTGATAACTCCACGAGTTTTCCTGAGAAAAACAATCTTGACCGATAAAAGGTGGATAGCCCAGACAGACGGACAATTAATATAAATATAAAACAATCCTTCACAGCGTTCCGTTTTTCTTTTTGAGGTAAGTATAGACACCTAAAATAGTGAAGCACTTGCTTGGTGATCGTAGATAACTGCATACCTAGTATTGTGGAAAAAATACATAAACAACCCTCATACCCTTAACCCTCAATAGGTGCCCTCAGACTATGGACTGGACACTCTACGACAAAATCAATTAACAGGTAAGTGAATATGTCAAACCTGCATAGGATATAGTTAAATTTGTATCATATCACTAGACACAACTATTGTAAAGGACATAGTTAAAAATTAAACCTATGCGATCGATAAAAATAACCATTACCCTATTAAGGATTCATGTTATAACCATGCTCCCAATTCGTTCTGAAAAGGATAGAGTTGTGAAATTGCTCTGGTAACTCAGGGTGCTACAAAAAAAATACCAGTTTTTTTATGGGAAGACGAGGCAAACGAGCAAGCGGGTCAACTGATGGTAGTATCACCGTCACCCATGAGAACCAGCAACCCTAGGAGAGTTGCCGGTCCGTTGCCGGCCTTTAAGGGAACAGTACTATGAGTGGAAATCTATCAGGACCCCGCTTAACGCGTTCACTGCCACCGATGCATAATGTGCGTTTTCGTGACTTGCGCTGTGCCGCTGTCATAATTTTACAGGCAACTGAACGCACACATGTGCGTCAGTGGCACCTGAAGAAGTCTCAAGCTTGGAAAGTGGCAGCGAGTGCGTTAAAGACGGTCTAATTACACTGATTTGTTGCAAATGATCCGATCCGCTTCAGATACCATAATATTATGATTTGACAGTTCTATAAAACTTCATAAACTTGTAAACACTTACGTTTCGACATGATGCGGGACCGGACTCATTCAACGTAAGACCGCTCGTGTACCTTAAAAAAAAACTTTATAAACACTCCAGATATAAACACAACATAAAACACTGCGAAACGTAGTCAAAATAAACTAACGCAGCAGGCGTCTGAACCTACTATGAGGTTAACGTGTACGATAAATTTATCTATAGTATTATCACGCGAATTGAGTTAATGTGTACACTTAAATGAGGCCATGTGAACACTGGCAGCAAATGAAAATGCCGCAGTATATATTATACGCAAACATAAAAAAACATGGTCGTGAAACATCTCTATAGTCTCAATATTAAACATTGCACACGGAGCTACACCTTTATGAGGCATGCCATGTGTGAAGTGGAAACAATATTGACTACCTACACACCAAATTGTCATGATTGTCACTATTTTTTTCTCTAAAACTTATGGAACAATGTAAATTAAGTTTTTAGAGACTGGGCACGAATTTAAGGCGAGTGTATATCCTAAGACTTGTACGAGTACAAGACTGGCAAGGTGACAACAGTTCCAATAGTATCGTGGGTGTCCATGTGTGGTGTTGATCACCTAACATCAGGTAAACAGCATGCCCGTTTTTCAACTTTAATAAGTAAAAGTAGGATAAAAAAAAACAAATATTACATACATGCATAAGAACATCATTTTGTATCAAAGTATGTATAATTTAATGTTTAGAATAAGTAAAACCTGAGAAAAGGTAAAAAAAATCGTATGTCCACGCATTCTTGATGACCACATGACAACACTAATATGATTAAAGTGTATTTTAATATTAAGAAACAATATGAATAAACTTATCCTCACTTGATCCTCACACCGTTTACTTTAAACGTTGGTATTAAACTATTCCAAACGCTGAGATGTCTAAAATATAAATGTAAAATTTTAACAACAACTTATTTATGCATTTTAAGTTACTTTAAGTTTCACGTGCCAAAAAAACTGGAAGTTAAAGTTTAATTTAACATTAGTAAAATTTGAATTGACTTTAAGTATCTTTTGTGTAAACAATTTTCTAAGACGTCACATGAATTAAAACAAACTTGAAAGTTACCTTGAAGTTAATAAATGTGTACACGTTTGGCATTAGTTGCAAATTCAGCTGAAGATTATATTAATAATTTATTTTTGTCGTATTAGCGAGGAAGCGCGGCTATCCTTTTACTTCATATTTTGCGGCTCTTTACGTTTTGATTTGACACTTGGAGTTTTTTTTAATTTACGTCTGTGCTCTATGGCTTTTAAATTCAGCCAGTACTTATTAGTAGTGTGCATTTTTGTACTATGTAGGTATTGGCTCAGATATTTTGTCTGAGTGAGTTGGATCTATGTTATGACGTCGGCAGCAATAATAATATTTTCAAAGACAAAAAAAGACCGAGATAAAGTGAAACGCCTGAGCCTACCAATCCCGCCTTTTTCGTTTAGTAGAAGCTACTGTCAAATCTAATAAAAGAACTGATAAATAAGGATTAGATTAGATTTAGATTTATTTATTCGTCAACAAAAATTACATTATATAAAAACATGCATGTCACAAATATAACACACACACACACACATACACACACACACACAGCACACACAGCACACACACAGCACAGCACAGCGAGGGCACAGCATTCTCTACACTACGCACGTGTATAATATGTGTAGCAATAGAGCAAAGGATCAGTTCAGTTTCTATTTTATTTCAATTAGCGCTTACAACCTCCCGAAATTTACAAACTTTATAGATGCTCAATAAAACCCTATAGTTGCCCGGTTATGGGTCAAACCATTTACGACGAAAAACTGTAGTTAACTGCGTAATTTAGATTATAATGCTCCACGAATTTTGTACCTATAGCATTTGAAACCAATTGGTTTTTTCCTTATCGTCGATCATACAAGCAGCTATATTAAATGACGGCACCAGTTTTACTCCATCATTTCCATTTAGCGTGTGTTACCGACAGGCATGGCATTGATTTCAGTTTTACAAATTTTACAACCAAGGATTCATACGATCCTATTTCTTGTACATTTTCGTGGGTACGTTATATCACCTCTAAGTAACTACCTAAAGTGGAATTATGTTATTAGATTGGCACTTAGCCCATGTACAATAGTGTAAACATTTTTTTGATACTCACCAAAAATGATTTCCACAATTTATTAAATCTAAAATTCACTACGCACAACCCATTTCAATAATACGACAAAACAATCTAATAAATTGTTTATGTTAACGAGATCATACTGTTTTCGGTTAACATTTAAAATAACGACTTTTACTTATATCTACAGGATTGACTTATTTTTTTATTATGATCACAGTCCTTTATATAAATAATTGTCTATTTTACTAAAAAAGCGCCGCATTGAGCGCGCCACTACGGTGATCACTCCCCGGACTCGGACATGGCACCCGCATCGCACCACCAGGGGTTCCAACGCGCATGCCCGCACCATTTTCAGGTTATCTACTTTTCCATTCACTTTTCATAGGAATAAAAGAGCAAGAAGCGTGCGGTAGTAACATGCGCAGTGTTATTGATGGAAATATTGGCGGGAAACTGCAGGTACTAGCCGACGAATGGGCTGACTATAGACATTTTAATAAACAAACTGTTTTAGAAAAGTGGAGCGCTTACTTGGGATCGATGTCGAGATTAAACGGCCGGCTAGTTAAATCAAAATATAACTCTGGTAATGATTGGCGTGTTTCCAAGGCTGCCGGTTAGAAATTGTCATACGTTTATTGTTGTTGCACCTACGCTGGTCGCGACGATAGCCGTTGTCTCTTTCTCTGATTACCAAGTATGACAGAGACGGAGCACTTGCGTCAGATGTACGTGGAATCCTACAAAAGCCTAGAGGCCTAAAATGCTTTGAATGGCGCCCAAACGATCTTAGTAGCGTTTTTACTAGTCATTTTAGTTTCATGGCTCAGAAAACATCCTACTTTCTGTAGATTTCATCTGTTTAGGATTTTTACAGATAAGTTACGCACCCTAGCGATTTCAATAGCAATTCACATTATGTACCTAACGTTTTTACCCACGACGAAACGGCACCTATTATGCATTTAGGGTGATGATAGGTTGTTGTGTTTGTTTAGTCATGTAACGAATATCAAAACCAAACGTCACCCCGGACTGTAAGGCGGTACAAGTAAGTGATAAAAGAACGGTAGAAAATCCCACTTCAAAATCACCCGAAAAATTAAAGATTGTGTCGCTCACGCTCAGGACAATATAAAAAAAACTTCAGATCATGATCAGCGTAAGAATAATTTTTGTTGTTTCCTAGATTTAGTAAACGTCTGACTATATCAAATTCAACAAAAACCTGTAGGTATTTGTATGTAATAGTATTTTATGCAACAGTTGTATTAGAGGGGTCAAAAAAGGCGAGTGGTGTGGGTTACGATGTGAGCGTAGCGAACATCGTAAGAAATTCGCCACGAGCTTTTTTTGACTTGCTAATACAACGTTGCATACAATATTTTTTCTACGACTAAGTAGGTACTTACTAAATTAGAGTAATACTTTCTCCAAAAACGAAGAAGTCCAGTTTTCCAGTCTCCACGCAGAAATTCTCGTACCTAGGTTTTATCATTGCCGAGATTTTCTAGGCAACGCATTTTCCATCACTTCCTGGGCCGCTGCGGATATTTCTTCCGGTGTTGAGTTAATTTCGTTTTCATCCATATTTTTTTATGATACGTTACAAAACTTTGTTAAAACTATTGCAATCAAATAATAACAAATACTTTACAAACAAGACAAGAGCAGGAAACATGAAAACGACTAACGAAAAAATTGGAAGTTTGTTTATAGTAAACTTTGTTTTTAATTAACGTTAACTTTTTTTTATAGCCTTGCATTCTTGGCGCATTTAGCCAAAACGTTTACCAACTTGCCAGTGACGTTATTTAAAAATCTTGTTTGTTATGTTGGCATCTACGCATTTCGTTCAGAAAGTTCTAGTTCTATAAAAATCCATTCGAATGAAATAATTTGTTAGGTTGGTAGCCATGCATTTTCATCGTAAATTTAATGTTGATCCTGTAAAAGTTTTACCTAGATCTGGCAGTCTATGGCTGGCAGAGTAACGATGGAGCACTTTTAGAGCCATAAGCCAACAAGTGCTTTTAGAGGGATTAGACAATATAGACTTAGCCAAAGTCTTATTATGAGTGTTCTTATAGTGGTGCTCGTGATAACATAAATCACAGATAATAGTACAGGAGTAGGAAAAGTTACGTAAACAAACCTTTACTAATTGTTAACAAAATTGTGCATAAAAAATAATACCAGGTAGTTACTTACCTAATTTATTTACTTAGATACTTACTTACTTACCTACCTATCACAACTTTACGAGTGTTTATTTAACTTTTATAATACCTTAAAATATAATCCAGTCATACATAGACCAGATTCTGTCAAGTATTGAGATAAAATAATTCAGTTCAAGATACCTAGCCAGGTTACGAAACGAAATCATAATGATGATGTGATAAAAAGATAGGACAACTGATTTACTAACTCACCTCATAAGAATTCATTGAAAACACAAGACGATTATTATACTAGGTACCTAATGTTTATTTTTTTAAGCTTAAATTTGTCTAATCTCTGCAGTTTGTGGGTAGGATCACAACACAACTAGCCTTCAACTAGCAGAACTAGAAAATACATATTAAATAAAACGCCCTCTTTGTATTCTAAATGGAGTTACAGTTCCGTGTCTTCAGCTGCCATTACTTTACTTTACGCTGTGTGTTTATTAAGTGTAAAACTTTGTAAGTGTACCGATAGATGGCGTAGAATAACACTAATAGTTAGCACAACAGCACACGTGGTTGGTAGCGAGCAAAGAGTATGTAGCGAGGTGGTAGGTAGCACATCCACGGTGACTACGTTTTGCTCTCAGTACGGTTCAGAATTGGACTGTCCTCCGTTCAATGAGGGCTACCCCATGGGGCTACCGTAGCATATTTGTGCTCACCAGTTGGCGCCACTGTCGAGTAAGGTCCTGTCACTTTAGCAGTTATTAAAAGTACTTAACTGTTTTAGCGAATTATTTGATTTTCCTCAGTGTTACGACTGTTGCGCAGTTTTTTTTGTCTTTTGAAGTAAGTGTTGTAGAAGATGTAGTGCGAAATGATTTTCTATGACATTTTGTTGAATCCCATGCGGTTTTCAACTTTAACGGCATTTGAATAAGGTTCTTAATCTTATTTATAAAACAATTTAATCCGACAGCTGCATTGTATACACGACTTTAAAAACATGTCACTAAAGTTGAAAACCGGATAAAATTAACCAAATGTCATGAAAAATCATTTTGCGCTACATCTGTAAGGTTGTCGATTTTTTTAAGTAAAGAAATGGAAGTAATGTTGATGTTGATAGTAGAGCCATTTTAAATGTACATGGTGTATCAGACACCCCCTAACAATAATCCACTGGGGTAGTCCATAGCTATAGAAGCTAAAAAAATGTTTCGAAAAAAATTGGAGTATTTTTTTTTCTATAGGAATAGTAGTATTAACTGCTTTGATAAACAATAACTGTAGATACACAGTGCCATACAAAATCCCCTTCAAAAAATGTCCGAACTATTTATTTGTTTGCGTAACAAATAAAATCATCACCTACACAAAGTAATTAAGAGAATAAGTGACCAAATTTGATTCTAGTCTTTACTTAATTACAGTTGAATTTCGCTACTCCACAGTTAAAAATATATTTACGTGTGCGTAGAGAAAAGTAATCCCACCACACAGACGAATTGAAAGAATACGTGACGAAATTTGAACCTAGTCTTTACTTCATTACAGTCGAATTTCGGTAGCAGAAAAACTCCAAAACGCTTGACACCTTGACAGATAAACTTGACAATTTCACACACGTTTGGTTTAAACTCGGATATGAATGTAAGCCTTATCAGAAACGGCAGAGGGATTAATTTCACTTGTTACATTGAAGGCGACGCTTTGACGAGTTTGAAGTTGCTTTGACGGACGAAATTATGTTGTTGAACAAAGAATGCATTCGGACTTTCGGAGAGGACTTTATTTTTTAAAAGTTTTCGACAATTAATGCAATTAAAAACAGGGTGAAATTAATGTTAACGCCAATACTTAACAGGATGAATGGGGAAGTCATTTAGATAATCTTAAAGCTAATTTTCTTTACTCCAAACCAAATGTTTACCGTTTTCGAGATACGTATCTATATCCTACTAATATTATAAATGCGAAAGTTTAGGAGGATGGATGGATGTGACGATGTGAGTGTGTATGTTTGTTCCTTCTTCGCGCTGAAACGACTGGACGGATTTTCATAAAATTTGGAACGGAGATAGCTGGTACCCTAGATTAACACATAGGCTACTTTGTATCCCGGAAAGTTGCATAATTCCCGAAGGATAGCGGTAAACATGACAAATGTCGTAGCTGCCTAAAGTGGCAACGTATATAATTATTGCAGAATAATAATATATCAAAACCGTTGTCAGAGACGTCAGTTAATATTATGATTATTAGAACTTAATCGACGTCTCTGAGTATGAAAGTTAACTTTAATTACCTACCCAGTCGGTTGTATTGACTGACAGTGGAAATTTAGAATTGTTTTACCATGTTCATGGATCAAGTTCAAGTTTCAATTAATCATCCCTGCAGCACTCAGAGTTCTTATTATGTTAATTGGCGTTTTTGAGTGTGAAAATTAAGTTTTAAAGCTGGCCGCCATTTTGAAATTCTTAGTTTTTGGACCGATTGCTATCAAAATCGATATCTGAAGGTCCGAGTGGTCACCAAACATGAAAACGTTATCAAAAATGGAAAAAGTGGCCGCCATTTTTAAATCTTTACTTTTTGGACCGATTGTCTTAAAAATAGATATCTGAGGGTCCGAGCGGTTCTCAAACAGTCAAACTATCGCACACGTTTCCCAGTAACACATACACAAGATAAATTTTATTCAAATGTTATTAGAATTATAAAATTGACAGAATTTTTTACAAAACTTATTATTTTTGACATTGTATTATATTTTATTGTTTTAGTGTTTATAATTTATTATGCTCTTATTATTATTAATTTTTGACGATCTCAACAGAAATACTTATATTTGTGACATGCATGTTTTTATATGATGTAATTTTTGTTGATGAATAAATAAGTCTAAAACTAAATCACACATACATGACTTACGTATACACATCCAGGAAATCAAAGCTTCACACAAAAACACATAAGATTCTAGAAATAAAAAATAGGGTGATGGCAACTCCACTACACTTTTGTTCTAGGTTCTGTTGTTTATCTGTTTCGTTTTACTGATAAGCTTTCCTGTGCGTGTGACAAAGACAAGGCATTATGTCAATGTTGTCGAATTCTGGCAAAAATTAGCAATTTAGAAATGGCTTTAAAATTAATTTAGATCAATATTTCTCTCTGATTCTTAGAATTTAATAGAAAAAAATACAGATATTCACTGAAAGTATGATATTCCATCAGATTTGTTCCGTTTTTGCGAGGGATTTTTGCACTATTTGAAGACACACGTGAGCATCGTTACGCTGGCATTGACAACAACGTACTGAGAAAAAAGTAAGCCAATTTTATTAAATTGGCTTAATTTTGGTTCGGAAATTTTCGGGAGCGCGACTGTGTATCTACAGTTATTGTTTATCACAGATTAACTGCAATCATTCCTATAGAAAATATGTAAAAAAAATACTCCAATTTTGTTTTAATATTTTTTTAGCTTCTATAGCTATGGTTATATACCCCAGTGGATTATTGCTACGGGGTGTCTGATACACCCTGTATAATGTAAGATCGGAGTAGCAGAAGCCAGTGCAACACATATAAATGTATGAAATGAAACGTAATAAGTATTTCAAAATTTGTTTAATCATAAATAAATAACATTTTTGTTTGGAACAAAACAACCTCCATATTCACACACCATACAACTCATCATTTAGTGAATTACAATTATTAATTGTCTATTTACTTTCTAATAATACTTACAGCAATCTTAATAATATAGTTGTACATAGTTTATTACCACAATTAATTTGAGATTTTCTTCATGTAAATATTTAAGGTTTCGGTATATAATAAACAACAAATGTCACATAATTTAACAGAATTTATCTCAAATAAATACGTCATGTTAACTAATTGCTTGGGGGCTTAAGAATTTGTCATTTTTAAGTAGAATTTTAAGATTAACCCTCAAAACAAATAATTATTACGTAAAATCAATCTATTAAAAGAAGAATAATGATATCAAATTTCAGTATATGTGCACTTACAAGAGTACAGTCAGGTGGGTTCTGGTGGGTTATATTGAATATACATGCAACCGTTCATAATTATCCAAATATGTGCCATGTGTAGCTGACATTAAAGTCTACATGTAGTTATTTTGGAGCTACCTAGCTGTGTAGATGTCGGAAAACGTAACTAACTATATACCACATGTACTATGTACCAAAGAAAATATTATGTGAGTACAGCTAGAAGAAAGTACCTAATCGAAAACGCTAATCGATGAAAGAAAACTGTGTTGTATTTCATTCACAAAGTCTCTTCTTTCCAGGGTTTAGAGTTAAAGTTTACTAGTATTTTATTATTATTAGTTACAGTTATTATAAACCATTTGTTTGTTATTATAAGAAAACGGGAATTAATAACGTTTTCTTATAATAATGTGCGAAAATCGAGAAAACTTCAACCGATACATTTGTTTGTTGAGAACAAATCTTGCAAGTTTAGTTTCATCCACCTTCAGTGATGAGTTGTTTTGTGGTATGTTGACACTTGAAAGGTAGATGACAATCTAAATGCAGTCAACAAATAGTACAGTTAGAGAAAATGCCGTGTTTAATATTATTATTTTTACATAATCTTTTTTTTTTTGTAGGATACAGTAGTGTAGGTAACCAAAAAGAGAAAAAGCACAGATTGAACTAAAATTTTGTATACATTTACAGTTACCGAATTTGATCATTTTATGTCAAAACTATGACCAAGTCTGACAGTTTTGCCCAAAACAAAGGGTAGTTTTCCTATTGCATGCGTTTTATTATTTATTAAATACCAATACCTTATACTTATAGAGAGATATTCCAAATGGAAAAATATTAACTTTTGCATATTTTCCTTTACGGAACAAATTGGTCAAAGTCTTGTTTAGTTTCAGAGGAAGTTTTAAACCAGATAATAAATTTTAAACGTTACTATTTTGACATGGAATGAGTAAGTACATTAAAGTTTTCATACAGCTCGAAAACCATTTCGTTTATTCGAATGATTCTGGACGTTACAAACATTATTAGTGAATTAAGGAAAAAAATCACAGAAAAACAGTGCTAAATACATCCTATTTCATTAACTTTACGTTAATTGACGATTTTAATTTGCTACAGGCCAATTTTAAAGGTAAATTCTCAACATAACTATGTATAAGACAAGATAGTAAAAAAGTATTCCTTGTATAAACTACCGTATGTTCACGTTGCTATAACATCTGGGGCCCGTGGCAAATTCATAGGATGGGATCCTTGTTTAACATTAAAGAATTGTACCAGCGTCTATTCTGTTGACCCATCGAGTCTGTGGATTTTTTCATGCCCAGCGACCCTATTACAATACTGGTTCCAGACCATGACAATAGAGCGAAAATTTTTCAGCTAAATATTTTCAAATATTAGCCTTGCGTAGACGTAGACGACACGAATAGTTAATTTTAAGGTACAAAGATTGGAATGGATCATTGGGTACGTAACTGTCTTAAATACTTTAACCGATTTAATGAGGTAATAATAAAAACCTTGGGAATTAACTATAAATACAAGCTCCATGAGATACCTGCGAGGGTACTGTTCCACAAGAAAACGAAATATAGAAATGTAACGAATCCTATGTATAGATCCGAACATAACATAAGTACTCAATGAAGATTATTTTGTTAGTTACATTACTGAATGGTTATTATTTACATGGTGCACTAGGAAATTTATAAAGCATTATGTATGCTTGAACAAACATTATATAATTATTTATCATATCGGCGATATGCGCCATCTGATCTTAAATTAAAAATCTGCTGTACCGAAATTCAATCGTAATACTCAAAGCTTACAGAGTGAATTCATAAGCAATTATAATAATTTAGTACATTGTCGTACATTTTTGGTTTGTTGGTCATATGCTTGACACGTTACGATACTTAAAACCTAATAAACAATAAAATGTCATTCAGTTATTTCCGACTAAAACTTCGTAGGTACTTAATATTACAAAAAATTTCATAACCAAAGTTTCATAATGTCATTCAGTTGTAATTATCTTATACCGAAATATAAGTTATTTCGTTAGTGATCTAAACAATTAATATAATAAATAGTTACAGACTTCAAACTGTGTTATTTTATTATTAAATCCGTCTCACAGTGTGGTATTTTGTATTAAAATCGAACATTCCCGTTTTTGTTTTTAATTTACCTACATGAAGGTAGGTAGTAAAGGAATTTCACGTCAATAAATAATAAACTCTTGTTCCCTTAAAAATTCATGTGCTCCATCAAAATATGTGTACTTAAACACTTCAAACATCTATTATTTCCAATTAGATTAGAAAAGTACAAGCATCAAGTTAATAAACATTATCAACATATATTATAACTTTTTACAACAACAAAAGAAACATTAGAAAAAAAAGCAGGAATCTTTTCAGAGTTAGGTAGTACCTATCAAATTATGCCCATGACCTCTGTCAAACTCACATCACTTTTGCAGACTGCAGCGAGGACATCCGACCTTAATTTAAAATTTTCACACTGCTTTAATAAAGGAAGATACAAAAATAGTGCAAGGACAGATGATAACTTATTGAATAAACGCCATGCGTTTCGAAAATTCATTTGACTATATCATATATTTACTACATAAATATCACACATCTGTTACTTGCCAAGTGCTCATGTGAACCGTAATAGACCTTCCAAGCAGACCAATAGGAACATCGATATGAACTATATTAAACAAAACTCTGAAATAACAAATTGTCACTTCAAAATAAAACGAACTGTACAAATTAAAAATACGAAAGTCTTCTTGTGCTGTGCGGGGGATACTTAGAACGGATCTTAAAAACTATGAAAAACTATCTAATTGGACGATTAGGCTTCTCTATTGGCCTTCGAAAGGTCGACGCGATGTCGGATGTACATAATTTAGTTGACGTCGTTAACATTGTTGAACTTGCCATGGATGACGAGCGCGTTGTTGGTAAGCAGACCTACTACTGGGTTTTCAAGGTTCTCGTACTTGAAATTGGTCTCTGAAGAGAGGCTGACGGCTCCGCTGCTGTCTCCCTCGTACGGCTCGGTATCATCCACGTGCGAGCTAAGACTGGACTTGTCTCTTTCTGGCTCCTTCTCCATGTACTCACTCTTGTCGCTGTTGGATAGTTCGATCCAGTGCGCGCGGTTGCTCTTCACTCGATCCAGCATTGGTTGCAAAGACGATGACAGCACTGCGAATGCCTGTAATAATAATAATAATAATAATAATAATAATAAAAATCTTTAATGGTTAATGGTTATAGTTTAAACGTCAAACTTCGTTTACTTTGTCACGAGTCACGAGACTCAACTCACACCCGGACAAGATTTTTTTTAGAGTGGCAAACGAACAAAGAATTGCAGATGCGTTGCCTAGAGGGCCAAGATGAAATACCTCATGTGCCAATAATTTCAACTCTCTTGTCTTACTCTTCTCACCGGAACACAGCAGTGCAAGTTCTGCTGCATGGTGGCATTATTTGTGAGTAAGATGGCGGTGGAGTTGTGGGCGGACCTTGCACATGGTCATACCACCAGCACATTAAAATCACCATTAGCCTTATTGCGTCAAACACATTCACCATCTGCCATTTACTGTACGTCTTTCTATATTAGGGTTAGTTGTTAGTCGAGGATCCTGCTTAAGTTATCGAAATAATAAGTAAAAGTAAATATAAAAATAGATATCCACCTCGTAAATGGGCAAGCAGATTGTGTCGATGAATTTGACTTGCATAGCAGGCAACTCGTCCTCTTTGTCTCGATTCATCAAATCCTGGAACGAAAAATGTTAGGTATGATTACAAAATTTGAGATTTTTCATTTACATATACGAGTATGTATACAGTAGAATTGATCTGATACACATATTACACACGTTTCAAATTTAATAATCTATTTGGGTTAGAATACTTTCAAGTTATAAGTCTCTAAGACCTCACAAACATCTTACTTATGATGGGAGACAAGTTCAAGTTCTGCCTTCCATACCCCCATGGCGAATAAACTTGCCAGCGACCAAGGTCGCCACATGCCGCCCGACGGCTCAGGGTTTGGTGATAGCGGCAACGTAGCGTGCAGTCATAAATATTACCTACTCACACGATCGATTCTCGAACAAATTCTATATTGAACACTCTACTCACGATAGGAGTTAAATTTAAGTTCTGCCTCTCCAGATCCCCTTGTCGGAAGAACTCGCCGGCGACCAACGCAGCCACACGCCGTTCGACGGGCCAGGGTTTGGTGATGGCGGCGAGGTCGCATGCAGTCATGAGCATGGCTCTCAGAAGACCGCGGCGCTCCTCGTTCTCGCCCCAAGCCACCGTCACGACACGCTCTTCGGCTACCAGCTCGATGAAGGCGTTGCGTTTACTGTTGTGAAAAGTTGAGTTGAATTTACGGGTTGCATTCTTTTTAACCCTCTAAATTTATTAACCTACTAGCTGTTGCCTGCAACTTCGTCTGCAAAGAATTCGTTTATTGCTATCCCGCGGGAATTTTCCGGAATAAAAAGTAGCCTATATGCTATTCGAGACATTTCTCTATCTATGTGCCGAATTTCATCCAGATCCGTTGGGCCGTTTTGGCGTGATTGAGTAACAAACAAACAAACATCCATCCATCCATACTTTCGCATTTATAATATTAGTTGGATAATTAATGCTCATAGTTAAAGTTTTGTCTTTTTGTTCCTAAACAAACGGCACTTTGAGGTAAAAAAACCATGAGTACTTGGGCTGGGTGAAACACGAAACACCATTTCTTTGAACATAGGTACTCACTGAATTGTTACATTTCACGCTTAGTGACGTTTGGACTTTGCAATGAAAATCAAGGTAAAATTAAATTTCTGTACCTAAAGTAAACCGCCAGATCAGTGGACAGGATAGCGTCTTCAAGCACTTTGACGACCTTCTCATAGTCATCGGAGGAAAGGTGCGACAGTATCTGGTTACCCGGTGAATTGAGGATCATCAGACACTGATCGAAGTGATGGTGTTCCATGGTCGAAGTGGAATACAGCTGCGCTAATGGTGACGACGCCCTGGAATTACATAATTTGGATTGAGTTTAAGTTAATTTTTAAGTTTAAGTTGAAGTTGCTGGTAGTGGATCCAGAGTTCTACTAGATATTCGAGTTACAATCAAACGTGTTGCCTAGACTATTGAATATGTTCGTGGATTTAATAGGATGTGCATGATATTAGGTGGAAGGTGAATTCTGTCCGTCACGTTTGTTATTATTTACCCCCTTACTCACTTTGTCATTTACCTTTCACAGATAAGGACAAACGATTGCTAAGTCAGCAGAAATAGAGCGTTTATAAATAAGGGGTTTAGTCAGTCGATGCTCTTAGTCTGTCAAGATCGGTTGAATCGGCAACCCGTGGGAAAAGACGTACTATTAGAACGGGTTCATTTATATCAGACAATCCCATTACAATTCCAATAGAAAGTATCAAAGAAGATTTATTTGATATCACAATTGGAAACAAAGATGGCAATATATGTGTACTCACTTGATCTGGAAAGAGTTATTGGTCCCTCTGTGATCGAGGTCGTGGCACAGGCAGCCGATGATCAAAGCCAAGCACTCGAGCTCGCCGAAAATCTTCCACCACTGAGTTTCCTGGAATTTCAATATTACAATACATTTTCTGTTTGAGCGCCGTATTAAAATTCTCATATAATTTGATAGTGGTGTACGGAACGAGAAAATGTTGAGTAATGACATCGTTTTGAATGAGTTATAGAATGAAATGATGCTACTTTAGCTAATTGGATTCAAGATTCAAATCAGGTACGTGTATTTTTAAGATTCCGTACCCAAGGGGTAAAAACGGAAACCCTATTCGTGAGGCTCCGCTGTCCGTCCGTCGGTCTGTCACCAGGCTGTACCGTGACATGAACCGTGATAGCTAGACAGTTGAAATTTTCACAGATGATGTATTTCTTTTGCTGATAATAACAACATATACTAAAAACCAGAAAATACCTATGCATAATAACTTTTTTCTTTTTACAATGCCATTTGACAATGTGGTTTTTCAACGGTCTAGCATCGCATCGCATTGCGTCAAATAAATACGTCGAAGAAAGAATTTAGCGACCGCAATTTTACTAGTAAGTAACTTATGCACGGATAATATTACAAATACTTACAGTCAATATAGCGAACATCATCTGCGCAACGTTGAACGCGTGCCTCCAATTATGGTACGTTACATTGCGGTAATTCTTCTTCACGCTGAGCAGCCAACGGCACAAGACGCTGTAGTCGATATGGAACCTCTCCACAAAGTCGAGATCAAGGAACATGCGGAGACAGGCGCTGAGAGTGTCGTCGTCAGTCATATCAATATCATCAAAGTCAAGGTAGTGGAGACTGAAGTGAGCTGACGAGGGTATCCTTAGCGTCTGAAATAAGCAGAATTATTATTGGAAAAAGTTCGTCAGGCATCAGTATATAGTTTTTCGAAAACGGGACATTTCTCGCAGTTAAATGATCATTACAGATTTGGCAATATGTTTATTCTATGTTCTAAGGATGTAATTAACCAAACCACTCTCCATCCGTAGTTTTCGTTGGCATATTGACAAGCCTATGACGCCTATGAGCGACATTGTTTTACTACGCAGCTATATTCTATCCCAAGATTACAAGTAAATCATATACGCTTAAAGAAAAACGCCTTACTGGATACAAGGAGGTATATTAAGCTTTCCAGCATTGTTTATTACGTTAGTTAAGATTACGCAAGAATCTGTGATGGTATTTATACCATCACAGATTATAAGTGTAATTATTATTATACTTATGAGACAAGTGCAAGTAATATATAAATATATTTTTCTCAAAGATGCAATGAAATGTTAACCTTACGTTCCAAATAATAGGCCGGGACGTATCACGTTGCGGGCGCGGTTAGACAAGTGGTATGTAATGGATTTTCATACAAAATTGCAGGCCTTGGCCTGCAAAGCGATCGTCTTTTGTTTTGTGGTCGTCGTCGTAGTTTGTTGCGCGGGCGCGGGGCGCGCTGCTGGAGGACATGCACATGGAGGATATGCACCTGCTGCTGCTCGTCCGCCGCCTAATGCACGTGCTAGCGGCAACATTGTAAGGGTTTTTTTGGAGTTTTTTTATTTATTTCATTGCATGTTTGAGAAAAGCACTATACAAGCCTCGGCGTGACAGAACTTGCAGGCTTCGTACTCCTATCCGGCCTCGCAAAGCTCGGCCGTCCATATACATTACTCAGCCTGCAAGCCTTTCTTTCCCGGCCTCTGCAGTAATATACTATTGAATACAAGCTTTTTTACCGACTGTGCTTTTCTTATGTTATTATCGTTACTTGTAAGTAGGTTAGACTTAGCCTAATATAGTTGTAAGCTTCTATCTATCTATCTAATCAACCCACATCCACCCACTGCTGAGTACAGTAGTAAGCTTGGGATACTTAAAAACGAATAATGTAATACAAACGTCAATTACATTACTTACTCGTAACCGCTGCGCATCATCCAGCGTGGCAGATGCGTGGTAACTTAAAACCTGAAAATGAAAAAGAAAACCATTAAGTTCACATTTTAATAAAACTTATTATCACAACGAAAAACTGGAACACACCTTAGACTGAGAGATAATCATATCACATTTACAACAGGTGCCAAAAAGCGTCAATAGGGTCACACTTTACACGGTTGCTGCGGCTCCGAAGCGCTAGTTTGCTCCCTAGATAGACAGATATGATCAAATATGTCAGCAAGAATCTTGTGGAGAAGGAATCCGACGGTAAAGACCGCAGTAATACCGAACCACTTATGAGCACGACCATTTTGGCAAGAGTGTTTGACTAAGAAGAAAAAACCTTAAGCTAAATTATCATGTTCAGCCTATTAATGTTGGGCACAGACCTCTCATAATGAGATTGGTCTATAGTTCCCATACGGGCCGAGTGCCGATCTCACGATATTTTCCGTCGTGATGCTTAAATTTCGAATGAGATTTTGCAAATGAATACCGTAAAATTCAGATATGCGAGGCCGGGTTTCGTACCGACGGCCCTCTGCTCGAAGGACCATAGGTCAACCTGGACTACCACGGCTACACAATTATTAATAGAATTAAATGAAATGACTTACGTCAAGAGTAACGCTTTGTTTGGCCATAGCAGTGATTGCCTTCTCGTACATGTGTGTGTTGTGTATACCCATGCCGCAGAATATTGCGAAGGCTTCAACGAAGTTCTCGTCATTCTTCGTGAAGAGTAATTCATCGAATTTGTTCACGAGCTGAAATCACAAAGTGAATTGCAAGATGTTGAAACAAATAATTATTTCATAAAATTTAAGAAAAAAATAACTAACTTCGAATGAGAATAATATTATCAATGAACCGATTTTGTCAAAACTTTTATGGCACCATTTCCGAGACAAAGTTTACTATAGGTTAAAGTAAAGGGTTAAAGGGATAAGTCCGCCTTTGTGCATGTATCTCAGTGTTTGTCAATTGTATTTATCTTGTTTATTTTTCACAATAAAGAGTTTACATACTTATATACATACAGTGTTGAATCATCGAAAACGGTTGACTACAAAGCTGCTAAGATATCCAAGGAAATACATAACAAAAAATAAACGTACAACCATATAGAAGAAATTCTTCAGTTTCTTTAGTCGAATCTAACTTTAAAATCATTGGAAATCGTATTAAGTCTTTTGATATAGTCATAAATACCTAATATTAACAGCCAATATCTGTTGAATAAGATTTCATCTAACGACTTATTGGCATCATGGCACCTATTCAACGAAATGCGCTAAAGTATCTCGAGTATGATAAACTCTCAGATTCTCCAAAGCTTTCCGTTCTCTAAAGGCTTTTACGATTCGGATAGTGCCTGTATTTATTACGCTGCTCTGCCTATAAATTAGATTATTTACGACCACTCGGCTCGTGGCCCGTGGCAGATATGAAAAGCGTTTTCAAATCTCACAGCCTATCAACGATGTCTTGTTCAACAGCATTTTGTACGGGTTCTTTTACTATTTTTCTGGAATCAATTTGCAAATAGGCTTCGGAGTAAGTAAATGAAACCTTTACATTTCCTTAGAGAGGTACCCTTTATTCAGTGTATAAATCAGTTCATTAATTAAACTCCCGCGGGCTAAAGCAAGGTCGGGCAGACATATTTTTTATTTCGCCCCAGGGACAAATTTGTGCGAACGATTACGGCGTTATTATGTCGCTGTGGCGTCTAATATATGAGCGGAAACAGGGTGAAGACATCGGTGATATGAAACAAGCATAAGAAAAGTAAAAAACTTAGATTTGAAGATAGATTCATTCATAATTGTAAAATACTAGCTGTTGCCCGTAACTTTGCTCTTATCGCGCGCCCACGGGAACTGTCAGTTTTTCCGGGATGAAAACTATGCTATGTCCTTTCCAGGGCTAAAAACTAACTCTACTTATACCGAATTATTACGATCAGTAAAGTCGCCTGTAAACTGCCGTATGTAGATAGATCAGTTGCAATCTTATTACAAATGTTACAATCTCTGTCAAGATTATAGCAGTATTTTATAGAACGAATTCGGTTTAACCTTCTCTATTGCTGTTAAGCTTGGGAAAAGATATCATCAAATCCTGTACCCAAAACAAATTAGGGAAGAAAAAAGCGTCTCGTAAAAGCTTACTGGTCTAGTTCTTAGGGTGCATTTAGAATAAAGCGGAGCGGTTAGCGTTTTAACCTGGCATGAGGTAGGTATGCAACTTTTTAAAAATCATTAGTTTTTGGAGGGGCTTGCAAGGTTTTGAAATGCTTCTCTTGGATTGGCGGATAAGCTAATCTCGTGTCACCAATACATTCCCGACCAACCCTTCCAAATAATTCCATTATACGTCTATAGCTCATTAGTGGATTCCGTGTATGCACCAAGAGATGTAAGTTTGGCAAGAACTCTGGAAAACCGAAAAGTATCTAACGTCTTTTTGATCAAATTATACATATTTCCGTACACAATATAAATAAATATAGAGAGGGTAGATGACTGTCATGAGGTAAACATCTTAAATGTAACGCTCTCAGTTGTTTAAAAAGAAAACGTGTAGAATCTAAAACTATTGTGTTAAAACTGTACATACGTGCGTACCCTGTGAAGTGTTCAGTGACTTAGTGTAAAGATATTGAAAATAATATACAAAATCGAGCGTATAAGTCGATCAAATATTTATGCAAACTGTTAATACCTATAACTACCCGAAATTATTGTTTTTGTCTCCTGCTGCTGCGCTGTGCGCGCGCCGCTTTCTGCAAGTACTTGCGCAACGAGTTACGCACCCACGCAAGCGACGCCGCGCGGTACATACCTATTCGTGCGCTGTTTGCGCGTTCTAGCCGCAAAGTTAAAGCGCCTATATTAAAAGTCATAGCAGACATATTCTTAGCCATGAATTGTTTGGCGTGCAATAGAAAAATAGTAAGGGGAGAAGCCCTGCATTGCAGTCAATGCAAACACTGCTTTCACTACCAATGCCTTAATATGACCTCGGCGTACTACAGGGAGAATAACAACACCCTAAACAGATACTGGATATGTCCTTCCTGCGAGAACAACGCACGGCGACCTCGAACCGACGACACACCTGCCTCTCCGTCAAGCTCAAGATTAAAAGAAATGCGGTCGGCAACTGAAGCAAGTAACTTAAGTAATCAGTCAGACGGGGCGCAAACAGATGGGAATAATGAGGCGAATGAGACCCAAACTCCAGCTGAACGGGTATCGCTTCATTCGGAGCAACCCAATGACTCTGAAGCGGAGGTACGGGTGTTGCGAGAGGAGATGGGCGTGGTGCGCGCCGAGATGGATGAACTCAGGGGTATCGTATCAAGCCTCACCAATGCTCTTGCAGCCTGCAACCAAAGGATTGATGATCTAACTGCTCGAGTGGAAGGCGCCAAAAATTGTCAATGTGAGGAAAGTACCTATGCCTTAGGCGATGCTAAGTTGGAGCGCACAATCTCAGAACTTAAGTCAGAATTGAACGACCGCGATCAAGACCTATTGTCTAATGACTTAGAAATTGCTGGTATACCGGAGGAGACTGCGGAGCGTTCTGTGCACTTGGTGCTTGGTATTGCTACCAAACTAGGAGTAACGCTGGAGGAACGTGATCTGGTGAGGGCGGAACGCGCGGGACCAGAGCGACGGGCTGAGGAGGGCGGGGCGGTGCCGCGACCGCGGCCTATCGTCGTACGTCTAGCGCGCCGCCTGCATCGCGACCAGCTGCTGGACGCGGCGCGAGCCCGTCGCAGCGTCAATACCGAGGGACTTGGTCTTGATTCTGTTGCGCAGACTTTTTACGTAAATGAAAGACTGACTCGTTTCAATCGGCAGCTATTCTACAAGGCTCGGGATGAAGGCTCACGTAAAAACTGGAGATACGTGTGGACTCGGGACGGGAAAATATTTGCGCGGAAAAAGCACGGTGCACCGTGTTTCCGTCTACGCACACAGAATGATATAGTGAATGTTTTTGGGCTGCCATGATGTTGGCACTGGTGTGCGCTTGTTTGATTTTGGTAATTGTAATTGTGAAAAGCGCTTCACGCATTTTTATATTAGAGCAGGCATGTAGCATGTATTCTCATTTATACTGTCATTGTAGTATTAGTAGCACACTTTACAGAGCACATATAATTATAACACTCATTTTACACATTTCTCATACATCCAGAACATTCATGGTATCTCTTGGTTTTAAGAAATTTAAAGATCAACGACACTTATCGCTTTTCTGCAGATATCTGTCATACTGTAAGACGTTGTTAATCGCTATATCATTTGTTTTGGAATTCATTAAATATAAAAAATTGACAGTCGGTCTTCTGAATGTTGGCTCACTGGGTACGCGGCACGATGAGTTCTTGGTGGCGATGGCTAGGTACGACGTGGACGTCATGGCCATCAACGAGACATGGCTGCGCGAGGGGCAGGAGGCGCGCGCGCCCTCGCCGCCCGGCTATCGCCTTCGTCATGTGCCGCGACCTGCCGGTGCGCGCGCCCGCGGGGGTGGAGTTGGCTTTTACATCAGGCACGGAGTCCAATATCGTGTAATCGCTCATCCGCCTGCTCAATTGGTTGAGCAAATGTGGTTGGGACTCAATAGTCAGGGCCGCAGAATTGCCATAGGTACAGCTTATCGGCCCCCATGGTTAAACGTCGACACGTTTATTGACGCTATCAGCGAATCCCTCTCAACACTAGGAAATTATGATAGTGTGCTACTGGTTGGAGATTTTAACATTAACCTACTGAACACTCAGCAAGCAAATACGAGAAAGCTGTCAGAATTCTTAGAGTGCTTTAACTTGACACAATACGTAGACGAGCCTACCCACCGCACGGATCACAGTGAAACCTTAATAGATGTCGTTTGTTCAGATACACATATATCGAAACTAGCTGTTAATTGCTTGCCTAGTCTAAGCAGTCATTCACTTATCACATGTGAGTTAAATATAAAAAAAGACAAATGTCATCCGAAGCAAATAGTATGCAGACCGCTAAAAGATATAGATAAAAACCTTTTCTATGAGCATGTAAATTGTGCACCTTGGGAAAGTATTGTGGTAGGAGATGTTAACGATATGGTAAATTCGTTTAACGCTCTTCTGATGCATATATTTGATATACACGCACCGTTCAAAATGACACGTTACACCAAAAAGAAATCTTACCCCTGGCTTACATCAACAGTGAAACAAATGATGAAACTGCGAGATGAAGCTCACGTCAGATTTAAACGTACTAAACTTGAAATACATAAAATATATTACAAAGAACTAAAGCACGTCGTTGATACTGCGTTGGCCGCTGAAAAATCCGCGTTTTTTAATCAACATATTAATTCAGTAAAAGATCCCCGCAAGCTATGGCAAAACATTAAGCAGAATATTGCAAATTTTAAAAAGAAAGACTCAGATTTGCCCTCTCATTTAAGTAATCCAAATAAAATAAATGAACATTTCCTTGATTTGCCTGGTAAAAATAAAACTGACACATCCCTTCAGGATAGCTATGAGTGTAATAAATTTGGTGTCAACATTTTTAAACTATCCCCAGTAAGTGAACTGGCGGTGTCTAAGGTTATTCAGTCAATCTCGAGTAATGCTCGGGGAGACGATGGTATTGATTTGGATATGCTTTTGTTGACATTACCTAGAACTCTAACCGTAATAACTACGATAGTTAACAAATCCATAGAGACTGGGGTCTTTCCTGAGGGATGGAAGAAAGCAGTCATTAAGCCTATTCCTAAAATTCAGAACCCCATTACCTATAAAGATCTTCGCCCCATAAGCATATTACCACTTTTCTCAAAAATACTTGAAAAGTTAGTTAGTGAACAACTGACGAAATATATTGAAGCTAATAATATTCTTCCATCGAGACAGTCTGGGTTCAGAAAGGGTCGCAGTACATCCACTGCGCTGATTGATGTGGTCGACAATCTGCTTGCGGCTCAGGATGTTGGGGAGGGTTCCTTGCTTGTGTTACTTGATTTCTCCCGTGCGTTCGATACCATCGATACTTCACTGCTTATCTCCAAATTAGTCTACTATGGATTTGATAACTTGGCATTAAAGTGGTTTAGTAGCTACTTAACTGGACGGTCGCAATACGTGAAAGTGTATGGGGAGGACGGGTCTGAATTACTGTCTTCTTTATTACCCGTTGTGAGAGGAGTACCGCAGGGTTCTATATTGGGACCAATCCTATTTATATTGTATAGTGCAGACATCATAAACAGCATAAGTTATTGTAACTATCATATATACGCTGATGACATTCAGCTGTACATATCATTTAAGCCCGATTCCACTGATACGGCTGTCACAAAACTTAACTCTGATTTGAGTGCTGTATTTGACTGGTGCCACAAAAATAATTTGATGTTGAATTCAGGCAAGACAAAGTTCATGATTTTGGGTACCAAAACGCATATCAAGAGGATAGAAATGCAACATCCAAAGGTAGTCATCGACGGAGTTCCCCTGGAAAGGGTCTATCAGGCTCGTAACTTAGGCGTAATAATGGACGGAGCTTTGCGCTTTGAGGGGCATATTATTGAGCTTATGCGCAACTGCTTCTACAGACTTAAAGTCTTGTACCGAATTCGCGAGTGTTTGTCTGTGGACGTGCGTGTCAATTTGTGCGAAACGCTCATACTGTCCAAGCTAAGTTATGCAGACACAGTCTTTGGCGGATGTATTTTGGCGCGAACTAGGAGAGTCATACAGCGGATTCAAAACGCTTGCGCACGGTTCTGCTTTCCTATCCCCCGACGAGGGCACGTAACACCATTTCTAAACAAAAATAATATTATAAACATGGAGGCTAGGCGTACTCTGCATTTTGCGACATTACTGTTTGGAATAATAAAAAACAGGCAACCTTGTTACCTACATGAAAAGCTAATTTTCTCTCAACGTCAGGTGAGACAGGCTCTGCAACTGCGATGCCCACGACACTACACGGCTGCTTTTAGGGGTAGCTTTCGGTTTGCTGCCTCAAAGTGCTGGAATGATTTACCTCCCCCAATAAGGAATTCAAATATAATAGAATCATTCAAATTGCATCTCAAGAAATTCTTAACGGACAAGCAAAAATCCCTATAGGTAATCACCGAACTCATTAGCTGCCCCTAAATGCATCTACACATATATATACACACACATACACGCACACACAAACAAGCACAAACACACACATAGGTATACTTACGCACTACATTAATATGTGTCAATGATTTAATTGTTGTAATACTGTCAAACTTATAAATAATAAAATTGTAAACATAATTCTTGTATTAGGTATGGGTATTGGAAGTGGTGATTTCGTAAACCAGTATGTACTGGGATGTGTGCCTGGTGACAGCCACCTCTGTAACTGGCGTCACTGAAAATCAGCGTCACGACATTATCCTGGATCTTATCGTGACACATAGCTGAGTGGCGACCATTTGGCTGGTTAGAATAAGTATCCATGTGTAATATTCTGTTTGTGTTTCCGTATCAGCTAATAAAGTTCTCTTATTCTTATTCTTATTCTTATTCTAAATAAATATTAAATAAATATTTGGGAACAACTGACATAAATTGACCTATTGACCTATTGAATATTCGTGCACGTTTAAAATATCGGTGGTTCTGTGCAGCCGTTGAAAAATAAAATGTAAACGTGTGTCAGTAGACGAGACGTAGCTTTAGTCCCTGGAGAGTCGCGACTAGACAAGCTAGCGGAAAGTGGACCATTGCAGTCTTTCGCCGAGCACGAGCCAAATAAACGAACACGACTGCAATTAGGATAACGCATTGCGCTATTCTAGTTTGAAAAAAAAAAGAAAACTGATACAAATTCCGCATAAGCACTTCCGTATGCTTATTACGTAACTCGCTCGCGATCACTATAATCTTCATTTTGACAGTTGAATATGGGCTGACAATTGGCATAGGAATCAGCTAGCTGTCACATTCATACAAGAACTGTCAAAATGAACACGATGGCGATTGCGAGCGAGTTATGTAATGAGCCTACACGGGTCCTGTTAGCAAACATCGAATGTGTGATAGAATTGGTGAATTCATATTTTTATAAAATACTAGCTGTTGCCAGCGACTTCGTCTGCAAAGAATTCGTTTATCGCTATCCCGCGGGAACTACGCAATTTTCCTGGATAAAAAGTAGCCTATGTGCTATTCCAGACTTTTCTCTATGTATGTGCCAAATTTCATCCAAATCCGTTGGGCCGTTCTGGCGTGATTGAGTAACAAACAAACAAACATCCATCCATCCATCCATACTTTCGCATTTATAATATTAGTTAGATTAGATTAATATTTTGCTGTGTAAAAATAAAGCTATCCATTAATTAAGAGCACAGATTCGTTAATTAATGGCATGCCGGAATTACTTTGTCGGGTCCTAACAGCCACGTTTATGTGATAAATGTCATACAGTGTCCTCAAGTGGAAAAGGAGAATTCAGGAAAAATCGTAATAACAATACAATACAATACTCTTTATTGAACATCACAATTCAGTAGGTAGGTACAAAACAATACACCTTTTAACCTTGTTAGAGTGTTATTTAATAAGAAAGGCCGAATGTTTGGTACTTGTTTATGTACTTTATACTTACAAATAACAAGAATTGTATGAAAAGTTTTTTAATTTTTTATTATTATCCTGTTTAGACGTCTTGAACTGGCAGATATGTAATTTACAGCCTGCGAGATAAAAAAATCTTCGATTTTGGCCCACATGCTGGGTACAGAAAACTCGTATATGAATTGAAATAGGTACACATGTTGAAGCTTCGAAAGGAATAAAACAGTGACACAAAAACAAGCCACAAAAAATAAACTAGCGCAGAAAAAAATCAGCTTCGTTACCCCGAAACAAACTGCGCCAATAGAATCTCTCTAACGACAAAACCGAATAAAGAACGCGAAACAAAAGTTCCGGTTGGCGCACAGAAAGTTTTTAAAGGAAATTAAAAAATACAGCGACAATTATTGTGACAAAGCTGTTGCGCACTGCGGTTGGATGCGACAGTACCGACGTATGGCACATTAACGCGTTACGCGAGTCGGTAACGAACCGGAACGACTTAATTAGCTGGTGCTGAAACAACATCCGATGACTATACATTCACCATTTAATCTATCAACAAAATTAAATCTATGTAAAAAAATTCAATAAATCTGTCGAGATTTTTGAAACAAATACCCTTTGAAAACCTCTCCGTACGACTTTCGTATGATTTTCTTTCTCATCACATCAGTCGTAAAGTTATCAAGCTACTCTCTCACATGAAAAATTGGGTGTCAGTATCAAGATTTCGCAAAACCTTTTTAGTTATTAAAAGCCTAAAGGAGCCATAAATAAAGCTAGATTTATGCTGGTTTCAACTTCTAGAGATATAGGTTCACTTAAATTTTATAGAAGACTAAAAGGACGGTGCTTTTACTTTCTTCTAAAATAGCGCAGTTGATTTACGCCTTTTTAAACAGATCTTAAAATTAATTCACATGGGACGTCTGAAACTAATACTAAATACTAGCTGTTGCCAGCGACTTCGTCTGCAAGAAATTCGTTTATCGCTATCCCGCGGGAGCCTATGTGCTATTCTGCTATTATGATTACTATGCAATAAATGAATTATGAATTATGAATTCCAGACTTTTCTCTATATATGTGCCGAATTTCATCCAGATCCGTTGGGCCGTTCTGGCGTGATTGAGTAACAAACAAACATCCATCTATCCATCCATACTTTCGCATTAGTTAGATTTGGTTAAAAATTACTATCGTAATCAATTTGCTACCGGCGAAGGACCTACATTTTAAAATAATAGTCAACCCTCCAGTTTCTTTCACTCTGTTGGTAAAATAATTAATTAAAATTAATAAATACCTGAATGACACCTATTATTCTTCCCTCAGAGTTCTTGATAGCCATGCACAGGATGGTGTTATGCTTGAATCCCGTCCCGTCGTCAACTGAGGGGTCAAAACGAGCATCCAGGTATGCATCAGCTATATTCACTGTCTGTAACAAAAACAAAACTGATAAGCTATATATAGCTCGTAGAGTTGATATAAATAATAAATAAATCAATTGGGTACAATTCAGACAAACTGAGCTAGTCCCAAAGTAAGCGCTAGTAAGGCTTGTGTTATGGGTACTAGACAGTGATATAAGGTATTTTCATTCTTACCTGTTCTATTTGGTAAACAAAATTCTAACCTCAAAACGTCTCATTTTTTGTTATTTTTTAACTATTTCATCGTAAATGAAGGAACCGGAGACAAAATATCAGCAAAATTATGTACAAAACACTGCCTCAGGTTTATTTGATAACATAATACACCTTATTCTTTACAAAAATTTGCACATTGAGGTTAGAATTTTGTTTACCAAATAGGACAGGTAAGAATGAAAATACCTTACATACTTATAATATACAGACAGTGTTAAAAAGGCTCTTTTTTATTGCTAAACCAGATAAGGGTGCGACCACACCGCCGCTTAAAAAACGGTGACGTTACGGAATCGCAACAAAATGTATGAAGAAACGGTGAGAAAACGTGACGCATACGACACGTCACTGCGTATACGCGGCGGTATGGTCGCACCCTAAATCTTAGCACTTTCTGAGCACAGAACCTTTTAACACAGAAATTTTTAATAGACAGAAAAGTTTTCTATTCGGTTCATGCCGTACGTTTGTTGTTTCTAATTAAAAGTGTCTTCACGCGCGTTTACAAAGTTCCTGATTTGTATAATGTAACTGAATTTATCAAATATGGTTAAAATTATCATCTGGAAAATCTATTACCTCGTGATTCTTTAAAATTATTCTATACTACTATATACAAAATAATTGCGGCAATTGTAATTTACTTTCGTGGTTTTGTTTGTGTTTATTATTTAAAGTTAGGAAATTTTTCATATTTCACAATTAATTTACTGGAATTCGAAACTTAAATAGGTTAGGTACCTTCAGAAATATGTAAGAATAAGTTTTAAACCGAACAAAAAATCTGTACCTGCTTATTATATCACCAGGCTACCTCGTACTGCGTAAGGCGAAGCACCTTTAGTATTAAAAATCTAAAGCTCCTTGATTATCTTAATCCCAAAATACATGAAAGCAGATACGACAGCTTCAATCAAAAGATAAGAACCCCCTCAAGCACAATAGAAAAACGTTGACGTATACCCCTGAAGCGTAAACCCAATTTAAAATTTTCAATTCACAAAGAGCGTGATTAAAATTACCTACGTCATCCGAGCAAATAAATGCGAAAGAGCCCGCCCTGACGTATTACGAGCGTCCCAGAGGAGTTTGTCCTTCCACGTGATGTATAAAGGGTTAGATTAGAGCGATCATGGGGGAAGATCATGAAGTACCTAAGTACCTTAATTACCTACAGAATCGTTTAGAGCTAACGACACAGCTATTCTCTGGGTATAAAATTAATACATCACTTAACACTCAAGCGCGAATAATTTAAACGATTAAACAGAGGTGAACCATTTATTAGACTATGTTATTTCATGTTATTTTGAACAGTACGCAAAAAGCTTATGTGAATCGGCTGTGATTTTATAAAATACTTTTCTTTCTACAAGTGAAATAAAAAACGAGTTGCACGCAACAACGGAATCGTTGATAAATTGATCTTATTCAAATCCTTATTGTTACTTCAAGAGCAAAGTGAGAAGTCTAAGCTTTTTGCGAAAGATATTCCAAAAGGCAAGATATTTCAGCCAAATCTGTTTCAAAGTTTTTGTTCAAGTTATCGGGGGCAGTAGGATTGTAGTGGGTTTATCTTTCTCACCTTGACGGCTTTTGGAGATTTACGAGCCAGAATGTGTTTTGAAAATTGTTTCAGGGAATATATTCTTTTAGTTATAATGCTATTCAAGCTGAACGACCAAATTAACAAATTTAGAAGTTATGCTAGGTGATAATTCAAAAGCATGAACATTACTAAAGTCTTTTGTTTGTGGCAACCGGTTAGTGTAAGTTGTCAACCATTACAATCAATAATGTCAAATTTACCAATGAGGCTTGCCTTGCTTGCATGATGTGCTTGGCCAGTTTTATTAAAGTTTAAAAGTTAGGTACTCTCTGAGTTGTTAATGCGTTTGCAATATCCGTCCTTTACATTTTAATGTTGACTAAACACCATAGAATATATGGAAGTAATTGGTTCCTTTTTGATAAGCGTAACCTGTAAAGCGCAGAAACAGTTATACAAAGAGAGAATTCAACAGGTCAATAATGGTATTGTTAAGCTTACTTCTCCCGTGGTGGCGACATATCCAGTGATGCCAATGTTGATAGGAAACCGGCTCTCATACGGCGATGTTCGAGGGGTGCCTGGCTCTGTTTCATCACCAGCCTCCAGGTCAAAGACCCGAGAGAAACTACCTTTCGATGCTTCGTGGACTAGAAGGACCTGAAAGAAAAATAAACAAATAAAAAATACGTACATTACCCATATCCAAGAACTTTCCAGAAACGAAAATCCTCGAATAAGTTGGCACTAAACATATTCATCGATAAGGGTAAGACGGCGTTTTAACACACCCCCATATACACATGGTTTATAGAGCTAAAGAAATAAATTCTGCTTCCTACAAGAGATAAAATACAAGACAAAATTATAAGGGTTCCCCCTCTGTTTGACAGCGGAACACTGAAAAGGTTGAGCAGATAACATTCTTGTTCATAATTCAAAGGCTTTATGTAAGTTGTCGTCCCGAGGGTATGGATGTAATAAAACATTACAATCCTAGAGCTCGGTTACAGTGGGAGAAAGTGGTTTATTCTCGATGACTTTCAGGACTTCACTTGAGGGTATGACTTAAGTATAATGTTACGAATACTTCTCGTACATTTTGTTAACGCTGCCAGCAAAAATGACAGCGAATAACGCATAGTGGTTCGAGTTGATAGCACCCGCATTCAATTTAACGGGTTGTTAACACAGTTTTCTGATCCAATCGAACGCATATCGCATAAGAATGATCTGTTTGAAGCCGAGCAAGACGAGTTAAAGATCTCTTGGAACATTATTCGAGCACATAAAACATATTTTACTCCCAAACTGACCATTAAGATCCTTTTCATTCTCTTTACGACGGTCTCAAATCACTGATATTGTCTGATTTGGTAATAAAGCATATTTGCGAGCGTTATCCAGTTTTGCAATGCCATTATCACGTTTTGGACGGTTGGCACAAGATGTAGGATTTTGGGGCCAAGATTTGCATTTTTACCAAAAAAAATGTAGGTTACTAGCCGAATTTTATTACCGAAGGTTCTGAAAGCTAGATAAAACAGCTTGTTGTTTGAACTGAAGTTACGTGTGTCCAATAAGGAGTCTATTGTATTGCATAGCTACGCTACCAGATAACTTCCTATCTGGATATTAATTATATCATTCTAAAGTGGAAATACAGAATAGAAATCTTTTAGCAGCCAGCCAGCGATACATCTACTGAAGGAAACACACAGCTCGGGCGCAAGTTACGTATCTCTGATTTTCCACGACATCAAACGGAAGAAGCGGAAATGCCCACTCTACGTGTTCGCGTGAAATGCGCTCTTTGATATAACCGGCGATTAACCAGCCTTTCATCATTGTTTTTATGACGCCCTCGATTCACTGGCGTTGTCACTGATTTGATAATAAAATACGTTTGTGTGAGTTATCCTGTTGAATTACAGTACTTTAGCAGTAACGTTTTTATAATAAAAATATGATGTTTTTATTGTCTGGTCACAAATAGGTACATATTTTTCACTCAATACTTAAATGTATAAATATAAAAATCTGTTGCCTATCTTCCAGTAGAAACTTTCAAGAGCTTTTTATCTAAAATAACACCACTAGATTGCAGTTTACAGTACAATAACTCTTTATTGAACACAACATTAATATAACAATCAAAACAGAAAAAATGTATACAGAAGTAATAAGGTTATAATAGGCGGCCTTATCGCTACAGAGCGATCTCTACCAGGCAGCCAAAACGGACCGGAGAAAAGAACAGATCTGAGCAGGTGGTGCAATTTAGAATATCACTACATAGTATAAAACAAAGTCGCTTTCTCTGTCCCTATGTCCCTATGTATGCTTAAATCTTTAAAACTACGCAACGGATTTTGATGCGGTTTGTTTTAATAGCTAGAGTGAAGTGAATCAAGAGGAAGGTTTATATGTATAATACATGCATAATATACCGTGCGAAGCCGAGGCAGGTCGCTAGTTTATAATAAATGGAGATATAAATAGACACATACACATACATAAAAAGAAAACCAACTAAAAGAGTCATTGACAGGATGACAGATAGACTTTCCCTTGTTTTTTGTACATATCCCTTGACTTTTAAGATGTTTTAAATATGTCGAGTATTCTATTAGAACCAAAGGTTCAACATTATATTTGTAAAATGTAATCTGGAAAACTGATTTGCGGACTCTAAAAAATGTCCCGTTGATCCGTGAAATGGTCTCCAATTTGTACGTAACCCGGCTACAGTGACCGCGCGAAAATTAAATCTGTACACTGTTATCCGGGCAAACAGCGTTAATTTTCGGGTTCTGTAGTGAAATTTCATTTTGGTCCAGCTTTACGTGGGTCAACCATTCGATTTAATTTCATTTGGCGACTCGATATAAATGCAAATTTTATTGTTAACTGTATTGTTGCGGGGAGTAATTAACTGGGTGCTACGTGATCCTTATTTATAAAAGCTTTTTTTGCAGGAAGTTAAGGCGTCGTATTTCTTTTATTCCTACTAGGTACATACTTTTACTCCTTTACGCCCAAATTGTACTGAAATTCTTATAAATTTAAAATTTCTGCGGTTAGTTTTGTAACTCAATTAGAGAGGCTTCCTTGGTTGAATTTTTGATATCATATTAAAACTAGCTTTTGCCCGCGACTTCGTCCGCGTAGACTTGATTTATTTTCAAATAGCTTTTGCCCGCGGCATCTCTCGCTTGTAGGTACCAGTAGTATCTATTTCAATCCCGTTTTTTTCCCGTTCCCGTAAGAATTTCGGTAAATGCTCTCTTAATGCTACCCTACACTCCCCAAGCAACCCACTTGCCAAATTTCAGCTTTCTACGACCTGTAAAACGAAAAATCCCGTTTTATCCCGTTCCCGTGGGAATTTTGGAAAGTCCTCTCTTAATGCTCCACTACTCTCCAAGCAATCTACATGCCGAATTTTAGCTTTCTACAACCAGTAAAACGAAAAGTCCCGTTTTTCCCGTTCCCGTAAGAATTTCGGGAAATGCTCTTATAGCTTCCCTACACTCTTCAAGCAACCTACATGGCAAATTTCTGCTTTCTACAACCAGTAAAACGAAAAGTCCCGTTTTTCCCGTTCTCATGGGAATTTCGAGAAATTGTCTCTTAATGCTCCTCTATACTCATCAAGCAACCTAAATGCCGAATTTCAGCTTTCCACAACCAGTAAAGCGAATAGTCCCGTTTTCCCGTGTCGGGAAATTGTATCTTAATGCTTCCCTACACTGATCAAGCAACCTACATGCTAAATTTCAACTTTCTAAGACCAGTATAATTAAAAATCCCGTTTTTTCTCGTTCGTTTCCGTCAGAATTTCGGGAAATCCTTTTTTAGTGTCTGTAATACTTCTGTAATTTCAGTTTTCTACGACCAGATCCTGTAGAACTGCATATAAATGCCGTTTTTTCCTTATCCCGTGGAAATTACTTTCTTAGTTATGTAATCACCTACTTGTGTACGAAATTTGAAGTCTCGTTATTATAGTTACGTAGTTAGGGTCACACGAAATCGAATATATAAATCCCGTTTTTTCCCGTTTCCGTGGAAATTTCCAAAAATAGGTACGTGTGTTTTTGTTTTCGTAATCAGCGACTCGATAAACCGTACAAACAAATACCCATGTTGATTTTCAGACTTTGTCACCACATTTCCCCCTTTTAGGGGTTGAATTTTCAAAAAACCTGAAAGATGTGTTTACTCATTTATCGTCAGGACTACTCCTGCGAAGTTTCGAATAAAATAGTCTAATCTTGTTTCCCCATACAAACTTTGGACCTCCATTTAACCCCTTTAGGGGTCGAATTTTGAAAAATGCTTTCTTAGTGCACCCCTAAGATCTTATAAGGAGCCTATGAAATGAAATGAAATGAAATGAAATAATTTATTTTGCTTTAGACATGGTAAAAAAGTGGTCTAGTAAGTAATTAGTATTAATGTCCAGTGACACGTCTAACCAAATAAATTGGCATGCAAACATTATCTTATTTTCTAAAGTGGTTACACATGCCAAACCAACATGCCAAACTTGGAATCTCTAGGTTTAGGCTGTGCGCTGATATGTCAGTCAATCAGGCAGTCAGTCAGTTTCTTCTTTTATATATTTAGATTTAGATTTTTAGAAACAGCCCCGAAGTTGAATATAGTGCTACAGTCATCTACAGGTGTGATAAATAAAGTTAAAATACCTAATGGTTCAAAATACCTAAATGCAATTTTCTCAGAATTAACTGAATAACCTAAACTAAACCTAACCTAACCTATAGATTGGTTTGGGTCTTTGGGTTCTATCTTTATATTTAGGTTAGGTTAGGTTAAGTTTATAAAATTCTGAGAAAATTGCATTTAGGTATTTTGAACCATTAGGTATTTTAACTTTATGTATTTTAATACGTACCCGTGCCAAAATTGAAGAGTCTAGTTATTACAGTTATGTACTGAGAAATATAATAAATCTCATTTAATTCCTAACCCGTGGAAATTTCAAAAAATCCCTTCTTAGTGCTCCTATGGGATAATCAAGATATACGTCTGCCAAATTTCAAGTTCCTAGGTCCAGTGGTTTAAGCTGTGCGTTGTCTGTCAGTCACTCTGAATGGAACATATAAATCTCATTTTTTTCTTATCCCGTGAGAATATCAAAAAATCCTGAAATTAGTTTTTTAGTGCTACAATCATCTACATATGTGTGCCGAATTTGAAGAGTCTAGTTATTACTGTTACTGAGAAATATATGAGCCTCATTTATTCCCTATTCCGTGGGAATTTAAAAAAAAATCCTTCTTAGCGCTCTTTTGGGATACTCAAGATATACGTCTGCCAAATTTCAAGTTCCTAGGTCCAGCGGTTTAGGCTGTGCGTTGTCAATCAGTCACTCTGAATCGATCATATAAATCCCATTTTTTCCTTATCCCGTGGGAATATCAAAAAATCCTGAAATTAGTTTTTTTAGTGTTACGATCATCTACATGTGTGTTGAATTTGAAGAGTCTAGTTATTACAGTTTTACTAAAAAACATGTAAGCCTCATTTATTCCCTATCCCGTGGGAATTTCGAAAAATCCCTTCTTAGTGCTCCTCTGGGATACTCATGGTATATGTGTGCCAAATTTCAAGTTTCTAGGTCCAGTGGTTTAGGCTGTGCGTTGTCTGTCAGTCACTTAGTAACGGAACAGTTTTATATATACAGATTAATACAATTCTTCCAGTTTCCTGTGGAATAATTTTTCATTCGTTTTTTCCTTGCTTTCGTAAAATTGGGCAGCGAAAAGTTTTTCCTTTCTTTTAAATTTAAAACGCTACTCTTATTTAATAGCCGTAGGTAAGGAAGGAATTTAAATATATGTACTTTTTCTTTTAGTTTTGGGACAATGTTATCGCGTTTTTTACTAGCCTATGTTAGGCAGACATTATAGCTAAGGGTACAGTACAAAAGTAAAGTTACCTTATGCGTCAGTGGTGTTTGCAAGTCTCAAGAACAACTGAAGTTCCATTAAGGGACTCTCGTATTATATCATGGCATTGTTCTCACGATGATCGAGCTTTCCTTGGAAATGATCCAATAAAATATTTGCCCCTGGGACAGGCTCGACTTAGACTCCGTGTCAGGAGTACGTCACCGCGGATTATTAACAAGTTTTGCTTTGAAACTCTGTTAAGGCATAATAATATACCGCATAGATACGTACTGAAATATAATTAAGTCAGCTTTATCCAATCTCAAAGCCACAGCTAAGGAGCTAGGTAAGGACGTAGTTTGGAATTTTTTGACGATTGATACAATTAAAACATGATTTTTGTTGAGTAGGAGCCTACTTCTAAGTTTAATGGGTCACAGTTTCGCAGCTATGTTTCATGTGGGCGAACGAGTAACTAGCACCGAATGTTATATCGTTGTCCGAACCGATATCAGATAAGATAATGTTAAATTACTCTAACGAAATTAATTTCTCTGTTCCGTATACCATTCCATATATTCAGATATTGCTATTCATAACAAATTCACGAGGAAAACGCTTTAGCATTTAATCTAAGTGAAATATGGGAAAGAAAATCGAAAGCGACAGCCGAGCTATTGAGCCTTCGAACTGTCGAAGTCAGCTAAATCACTAAAAAGCGACAAATCCGGATTCATCCATATACGGAGTAAACGAAAAGTTTACCTAAGGATCACCATTTTCCGCATTGAACGTCACTGACAACACAAAACCCACAGGCGAATTAAGGCCCCAAGCACAGTATTAGATCGTAAAGACATGTTTTCACAAGATAGCTGAAATGTGGCCAGAGGCGGTTGAGGGCAGGTCCCAAGGGTGTAGGATTTCGCGCTAAAGCCGATCGTTTTCCATTGTTATTAGAGCTTACGCCGCCCTTTTAGCACCTCGGGCCCTTCACGCATTAATTTGGCTACCTGAGTCCTAATAGTTTATTAAGACTTAATTTTGTACTGCTTGCGTTTAGATTTACAAGGCACTTGGGAGAATAAACGCGGATACTGAAAATAGATCTACATTATTATAGACCGTACAAATTTGAAATAAAACAGTAGGCACATTAATCAGTTTTATTTCGATAAAAACATCAACTATCAAAAAGAGGAGAATCTAACTAACCATTAGCGATTCAGCTGAACTTTCTTTGCAAGTCGCAGTTTTGGCGTTAAATAAATTATCGCAATTTTTCTCGTCGCCCATCATCTCAAAGTATTCTGACCGATGAGTCGAATGATCAAGACGTACGATACTTCTCAAGTTTCGGGATTATCCGAGATATCACGTTATCGATGATGAATGAAATATTCCCGGTTCATTTTCATTTTGTCGAGGTTGTCCTATGAAGTACCGCACGCTATGTATGTATGTAAAGTTACTCTTTATTGTGCAAAATAAACATAAAACAAATACAATTGACAGACACTGAGATACATGCACAAAGGCGGACTTATCCCTTTAAGAGATCTCTTCCAGAAAACCTCTTAGTTTTTTCCGGAACATTTCAGCATGTGATTTGGTTAGTTTGACAGAAAAGCCCAGCCAGCTTGTTACGTAACTCGCTCGCAATCGCCATCGCGTTCATTTTGACAGTTCTTGTATGAATGTGACAGCTAGCTGATTCCGATGCCAATTGTCAGCCCATACATGAACTGTCAAAATGAACACGACGGTGATCGCGAGCGATGGTTACGTAATAAGCATACAGGATTTTTCTTTCAAATTTTTTATTTAAAATTTAGTTCCGCCCTTAACGCGGTTATCTTTGGACATCGATCAATATGTGGAAACATTTGACAACTAGAGAGAGAGAGAGAAAGAGAGAGAGAGAGAGAGAGAAACATTTAATTACACACATTCGATACACTTAGATATAACATACAAGATACAAGGAACAACTATGATTCAAAAAGCCTGACATTTACAGGGCTATTTAGTCAATCTATCCCAAACATCTGCTGCAATATTCCGGAACAATTTTAAATGACACTGTATAAACTCCTACGTATTCCAAACGGTATGTAGTGATTTACATTTCCTCAAGCGGGTGTACACGATTCTAGGAACCAGTGAACCAAAGTCGTAGAAAAGCAATAAGACAATAAGAAGTTTTGGCAATCTATAAGTGAGGAACACCTAGTTACGCAACTCAAAGCCTAGAGGGAATGCTCATCATTTGTAGTTGGATAAGAGTTTCTAACGAGTAAGTATTCCGTGAGTGGGAACGTGAGATTTGCCCATTTCCAATGTTATTGACTAAATTGGTAATCCATGGACTTTTTTTTATACAGCAATGTAGTAAATTTAAAATCACCACTGCCAATGGACAATCGCACAGGAGCATTACAGATGCGTTGCCAGCCTATAGATAATAATGCCTACCTCCTAAGCCCGACTTTTAATAAGTCGGGAAAAATATGCGAGAAAAGCCGTGGTCATGTGGATATAAGGATATAATTCATACAATACATATTTATTGCATACATAACATAATTCATCCAATTATTTTAGAACATAATTCGGCCGCACGGTAAAATGAATTATGTCTAAATATTGAGTGAAAAAGTTAGTTTCAACACTTTCACTGTAAATTCGCTTCAACAACATTCCAGAACTTTGTTCGAAAATAAGTTAATTTAACGTTGGCAGCATGAGAGCGAATTTGTCTCGGGGCGAACAAAAACTGTATCGCAGAACAATGTTCGCCTGATAAATGACCTGCACCGCTCATATTCAGCATTCCCCATAGTAAGGGCTAATTACTCACTGGAAAAACACGATTGCGGAACACGAAGAATTTCGTACAGTGACCTATCACTATTATGTCTCTGTCGCTCACGTGTAATCATTTGCCATCGCACTCGCACAGCCGCGGACGGGAGCGAGATGGCAAATAATTACGCGCAGTTGACAGGTCACTGTACGAAATTCTTCGTGCTCTGCGACCGTACTTCAGTTGTCACTAGATGTTACCCTTACCCGCAACTTCGTTTACGTTTTTAAATTGATATGATACTATATCGCATTGAACGTTACCGTTTTTATAAGACCTGCACAAAACAAAAATAATACGAAGATCCCTAATTTGCTAACTGAATCATGCAGGACTAGTATTCTTCTATGTTCAATACTACACAAAAACCCATAGGTACATGTATAAGTTTTACCTATAAGGAAAACAATTTCTATGCAAAACATAATAGTGCGTAGGTACATCTAGAATATCTGGGACGCAATCCAGGTAAGGTCTTTTGTATTAAACCACTTCAAGCCGAAGTTATAAAAGTATCGGGCAAATATGACTTCGGTAAGTATTTTGTTTCTTATTCGTGAATAAAGGTTTCGTTGTCATTTAAATTTAGTTTCAAAAAGTGTCGTCATAAAACTATCATTTTCAATCCCGGCACTTCATTACAGGAAAGTCGTTGAGTATTTCTTCGCCTCTGGTTGCTTGCCTTTGATCAACGATATTTGGTTAAAATATTATTCACGGGTTGAGAAATAATTGCTTTACCAAAATGACGACAGCCAATACAGAATGTGAAATGTTTAACAATCCAATATATCAACATACTTAACCTAGTCCATTTCTTCTCATTTACCTAACTTGAAGTCAGATTGGTTATGTTATGGCAATACAATTTATGAATTCCAAATGAGTCGGAGTTTACTTGACTTTCAACCCTTAGCCAGGCCCGTATGTAAATGCCACATGTTTACATTAATTAAGAATTCTAACTTTAGACCTGAGTACCATATGGAAGTTTATAAAACGTATGAATTATTAAAGCTCGATTTTCAAATATGCTAAATTAAATATTAGAAACTCTTCACTGTGATACTGTTTAGTTACAGCTACTATCTAGGTACTTTGACTGCCAAATTAAATTGTTTTTCAATCTCCGCAATTTAATAACTTATTCGAAAAAATCACAAACTGTGTAAATGACCATTCATATCACGGTCAGGCAATTCAAACGTAGAAATCTTTATTATTCATTTGCTCTCGCGTTTGTCAGAGACAAGTTGAGAGTGGAAAGAGCAGCAATTTCCTTTGATAGTCAAATTAATTACAGAAAAGAGACCAGCACCAGTGCCCCAAGCACAAGAGCGTAAAGTACGACGAGCTAACTACAACGTTAATGGATTTTGCTACATCTATTGTGTAAATCTGTGCTCGAAAAATTGGACTTTCATTTTATTTTTTGGGGGCAATACAAATTTCACTGTAATAATATAGGTATTATCATATCACTCTGAGAACAATGCTATTTTAAAGATTAGTACTCGCTAATGTGGAGAGTAAGACAGCAGTTCCATAAAAGTGATAATTTAAGCATAAAATAAACTGGAAATTCAAAATGTTCCAATTGTGTTACGAGTCTGTTATGTAAGCACGCATTAAGCACGTAATTTTTTATACGCCATAAAGGAAAAGCTGGTTATGGTAATTAATGAAAATCTGAGAACCATGTTGGTGTCAAAAATGTCAAGAGCAAGAACAGGGGGGAAAAGAGTTATAGCTTAATTTAATCCACGTACGAACGTATTCTCGTTCAGGTTATTCGCCTGTTTCGGATAAAATGCCGCTAACGTTTGTTCGATGCTGTGCTACCAACCAATGTTTTAGCCATTTCCTCTACTTACTGTATATGAAATATCAACAAAGCTATTATAAAAACCTTTAAGACTGGCTGCAAACAGATTTTTGTTCACAAAGCTACAAAATTAACCAAACACATTTTTGGGATTGAATTATTTTTAATCCGTTCCTCAAACACGGATTTCCCGTTTTTATTTAATTACAGCCTTATTTTTCCTTTGTATGTAGCTACGTTATTTTACAAATAAAATTGTTTTTTATTCAGGAAAAAGGTCAGTTGTCTAAGGGCTGACTGTTAATTAGAGGCCTTAGGGGTTTGCTATTGAAAAAGTTTACCTCGTAAAATGTTTCACCTGCGAGTCGATTTTATGTTAGTCACGTACCGGCCTGAAAACTGGATCAGTCGGTGTCTAGAATTTCCCGGCAACACCTACTAATTGGGTCTTTGGAAGCGTAAATGACGAATAAAAATAAATTCGCGGTGATCTTTTTGCAATTTATAGTGCTATCGGAGAGTCGTTTCTTGAAACATAACACTATGGTTCTAGGCTCTATAAAATAAAGCAAGCTTTAAGTCTTCTAAAGCAAAAAATACATATGTTTTCATTGTGTCATAAAAAATGGCTTCTACTAATATTCCGTTCCGAAGCAGTGAATTTCTAATTGAAAAAAAAAATGAGCCTCGTTATTGCAGGATATTTTATCCTCAGACTGCGAAAGACTTTAAAAGAGTCACACTATAACTATGTATTACACTCACACTTACAAACCCTTTTTTTAGTCTCTCTTTCCTGCTTTGTCTTATCGTGCCTTAATATTTTTTATAGCTTTAAATACTGCACTGCGCAGTAACGATGTGTCTGAAGTTCCCAATCGGCACTGGGATTCTCATTCTGAGAAGCCTGTGCCCAGTAGGTAGTAGGGCTAGAGACGATGATGATGATGATGATGAAATATTCTTAACTTAACTCACCTGTACTCGTTGACACCGGATGAGGCTCTGCGTGTGCGTCAGTATCCTCAACACCATGTGTTCGATCGTGCTCTGCTCCTCAAACACCATCCTCGCCAGGTCTAGTAGCACCTGGTTCCTCTTCACCTCCAACTGTGATCGCTCATAGAGCTGAGCGTTCCGCAGACCGATGCCGCAGAACTGTAGGTACGATGAGAATACTTTCTCATCGTTCGCGGTGAATGGGCCGTCGTTTTGTTTGTTTATCACCTGAAACGACACACGAAACTGTAGTAAAGGCAATGGAATCTTATGCAACAGACAATGGATCAAATTTAGAGGCATGGACAGTAAAAAATATAAAAGAGGATGTCAAATAATATAACAGATAAACCTTGTCTATACAAAGATCAATATGATCAAATCAAGTATTTTACGAAACTGTAACAAAGCAACGAAAGTTGAGCGGTAAAAGTAAGGAATTTATCCTAAAACCTTTTAGATAAAATACTCTAACGATAAAGCATGAGAAGAATGTAATAAAGTGCAGATTTCATAGAGGATACGACGCACTCGAAATAATAAATGAACATAATGAAACATTTATCACTCGGGCTTTTTGGCTCGGTCCAACTTTTCTAATTAACCTTTTCTCTCTCTGAATACATTTTTTAGTCCACGGGCGATATCAGCATCACTCTTCTGGTGAAGACTAATTGACTTAAACAGAAAGTTTAGGAATAAAAGTTTTGTCGTCAGATGTAATCCTAATGGAAACGAATGATAATCACTGAGGACCCCAAAAATCAATCACCCAAAATTACGTCACTTATTTACGGGTGACGAGACAATTCATTTCCCCTACGGCCCATCGGCAACAGGCAGATGCTGCGAAATAATTCCAACTTCTGCTAACATTTTCAAGGGGCATTCGCAAATAACTTTGGAATATTTAATCTTATTACGATAAGGGCGTGGGGAACTTTTTTAATTTCATCTTTTACCGAGGCCCCATTTTCTCATCTGCCCCATGATGGCATCAAACGAATGTGTTTACAAAAGTTAATTTGCTAGGTTCAGACAAAAACTTGCGTTGATTGAGTGTGCCATAAATAAACTTAATGAAGTCTCTACGTGTTTAATGCTTTGCTTCGAAGCTAAACTAACAACAGAACAGTCTCTACCTACTAAATACAATAACTCTCTAAATCAAGGTTTCATTCATCGCCTACAGGAACTTCAACAAACCTTGATTATAGGAATTACTTCTTAAAATGAATTTAAAAAATACTATCAGTTTTATTAATAAAATTATCATTATAGTAACGAACAACATTTTCCTTACGAACCTGCGCCACTCCAATGACTTCTCCATTGATGTCCTTAATAGGCATACAAAGTAGCGATCTTGTTTTGTAACCCGTTTGCTGGTCAATGTCGTGATTGAATCGCTCGTCCTGCAACAAAACAATTGTTCTTTAACCACTTGATATAATAAATAAAGATATGTTGAAGTTGTTTCATAATATCATAATAATCATAACGAGTAAATGTTGTAATAACGATTGAGCGCTTTAGTTACTCGTAGCTTCTGCCAGAGTTAATCGTGCTATAGCGACAACAAGGGACCATCTTGCGTTAACACAAGTGGTGCTTCCAAGCAAAACTCCATAACAGTAAGTGGCCGTAGCTGTAATCAGGGTCGGTCAGCGACGGCCGCAGACCGCAGCCGTCCTCGACGGCCTGGGAACTATTCTAATTATTCCAATTGCGTCTTTAACAATTCTAGACGTTGGAAAGAGCAAACGAGATTCTGCGCGACGACGGTTTTACTATCAAAACGAAATATTGTAGCACCGCGTATATTCTTGGCAATCTCAAACGTGATTCATTTATTTAAACATTCGTCTAACATCCATTTGCTTGGGGTGTTTCATAATCTAAACAGCGTGAGATTTTTTTACATTAGAACGAGTAAAACATCAAAAGATTGAGTCAATCAAATTTACTGGGTTTTAACAGTATTGACCTATATTTAAAGAACTATCAACGGGAACCCTGAAAACGTGTTGGCTTTATGTTGTACGCTCATGCCGCGATACAGTAAACTGTGAAAGCGAACATTTCTGCGGAAACCGCATTCGGGCGTATGGCCGCAAGCCAAAACGAATCTATCTATACCACCACAGAACTAGTGTATACCACAGTACACTGATTGATATTCGTTAAATACACAAAATTTAATGGAAAAGGCAAAAGAATAAGTGGGTAACCCGGTGGTAGATATCACCGCTGGTGATCTGGTTATACTAAACCAACATCAAAGATTCGGGAAATCTTGACAACCTAGAGGATTTAAAATACATGGTAATTGTTTTTGTCCCAATATATTATTATTTTCAACCTGTCTTAGCCCTCACGCTAGAGCAAGCCGTTAGAAACGGTGCTGCATTAATAATATCATAATTAAAATCTAACTAATATTATAAATGCGAAATTATAAATGCGAAAGTATGGATGGATGGATGGATGGATGTTTGTTTGTTACTCAATCACGCCAGAACGGCCCAACGGATCTGGATGAAATTTGGCACATAGATAGAGAAAAGTCTGGAATAGCACATAGGCTACTTTTTATTCCGGAAAATTGCGTCGTTCCCGCGGGATAGCGATGAACGAATTCTTTGCAGACGAAGTCGCTGGCAACAGCTAGTATTTTTATAACTATTCAAATTTCACCAGCTCTAGAACATCTTAAAATATTACTTGCATTTATAAATGCCGGCACGTAAGTCTAGCGATGACCTTGTATGCGCAGAAAAGAGTAATACATATTCATAGACGGTGCACGGTGGTGATGCTGTCCGCTTTTTTTCGAATTTCCTATGGGTAGTTCCTTTGATACCGGATAACTAGATTTATTGGATCGCTGCGGCCATTATCGAAAGTATTAAACGTGTTGAGATATTTATATAAAAAAATCGTCTTTCCTATCACACATTCACGCCTCTCCCCACAGGGGCAGGTAGAGACTTTTGTTCCACTTGCTACGATCCTGACACACCTCTTTCGCTTCATCCACATTTCATTCCTTTCCTATTATATACTCACGAGCAAAAATAAAAACCTACTAAAAAACAACCAACCAATATACTAACCTATTCAATTCTATGGGATTTTGGTCCTGAAATAAATGATTTTTATTTTTATTTATTTATTTATTTAAAAGGCCGCTTTTCATAGAACTTTGTATGAAAAGGAAAAGTGACCCGTTATTTTTCTCGTCAGTGTATGTTGTCGTCTGTGTGTGTGTGTGTGTTGTTCTTTGTTTCTGTATTGTTTTGTACTGATTTGTGATCCTACTAATATTATAAATGCGTAAGTTTGTGAGGATGGATGGATGTGACCATGTGAGTGTGTATGTTTGTTCCTTCTTCACGCCGAAACGACTGGACGGATTTTGATAAAATTTGGAACGGAGATAGCTGGTACCCTAGATTAACACATAGGCTAATTTTTATCTCGGAAAATTTCAAAGTTTCCGCGGGATAGCGATTAATATGTCAATTGGTAATTCTACGCGGACGAAGTCGCGGGCATAAGCTAGTGTTCAATAAAGAGTATTTGTATTGTATTATCACGAAGTCACTTAATATGTCTGATCTTTACTCAAAGTTTCACCTTCTTTTATATTTTATTTTTAAACACATGCCATACTGTGATATTTAATACACTATGATCATAGGGAGCTACCGTCCATTATACACGCCTGTCAACTAGCCAGATTGGGTTTAAATCGTTGACTGAGCTCATGCTCGCGGAACGAAGTTAATCCTACATTCATACATACCTACACGAATCACGTCTTTATCCCTCACGGGGTAGACAGAGCCTAAGGTGGTGGTAAGGACAAGACCTACAGGCCACGTTTAGCAAGATTTCAGGCGTATAGATGGAAAATCGGCCAAGTGCTAGTCGGACTTGCGCACGAAGGGTTCCGTACCAGAAATACTCTATTGTATGGGAGCCCCCCTTAATTATTATTATTATTTTGATTTTAGTATTTGTTGTTGTAGCCACAATAAAAATACATAACTGTGCAAATTTCAACTGTCTAGCTATCACGGTTCTTGAGATCTAGCTCGGCGAGTGTAGCCATGAAAAAGGGCTAAAATATCACGTATTTTGTATGAGAGCCCCCCTTAATTATTATTATTATTTTGTTTTTAGTATTTGTTGTTATAGCGGCAACAAAAATATACAATCTGTGAAAATTTCAACTGTCTAGCTATCACGGTTCTTGAGATCTAGCTCGGCGAGTGTAGCCATGAAAAAGGGCTAAAATATCACGTATTTTGTATGGGAGCCCTCCTTAATTATTATTATTATTTTGTTTTTAGTATTTGTTGTTATAGCGGCAACAAAAATATACAATCTGTGAAAATTTCAACTGTCTAGGCTATTACGGTTCTAGAGATACAGCCTGGTGACGGACGGACAGCGAAGTCTTAGTAATACGGTCCCGTTTTTACCCTTTAGGTACGGAACCCTAAAAAGGGAATCAAAATAGTGATGGGTTGCTAGCCGATGGGTAGGTAACTGGCACATTGTAGGTATGTTTTTTCTTTGGTCCCAGACCAGTACGTATACGCATTACACTTACGCTTATGTATTGTAAGTTTGATAAGCATTATTGTCATAATTAAAGCAGTTCAGATCGATTTAAATGCCTAAGAGCACGATTAAAAGCGCAAGGAAATACCTGGTATTATTGAAAAGTATTTTCCAAGAGCAAAAGCAAAGATTTAAGTAACATTCAAAACCTCAACTCATGATAAAGTGAACTAAAGCGCAGAAAAAACTAGATCCCTCTAGAAGTCCATAGTCGTAAACCGCTGCATGAAATTCGATTCGAGGGAGTTGGTCAGAAAATAAAAATGTATTTTCTACTTGCAGAAAGCAAACATTCACAATGTTTTCAGTGTAACATCAGAGGACTTGAAGAAACCAAAACCGGGACTCAGAATGAAATGTGTTCCGATTGCGAAGTTCATTTTACGACTTGATCTGGGAAAGTATCGTAAAAGTAATGGGTTGCAATTCGAAGATCTGGAGTTTCTCTTTGGAGGTATTTTTTAGGGTAGATATACCTATCAAGTAATTTGAAACAGCAATAAACATTTTTTTTTAAATTCACACATACTTAAAACTTACTCAAAATTTTCAAGCAGTCAAGCATAAAATTGAGTGTGGTCAAAAAATAAACAATAACGAATTCCTATATGTATGTGTACATCGACGATGTTATAAATGGTCAAAGTCATTTACCAACTAGTGCACAAATAAACCTAACAAAAGCTAATATAATAATAATAGTTGGTCATTATGTGATTCACGCTCATAAATACAACAATTGCAGCCTCATATCGTAATACGGTAACTGTAACAGGAAGCGCACAGCACCATATTTTCTATGAAAAATTTTTCATCTCAATAACAAGCGTTAAAAGAAGCATTATAGCGCTATCTAGCGCGTTATTTAGTTGTTTAGCCAAATCGCCCTCTCATTTACCTACGTTATTGTCCCTTTCGACAGGATTTTTCACACCATAAAATGTAACAATGTTAATATTGCAAGCAAATACTCTAAGCTGAAACAAAGTCGACCTAAACCGTACGTTTTAAGACTTAAGTTCCGTTTAGGGAATAACAATGTAATGTTTGACTATGTAAGTGCTAAACTTGTGTCAGTTTTCTCCACCCAATGAGGCCGTTTTCCCCAGAATCATAACATTTGGTTCACGCTCCGGTATTTTTGTCGTTGCCGAACATAGCTCTGCTTCGTCTGACGTAAAAACGTTTTTATACGTCGGCTACTGCCATATAAATCACTAGGCATATCGTCGGGGAGGCTTATGATGATTTTCGTGTTATTCGACGTAGTTACCTCTGTTATGATTGCTGTTGTCTCCTTATCACATTGAAAATACTTATACTTACATAAAATAATAATTCGCTGAATTGGCACTTAAAGCCAACTATAAACGTATACAATTCAATATATTATACACTGTTTCCTTAGAATTTGCATTAGTCAGTAAATACAGGATATAATTCAGAACAACGTAAACGGAAACTTCCTATAGCCTTCGTGGATATTGTCATGATAATTTGTATATCTTGCTTCCTTTGTCGAGCGGCTCTATCTAACTTAGGGTCTAGAAAACCCGATCAGCATAAACATAATTATGCAAAATTCATTATATGTCGAAGCACTTCCGTAGCGTGTACAACGTTCATAAATATCTTATCTATACCTATATAATAAAAGAGTACCGTGACTCACTGACTGACAGACAACGCACATCCTAAAACACTTAAAGTAGAGACTGGAAATTCGGCTCTATACCTTATACTTAGAACAAACTATATAAAATCTATCAGTCGAACTCACGGCAGTACAGTTTTTGCCTTGAAATTTTCAAAATTAGCACCGGAATGAGCCTTTTTTATCCTCTCAAAACATCTCATTTTCTTCATGAACACGATGGAGCAAGCAGCATCAGTTATTGTATATTTGTTATTGTATGTATTTACTGTTCCAGTTACTCAAGTGTTAAGTTGAAAGAAATATTGAAAGAATCAAGTTTTTGCGGAATACGTCATTCTTCTCTGGTTTTTGTTACTACGTTACGTTCTTGTTGTTCTTTTTACAAAATATTTGTCTGGACTTTGAAGCCTCAGTGTTTTGTAAGGACCTCTCCCTATTCATTCATATCCAGGTCATTTGAAGACGACTTTACATTTAAATCGGCTAAGCAACGAGTAAAAATAAGGCAATATAATAACTATTTCACTTTAGAACAATAAGTATTCTCACATTTTACAATTTAAATAAAAATACTACCTCAACACAGACAGCATAACGTCCGGATCATTTTTTCCGTCAACCTCTTTTTCCGTCTACAATATATCCTTCTGACCTTAATCGACATGTCATAGCGTGCTTTATGAATGACGCCATTCGTTATCGGTCTAAGAAGCCAGACATTTATTTTCACTCCCATGCCAAAATCATCCTACGCTCTAGAAATATTACTATTACACAATACATTGGAAACAAGATATTCTAATAACGTCAGTACGTACATGCGTTCTCTGTATCATAAGCAGAAGGCAATTTTCCTATGTAGCTGGGCCACAACATAATTCAAACAAGAGCACACACGCGGAGTTTCCACACAAAACATTATGCTCCGAGCATAACATTACGCATACGCTTTGTTAACACGATGGTGTAAGGTTGGAAGTTGAGCAGATACAGCGAGTCGTAGATTCACTATCTTTCTAGCGCGATCATTCAGCATTTGTATGCAAATTGTTTTTATAAACTATGGATATGCGAGCATGAACTGATGCTGTCGGCAAGGCCGCGGGCCTGGAGGCGTGCCAGGGTGACGTCACGTACCGCTCCTAAGATGGCACCGAGATGAAAAGGAATTAGCCATGATGAATTGATCCGAGGGAATCTTGACCTTGACCGTGGTGGATGAATGGGGAATAAAAGGATGTTGCTTGTGTCATTTTTCAAATAAATCTGGACATCGAAACAGAATTGATTTCGATTTTAGCAAGTCCATGTAAGTCATATTACGCGTTGCGTCTGAGTGCTTGGGCTTATTCAAAATATTTTTGCAGCGAAAGCATTAACATAGCATGCAAATAAAATAGCAACGTTATACCGGCTTTGTCCGTTATCCATCGTCCCGTCTGAACTTTGCATTTACCCTGAATATATTGGTATTCTGTCAATTTCGAGTATCATCCGTTCTAATATTACTTTGGCTACGTAAATACCCAGCCAAAATTTTCCAAAGAACCGCTGATAAAAGCATGTCCTTCAGCCGTCTATCTAAGCCGTCGGAACAAGCGTGGGCATTCATCACAGCGGAGGGATAGCATTTTTAAGCACACCATATATCCAGCTGCGTGGCATCCGAATTATTTATGCGTCCTCGTTTGGCCGAATCTCAGGCTCGGGAGTGGGTCGCAGCAGATTTATCTGCAGAAATCTTAAGTGCCTTTGGTTTGACACAATATCATGCTTGATTGAGATGCGTTTTCCTAGAACCTTGTCATATCGCATGGATTTCATCCCGTCAGTTTTGTTTTATTTCAATGTCTAAAACCTTTGCTTGAACAATGGGTTATCGCGTCCAGTCGCAGCGTACATTTGTTTGCTTTGGAACTGAGATAAACTGAGGGTTATGTGAGGTTTTAAGTTAAATCACACATTATATCGGAGATGTTTCGTGGTACGTAAATTAGTATAAGTACATTTTATAAAATGTTTAAATTAAATAACACTTCGATAGCTCTTGGAGGGCTGATACCTCAACCATTAAGATGATCTATTGGATTTATTAATGAATCAAAAAAAGGATATATTTCCATTGCTTCGTCAACTAAAACAAGTAAGTTTTCTAAATGGTCTTACTGAAGATTCTTCCTTCTGTGGCGGCCGCAGCAGTTCTCGCTCGCCACTGATAGATTATACAAGAAATTGGGTTGCGTCTTGTTTTCTCAATCCCCAACAGAAAAACAGTTCGAATTTTAAAATAGCAGTGAACGTTGAAGGCACTGGTTTACATTATTTCATTTAGAGTAACATTTTAAGAAAGATCATTAAGATCCAAATGCCTACTGCATGATCATGAACTGTACAGTCTACAGGCCTTACATCTCCTTTTGAATGGCGGGATTGTACAGGAATCCATCTTAATCTTTTACAGAGGTAAGAATCACATCGGCATTACGTATCAGGTCCTGATGAATGAAAGCCTTTCGCTCGACGCAGGGTGGATGAAAAATTTATGGCCATGAATAAAACTCACGTTGACTTGACTGCTGACAACGTCCGCTCTGGCACAAATCTGAGGATGAAGCGATCGACAGCACAATTATTACCTTCGTCTTAACTATTATGCGAAGCCGATTGTCAACGATTTTAGCCGAGCGGTTGTCATTGTTTTCATAAGTAAATTAAATGAAGAAAAGCTTTGGTTGAAGAGGGTAGTTAAATATTACAAATAAAAGCAATTTAAGTTTAAGATGCATATAAGCATACCAGCATTGCAGTCCGTTAAAAAACCGGATTTCAACGGTCGTTATAAAGTTGTTAACGGCTTCATATCCGCTGTCAACTGTTGTATACGTAAGAACAGAACAGAGATGGTTTGTGTTCATAATTATGTACCTAATTGGACGATTAATTAATGGTTTCGAATACAGAATGGAACTTCAAGTTCGTTGTTAGCCTTCCTACCAGACACGAGTTTGAATCTATGCAGCGTATAAGGTATCGTTCGCTAATCATAGCTCGCAGGGTATTTTAAGGCTATGCAATGCACCTGCTAGAGATGTGCGAGTTGTGGGTGAGGGAGCGGAAAGTAAAAATCCACCAATAGCTTAATTACTTAATTTTTCACAACCTCTCTCTGTGCTGCCTTCTTAATCTAACTAAAAATGCCATCGCAGCTCACGAGATCCGTTCCCGGCTACAACTCAAACCATAAATATTGCGCATCTCCAGTGACAGCCTGGCTTAGGATTAACGATATGCAAAATACATCGCTAATGACAGGCCCGGGTAAACCCTGCTAACATGATTACGCAGCTAGTGAATACCGTTAGAAAATTACGCAGTTTATTTAGGGTACAATGTGTTATCATTATGGTATTTTCAGCCTCATTTATTTGAGCAATTTTCCAACCTTTTTATTTCGTTGTGATATTTTATCAACAAAAAGTAACTATCTGTAGAATGTAAAGACAATGTGAGGATTAAACACTCGACTGCCAAATCAGCAAACTTGTCAAATGTTAAGTTACAGACAGACCTTTGGTAGGTCAAATTATGTTTCATCGTGCCTGGTAAAAGCAAAACTCCAGATCTGTCGTAAGATAAATTACGGATAGTCTTTGGCTGATAAAATATACGTCACAGTAACAGATACAAGACAAAATAATATTAAATTAACAGAAACTTATCAAGCGAATTGTGAATGATGTCAAAAAATGATTAGGTATTGGACTAAGGTCTTCGTGATAAATTAAAAACAAATAAATACAGAGTACATAGTGCCATCGTAAGATTTAACACGCAAACATCAGTCTTACGGCTCGACAATCCTATTCTTCACATTTCGTGGAAGGTTAGAATATCCCGCTCAGTGCGAAATTTATATCGGATTCAACACAATGCATAATTAATGTTTTGTTCCCTGGCGGTGATGGATGATGCGTAGCGGAGCAATAAAAAAGTTTCCGACGTTCAGTCTGCACCCTACACCTCGGAGATCGGTTACCACGTCACTTTCGGCAACCCCAAATCGCAGAATATCAAATCTAATCAGCCTTATTGAAAGCAAAGTTAAGCCGCACAACCAGACAATATAAATCAGACGGGTAATAGTCTTCCGAGCGAACATTTATAAGTTGCGAACATGTTGCCAACTCCCGTTTACAGCCACGGCTTTGTATTAAACCGAGTAATGTAGCGTGTTTTGATAAATAGCCGCTACATACAATAAAAACGCTAAAGAATAATAATAATCTTACCTACTCACGGTGTTATCTCGAGATTTTTCATCGAATAATGCTTGCGGATTATGAAAATGTAGTACAATAGCAAACTTTCTTTCATCAATAATGAGAGCCTGTTAACTTTTGACATCGTTAAACCACAACACGATTAATCAAAATGCTTCCGTACCTATAATATCTTCAACAATAATGAACGCGGTGTTTCGGCAAACATGAATATTATTTCTACGCCGTTAAGTGAAAAGTTCGCCTCGCCATGTATTTCAAATTAATCTTAGGAATTCTCCCGAAGCCCGAGAACTTATTTGACGTGGATATTTAATTATTTTGTTTTGACACAAATTTACATAGCAAATATTATTATAAAGATCCAGGCGTACTTTGTGGAGGTCCATGCCAAACTAAATAAATGACCTTACTTACTCCGCGATACTCATACAAAATAGCCGCGTTATGTTATAATCAAACTACACATTTCGCTTATGCCTAGGAATGCCATAATAACTAAGTGATCAAAACAAAGGGATGTGTTATTTAAGTTAAGGCGCTGTCAACAGCAAATGACCTTGAGCAGCGGCACTCTTCCCACATACGGTTCACGTGCCTGTTAGTGAAAGAGAAGAAACTATTCCGGCAGCTTGGCGCGCGCCTAAAATAAAAAAAAGTATGGATTATTAGCCGTTTAGGTATGAATATGTTGACTTCATGTTTTTAATTGCAGACCCATACATCGAAAAAATAAAGACCTAAAACCGTTTCATGATGATTTTAAGACCAATCTTTACAATTATTTTATATCGAGCCGATTTTGTTCAATTATGAATCGAATCCGTCCAGCGTCTTTGAAATAATGATGAAAATTAACATATATTTTTTTTGTGTAGTTTTTCTTTAAAAAGTGCTTAAATAACATCAATTTCAACAAAATTAGGTGTTGTCAGCCTCTTAACATAAGCTTACAAAAAGTTTCAGAATAAAGCAGGTTATTTGTTAAATATATAATTCTAAAGCGACATCATTCACAGAAAAACAGACAATGATCTCGTGTCTGTAAAAGCTTCAGATTTCCAAGAATTCCCTAAGGCAGGTGCGTGTAACGAATTGCTCAACCAGAAGGCTTACACTCTGGCTAATGGGCAGGGTCCGTCCGCTTGACACATGGGGAGAATAAACAGCAGATTTTAGCATTTCTCAGCTCAATTCTTGCAAGATAAAACCGATGTCGAAGGCGGTGCTCTCCCTTCGAGTTATTTTTACGCTCGCAAACTGTGGGAGCTAGCAACAAGAAACGATTAACAATGACTGTTTTTTTACTAGATTTAAACAATGAAAAGTGGCAATATTTTACGTTTCGTATATAAATTATACATACGGGATGTCTATCATAATGCAAGCAACCGCGTCAAAATATCGAGAGCTTAAGAAAGGTAGTATGCAAAGTTGTATGATAAGCGACCAGTTATTTTTGCTCGTCGTATATATAATCGCGGTACATATACCTAATATATATATAACTTCGGATCAGATCAATGCTATATTGTATTATTTAACGAAATAAACATACTTAGCATAATGTAACACTTTACAAGTGTGGAACAAAATATTGCGAAGATTTTTTTACGAGACCAATATGCATGTACGATACGTGATAAATCGAATCGTAAAATCAAGAGTTCACAGCTCGGACACCACGACGTGAACTGAATAAAGCAGCCCTACTATGCTGGTTCAATTCATATTCATGACTCTATATTTTTAACTACACTTGCGAGAAACATAAATTTACATAGAAATATTCGGGATAAACCGTCTCTCTCCTGAACTCCTGGTTAAATACATCGGCATCTCATTTAATAGTCATCATATTAGTATAAAACATAAAAGCCACCTCTTAGCTTTATTTCATCGTTTATTTTGTCACACGTTATTATGCTCGAAATACGGACAGGTGGAAAACTTTATGATTTTTTTTCTTTCATTACGGGAGATCATCGCAACGGTTACGGTAATAGCGGTACCAATGTAAGTCCCCTGGCATTGTCATTGTTTAATGGCCAGTCGTAAAAGGGTATTACCGTTTCATTTTTTGCCTCCTTCGTAATATATTTCACGTCTCGAAACAACAGCATAAAACCTCCGGGGCATAACATTAAGGCTTCAGGATTTCGCTAACTTTGATTCTTTACATTTGCATAAACCTTGAACTTGTAAAAATCCCATCGGAACGTTACGCGCACACAAAGAAACAGACAAAATGGCCAGCCGTTGATGAAAGGCTAAAAACAAAACGCTCCGGCAGTAGAAAAAATATAAAACGTTTTTTGCTATCCAGTTCCGTTCGGAAAGCTCAAACAATGCAAATGGAGAAAAGAAAATAATAACCCTTTGGTATTTTTGGGTGTTATCATCTCACGCGTCAGGCGGAAAAATACAAAGTCGAGCCGAGCGCGGCGGCGGACCGCGACAAAAACTGCGGCGCAAACGTTTCAATGTATTGAAATGGACCTTTTGTTTCGAGTTCCATTTTGTGAGCATTCAATTGAAAACTAAATCAAACTAGCAATTTTCGGGAAATCAAGTGTAAAAATAGAAAAACTGACAGTATAAAACCTATACCTCTTAAAACAGTGTTATAATTTTCCTTTTGAAAAATAGCAGTTCTGCTCGCGTCCTCAGTGCTCAAGAAATCCGCATTGGAAGTTGAATGTTCATTATGATTCGGAGAACCGCTGGTAAATGTATTTAGAAGAAGCTAAGAAACTAAGCTAAGAAACGTTCATCATAGAAGTTTAATATACTCTTTAATATACTTCCAAAATTAGACTTTACACACACTTTCAACCAATTTGGTCGGGTGCAGGGCACTTTACAGCAAGTAATGTGTACTGTACCATTTGAGTAAGAATATTAAATTCCAATTTTACTTCTAATTAAACTGCGGAAACAGCTGTTGACTGTAGTCTCTGTTCTTACAAAAAGGGTGTTTAAAAGTGGAAATAACATTAAAAATGTATTTTCTATTCTTTTGCGCTGTACAAATTTTCAGTTAACTTCAGTGACCCGTTTCTCCAAGCTACAAGTTTTGTCAAATACCAACTACCGATTGGTTGCTAGTTTAAACTTGTAAAATTGTCACTTATAGCTTCGAAAAATGGGTCGCAGCAATATACTCGTACCTACCAGTCGATCAAGGAATTCCTTTACCACCCTAAAGTTCAGTGTGATTTGTACGACTTAGGACATCAAAGGCTATTTTACTTGTTTTACTTACAATAGTCAATGTGTCTCATTGTAATTTTTTCTAATATTGAAACTGTCAAAAAAATCTAAAGCACTAATTTGTTAAAATTGTTTATTAGTAGCGATTTATTCAAATTAATCAACCATCATTCAATTCAATGAATATCATTCATATAAACACGTAAACTAATAACTTCAGTATGCACTCGCAAACTCGCAGTATGTCGAAAGAACTCCAAGTGAGTTTAAAAGCTTTTCATGAACACCGTTTTGTTTAAAATTTCTATACAGCAGAAGCTGGGTTTGAACTGAAAACTTCGAGCGGAACTCGACTTGAACAGCTATTCTAATTAGGAAACGCATGGCACTCATTAAAAAGATGTTCCCGGCTTGTTTTACATCTGTCGGTTCATTTTCAAGTACTTACAGGAAAATTGTGTTAAAATTGCGAATAATTTTGAGAACTCGAGTCGCACAAATACTCTTGATGTGGCATGAGCCCACAGGTTTAAAATTAAAAATATGTCTTTTTGTTTTACAGGCTAGCCATATAAAACAAGCATTTGCCTCTGATCGGTCAATCAAATGTTTAATTTGAGTTGATGTCAGGGCAACTCGGCAAATAAAATTTTATACCTAAGTATTAAAAGATATGCCACAGGTACCTCTACTCTCTATTAGATTCAGGAATCTAGTAAGTCAGGATACCATAGAACTTTATTTCAGTAAGTGTTATAGTGATTTTCCTTGTAACGATCTGATTATAACATTTTCTGTGAAAGGCCACAATGGGTCACGAATCAAAACGTTCGAGAAAATCTGCGCGAGACTATTTAGATTTATTGAATAAGTATTGCGTGTGTGTAGGCTACCTATTGATAGCGTCTCAGATAAATACGGATCAGCTAGCTTATTACGTAACTCGCTCACAATCGCCATCGTGTTCATTTTGACAGTTCTTGTATGAATGTGACAGCTAGCTGATTCCGATGCCAATTGTCAGCCCATACATGAACTGTCAAAATGAACACGATGGTGATCGCGAGCGAGTTACCTAATAAGCCTGCAGGATCCATCGATGCCTTATCAGCCTATTGGAACTCACCTTGTAAGCGTCAGGTATATTGACGGGCTCGCCGCTCTCGGCCACGTAACCGACAATGCCGCTGCCCCAGGGAATTCGTATCTCGTCGAGGTGCTCCATCTGTTCTGGCGTCGACTTCGAGCACACGTCGAACAGCTTCGACACGAGGCATCTGTCAACAAGAGACCGGCTTCAGTGTTTACGTTCAACAAGAGCAAATAACAACAAATCTCTATATGGCCCCGCGATTTTAGCTCTGATCCGTATTAACAGAGTGATTCGAAATAACGCTCACGGAGAACAGTTTAATTAACACGCCAGAATGCGTGTCTGTTCCTGTTAAGTAATTTATGAAATGTTATTGAAATCATAATACATAGTCTCCCTGTCTCTCCCATAAGACTAGACAGAAACTACTTTATTCCAGTTACTATAGTCGGTTTCAATAAGGTAGGGTTGTGTGACAGATCCATAGAATGTAACTGTTAGTGTTCATGAAAGTTTTGACAGCAAAATAAATACTAAATTGAATTACTTAGAAATAAGCTAATACTTGATACTGTATATTAATAACGTTCTAAAAAGAATCACGGCGATGTTTTTTGAGTTTACTTAATTTTCACGTACAAATTTTCAATATATGTCATTATTAACGAGACGTTGCTAGGTTACGTTCTATGGTCATTAAAACTAGAGAGGTTGCTATGTATAATTGGGTAATCGGTTAAAATCGCGTATAATCGAAAATCCAAAGACATACAAAAACACGAAGTGAGTATTTTACATTCTTTCACACTCACTACATAATACGAATCGATTTTATTGGTAATAAATAGATTCCTTAGAACTTCAATTACCTACCTACATTATGAAGTTCAATAATATTTTATACAACCTATTTTGTTGAAAAAACACAACTTGGAAAAAAGCGCCTTGGCTTGGCTTGGCTTGGTAAAAAATTATAAATTATAATTATTAATCTTAGGAGATTGACATGAGTATCATTATATATGCAGTCGTTATTTTTATGGAATCGATTTTTATTAGTACTAAAATACATATAATCGATAATCGTTTTATGTGAAAGGTGTCACAAAGTAGCCTCACCTCTAGATTTGTCAATATTAATGTCACATACAACCCTTCCTTATTGAAACCGAGTGTACAATGCTGAGATACCCCTTTCGCTTCATTCACATTCATCAATCTGTTCACACAATGCTGGCCAGTTTAGATTACTCTTGACCTGACCTTTTGTCAGAACGTCACCAATTTAGTCACGGAACGTCCGTCTAGGCCTTCCCCTTCAAACGCAACCATTCACACTTGCAATCTATTAAGTTAACCTTCCTTCATCCATCCTCTCTACGTGACCAAAACCAACTAAGCATACGTTTTTCTATTCTATTGTCTATTATCTCTTTCATGCCAGCACAGCAGAAAATACGATTACTATTTGACGCCCGGATGGCCTAGTGGTTAGAGAACCTAACTATGAAGCTTGAGGTCCCGGGTTCGATCCCCGGTCGGGGCACATGTTTGTATGAAAAATACGAATGTTTGTTCTCGAGTCTTGGATGTTTAATATGTATTTAAGTATGTTTATCCGTTGTCTAGTGCCCATATCACAAGCTTTGCTTAGTTTGGGACTAGTTCAATTGGTGTCAATTGTCCCAAGATATTTATTTATTTACTAGCTGTTGCCAGCGACTTCGTCTGCAAAGAATTTGTTTATCGCTATCCCGCGGGAACTACGCAATTTTCCGAGATAAAAAGTAGCCTATGTGCTATTCCAGACTTTTCTCTATCTACGTGCCGAATTTCATTCAGATCCGTTGGGCCGTTCTGGCGTGATTGAGTAACAAACAAACATCCATCCATCCATCCATCCATCCATCTATCCATCCATCCATCCATACTTTCGCATTTATAATATTAGTTAGATTTATTTTACTCCAAAATAACTTGTTGCATTTTTATAGTGCGACTCTACATTGTCGTCTCAGGACTGGACTATACATAAATGTAGGTAACGTTTCCTTGCATAAAAGTTGTCAACGTATCGCTCATGTATTGAGGGCAGCGTTCCTGGCAATTTAACATGTAAATAAATAAATATTTATTTATTTATTTATTTATTGACAAAAAAAATTTACATAATATAATGTAGGAGATGCGAATATGACACGTAGGGTAGCAAGAAAATAGAAAATACAATGGATAACCAAACTCTCTAACTCTCTGCCGAAGTCAGTTTTTCCGGAACGCTATAATCTGAACATCTTTAAGGCCAAAGTGAACAGACAACTTCTAGGCAAACGTGTACCATCTTAGGCCTCATCTTCGCCTTCCATCAAGCGAGATTGAGGTCAAACGTAAGCCTTTTTTATGTAAAAAAAAAAAGATAAAATTGCGGTAACCGAAAGAACTTTTACTTATCCTACCTTCCAAAGGTTAAGATAACGGTATAAATAAATTGTCCTAAAACGAAACAGTATCAGCAGGTATGGCCCCATAATCGAATTCCCAAATGTCGTCGGGGGAGCTTCCCAATCGGCAAAAAGCAAGAATCCGTTTAATAAAACTTCACCGGACAAATAATATGAGCCAGCTGTCAGTGGCCCATGTGGCCGAACAAATCGATGCGACATGTGATACAGCGACGCCGAAACAGGGGGAGTAATTGCTGTGAAAAAGTTGCAATTCACTCAAGCGTGTAACGCGCGATAGGATTATGTCGCAGTAAACCAAAATAAGGGTGCTGTTTTAAAACTACAGCCAACTCATCTTGGCGAGCGATCAACTAATTGGGTAGGAAAATGTCTTTTGGAAAATAAAGGACTTCTTCTTAAAGTCATATTATGAAGCTTCCGTTATAAATAACGAAATAAAATATGGGCTTAATGCACTCTTATGTGTATATTAAGAGCTCCTCGTGTACGAACATAGGCTTTTAGCATTTAAGAGTTCATACAAACTCGATAAAATCCCGAGGGTTGCGGCTTAAGTGAGTACTACACGTGTTGTAACTTTATTCCTACATATACGTAGAAGCGAGGCTGTAAACTGGAGTCGCTGAATAAAGCAATAAATGTAAATGTTCGATTAAGTACCCTATAATATTTAAATACTATAATTTTTTCAGGATCGCAAGGCGTGGAGGAGTCTGGCCAAGATCCACTTCGTCGGGTCACTGCGCCCAGTCAGTAAGTAAATAAATTTTCAGAGTTAGACGAGAGAACCAATCGTGTGATAAACGAATAATAATAGGATAACCATATAAAAAATTCCCTCACTAAATCTCCGTGTACTATTATCCGTGACGTGACCTTAACCGACTTAAAATCTCCTTGCCAGCCTCCACACAAATAGGTACATGTTTTACTACCGAAGGAATTTCTATATTCCCAAAATCGTGCCCATAGGTACATCTGACTGTTATCTAACATTATGGTAACCTTGAACGGAGAGCAATCTTAAATCGAAGTCCTTAGGTCAAAAAGGCCAATGAAAATATTTTAGCCAATTGCCAAGGACCGAAGAAAGTTTCGAGTGTGCCAGTATTTGCGGTAAAGCTGTAGGCGACGCCTGCGAGTCATTGAGAGCTCCTACAGGAATTTGTTAAATCAGCTGTGAACTAAGATCCGGTTTGATTGCTCTACGTTCACTCCAAGTGGCCTTTGTTCGCTCACTGATTACAAACCAAAAGTTTCAAGCAGGATAATTTTCAAAGTTACCTTACATGTCCGTTTTTCAACTCGGGCTTCTTCAAAAAAGCAATATTCTTAGTAGGCATCTGCTGTTTTAATTTAGTAGTCATGTATTTAGATGATATAATAACCACCTAATCTAAAAATTAGTTACATGCCGGAAAGAAAGTGCAGAATAATCTATTGCAGCAGAAACAAAATAGGCATTATCAAATTTTCAATAACAACAAAATTAGTTCTCTGACGAGTTTCTGACACATATCAAATTTTCCAAGAAGACTTATGCTGAAGTGACTAGGTAGTTGTCCTTGTCCTGTTCTAAATGCGTAAAAATATTATTTATTTATACTATTTATTTTCCTTTTAGATACAAAATGATTCATAACATTAATTGAGTTCAAGGGCACTATGGCTTATTTGTATTAGTCTACTATTATCGTTGCCGGGGTCATTTTCTTCGTGCCTTCCCCCTCTAACATGTTCGCACTTCAATATTGATGGGAGACACAAAATAAATACGCTTCTCCCAATTGCCCTTCGCAATGACCCCTCACCCTTGCTCTTGAGATTTTCTCGGCTTTTATCCAATTGCCTTCGTACAGTCTTGTATCATTCATTTACATACGTTATATGGGAATAGTTGATTGAGTAAATAATGCTTACGCGAACTGGAGAAATACGTAGCTAACTAACAATTCCATTTGGGTGAATTGGTCCAAATATTTGTAAGTACCCGGCCATAAAGCATTTCGGTCCTATTTTCATTTCTAGTGTAAAAGGGGTTAAGTCCGAAATAGCTATGTAGAAAATTCAGAATTGACAATATTTAAATTTTTTAAGAGCTACCTTTTATTGTCTGGCTGGAAAGAGCGCACAAATTTAAGACACCCATATTTTTTATATTCGTGAATATCTTGTATTTTCGTGGAAAATCCATTTAAATCTTTGCTTAAGCAGAAAGGACGTAAGTAACAAACGTCAAGTATTAGCGAAATGACGTCACTGCTTTGTTTCGTACACTTAAAAAAACGTTGAAATAATTACATTAATTGACCGCCAAAACCTGTGCTTAAATACTTTAACAGTGAATGCAGTTGTCACTGTCGATGAATGTCAAAACGAGCTGACAAACTCAAACAGAATACTTCACAAATAATATGATTTTAAATGAAAACTTGCAAAAATATTATCATTATTGCCCGGCAAACAGTTATCTAGTGTTCCCGATGGCAACAAAGCCGAGTGGTGTGCGAATGAATTTACCGTCAGCTGTCAGTAGTGTTGTGTTGTGAAAATTGAAAATGTCAAAGGGAAACCCGGAAGACAAGGTTTTTTATAATGGCAGTATTGGACCAGCCGCTGGACGTCATTTCCTGTTTTACATATTTTGCTCATTTTTCCAAAAAATACTGTACGAAAAAATCCAAAAATATTTTTATTGTGTTCTACAAGTGTTTCTCTCGAAATGGTTTTTGATTTATGAACATAAAGAAATTTGAAATATTGTCAATTATACCCCTTTTTTACTAGGACCCCAGAATTGGCGTCACAACGCTTACCAAAGCCGAAATTAGCCGAGAAGACCAATCTTCATGGCCGGGTACTGTAATCATTATTTTCTCTGAAACATCAGTTTTTTTTTTTAAATCCCAGTATTTCCTGAGATTCTCATAATGCCTCGATTTTTTAAAATTTTGAGTAGGAACCTACAGCTATTTTGGAAATAAAACAATGGCAGATTTTGCATTTTATAATTTTGTGAAATAAAAAGGATTACCAATATCACCAAATATAATTTCCATTATTTAATAAACCTAAATAATTCAATCTGAAATTCAATTCATTCAGCAGTTATTTCAACTAAGTTACAGAAGTTACAATCCGTAACGTTGTTCTATTAACTTTGGCAGCTTAATTGAACAAATAAATAAATTTTATAACGTTAAATCTTACTTACTTTAACTTACAAGTATTCACATTACTCATGATTATCCCCGAGACTTTTGCAATAATAATAAAGGTAACCTGTTGCCGATGCAGATTCGTTGGATCCAATGAATTTCAATTCAGCAATGGACTTGCCCCTTGACCTGTTACAAGCACCTGGCACTCGGCCTTGGGAATTACACAACTTCTGTAACAGGTATTGGCACTGGGACAGGCCTAAAAATACTAGATATTATTAATACTATTACTAAAATAACTGATGCAAAGTGTTTTAACGAACGCGTCTGCATTGTTTTATTTATGCTAAGAAGAAATCTGATCCAATTACACAAGCCTTATCTTCAATAGGCAACTGGCAATAGGGACTGATTATAATGAAAAATAATGCTTAGGATAAAGAAAAAAGGATGATATAGTCTGCCAGATAAACCACTGCAGCCAGATGACATTTTCAGTGTTGTCAGTTTTTGGCGAATATTAAATAGTGATTGTGACTTAGTGAGTGAATGAAAGAATGAACGATGTAATGAAATTAATAAAATTAATAAAATAAAATGATTTGTTCAATAAGAAATGTGCGGAAGCATGTCAAATCAGGTAACTACCTGTTTTCAAGTCATCACCCATTTTGCCATATAAATAAAACAACGATTATCACATTAATTTTTTTCTACCTCTGTCTGTACTTTACTTAAAAACTTATATTATTCCGAATCAGTTTCACTGCTGCTGTCACTATACTTACGTCTATTACAAAGTCATCGCACATTTTATCTACCTACTATGTGGTCGAGACCACACATCTTTTCCTAACTAAGAATGGACATTCATAAAATATTTCGTTCGTTCAATTATCAAATCGTTCATTACGTGACCTTAGTCGAGCACTAGTAAAATAAATGTGGTATCATTATTTCGTAAAATGACATTTGGAAGTGTCATCTGCCTGCAGTGGTTTATCTGCCAGACTATAGAGTTCAATTAGTTATACTTTTTATTTTAATATTTCATACCCAACTAATGAAATTGAACTAAATCAGATGATACCAAGTAATAGATCCTTGTCTTCAACTTACCCCCCTAGAGATACAGATTTCAAGTTAAATATGTCGTTCGATTCTTTGAAGGTAAAACAACCAGGGTTTTACGGTTATTGTTACAATTCCTCGAAACTGACAAAAACTCTGTAGAGGGGCATAAGGAAAAGTTTTCGATGAAACTTTTTGTGTGGACTTTTCTTTCGGGTACGTACCACAGTACAATCAACTTTGCTGCCTTATTTGTGGTATACATGTATTACAAATACAATTTCAGTTACACAATAGTCTTCTGTAACTATATCGCTAGAAAGATTCGCGATATTGTCTGAAATTGCAGAACGGCTTTTTTGGTGATCAAAACTTTAATATTTGTGTTATTCTAAAGTGGCAAATACTGAACGAAAATTATAATGCTTCCAACCACGAGCTTTAACTCAACGGCATGCGGCATTCGACTAAATTAATGCCACAATGCTCGTACAATGTTTATTTTATTGTGGTAAATTATAGCAATATACGAAATAGAAACATGACTAATGTCGTAAGTATTCATAACTATTAGCAAAACATTTCAGACATTATTCAATGGCATTTAATATAAAGCTCCCGCTATATCGACAAGCGCTCACAAGAATAAGAAAAATCCGACGTCAACACGACGAAAATCTACTAAGTTGCGTAATAAAGGTTTTTTTAATAAAAGTCAGTAAGTTCGCGCTGCGTGACATTGTTTGGTGAGGCGCCGACTTGTTCTGTTTGAGAGGCTGTGTATTGCGAGTTGTTATCGTAAGGAATTTTCATAAGGCGCTTTCCTTCCTTGAAACAATAGAAAGTTTAAAACGATTGCGTCAATTGTCTAACGTTAATGCTGCAGCTCAGAATTTCAAGCCAAGTACAAAATTGACATATTACATATTCATGCCAACTGTTTTAATTATTTTACAGTCGTCATAAAAATATGGCACGCGGGCTAACGAATCTCGAACTTGAGATGTCTTACGACTGAGAAATATTCCTTTGCCAAATTCCCGCAAACTCTTGGCCCCGCGTTTTTGTGGTTTGCAAAAAGGTTTGTACTTATTATATTCTTCATAATTAACTTTCCAGAGATAACAAGAACAAAGCGTACTCACTTACTATAATTTATTTCATTGCGAAATTATATTTGCGTTTACAAAAATGTTCCCTGCCGTCGATTTATCTTTATTAAACTGAATGTAATTAATTAATAGTCTGAACAGAAAACAATTTTATTTTGTTACATGAAGGTAGATTAAGAGTTTCGTTATGATGTATTTGATGTTATTGATGTTTCCAACCGCGTGAAAAATTACCAAATCGCGGAAAGTTTCAAGCTATTCAAGACCGTGTATTTCGAAGTGGGGTTGCATAATGGTTAATTTTGATGAAGACTCAAGATTTAAATTTAAATTACCAACGGGTTGAAGGGCGAGAATACTCCAGGAATCTTTTGGAAAGCTTAGCGCGAGCTTCAGCATGGAATTGAGCTAAATTCCGACAGCAATGGGGGCTGGAGAATCTAATGAAAATAAAAATTCCTTCTGAAACTAACTGATCCTGACAAACTTTTCAGTAAAACAAACAGACACAAAGGATACTTACTAACGAAATTTATTCTGCAGATATGTAAATTCCTTAATCATATTTCATAAATGCTGTGAATGCAAATAATAAATTGCTTGGAATTGTTCAGCCATAATGCTAAATAAAACACAGGTAATAAAACTGTCATGTTTGGATGTTTATTTGACGGAGCTGTAAGTCAGGTCGCTAGTTAAATTCATAATGGAGGGAGCTAATTTATTTGTTCTGCGCTTCGCAGAGCACTTTGTGATAACAAAAGGGAATACATAAAATGATATGCTTGTAAGAATATGCCCAGTGAATGAGTTAAAAATTAGTTAAATTTTGTAGGTATCCACTAAACAGACCGAGTTAATTATAATAAAATAATAACTGTTGCCTTTCTTCTTTCTTCTTTCTTTCAATTCACAAACACGTTTCCTTTAAGCAAACTGTTTTATGGATATAAATTAAAGTATTTCAATGTTCTCATTGAACATTAGAGTGTAATAAACCTGCATTTTATGTTCGCTTTTAATAATAGTGCAGATGTGATTATTTCCGCATGCATCGACATAAATTATCGTAGTCAACTAAATGCGAAATTTATATCTAATAAACAGTCCCCCTCGGGGAAAATTAATGTGCCACTGTACACAATGCGGTGATGCGGTGCGGATTACAGAACCTATATCCCATGTCGTCTAAGTGAGATAGAAGATAGAAGTGAACAGAAATCGAGATGATTACCTACCATCTCATTTCTATGCGAAAAGCAGGAGGCTATATCACGTCTCAGCGAAGAGCATTTCATGTTTCAATGGAAGCTAAAAAAATGTAACAACCTTAAAAAATTTGTAGCTCAAACCATTTTGTAATAATTTTTACTGAAATTGAGTGATACCATAAACCTTTAAACAAAGACATAAAAACGAGAATCATAAAGAACATCGTAAATGTTTTTCGTTTATCAACTTTGTTTTGACTTTATTACTTTGCGGCGTAAGTATATTAATCTTTGAAGTTGAGCCGCAAAAAAAGTCTCTTTAAGTCCCAAAAAAACTGCACGGCTAGAAGAAAAGCAATTATCTCGTCTCATAAATAAGATAGAGCAAAATTACACGAAGGACGTACCCTTAGTTACAATGCTAAGTTAAGGTACAAGAACGGAGGAGAAAGGTTTAAGTGCGACATCCATTACATCAAGTACATTGGCGCGTGTAGAATATGAAACTGAAATGATTATAATACAATGGATACTGACCAATACTGCCACGAAGTTAAATTGAAACTCTCTTTTAATTCCGTACACCATCTTAGCTTGTGAAACTGTGAAAACTTTATTCCTATGCACTCTTGATAGTACTCTTTTATCGTATCGTAGATTTTTCCTTTAACTTTTAGAACATTAACTTTTACGAACCGCACTCAAACGAACAAACACTTTAACGGTATTACTTTACCTTACCAACTTCGGAAATATTATTGGAATTCCTAGATAGTTATAAATATGACGCACATATTGAATTTCTACACGTAGGTATTGTATTCATACTTTGCTATGCCTATTAAGATTACTTCGTTCCACCACAGGGCCTCATGAAAATTCTCAATATCTCGCCCATTAAAAGTGCAAAACATCTGAAGGACTGAGCTGATACTGAAAACTAGCATTACGTGTATAACACAACTACATCACACGACATAATAGTCTTACAACTACGTTACGAGACTATTCTATTTTAGGTTGTCGCTTGAGTTATTTCAAGCTCACCGTACAAGTACTCATAAAAATGACGGTCTTCCCTCGCTACTAGAAGCGTTTTCATTCTGTATTCAAGCGATTTCATCACCGAGATCGCCCGTTACCCCGCGCGTGTGCTGCCCAACAACTAAGTATTAACTCCACGTTGTCAGCAATGCCAATTCCTTTCATTTTTAATACCTCAGAGTATTCCAGCAAGACACGTAGACATGACATCTGGCAAACTGAGTACGTAATAATATTTGGAGACGAAGAAGCATGTCATTTGATGCTTTTAGGCATATTTTGCAAGGTATGTTTTATGGCAAGGCGCGTGGAAATGTTTGCCATGAATAAAATGTGGGGTTGTCGCTGCGACCCGAATCGTATATTCTCCAAACCTACAAAATATTTTAGTACAAAGTATACAGTTATAAATGGCAAAGAAGAGCTTGAATATTCGTAGTCCTAAACAAACAAAGGACCTTTACTTATTATACAGAAGCTGGGCTAAAGTAATACCCTTTGTCTTCCTCTTATGTAATTATAAATACGTAACTATAAGGCCCAGGATTTGAATTCGTACTGCAAACATCACCTACATACGTCATAGCGGAGAAAATGTTGAATGTTACAGTTACACCAAACTCAACCCTCATAGCGTTATTTTTAGCACATTAAGAGGCTGACAACACCTAATTTTGTTGAAATTGATGTTATTTACGCACTTTTTAAAAAAAACTACACACAAAAAAATACAAAAAAAATAGACGTTAATTTTCATCTTATTTCAAAGACGCTGGACGGGCTCGATACATAATTGCACAAAATCGGCTCGATAGAAAATAATTGCAAAGATTGGTCTTAAAATCATCATTAAATGGTTATATGTCTTTATTTTTTCCACATATGGGTTTGCAATTAAAAACAAGAAGTCAACATATTCATACCTAAACGGCTAACGAGCCATATTTCACAAATAATCCGTACTTTTTTTTATTTCTTATCATTTGTGTCTTATTTGCAAGATTTTAGAACCGCGCCAAGCTGCCGGAATAGTTTCTTCTCTTTCACTAACAGGCACGCGAACCGTATGTGTGAAGAGTGGCGCTGCTCAAGGTCATTTGCTGTTGACAGCGCCTTAACATTTATACTTGTGTCGCATTGACTTGAATTTTTTCACATGTTATTTCAGCACAGGATTACTAACATCCTACATAAGTAGGTAGGTACATTCTTTTAATTTAGCATAGGTACTTATTCAAAACTTGTTGTACGTATGTACAAAACCTAAATAAACAACCCTAACAATCCTGATGCATATTTTACCACGACTTTTGATCACTTAGTCAAACACATAACTGCGTCAAGTTCTAATTAAATTTAATGCGCGGCGTTCTCCAACTAAGAGAGCGCTTTGTGTTACAGCGGCAGTCAAACATTTAAGTCAAAGTAAAATAATCAACAGCTTATTGCATAATTTAATTTAGAACAAGGAGTTGTTAGTTAATAGCTTCATTGACATGAGACACACGGCGATCCTTTCTAGCCACTGTAATAGATTGGAACTGTTATAAATGCCTCTTTCAATGAATGTAGAACTCAATTTAACTTTATTATGACACTTAGTGGTAAATAATAGTGAGACGCCAAAGGATCAGTCTTCGTAATTCCAGATGGAATCTAGTGAAAGAATAGTGACGATAGAATAGTAAACCAGGTCTAGAGGATCTCATAAACACCGACCGACAATGAGGCGACATCGTGGAAATGAAATCACCTCTAATGCATCCAGAGCGACTGTAACTCGTATAAATTCTATCCGACGCGATAAATTCCGATTACTCGGGGTCGAGATGCGTTCGAATGAAAATCGCATAGTACTTCAGATAGTACAACAATTGTATGTAACTGTAGTTGACTTCATAGTTCATACGTTAGAAGAAAAAAAACTGCTTTCATTTGCGACTTATAAGTGATGTAACCTAGCACACACACACACAGTAATCCTTACACTCTAGCAGCCTGCGTAAAAAAATAAGATTTTCTGCAACTCATTTCATTTAGGGACTCTCATGCCTAGTACAAAAATTGTAATATCGTGACGTGGAACAGTCGTGTATTTGCATCAGATGGAGCAAAATAACAGTTGTATAAAATGTAGATTCATGCGGCGAAGGACGCCATTTTGGATCTTTGTTTACGATTATTCGGCCTTATTGTACAGTTTTCTCCATAGTTCTACTTGTCGCCGTGAACGTTATTGGTAGTATCAAATAGCAACAAGCGAGCGATGTTTCGTATGTCGATATTTATTTTAGTCTTACCGCTGTTGCCGTGTGAATGATGTAAGTCGTTTGCCGTTTTTTAAACGTGAATATTGCTGAACATTGGAAAGCTTGGTTTGAATTTCATAGCCAGTAGAAAATTTTCAGTTCAAAGTTCAGAAATTTCATCATGTGAAGTAAAAAAAACTTGATCGAATACAGTTCTAATAATACATTTCCAGGAATTTGTTTTTAATGCCTATATTTTGCAGTGGAAAATAAACCAAGATAATCAGGATAAAGTAAGGCAAACTTCATAAGAGTAAATGCAAAATCCGAAAAGACTTTCGTCAAAAAAGTTGCGTAAAATAACGTCTAGTTGTGAATCGTTACATTCACTGATCAACTTCTCACTTGTATAACTTACGCGATTTTTACACATTACACGGCATGTCGTCTCGAGAACATGGATGCAAAGTCGCGTCCGAAACGTCGAGGTATTTACAAAAATATAAAATTTATTTACGTGATTAAGTCCCGTTTTTCTTATAATAACTTCTCACCTGCCATTCTGAGGATTTGGGGTAGCAGCCTTATCGCCCTGCACCAGGAACAAAGACCCTCGGTCCGCGTCCAGCAGTATCGACACGTTTTGCAGAATCTTGTGGCACAGCACTCGCACTTCCAACTCGTTGCAAATGTCTTTCACCTGGGAAAGATACGAGAATAATAGAATCAAACGTTACGTTACGTACTTGTATTTTGAAAATAGCCACCGGTAATCGTCGCGTTTTTGGTACAAATGCCAAAATGCATAGAATATTGAGATGTCTGAATATTGAGACTGTCAAGTACAAAATGTGCCACCAGGGGGTTTACCATGACGTCTTAATTCCGACTCAGTTCAGATTTTAGCTGTCATTATTAGTATGGATCTGACAGCGAGCGAACCTAAACTAAATCGCCAGGTCGATTTGTCTGAATATTTTAGGGGCAAAATATGCTAAGTACCTACTTATAGTTTAGAGTAAACGGAAAATATGCTTGAGGTTGTTGGTAAGAAATAAACACCGTATACTCAGATATTGTCTAACAAGTTTTTAAAATGGATACATTATTTATGTGGGATGTAGAGCGTCGTATATTGCAACACCGTCATCGCAATTATTATTCCACTCAGGGCATTAGGCGCTTAGTCTCTGTCCGTAAAAGGGTGCGGAACGGGTACCGCGTGCAAGATCGCATTGACTGAGGCATGCCACTATTTAGAATACGCTCCACGAGACCAAACACGAGTAAGCTGAACACATTTATATCTATGCCTAAGCAGTTTAAAAAGTAGTCGTCATTTATTTTTAGAGCTATGGTACAGTGCTTCTAGTTAGTCTCAGCCTCTCAGCATACTTCGTGGGTCTTAAGTAGGTATACGTCAGTCATATGAAAAACTAAGATTACTCACTGATACCTTGTGCCTTACTTGACCGAGACATTAAGATAAATAAAAGAACGGTGTTGTTTACCTACTTTGATCGGAGGTTGATTTGTGTTATTTGTGTATGTATACCTAGGTACATCAGCAAAAATTGTGGTGAGTATCAAAAAATCACACCATGTGATATAATTATAACATTCATTGGCGAGTACCACGTTTACTATCCGTATCTTTGAGTGGCAGGTGGCAGGTTCATCTGGTTTATTTCGTGTTTTGAAACCATAAAAGGACATGCTTTAGATAGTTACACGGCAAGGTAATAAATTTAACAAGGCAACGAAAACATGAAACTTTGGTCGGCAGTGTCAACAGGCTATTAACTTAGAGACTGGCTAAGCTGTCGAGGGTTTGACCAAGCAGTAATTTGGTTCGGCAAAGTTTGTTTAGGTGTTTAGTCCGGGGTACCTCGCACCAGCACGCCGTATGGCTGACGTCGTGAAATTCTATGAATAATTTATCTTTCAAAAATTGCGAAAGACGAATTTCAGTCGACTACGCCGTATTTAATGTCTAGATCGGCAAAATCTTCCATGAATTTGGAAATTACAATTTACGTAACACAATTAAACCAAGATTTAGTTAATACTTGGCAGCCAACTCAGATTATTGGATAAGCAATATAAATGTCGCAATAGCAAACAAGTTTATTTTAGCTTTATCCGCTTGCTCATAAAAAGCTGTTCACCTGTTAAAACTAAATCATATCTTGTCAATCTCTGGTAAAGCAAAATTACAAAATGACCGACAAACAAAATAGGGTAAATAGTGCTAAACGAAAAGAAGCTTGACAAGCTTCTATAATTGAATAGCTTCTATCTGTAGGCTTCCCCCCTTATTCATAAACGCACTATAGGCCTCTGTTAACTTAGTAATCGTTTGTCCTTATCTGTCACTTTGACATTTACCTTTCACAGATAAGGACAAACGATTACTAACTTAGCAGAGGCCTATAGTGCGTTTATGAATAAGGGGGTTATTGTCTAACTCGCTCGCAATCGCCATCGTGTTCATTTTGACAGTTCTTGTATGAATGTGACAGCTAGCTGATGCCGATGCCAATTGTCAGTCCATACATGAACTGTCAAAATGAACACGATGGCGATTGCGAGCGAGTTAGACAATAAGCCTACTGTTGTTTCTCGCTATATTGGTTTTTAACTGTAATGCCGTGTAAATATATTTTCATTAAATAAAATAAAATAAATAAGGGGGGGGGATAAGCGTCTCATTTTATGTTTATGCTAGTAAAACGAATCTAGAAAACATCCGTGCCTTCATTTACAGTTCGTCTTCATGGAATTTTATTCAGTCATAAGCCTGATTTCCGAGTTAATATCCGAGGGTAAACCCCGACGCAGGCGTTTGGAGTTCTCGTGAAAATCTATTACAACCAAACTATCGAACAAAGGGATTTTCAAACACAATTTACTAAGAAATACGTCCACTATCGATTCGCTATTTCTTTCTCTACATTGTACAAGGAATTAAAGAGTTAGCGCTTTCGGAATGGATAAAATAAGTTAGGTATAGATGAAAAACAAGCCAGTTGTCTTTTTAACTTTATAGTCGCAATGTTATCTTTTTAAGAATAGCAAAATGTTACATCCATCCGATCCCAAGGAAATAGGTCAACATTCTATTGCAATAGAAACCATACATAAAGTTATATAAAATCTCTGACCGCCCAACCACAAGATATGTCCGTATTTATAAAGTACGACATACGTAGATGACCTCCTTACTATGACTAACACTTTAAAGGCTTCTCTTATGTTATGTACATACACAAAACAATCCAGCAATATGCACAACTGAGCAAAAAAATGCTCCTTCCCCTTAATCATCAATATTATTATTATTATAGCCTTTTTATTCCGAATTCGCTACAATTTCAGTAAGTACATGTTCTTGTTGTCGCGTAATTCGGCGTGCCTCATGGCATAGGCCTCCTCCGTGTATTGGAGGGTCATCATCATCAATAAATACGATAAAAATGGAAATCTAACTGATATTATAAATGCGAAAGTATGGATGGATGGATGGATGGATGGATGTTTGTTTGTTTGTTACTCAATCACGCCAGAACGGCCCAACGGATCCGGATGAAATTCGGCACATAGATAGAGAAAAGTCTGGAATAGCATATAGGCTACTTTTTATCCCGGAAAATTGCGTAGTTCCCGCGGGATAATAATAATAATAATAAATAAGCGGGATAGATATAAACGAATTCTTTGCAGACAAAGTCGCTGGCAACAACTAGTTTTAACATAACGGAATTAAAATGAAGCAAATAGAAAAAGTAAAATCTCCAAACACTCCGAAATATCTCACACTCACTTTATCGCCCTCTTTTACAAGCAACAAGCATGTGCAAGCGACTTTCGACTAGAATTACAAAGTTATTTATTAAAACCAAAGCACGTATTCTGATGAAGTTTAGTGTTACACCGCAAAAAAGCATTTCAAATGCAACAATCATCAATGCTTCATTTTTTGCTGGTGTTATATTCACTTTTTGGGAAAGTTATAATACTAAACCTAAAGTAAGCCACGCAATGAGATTTTTAGCTTAAATTGGAATACCATCTAATTATTTAAAGTACAGTTTATACAGAGCGGTCACAAACACACCCGGACCTAATCTCCGGCCGATCCCGAGGAGCATTTGTTTAATTCGCCATAGCAATCTATCCACGTCCCGGTAGATAAACGAAATGATTAATTATCGACGATTCGGGCCGAACGTGACCGTACCAGTAATCCTGCAAAGTGTAAAGGGGTTTGCATACTAATATTACAAATGGTGGTCACGGCTGCGCGCTAATACTCGTGTTTGTTACTAAAGGAACGTCTAAACTGGTGTTATTGTTTGAATTATTCATTATAACTATCAGTAATTATTACCTAGCTTACTTAATAAACCTCAATTACTTTCACAAATTTTCGGCAGTATTGCATTACGGTCTAAAAATCAACCAAAAATGGGACGGTAAAGACAGTAGTATAGACTTTGTTTTGAAAATTTTTTGCACTTTTTGTGGGGGTGAAGTTGCTATACACGTCTACATTCATGTCAGATTTTATCACGTTGCATTAACACCAAAAGTACAAAGCACGCAGATGCTAAAAAAGCGCACAAACAAACGTTTCTCTTGATCTTGATCCATATGTGGACATTGCCTGTCATATTTTTGGCAGAGAGGGAGACGCGTAACGGTCAGATTTCGATGTAGAATTATTATTGAGAGGCAGAGTAGTCATGCGCCGGATCGAAACCAGTCTATACTACCGAAAACGTAACGGAATCTGAATATCGTACTCACTGGGTCTACACGAAACGACGACAAACCCCCTTATTCATAAACGCACTATAGGCCTCTGTTAACTTAGTAATCGTTTGTCCTTATCTGTCACTTTGACATTTACCTTTCACAGATAAGGACAAACGATTACTAACTTAGCAGAGGCCTATAGTGCGTTTATGAATAAGGGGGTAAGCCTTTATCTCTTTCTTCTTGAGAAATTAAAGTTCTTCTAGTTATAAGAGTTTAAATGCAATTCAGTGACACCCCTCCTCGTGGGAATTGTACAGAGCAAAACCAACGCACGCGCACGACCAACGTAAGAACACCCAGCTCCGTTTATACAGAGCATTGCCTGCTAGCGAACCGTTCAAGCTATGATTGCCTACCGAGCGCATCAATGATGTCACGGCCTAATTTCATTTAGAAAATCACACAGAAGAACGCTTCCAACTTTGCGATGCACCTACAATTATAATAAGTTTGGACGCAATCCAGGCAATAAAATACAATACAATACAATACAAATACTCTTTATTGAACACCACAAATCAGTACAAAACAATACAGAAACATAGAACAAAGTATACAATAGGCGGTCTTATCGCCAATCAATACCTAGTTAGTCGTTAACTGGTTCGAGTAGCAACTAGCTTTACTGCTTTAATTACTTTCTTAACTCCGCATTTCAAATTTCCGTATGGTTATAATAATATCAATACCAGTCTGATCAGGGCCTTGTGGTAAATATTAGAGCTAAGTAAGCTTAATTCACATACCCATTAGACAAACAAGCTCCACCGAATGCTATGTTCGATGATGGATCAGAAACAATTGCGGCTCTTCAGGAACTAATCATTGGCTCTTCCGCGTCGTTTGATTTAGGTAGCAATATCGCAGATAAGTCGTAATACGTTGCTTTCTGAGAACAGGACGGTGAACAATTGAACATCTGGTGTTATGATTTCAATTGAACTTTTATCTGCTATCAGTTGGAGAGGTAACTCGACTTTGAATAGAGTTGGCGATGATCATGCATCAGTTTGTCAGTAATAGCCACGGTGATGCACTTAGATAATTGTTATTAACGTTTTTAAATGGTGTAAGTTTTTCTTTATTATAACTAATTGAGGTGACGTTTCACTGTGCCGATAATTATCTAAGATTTTTAATACGAGTAAATATCAGTTCAATAAAATCATTAATTGTATTTTTAAACAAACTTCATAAAAGGAGGAGGTTATCATTAAATTTCGTCAATTTTCTTCGCCAATAACTTGGCTGGCTGTGAATCAATTCACGTTTGAAGTTAGTTAATGGTTCTAATTTTTCAGAATTAATTAAATAAAGCTTGATTGCATTTGTAAACAACGAAAAAGTTACACTTACGTCTTCACTCATCAGGCAACAATTATTCCACTCTATCCTTAAATTACAAACTCGCTGATACTCGTATACATGAAGGCATCTAAAAACAATTCCACCCCAATACCTACTTTTAACGTTTAAACACACAAACAGTCGTACATTCTAGCTAGCTAGCTAGCTAGCTAAACAATCACACAAAACCAGGCTATCGTATTCATTAACATAACAAAACACCAATTTATCAGAGCCCCCGTAACCAAATAAACAAAGACATCCCAAATATGGTGAAGCGAAACAGATAAGTAGGGACTTGGTGAGCTTATGTAGATGCGAAGCTTGTAGATAAATGCTGCTTTCAGCCGACGACAGCCATCAATGAGGGCTATGAATATTCACGGGCGCACACACACGCGCGGCCCGATTCTGGTGATCGAACTTTAGTACGAATTCAGAGTAATCGTAACCTTTCTTCTATAGTGAGCGCCATTCATGATGCCGATCGTCGTCTTATTATTACCTTGTTACAGATCCATTTTGATAAATCAACGCGTCTTCGTGGATGGTACGAATACGTTTGCAGATTTAGTTCTCTAGGTTAATTTACCCTATTGATGTGTTTTACCGGAGTGTTGCCGCTGTTGCTGATTCTTGGAGCCACTACTAAAAGAAAATTTGAGTGCACAGAATAGTCCACTGCACTCCATTTTAAAATTGTAAATCCAAGCATGTAGGCTTATTGTCTAACTCGCTCGCAATCGCCATCATGTTCATTTTGACTGTTCATGTATGGGCTGACAATTGTCATCGGAATCAGCTAGCTGTCACATTCATACAAGAACTGTCAAAATGAACACGATTGCGATTGCGAGCGAGTTAGACAATAAGTCTACTGAACCTAGTGACAGCGACCGATTATAACGTTAGAATCATAGCCAGTTTCTATGCGAAACAAATCTATATATTTTTGGACTTTCACGGCCGTATGCAAAAGTAACCACGACATAATCATTAATCATTATGCTGAACGGACGCTAATAAAAATAAAGAAGTGTCTTTGAATGTCACCACGATCAAGGTCACTTCAATGTCATTGGCCAATGTCAAGTTTGGCCACGCACGATTAAATACGAAAAATTTTCAGCTCTACTTAAAATTTTAACTGAAATACATTTATCTGAATAAATTTGCAAGTTACTTAATTTGTTTCGTTTTAACGCAATACGGTTCCAAAATATAAATTGTGAGCGACGCGTTGGACGGATGACCTTAGGAGGACAGCTGGCAGTGGCTGGATGAGGGAAGCCCAGGATCGCGAAAGTTGGTGCAATATGAAGGAGGCCTACGTCCAGCAGTGGACGGACAATGGCTGTAGATAGATAGATAGAATATAAATTGCGAGAATTCATGCTTAAGGCCGCCCAAATACATACGGAATTTTCATACGGTTTCCGTACGTGATTAGCGTAAATATGACGAGTGTGTTCGTGTCCTTGTTATGAATCTTACAGAACGCCTAAAAAAAACCGAATATTAAAATACTGTGCTCTAAACTAATTAATTTTCGTGACATCTCTGTTACCCAAAGTCCGTAGACCATGGACCAATTAAGGCGTAACCTCAGTTAGCCAGAATAGGGCCGGGTGGCCCTGTGTTTATTCAGTCGTCAGTCAAACGGCAGGGTTACGCAAGCCGAACGACAAAGAGATGTAATCATAGGCCCACGACGACAATAGCCGCCGTGTGTTGCCAGTGTTTAACCACAACGCGCTCGAATACGGTAGGAGTACGTTACAAACGCACGATTCTCCCTGATCTCCCTCAGGAAAAAAATATGAAAATACATATAATAGATCAGTAGAAAGTTCGTGTCTGTACATCAAATAAATTCATCAAAAATAGAGTGCTAACGATTATGGGAGAGGAATAAAAAAACAAATAAGTAGATTTTATAATTTTTGTCTGTCTGTTCTGTATGTACGTATGTGTATATTTATGTATGTGTTCGCTAATCTCCAAAACTAGGCAACGGATTTTATTGCGTTTTTCACAAATAATTGACACTTACATCAGGGCAACTTATAGGCTTTATTTTATTGAAATCAGCAAAAAAAGTCATCGTCATTTAAAATTTAAAGTGTTAAGTGCCTGTTCAAATATGCAGAGCAATATGTGACTTTTTGTCAATAAATGAAGTCTACGCGGACGAAATCGCGGGCAAAAGCTAGTTAATAAATAAATAAAAAGCCCGCTTTTTTACTACTTGTCTGTCAACGGTGATTATGTCCAATTAGGCATTATTTTAATTTTGTGTGCAATATAGAGTTTACATACGTTATTGGTGTTTTAGTGCAACTCTATAGAAGTCGAAAGACAATTCGGTATCTTTCGTAATTCTTGTAATTACCGATTCCTTCCCTGTTAAAACTGGATGTGGAAGTGTACTTTAATTAATCGAGAGTAATGGCCCATGTCAGAGCTAACAAGAGTGCCCGTGATAGAAAACATTTTGGGAAGTTACGTCATTGAATAAGCGAAGAGCACGAATACAGTCAGAGACATGAGACATACAAGATACATCTTTTAAAGACTGAACTGTGAACTCTCTTTGGTGCAAAAGAATGGTAACTGTAATGTAAGTAATGTCATCAACTAGTGCTTGAAAATGAGTTTAAATGTTGAGAGATATTCGTAATGCTATTGAAATGAGGCTGCAAAATACGTTGAGTGAGCTTTAATAAAAAACCGCTAAGAGACCGCGTATATTTGATACCTACAGGCGTAAAAAAAATACTTCGACAATATCATCCTAACCGTGCATAATTAAAAAGTTCTCTAGCATAAACTTGTTGCCCTAAACAAGATTTTGGGCCATAATAATGAAACGCTACCCGTTTTAAACGTCTAAGGTGTATCAAAGTCTTAACTCTTTATTTACCAAATTTATTAAATGAGTCTTAGCCTTATTAACTTTTTTCCTCTAACCCAAGATTATAGTTTCTTTCTGCTGAAGGCCCTTTCTTCGTTCAACTAAATTGAATATGCTATACCTACCTATACTTTGGCATTCTACTTATAACATTGACCATAGGCTCATAAATGGCAAGAGAAAGAGTAACAGTGTTGAGATCTTTTGTTAAAAGCCAGCTATCTCTTTCCGTTATCTGCTGTGCCTTAAGTTCTCAATGAATTGGTCATGAATCACTCGATTTAACCACGTATGTGTCTGGTGCTAATCAATTAGTTTATATCTACTTAAAGCTGGCTATAACTAGGTATAATGGTATTCAAATAAATCTTCCACAATCAATTAGATTATAAGTGAAGTGAGAGTTGAACTTACGAGTATATATTAAGAGTTCCGTATCTACTTATCTGGAAATGAAAATACCTTATTACTAAAAAACTGAGGTAACATTATGTTACGAGTAAAGTTTGTCTATATCTCGTGATGCATAGAAACGAAAAAGATACTCAAGAGGCGGAGATGCGCGAACTAACAGACATATACTACGTTCCCTAGAAATTGGCCTTTCTTGTGACCATTCGGTCTTTACTAAAGATTAGTGTAATATGCCGACTGTAGGTCAAATATATTAAAATCACAAAGCCATTTATCCCTGACTGTGGTAAGAAGTAATTTATGTAAATACAAACATAAAACTCGAATGTTAGCTGCGATTGGGTCTGACTTAGATGCCGCATAAAGAAAAACAGGACCGTAAAAGCGGTCGTTTCATGGCAAAGACCTATATCATTCGGACGTAATAAATATATCATATTAAATGTAAGTAATTTAACCAATTGATAAAACTTGTTTTTATAAGTTCAGCTCGTGTTCTCGTAAGTTAATTATATGACCATTTTTTCAACCATGTTTTAACATAAAATGCTGTCTTCTCCCCTAAAGGCTTACGTATATCAGCGGTACATCTTAATGGTTTAATTGACTGAATCAAAAACAGAAAGTAACGAATTTGCGGAAGTCCATATATCTATAATCCCTCCAATACACGGAGGAGGCCTATGCCATGAGGCACGCCGAATTTCGCGACAATTTAATAAATAAAAAAAAATATATATTAATAATAAACGACAATAACAACAACAACATGTACTTACCGAAATTGTAGCGAATTCGGAATAAAAAGGCTTATAAATAAATAAATAAAATATATCTATAAACTAAAACCTTACTACTCTGCGATGAGTGGTCGAGATGTAGCAAGGTAATTGGACTAATTGGTTCGTGAAAATGTACTCGATTCTGAAATAGATTTCCACTTTGAATGATAGTGACAGAGCAGTTAAAGAGGTCTGAAGGTCTAGCATTAACAGCCGACAAATGGAAATGAAATTTATTGTAATGATGGGCGACTTTGAATAATACTAATTCGATTAGTCGATTATTGTAATCATTCGACTTAGTCGACTAATTCGAAAATCATTCGAATATTAGTAGTACTCAAAATCCCCTCCAGTCGAGTTGACGTTGATAATATAACTAACCAGCTAACAACTAACGCAAGCGCGCCGAGTCGACACGAAGATTCCCGATTCGGTCGGAGCAGTCGACCAGCCGCCGATTAGTTACTAATATTAGTAGTCGTTATTCGATTATCGGCATTAGTATATTACTAATTTCAAATTCGAATTATGGTATTACTAATGAATCAGCAAATTAGTCGAAGTCGCCCGTCACTAATTTATTGGTTTATTCGAAGATCAAACAGAAATAGTTGCATATAGTAATTTATATGCTTACAGGCTTATAGTTAATCGCTTGCTAATATTCTCTGATGGCACTGTCTAGGTCTAGAACCTCCTTGTAGTTGTTTGTGAAGTTATCATCTGTGAATATTTCAAGCGTCTACCTGTTGCCGCTATTATGGGAGCCCCCCTTAAATATTAATTTTATTTTGTTTTTAGTAGGTATTTGTTGTTATACAGGCAACAGAAATACATCTGTGAAGGTCTAGCTATCACGGTTCATGAGATACAGCTTGGTGACGGACGGACGGACAGCGAAGCCTCACGAATAGGGTCTCCGTTTTTACCTTTTGTTTACGGAACCCTAAAAATAGCTAGGTCATCCAGGTACTAGTTTGTACTTATTTTAAGAATTTTGACAATAAGTATGTATTTAACATAAGAAACTATAAATGAAATTAATTTATTACGGAATCAAATCCAACTTTTCTTAGGGTGATGGCCCACTGGAGCTTTGCGTTGCGTCGCAACGGATCATCACATTGTATGCATCTTCAGAGCGTCTGCATACAATCCTTACAACTCTTTTAGGGATAAGTTCGCCTTTGTGCATTTGTGTTGTCCTGTATTAATCTTTTTCACGTGTTATACGTACAATAAAGAGTTATACAATACATACAATTGATCCGTAGTCAACGACGCGACACAACGCAACGCCCAGTTGGCCCACACTCTTAGTACGACCCTCTGGTTGACGCCCAAAAACTGTCGCATACCTAACCTACACTCACAAAAAACTGTACCGTTTAGAAAGCAAAAGTACCTACAGAACGCTATCGGCGACCGGGCTGGCGGCAGCAGTCGGTACGCGTGCACCGGCGCGTGCGCCTCGTTTATCAAACACGGACACGCCCGCGTCGCACTCATACTGTTTGTGGTCATTATTGTTGTTTTGGACAGCTCAGTGTTAAGATCAGACAGCAGTAATGGTTAACCTTAATTTAAAAGACCTTGAAGTTTATCCTAAAAAATTGAGTTCATCACATTATTATTTTCAATTAAAACGGATATTGACACACGAAACACCATGTTTTGACACGCTATTTAGCAGCAGGGCTTGCTAACTAGATTGGTTATTAAAAGATAAGTAGGTACGAGTACATCACTTCACTACATAGTATAAAACAAAGTCGCTTTCTCTGTCCCTATGTCTCTATTTCCCTATGTTCCTTTGTATGCTTAAATCTTTAAAACCACGCAACGGATTTTGATGCGGTTTTTTTTTAATAGATAGAATGAATCAAGAGGAAGGTTTATGTGTATAATACATGCATAATATACCGTGCGAAGCCGGGGCGGGTCGCTAGTAATATATAAAATTTAATTGAATAAATGTTAGCAAACATTTTTAAACACTGAACTTAAATCTATGTACAACCTACATACTCATATGTACTTAGAGCATCATTATAATATGGCAGTCAGGTACAGATAAACTTTTTTTCAATGAAATGTCTACATCACCTCCGTCGTTTAGGTACCTTTTGTTACATATTGTTGGTTTCTTTAATTAATGACAAACATAATTATTATGTAAATAAAAAACGTACGTAAATTTGCCACGTAGCAATAGTTCCCTCTTTGCCCGTGGTACAGTAGGCTACGTAGTTCAGTTGACCGGACAGGGGGTAAAACTTTATTTCCTTGGTACAGTTGACCAGACTACAGAATAACATGTTTTCCTTGGTATCCATATTATAGTCAACAGTAAACACGTTTCAGTATTACCTGTCATTCGATGTCAACCTTGAAAGAGCTATCACATTTCACCCATGACAATAAAAATTTAAGTGTAAAGTGACGTTATTTTATTACTAAGAGGAATTGTAAGCAATCGAGTGGGTGTATACATTAAACCTACCTCTTCATTGAATTAATAATATTAATATAATATCGAAAGTGCTGCGTAATGTTCCTTCAAAACATTGAGTCGTTGTTGGTAGCGCGCTTATAATGTCTTATCTCTGTCAAGACTCTATTAAATTTTGTTTGAATTCTACGTGTTATATTACCCTAAAACGAAGAGCGTGTAAGAGATAATGAATTTGGATTAATTCGTGTATGAAGATTTTGAATCGTTCACTTTGAACATCAATCAATGTATGGAAATATTTGTAAACGATTTTTGGAATCTTGAAAATTTTACAGGGCTAAAAAGTCAAACTAACCTAAACTAGGTACCTAACGAAATATTCCGAAACAATTTTAAGAAACCTTTTACTAAAAAGAACTAAATGCTGGAATCAGCGTGAAATGAAAATGAATGGAATGAAATCCGATGCAATTCATGCAACTACAAATAATAATGATAATAGCAAAATAAATGCAAACTGAAAACATAAGCAAAAGATGTTGATATAATACAATACAATTATGTATATTTTCCTGGGCACGTACACTTCAGATGTTATTAAGAGCGAACCTAGCAACAGTTCATTCACCTACAGAATAACTCTATCTGCTGACATCAGGGAGTTGTTAATAACTACTTTTGACAGCCCCGTCGCTGGAGCGAGCCTGATTATAACTTTGACAGTTGCTGCTGTCAACCTAATGTGACCTTTGCCGACCAGAAAACATAATGAATTTTCAGTACTAAAACGCTGCTAATCCCTTTATGCATCACACTATCGATTAAAGGACAGCCATGCTGGCGTAGCTGGTAATTACTCATGAGGGAGCGTTTAAAAGATCATAACTCTGACCCAACTTTGTTTCTATTCTAGTTACAGGTTAAGGACCTCACGTAAAACACGGTCAACGTATCTTAGGAAGTTTTTAATTCTCATGGCCTATCCGTTCAAACATTGTTACGGTGGCATTGTTTACATTTAATTATCAAGCCGAGCCCGCCGCTTTATCGGCTGACCCCGGTCTGCGCCCGTCGGGGGCCTAATTGTACACACGTAAGCCAACACTCGATTCTATTTCGAAATTAACGTTTCAACCGTCATTATTGTGACCATATGCATGTGTTGTGTGCATATATTTTGCTACTGGAAACCAGTGAAGTGTGGGCCAATTTAGTGGTCTACTGACGTACCTACTTACGTACTTAATGCGATCTGTGGTGCTTTGAATCGTCGAACAATAGCGAAATGACGTACTTATGTACGCATATCTAAAGAATAAAAAACAAATTAACTAGTGATTACTTTGAAGCCGATCGGTATGTTTCAGTTGTTTTTGTTTTGCTTGTAATACAACAATCGTGCAGTTGAGACTACAATTGAAATCACTATAAATTTCCGTTTTACAAAAGAAGCATATGACGGGAGCAGTTGAACAAGTCTAAATAGGTATCCATATAATTTTTTTCACCTATCCAAAATGATTGAGGTATTGTCTGTAAAAAAGTCCGTATTCGCGTGTTAATAAATCTATCCAATAAACGAAAATCGTTCCGAAAGTTTGAAATCACTGGTGCTTTTCGATTTTATCAAGTACCTAATCAACTAGTTTCGTAGGCATCGGCGCTTCAAAATACACTAAGATATTTTTCATAGACTCACCAGCTCAAATATGAGTTCCTTTTCATCCAGCTGTCTCAGTTCGTGGCGCGAGCGCCGCTGCGGCCGCGACGGCGCCGCGTGCGCAGGCTGGTCGCCCAGGAACGTGGGCGTCCCGTCTACAGTCGTCACCAGAGGCTTCAGTAATCCGCCGCGCTCGAACTCATGCGCCGATATCTTTCTGCCGAACAAATGAGTGCTACATTTTAGATGTTGGGTACTGATTATTGGCGAAGCGCGCAGATTACTCGTAGTCATAAATGTGATATTTACAGTAAAATATGATGATTATGTTGGGTGACGAAATTATGCCGTCTCTCGCGAATTTATAAGAGTTTCAGACAGCTTGTATACCTAAATCAAACCGTATGTAATCAGCGTGACGTAGCATCTGCCGAGTTTTGTTTATTTTCCGACTGACCCGATGTATAGTCGGTTTCCTAACTTAAGTATTTCAGTGTTTGTCAAATTGTATTTATCTTATGTTTATTTTGCACAATAAAGAGTTTACTTACTTAAGTATAGTTTAGTTTTGCAAAATCCACGTGTTTTCGTGGATGATAGTAAGTTATGCATGTGGATAATTATGGTACGATTCTTAATGGAACAAACGGTACCATTTTAAAGTGATAAAAATATTTATATTGCTACCAAAGTGGTCAAACGAAATATACGACTGCTTAATCGTAGTTAACACGATTAATTACAGCTGTAATTTTCTTTTAGCCTGCACGTATTTCAAATACCTACAGCCTAATTTTTTACAACTTTCGAAGTGTAATTTCGAGTGATGTGCCTTCGAAAATCGGGCGTCACGGATTTATTTTAATGACAACACATGTCATGATCTATTAAGTGATAGTATAGTGTGAATGAGTAAAGCCTAATTTTATAAATTAAAGTAAACGTGTGTTAAACTATTGATTCTGGCCGGGGCTAGTGCCAAACACGTGGACCAAGACGAAATAAATTGACCTGCCCGTGCGCCGAATATAACGAATTCTGGTGTATACTTTTAGCGCGTTCATGTGCCAAGTCTAGTGTCGACAAGTTAGACGGACATAAAGTTAATTAGCAATTAGGTGTGCTGGACATATGCCAAGCTTAATCTAATATCCGATAAGGTGATAAGAGCAAAGTTGGCCTCTGCGCCTGTTAACATACTAGGCGACTATCTGGGAAATTGTCCAAATGCTTCTTGCGCAACGCGACGGATTCGATGTAAACCATAAATAAAATAAACTGTGATCAATATTTTGAATACGTAGGTATATAAATTTCAAACGAGACATTTTAACGACGGCTGCGAATCTAAATCTCTAAATATTTCGCATAATGAAATCAACATCAAGTGCCGTCGCGTTTAGATGGCTTTGATAGCGAATTATCCTTTAAATAGTCCGCTCTCGGGGACCGTCCGTTTTATAAGCTTTAGGTCAATACCAAAACGAAATGCGGCAATAACGTCTAGACTGAGCTTAATTAAATAAGTGATAGGTACTCCTTAAACAACTTGTACAGGCTGGCATAAATCAGACCATGGTAACACTAACAGTCCTTAGTAGCAAACAACACCAAATAATAAACTCTCGGTGGTGCTCTAAATCTAAATCAAATTCAAGTCCTAAGAAACCCTCAGTAAAAGATGCTTATTGTTAAAGCCATAAAGCCTTTGGCAATACAATCAATCTACCATCGATTAGGGACTTCGCGCAACTTTCAAAAGTTGAAAAACATTTAAAGATAAGAAGGCCAAAGATTTAGATGCCGCGAAACTTTTTTCCTTTTTTCATTCCCCTTTTTGATCAGAGGAAACTTTTGCGTAGGTATATTTAATATGTATATACATAAAAATATTTTTTTTACTGACTGACCGGCTCATCAACGCCAAATCCAAATCGTTTGAATTCCACAACGGAGCATTTCAGATTGCAGTTTCACTTTATTACTGTTTGTGATAATATTTCGAAAACGTTTGCTTTATTGATCAGATCATCAACAAATCCATTGTATGACAATAGGTTCGAACAAGGCATGCAGAAAGATTCACGGAATCGCTTTGTATATGGAAGGTATCAGTGATTAGTAGTTTGCATCAAAATGCATTTAGCCGTTTTCACGTGATGCGGTAGCAAATATGTATAAACAAACAAATAAACAAACAGATAAATGGTAACATACAAAAATTCTAAAAACTGTTGGAACGTGTTCTGTTATCGATTCTAAGTATGCAATATTTTTTTAATATCCATGTACAGACTTTCGACCGTCTCCAGCTCTCTTTCATTACATTTGGGTGGGGACCAAAAAGTTGAACACCGTTAAAGTTGCGATGGTAAGGTAGGACTAATTTTCGTTCCACATGGAAAAGTTAGGGAATTTTAACTACCTTACTAACGCAACTATTACGGTGTGCAACTTTTTGGTCCTCACCCATTTGTGTACAGATAATTCCTAGATACGTATAACTCAAAATTGGTAAATAGGTAATTGATAAGCACACTAAAAAGTTACAATGAAAAACAATACGTCTAGACACAATCAATAACAGGCAGTAAATGACAGGCGGAAAAAGACTATCTTGCTCAACTTAAATTCATAAGCAACAATGAAATGTCAAAGTGAATTCATATAACATCAGTATTACATTAACGATCCAACTATAAGATTGATGGAGTCTACAGAAAGAGGGTTGCCAAATCGAGGATAAGACAAATTTATAGATGTTTGAATAGAACAAGGAGGAAGGAAAACTCTCTTGCATAATATCAGCACAAACCCGAAGATTGATGCATAAATTCTGCTGCAGTTGGAATAACAATGTCTGCTAGTTTTTATTCAAAGTATTGAAAAATCTCCAGAGCAACCTTGAGAGTTGCTTTTTAAGTAAAGATATTCATTATTTATTTATTTATAAAAACAATCGTTTCACGCTTACCTACACTCTTATGAGTTTTCTATCAGAGCCGCCATCAATAGATTTTTTATTTTCATGGGATTGTTTATTTTAAATCTCTTTAAGGCGAAGGGATAGGCAAAAGCTCATAAATTGGTTGTTTTTGTGCATGTTTTATGGCGATAATACACAATTTGGAGTTTTGAAAACTGCACATTCTATAAAACATGTCTTGAATTAGAATTCACCGGTGAAATCATATTCCTTAATGTCGTAGTTAGTACAAAAATTCGTTTGCTCTAAGAGTCTCGCAAATATTTTGTACACGGTTTGCTCGGATGAAACCAATCTGTTTGCTACCAATCTCGACGAGGTCACTCTAGTAACTCATAATTAAAATTCCACGGTGCGTTTGCTTCAATTAGCCAACAAATAAGGCTTTAGAGAGTAGTACTGCCCTGATCCTGTGAAAATAGCGAACGCAATATTTGCCCGCACATTCAATCAGGCGCTTTTCAATGTACAAAAAAATTCGGAAACCAAAAAAAAATTAAAAAGATAATACAATGAAATAAATTATTAAGATAAAACCAAAAATGTTCATAAAAAAATAAAATAATAATAATAGATAAATAAATAAAAAAATAATTTGGATAAGACGTATGAAAATAATAAGGAAAAAGCAACGTTGCATGTTCGCTCAGTGGCGGCAGTGTGTAAGCGACGCGACGTTGCCAATATTCGCTTTGCGTTTTATCATATTGGTTTGACTAAGCATGTTGTTTGAGTCACAGAATAGGCGCAAAACAGTGCTTCAAAAAGTCGTACTCGTTCGCTTCGCACGTATAATACCTATATTAAGTTAAAAGTTATTATTTTCAATCCGTTTTTTGGGAACTTAGTGGCAGGTTGGTTTGATACTTACTTGCTGTTTAGCGAACAAGCATGGGAAATAGGATTTTGGTTGGAATTACTGCATGAAAAATTTTGATATTTAGGCAAGTAGTATTCCAATGTATAGTCTATCATTAGAAAGAAAAAAAAAAGATATCTGAAGGTCCAAGTGGTCCCCAAACATGGATCCGTTATCATAATAAAAAAGACCGCCATATTGAAATCTTTAGTTTTTCGACCGATTAATTTCAAAATCAATATCTGAGGATCTGAGTTGTCTCCAAACACGTGTCGTATCCGTTATCAAAAATGACAAATTAGTGGCCGCCATTTTGAAATCTTTAAGTTATGGTCCGATTATTTTCAAAATCGATATCTGAGGGTCCGAGTGGTCGTCAAACACAAATCTGCTACCGAAAATGAAAAAACTGGCCGCCATTTTGAATTCTTTACTTTCTGGACCAATTGTTTTCAAAATCGATATCTGAGGATCCGAATGGTCCCCAAACATGAATCCGTTTTTAAAAATGAAAAAAGTGGCCGCCATTTTGAAATCTTTAAGTTTTGGACCGAATATTTTCAAAATCGATATGTGAGGGTCCGAGTGGTCGTCAAACACAAATTTGCTATCGAAAATGAAAAAAATGGCCGCCATTTTGAAATCTAGTTTTTCGACCGATTGATTTCAAAATCGATATCTGAGAATCCGAGTTGTCTCCAAACACGTATCCGTTGTCAAAAATGACAAAAGTGGCCGCCATTTTGAAATCTTTAGTTTTTGGACCGATTATTTTCAAAACCGATATCTGAGAGTCCGAGAGGTCCCCAAACATAAATCCGTTATCAAAAATGAAAAAAGTGGCCGCCATTTTAAAATCTTTAAGTTTTGGGCCGATTATTTTCAAAATCGATATCTGAGGGTCCGAGTGGTTGTCAAACACAAATCTGCTACCGAAAATGAAAAAGCTGGCCGCCATTTTGAATTCTTTACTTTCTGGACCAATTGTTTTCAAAATCGATATCTGAGGATCCGAGTGGTCCCCAAACACGAATCCGTTTTTAAAAATGAAAAAAGTGGCCGCCATTTTGAAATTTTTAAGTTTTGGACCGAATATTTTCAAAATCGATATGTGAGGGTCCGAGTGGTCGTGAAACACAAATTTGCTATCGAAAATGAAAAAAATGGCCGCCATTTTGAAATCTTTAGTTTTTCGACCGATTGATTTCAAAATCGATATCTGAGAATCCGAGTTGTCTCCAAACACGTATCCGTTGTCAAAAATGACAAAAGTGGCCGCCATTTTGAAATCTTTAGTTTTTGGACCGATTATTTTCAAAACCGATATCTGAGAGTCCGAGAGGTCCCCAAACATAAATCCGTTATCAAAAATGAAAAAAGTGGCCGCCATTTTGAAATCTTTAAGTTTTGGGCCGATTATTTTCAAAATCGATATCTGAGGGTCCGAGTGGTTGTCAAACACAAATCTGCTACCGAAAATGAAAAAGCTGGCCGCCATTTTGAATTCTTTACTTTCTGGACCAATTGTTTTCAAAATCGATATCTGAGGATCCGAGTGGTCCCCAAACACGAATCCGTTTTTAAAAATGAAAAAAGTGGCCGCCATTTTGAAATTTTTAAGTTTTGGACCGAATATTTTCAAAATCGATATGTGAGGGTCCGAGTGGTCGTGAAACACAAATTTGCTATCGAAAATGAAAAAAATGGCCGCCATTTTGAAATCTTTAGTTTTCCGACCGATTGATTTCAAAATTGATATCTGAGAATCCGAGTTGTCTCCAAACACGTATCCGTTATCAAAAATGACAAAAGTGGCCGCCATTTTGAAATCTTTAGTTTTTGGACCGATTATTTTCAAAACCGATATATGAGGGTCCGACAGGTCCCCAAACATAAATCCGTTATCAAAAATGAAAAAAGTGGCCGCCATTTTGAAATCTTTAAGTTTTGGGCTGATTATTTTCAAAATCGATATCTGAGGGTCCGAGTGGTTGTCAAACACAAATCTGCTACCGAAAATGAAAAACTGGCCGCCATTTTGAAATCTTTAAGTTTTGGGCCGATTATTTTCAAAATCGATATCTGAGGGTCCGAGTGGTTGTCAAACACAAATCTGCTACCGAAAATGAAAAACTGGCCGCCATTTTGAATTTTTTACTTTCTGGACCAATTGTTTTCAAAATCGATATCTGAGGATCCGTGTGGTCCCCAAACATGAATCCGTTATTAAAAATGAAAAAAGTGGCCGCCATTTTGAAATTTTTAAGTTTTAGACCGAATATTTCCAAAATCGATATGTGAGGGTCCGAGTGGTCGTGAAACACAAATTTGCTATCGAAAATGAAAAAAATGCCCGCCATTTTGAAATCTTTAGTTTTCCGACCAATTGATTTCAAAATTGATATCTGAGAATCCGAGTTGTCTCCAAACACGTATCCGTTATCAAAAATGACAAAAGTGGCCGCCATTTTGAAATCTTTAGTTTTTGGACCGATTATTTTCAAAACCGATATCTGAAGGTCCGAGAGGTCCCCAAACATAAATCCGTTATCAAAAATGAAAAAAGTGGCCGCCATTTTGAACTCTTTATGTGTTGGGCCAATTATTTTCAAAATCGATATCTGAGGGTCCGAGTGGTTGTCAAACACAAATCTGCTACCGAAAATGAAAAACTGGCCGCCATTTTGAATTCTTTACTTTCTGGACCAATTGTTTTCAAAATCGATATCTGAGGATCCGTGTGGTCCCCAAACATGAATCCGTTTTTAAAAATGAAAAAAGTGGCCGCCATTTTGAAATTTTTAAGTTTTGGACCGAATATTTCCAAAATCGATATGTGAGGGTCCGAGTGGTCGTGAAACACAAATTTGCTATCGAAAATGAAAAAAATGACCGCCATTTTGAAATCTTTAGTTTTCCGACCGATTGATTTCAAAATTGATATCAGAGAATCCGAGTTGTCTCCAAACACGTATCCGTTATCAAAAATGACAAAAGTGGCCGCCATTTTGAAATCTTTAGTTTTTGGACCGATTATTTTCAAAACCGATATCTGAGGGTCCGAGAGGTCCCCAAACATAAATCCGTTATCAAAAATGAAAAAAGTGGCCACCATTTTGAATTTCTTATGTTTTGGGCCAATTATTTTCAAAATCGATATCTGAAGGTCCGAGAGGTCCCTAAACATAAATCCGTGATGAAAAATGAAAAAAGTGGCCGCCATTTTGAAATCCTTAAGTTTTGGGCCGATTATTTTCAAAATCGATATCTGAGGGTCCGAGTGGTTGTCAAACACAAATCTGCTACCGAAAATGAAAAAGCTGGCCGCCATTTTGAATTCTTTACTTTCTGGACCAATTGTTTTCAAAATTGATATCTGCGGATCCGAGTGGTCCTCAAACATGAATCCATTTTTAAAAATGAAAAAAGTGGCCGCCATTTTGAAATCTTTAAGTTTTGGACCGATTATTTTTAAAATCGATATCTGAGGGTCCGAGTGGTCGTCAAATACAAATCTGCTATCGAAAATAAAAAAAACTGGCCGCCATTCTGAATTCTTTACTTTTTGGACCGATTGTTTTCAAAATCGATATCTTACGATCCGAGTGGTTCCCAAACACGTATCCGTTATACAAAATAGAAAAGTGACCACCATTTTGAAATGTTTAGTTTTTGAACAGATTGTTTTCAAAATCGATATCTGAGCTGGCGGCCACTTTTTCCATTTTTGATAACGGGTTTGTGTTTGGGGACCACTCGGATCTTCCGATATCGATTTTGAAAGCTATCAATCTAAAAACTAAAGATTTCAAAATGGCGGGCACTTTTTTCATTTTTGATAACGGATTTATGTTTGGGGACCACTCGAACCCTCAGATATCGATTTTGAAAACAATCAGTTCAAAAACTACAGATTTCAAAATGGCGGTCACTTTTTCCATTTTATATAACGGATACGTGTTTGGGAACCACTCGGATCATCAGATATCGATTTTGAAAACAATCGGTCCAAAAACAAAAGTTTTCAAAATGGCGGCCACTTTTTTCATTTTTAAAAACGGATTCATGTTTAGGGACCACTCGGATCCTCAGATATTGAATTTTAAAACAATCGGTCCAAAAACTAAAGATTTCAAAATGGCGGCCACTTTTTTCATTTTTGATAACGGATTCATGTTTGCGGACCACTCGGACCTTCAGATATCGATTTTGAAATCAATCGGTTCAAAAACTAGAGATTTCAAAATGGCTGTCACTTTTTCCATTTTATATAACGGATACGTGTTTGGGAATCACTCGGATCGTCAGATATCAATTTTGAAAACAATTGGTCCAAAAACAAAGGTTTTCAAAATGGCGGCCACTTTTTTCATTTTTAAAAACGGATTCATGTTTGGAGACCACTTGGATCCTCAGATATCGAATTTGGAAACAATCGGTTCAAAAAGTAAAGAATTCAAAATGGCGGCCAGTTTTTTTTATTTTCGATAGCAGATTTGTGTTTGACGACCACTCGGACCCTCAGATATCGATTTTGAAAATAGTCGTTTCAAAACTTAAAGAATTCAAAATGGCGGCCGCCTTTTTCATTTTTGATAACGGATTTATGTTTGGGGACCTCTCGGACCCTCAGATATCGGTTTTGAAAATAATCATTGGAAAAACTATACCTTATTCTGTACCTTTCCCGCACACGTTCAAGTTTTACTTTATTCTGCAATAATAATTTACGTTGCGACTCTAGACAGACCCTGGACACCGCAATTTTCTGGGATAATAAGTAGCCTGTTTTAATCTAGGGTACCAACTGTCTTCGTTCCAAATTTCATGCAGAAGCATTTCATCTAAGTCCTCTAGGTTGGCATGGCAACGCATCTGCAATCCCTCCGGGGTTGCGGGTGTCTATGGGCAGTGGTGATCGCTTACCATCAGGTGACCCACTTGCTCGTTTACCTTCCTATTCACATAAAAAAAAGAAAAAAAAAGAAGAAACAAACATACTTACACACTCACTCACATCGTCACAAACTTTCTCATGTATAATATCACATACATACATACATAAATAACGCCTCTATCCCTTGCGGAGCAGACAGAGCCCAAGGTAACAAGACTTTAAGGCCACGTTACGAATGCCGAAATGTTACAATTTTTATTATTTTTGCGAAATCTGATTTGAACATTATGCTGTGTGTGTAAGGCAATCGGAAAACTGAAACAAGCGCCATCTACTAACATCACAGTGCAATATTTCAATCCATCAGCCCGCGCCCATTCGCATCGAGTTCACACGTCGATTATTTAACAGATGTCGCGTTGATCGGACTGCTTGCCACGTCACAAACGGGCAAGGTCATTTGCCTATCCCTTCGCCTTAAATGATCACGTCAAAACCATTCACCCCAGCTGTCGCTAGCCTGTCGACCAATCAAAACTGCGCACGGTTTTGACAGAAATCAAAAAGACACGACACGTGTCAACATGTCACACCCTTCGTGAAGGTCGCACTTTGTGTACGTGGCGGCTCGAACACGAAGTAATCCCAAGCGGGTTGGCTCTCTATGAGTTTTCTCCCGCGTCGTGAGTTGAATCCAATGACTGGGCTTAGCTTTGCTTATCACGGCCAGCTATTTATACCTCATTGTGGGTGAATCTTGCTGGATAACTTTCCAGCGAGATGATATTGGAAAACGAAAAGCAATAAAAATGTTTAGGGGCATCAACCCTGGATAAAATTGATTTTCTACTACGTACTTAAGTACCAACATACTAAGGCTTTTTACATATATATTAGAATGATCGCACAGCTAATTTAAAGCGTTTATTAATATAGCAAATAATAAAAGGAATATAATTCGTTACGACTTCAGCGCACAGTCTAAACGGGGACGGACCAGACGATATGGCTTAATGGGGCGGCGAATTTAAAAGATCATATGGAGGCGCTTTTATACCCAAAATCTACATAATTACCCGGCATTTTATAGGCAACTTTTGGAAGTCCAGTTTTTTTGACTTAGACGACAAGAGACATAAAAAACGTATATATTGTATACTCAGTTACTCACCTGACAGGTGTGGTAGCTCCAGATCCAGCGCGGGAGGGGGATGCGAGCTCAGCACTCGGTGGCGTCGCATGAGACACCAGCCACGCGTCCACGACCTGCCGCGTAGCTTTCCTGCAAAACAAAACTCCTCAAAGCATTCCTTTTAAAGGTAAAAATAGTACGAATTCCTCGCATTGAAATTCGACGCGGCGGTCACGGCCGGAGAAAACTGAACCCTCGCTTTGAGAGGTCCGCTACGCTACGAATCACTCCAAGTTCTTGGTACGATAAGTACTTTGTATTTTACATTTATTCCACAACCACAAAATTAACATACCGCACCTCATAACTGAAGCCAGATTTGAGTAGAAATATTTCTAAAGCATTGTACTTCATAACTAAAATCAACACGCTTCCATCTATTAAATTAGAATATATCCATTAACTCTTGATTATTTTACAGGTTTAAACTACTTGGCTTTGTAAGTTCAGGAGTACCTGACAGACGAAGACTGACAAATACACATGCGGAGTCTGCAAGCTATGTTAATAACGTGCCTGTAGTAATCATTGTAATAGGTAGCGACATAAACGACAATCAGAAAGTCGTAAACAAGCAGATCACACCGCCGTATCTCAGTACAATCCAGAGCGAGTTGGTTTTACGTGGAATATCTCATTTACCAAGAATTTCTTGTCATTGCATGGATCAAGACAATTCCAAGCAATCAAGCTGTTTCCCATTTGTTTACCACAACGTGAGATTCCCTTTACTAAAAGTATCTATACAATTGTTCAATGTTCTGTAGGTGGACATATTTGTGTAGTGTTGTAGCGTAGTTTTCTTAACAACTCGCAAACAATGGCTTAGGACTTCGAAAAATAAAGTTAATAGGCGTAGAATTAATTTCTGTACGTCACCTGTGGGACCACAATCATTTTAAAACCAACATCCAAACTTCAACCTTAAAATAACTAAACTTGAAACTTGTAAACACAAACCGCCTCCGCGTATAGGAGCCGAAGCGATCCCTATGGCGCCCTTAATATTCTTAAAACGTCTAGTAATTTAGCGGCATGAGCTTAAAATAAACTTCAACGTATCTGAACACGGCGAAAGATTACGAAGTTGGCCGAAAACTGTACAAACTGGCAAATCAAGTTGGTGAATTTAGCAGCTAACGAGTGAGGAGTTGCAAACTCAATACCGTGTACAAGTACGGTACTCAAGTTAAATATTCACTGTAACAACTTGAGACACGGTGCTCTATGGAAGCCTAATGAAGCAGACTAAAGTGTTGAAAAAGTTTTAAGTGAAACGGATGTGAAATATCAAATTAGGTCTCATCTAAAATCCAAGCTCGCCTACCTACTATACATTTATCGGAGACGGGCGAGGACAAAATCCACTAGTACCTAAGTAGAATTGCTTCATTGTCCAAACCTCGTTCAGCGCGCTGCTTTGATTGGTGCATTTTTTTCTCGCACACCTACGCACTCCTTGATTAAGATCTTGGATAGATCCACAGCCGTCGGACGATTACGCTATTGCATTAATTCGAAAAAACTATCGCCAAAAGTCCACTCGCGCGCGTGCCTTGCGCGGACAGCCTTTCGGCTAACAAAAGTAACACATGACTTAAGGAAAATTTCGTCAATTTAGCCACGATTTTCCATAAAAGGTCTTCGATCACTCGTAACTTTTACCGTGCTTGAGATTTCCTGAAGCCACTTGCGATCCCCAACACACGTGACTGTACCCGTAAAGCTGTCGCTTGATTCGATCCCCAGTGCGGTTAAGGATCGAAATCGTCAAGCATCCTCCAATTAGACGTAAACTCGATGGTAATAGAGGCCACATTCACTTAAAAAATCTAACTCTAATCTAATTTTGCGGGTAGGACCTCGTGTAAGGCCCGTCCGGATCGCTACCATCTTCCTTTCTAACCCTACCACCAAGCAGCAATGCTTGCGCTGCTGTGTTCCTGCATGGAGAGTAAGACAAACGACGGTGACATTACTTGGCACATGAGGTATTCCATCTTAGCCCTTTAGGCTTGCAAGTATCTGCAGTGTTTTGATGTTGCGGGGGTCTATTGTGGTAGTGATACCACCCACAGAACCCCACTTACCATCAGCTAACTGGTAACAGGTGACTCGTTTGCCACCCTATTGTACATATTATTAAAAAAACTCTTAATTCCTGTTCAGCTTACGGACATATCCATCGCTGGCGCTTAACCTATGTCAACGGAATATCCATATATTAGGTACAGCTACTAATTAATCAAATGGATGAAAATGCAGCAGTTATAAGCATACCAACCTCAGGAAGTAATCGTGCACAAACTCCTGATTCTCGTCCAGCCAGGCCTCAGTGCGCGCACATTCAGCATCGTAGCAGGTGGTCGCGGGCATGCCCGCGCCCGCGCCACCTGCCGGCTCCTCTATGCTGCGCAACTGTAGACCTGCAACAATGGAAACCGAGTTTAATTGACGGCAACAAACATACATAGAACAAGCATGCCCGAATGTTTAAGCTCTTTGGAGGCAATTTGAGTTTTGCAGATGTTATAATGTGCCTAAAGGCTGCGCGCTGCGAGCGAGATTCTATTTCGTTCTTAGATCGCTCGCTCCCTTAATTGACGGTATTTTTTTTACTGAGCGTACTTTACTACATCGATACCTTGCGTACGCTAGATACCGTACAGTAAAGTATGTTCGATATTTTTTTCCGATTCGTTATCGAGATTCTATGTTTGAATGCTTGATGCGTGTTGGGCTGCGCGAGAGCGGGGCGGTGAGCGTACGCCCGGGACAGTCATAAAATAAATATTAAAAGCTTGATAACGAATCAGTAAATAAATTACCAGCGTACTTTATTGTTCTGATACCTTACCACCAAGTACGAAAGTGACCTTACATGTAAGCCTAATGCGCAAGATTGACTTGCAAGAATCTTGTCTATATGCACATACTATAAGGAAAAGATGTTCAAGAAACAAATACATAAAAAGAAAAATCACAAAGTTTTCTGTTCTATTTAAGTAGCCTCGTTTCGCTGATCGAAGATAATTAGATAAAGAAAAAGGTCCTAAAGTTTTTTGCCTTAGCCATTTTAGGGTTTCTTACTATCTAACCCAAAGCTTTTAAACTTAGAATAGGATAATCTGTAACTGGCGTCACTGAAAATCAGCGTCACGACATTATTCTGGATCTTATCGTGACACATAGCTGAGTGGCGACCATTTGGCTGGTTAGAATAAGTATCCATTTGTAATATTCTGTTTGTGTTTCCGTATCAGCTAATAAAGTTCTCTTATTCTTATTCTTATTCTTATAATATTGTCGCCGGGTTAGAATAGTTGTACATACCTACAATATTATATTTTCAGATGTCAAAATAAGATAAGTACTAGATAACCAACTGTATTAAAACAGGTCTCAAGAATATGGACAAATAATCTGATAGCATAAATAGGAAAATATAGTGCAATGAGAGTTACCATCATGCATGAAATTATATGCGGCCTCAAAACATTTATAATAATTTATTACATTCTTTATTAAAACGAACATAAATCTTTATAATATTTACCTGGCACTTCCTTTTCCCACCAATTACAACAAGAAAATAGATTCGCAGCCATGTATTATTTCGAAAGACAAATAATAATAAATTTCATAATGACAAACGTCAAACATTTTCATGCTCTGTCATTACCATGTCATTACAAAATGTACCTAAGCATTCGAGTCGAGATGGGTGATGGGTCAACACATTTAACCTTTGTGAATGGAAAAAGAAGCAAGCAAGATATTGCCATTTCATTAATAAAATTAAACACCACGTCCATGGAAACACCAAGCAGGCAGACCTTGCATTCCTGTTTTCTCGAATCTCTTACTACTAAAATCTCGGAAGATTTTAAACGATATTTCATAATCGTAATTAAACACTTTCCAATATTTCAAGCCCCTTGATAGTTTGAAGTGATAATGATAAATGTAACAAAAAATTGTAATATAACACAAAATGTGTATCCGTGTTCAATTACTTCATTGTGTTAACCAAAATAGCTTACAGATTCAACATACGTGAAAGTATTTTCCGTTGAAAGAGGAAATTGAGTTTGCTCTGAAAAATTTAAAGTTATTTCTAGTGTAGGTTGATTGCAAGCGCGTAGTTATTTGAAGACGAGCTTTTGCCCATGGCTATGTAGGTATTTGTGAAAAGACTAAATGGAATACCCAAAGAGAATATAATCACTACGTAATGTACTGTACGTACAATTTGTACACTACCATACAATAAGGACAGTTGTCGTACATTGAATAAACTGCGTTACAACAGTTACTAATAAAGTAATTATTTACTTATATTTACGAAAACTATTAAGAATCTTGTTGTACTTGATCTTACAAAATCGTAAGAATTACAGTAAATAAAGACGAAAGAGTCCCACAAAAAATTTCATAAAATAAAACCTAGTCAAAACCAAAAGCTGACAATATTTACGTGTAAATATTTGCTCAATAATGTAGTTTACACATAATGGTTTTACGTAAAACGGCTTCCAACTTATGACGGCGGTGTTATGAGCAGAGGGTCCGACAGTTGAACCTTCGGAAGCACAAGACCCTTGTCACGTGGACATGTTTGCTGTGATGGCCTAGTTCGTGCCTGACCGGTTCTATTATTTATTAAAGCCGAAACGGGAATAAAACTTTGCAATGGAAAGGCGTTTATGAATTGAGACGGTATTCTTCACTGAATTATGGAGGGTTGAAACTTGGTACCTACGCAATAAAGTTCTATCAACCGAGTTTTGAGAAAAACGAGAATTAGAGCTCACCTGGTAGGTACATGGTCTCTTTAAATGTACCGATTTAAACATTATTTATACATACATCATTTTATAATTGAAATGGTTTGGCGTACCCTGTAACAATTAGGTGCTTTTGCATTGTATAACTTCATCCAAATCTGGCTCGAAACTGAAATAAAAGCCTACGCAAGTTACAGAGTGTATATTTTTGGAACTTTCACGTAAGCTCAGATATAACGTCACAATATACAGATTAACTTACGCAACAGTGAATGCTGCATGTGTATGTTATGTGAGCACGTTTTACATCAAATCCATACTAATATTATAAAAGCGAAAGTAACTTTGTCTGTCTGTATGTCTGTTACGCTTTCACGCTCAGACTGTAATTTGGTATACCTATAGCTTCAGTAGCAGAGAAGGACATATAAGACAGTTTTTATCACGGGTAAGCCCAGGCAGCGATATGATCTGGACGTTTTCCGAAAGATTGGATAAAAACCGATCAAATCCAAACCCAACCACGATAAATGGGAGACACCGAGGGAACGGGGAGAGAACTTGTCCAATAGTGGAACACTATTCCATGCTAAGAATATGATAAGAACCATGGTAAGCAAGGAAATTCAAGTATCCTTTCACTATACGGTAATAGAAACAAAAATACGGATTACACAATTTACACATTTAATGAGCGTGAATTATAATCACACAATGGGATTACGGGACTACAGCTTTCAAATGGTTTTCATTAATCGCAATCATTTAAAAACAAAGCCTGTTTGAACAGTACGCATTGTATTGCAATATTTAATTAATGCAACTCAATCAACAAAGAACGCTTATTAATATTCAATTCCATAGATGATAGACATGATAGTGCTTTACTTAGTTAATGTAACTCGGTATGGAACCATTTTTAATTAACTGCCATTAGGTCACGCTAGTATTGGCCACGGAAATTACCATGTAATTTGTTGTGAAAACGTTCCATATATGGTCGCCAAGTGGTTACGGCCTTGCTGAAGGGCACTCACGATCACTTGTTGATTGTTTTCTTCCAACCTTCTAGATCTTTATTAGGTGATAGAGCTAAAAGAATCTAATTCCTGGTTAATGTGACGAGGACAGGAATTCAAACTTCGAATAATAAGCAGGTAAAGTAAAAATGTAAAATAATACATTGAAAATAAATTACTAATTGCGCATCTATATTACTTGCAGTTACTGTTAATTTCGTAGGGATGGAAAACCAACGAACGGTTACTTATTTTTGCTTATTAGTAATTACTTCAGTAGTAATTACTTAATTACCTAATAATTTTATTCATGATTTTTGTTACGAAGGTTTGGACGATGTGAATGAGCGTCCCTGCGAAAATATTCTTACAATTACACAAATACTAAACCATACAATCAACATCTTCGAATAATTCGAGATAGTTTCTCTCTTGAATACATACTATCAGCAGTTTTATGTGATGCAGTATTGAAAAATAACTATTGCTAAAATTTTTATAGCCCCCTATTTTATAAAAAACACATTGATCATCTCGTAATGGTTTTCTCATATACCGTTCGACTATTTGGTACTGTATAAAAATGATAAATTGCAAGAACCGGCAACGGTGGGTCATTATAAACCTTATTATGTACTTTCCTTTGAACCCTAAAACCCAAGATTGCGGTTTTAGTTTGATATATGTAACAGTCTCCGTCTAGACTGAAACCATTATCAGTTCCTTTATATGTATATCACGGGTTGAATTAAAAAAAAAAGTGTTTTTATGAATACTGTTAGTAAAATAAAAGCGCTCTCTAAACACCAAAGAAATCTACTTATCTCTTGAAAATTGGCAAGATTAATCGCTTCAATAGACACACTTTTAGTAGGTAATAAATAAGCAAATCCAAAAAGTAGCTACGTCCAACGTTACATTATTATTCCGCACGAATATTACCTGGGTTCCACTGTAATTAAGAAAAGTAGGTTACATGTGTTAGCTTAATACAAATTCAGAAAAAAGGCTACAAGAAAAATCGTGAAAATATGTTAAGCCTAAGAGGGAATAAAAGACAATCATTCTCTTTTAATACTGAGATGAAAAAATCTTTTAAGCTCTCACAAAAATTTATTGTAGCGTAAACGGACACTAAAAGCGCCCGTAAGAAGGTTATGGTACCTTTGTACTAATGCCAGTCATAAAGCTGCTGCCTTGCTACTTCACCCTGTATTGTGGAAAATACAATGTAGAATGATTGCAGTACTCGTAGGTGGTGAAAATACTGCCGAATGGCTCAGTTACAAAATTAAATCAAATCTAGAAGCGTAAAATATCAACGCAGAAGCAGCTTTTAGGTTAGGTTAAGTGGTTAGGAGAGCAAAACGAGGAAGACTTCAACCAACATGGCGGTGTAGAGTAACCTATGACGTGGGTCGTGGAATGAGACCATCTCACTGAGACGACAACCGAGTAACAATCAACTGGTTTGTATCAGAACCAGAACTGATGCTAAAAAATGGCAAAGAAGAAGATAATCTGCACGGGAAGAGAAGCAAATGGTACATTCGATGTTTTACTTCATTCACATTTTAGGAAATAAAAACTGAATTCGGATAATTTATACGCTCAAAATTCTTCGATAAAGTCGACTAAACGAATTTTGGGAATCAATCAATTTATAGGGAAAAGGTCTTACAGACACGCCTCGTTCTCCAGCCAAGTGGAATGTAGAAGCTCGCGTACCTACAATAAATGGATTAGAAAAACGGAGACGCATGTACGGGTTCCCTGAAATCCTCACGTACTCAGGTACCACTGACAGGGTGTTAAGATCAATACGTTATTGAATTACGGTTATTTTTAAAAGCTGTAAGTCATAAGTCATTTATTCGTCGCTTTCATGTGTACATTGGATCTTACAAGCTAATACATTGCCCAACATGAAACCCTGTAATAGGGCACTGCAAAAAAACTTAACCTAGTAATGCAATTGACCAACTAACTATTATTATTATATACTTGACAACTTATTTATTTATTTATGTACCTTCGATACTGCGTGATACTTCGTAACACTAACAATTACTGTACTCTAATATATTTGTTTTCATTTAATATACGCTCAATGGATTTAGTCAGATGCAAGGAGTAATTTAAATGTAGCATAGTTTTTGTTTTGGAGCCCATCGAGGCAATAGGCAACAATCACAAAAATCAATACCATGATTTGGCGATGCGTCTAGTAAACCCATCAGCCCATCACTATTTTGATTCATCTTTCCACCTATAGGCCCACAATCATGCTAAACGCATCTGCAATCCCTCCGGGGTTGCGGGTGTCTATGGGCAGTGGTGATCGCTTACCATCAGGTCACTTGCTCGTTTGCCTTCGTAATCACATAAAAAAAAAATACGTGGTCTTTAGGTCTTATTACCTTAGGCTCTGTAAGGGATAAATATGTGTGTATGTAAGCTTTGGAACTCATAGTTACTGCCCTTTTTCAACAATACTAAATAAAATGGAGATCGAATTTAAATTTCATTTCATACTCTAGCTAGCAAATGCAACAATATTCTAAGGATAACAAACGGTACCACACGACGATTTATTTTGGCAATATTTACAAAAACAAGGCACGCGTAGGATGCAAAAAGAAATAGCGGTAGACCTTTCCTTGTTTCCTAACTTAGTTTTTTCATGCCGAGAAAAAAGCCTCACTCGGAGCACACCTTTACCTCCTTCAAAGAATAATACGCAATAAAACGTAATTGCAATAAGTATAAGTAAGATGGAGTAATATAAATTTATGCTTAGGAATTATGTTATAATTGGGCAGGTGAGCCATTAAACGCCAGCTTTCCCCTCAGGATTATTGCGGGAAATGATTATCGTTAACAGTGTGATGGGGGCATAATAAAACTCAATCACTCACTCGTTCAATCAGCCAGACGTCGTTTCTGTTCTAAGTATTGTAAGCATAAATGTACATATATGTTTATGGGCAGTATATTGGACTGGATAATTTATAGAAAAAGTCGTTTGGTATCAGATTGCTTATTTGATCGCCGAGTTTATTGATGTTTTGCATAATAAGACGGGAGATTTATGTTATTAATATTGTGTATGAATGGCGATCGGCGCTGGCCTAGACACAAAAGAGCGAATACAGCGCACCATAAAAACAAAACATGAACTTTATTCTACTATTATAATTAGCAATTTGGTGAGGCAATTCAATTCATTTTGTACTTCTGCTCAACAAATAATACTATGAAAGTGTGATGGTTAACAAAACAAATGAAAACAACGGATGACGTACAATGCTCGTCATTCAAGTTGACAATCAATGACGACGGATCAATTGTACATTCTGGGTGGCCATTCACTGAGAGCAACTGTAGCGTAACGTAAAATTATATAAGCGGCACATGATATTGAAACATCGCTCGTTATTTTGACAAACGAAGCTCGATATTATAATATCATGACTATTTTCCAGTACTAACTAAACTAGCAAACAACGTCATGAGAGAAAAAGTTAATTGGTATGTAGCACACATACTGAAAATGATACGCTAAGGCAGAACATCGCAACTGAAGTACGCGTCGGGTAGTTATAAGGCCTTTCGGCTTTGCGAAACACGTCTCACATTCAGATCGCGTGCCGTTAATTAAACTCAAGCCGATGAACGTTTGCTTTCGCCTAATTGAAAATGACACGAGGCACGTGCGAATGTGTCGTTACTTATAATTGAAATACAAAATACGTAGGTTCCATTTGAAAATGAAGGGAATGTTAGTAACGTCTAAAGGCAGCTTTATTAACTTTAATGAACAATACGAGGCAAGAATACGACTAATTATTTTGCGAGTGAGTTTTGTTGCAGAGAAGCTTAATTATTCATGGACATGGAAATGTTTATACGTAAGGAGGTACGGTAGAAGCCTTTCCAGTAAAATAAATCCTTAGAAACCTCTGCGTACCTACCTCCTTAGAATTCTGTAGCTAAAGTGGTAAACACGGAACCCTTAGTTTCGTAGTCACAGGCATTTTACTTGGAAACCATCAGGATGATATGAATTAAATTTTGCAGTAGGTAGCTGTTTTTGTAGTTAAAAGGATATTAATGGGTGGATGAGATGAGACAATTTCATTTTAAACAATCGATTTTTTTTTACGCATATGCTGACACATGAACATGACTAGAGTAGATCTTTAAAAATGATTAGGAAATTGTGAAATTTCTTTGGATGCAGTGAATACTTATTTAAGTAGCTACAAAACTTTAAAGTCGTTGAGTCCTCCCTTCAAGCTTTTTGTTAAAATATGGAAAAATTCATCTATATGGAAAAATATGGAGAAATCATGTATAAATAATAGTGTTCATTTATTTTCTTTAATTTGTGTTTTATTATAATGCCTGATATGCTGTATTAAAAACTGTAAGTTTGCAAAATATAGTTGGCCGATATATTCCAATGAACTGGGAATTACCATATTAATAACCAACGTATAAAATTTCCTGCTACTAATCAATATGCATAAAGTGGGTAGGTATGTTAATAGGCATTCCATATATATTCAATTTTACTACGTACAATACTTCCAGCGCATAGTTAAAAAGGCACAGCCTATAGAATAGACTTCAAAATATTATTCATAAAGTTAGTCAGTAGCAAAATAACAAAGGAGTATGATCATCTCAAAATCAATAAGATAACGTTGTGGGACTTCCCAATATGAAGGTTTATAGAAATAACAGGGAAAGTCAACTGCCGATTCTCTTGCATTTGAAATTCAATAACTGAAAAGACGTAACTGTTTAGTTATTTAATGGAAAATATTATTGATACAAACTGACGTGAAAGATGGTGGTATCGTCCAGTATATTTACTTAGAGCTTAGTCATACTGCACTTTATGCATATTTTCGTTATCATCTATGCTTATCTATCAAGCACTACTGTGATGGATTCACCGATAGACAACAGACAACGCATAGCTTAAACCACTACACACTCAGATTCACAGCGCTGTACCAAGAATGGGTTGTAGGAAGTTTTTACGGGTTAGGATAGGCGACTACCCTATTGTTGTTGAGGAGCGCGGAGTTGATATTATGTGTGTTATAGACGGACTAGCTTTTAGTTCGTCTATAACACATGAAAACCCCGCGCTTGTTCAATGCGCGCTTACCCTTCCATCACCCTGCTACGTGCCTACTTGTTCCTCCATTTGTACAGCCATGAGCAACGCAGCATTCCTAATTGACACTGTTTATACAGATACAAACTACAATATAAAACACGAGATGATGAATACAAAGAGGTAGCGGACGAAACAAAGATCATACAGCTCCCACATAGGGATATAGTAAACTCTAGAATTCCAGTTCAATATGAATCCTACTGGCGTTCCCGTTCGCCTTCATCTGAGCCATTTATCCAACGAACCTTAGCACGAATCAATTAGCCTACGGAATTGGATGTGGTGTATGGACGTCACCATTAATCAAGCCAGATGAGGCGACCTTGAAAGGCTCATGTTCATGCCACACACACCGCAAGAAATAGACTAATTAGTTATCTTACTGCAATTAGAATGCTTCAGTTTCCACTATTTAGAAGCTTTACAATGTCGTGTTTTTTTAAAGTGTTTGAGACAAAGATGTTTACTAAAGTATTGATGTCCATATACATTTACAATTTCCTGAAATTTCCAAGAGTACTATCGAGAAAATAAATGGAACCCAACACCCAGATAAATAATTAGCTCTACAACTTCATACTTGCACAATAGAAGCCGCAACTGCTGATACCCAGAAATGACGCCTGAATGCCATGATTGTCGACTTACAAACTCAAATCGCAGTTTCTCTCCCCGCACAACTTCGTAATGCTTATTTCTAAGCCACTATTTTCACATAAATGTAGCTCTTCAATCGTTGCTTGAGATGTGCCTCGCAGAAGACCAAATGACTTCTCAAGCAATTTGATGCGGTGCCCTCGCGTTATGTAAATGCTAACAATCGTGACCCTCCTCTGGGAGGGCGTTATGCAAACAACTCCAAACTTTACCTTCGGTATCCGACATGTACAACATGCATACTCGGTCCCAGCGGGATAAGATTGTCTCTAATTTGCGACATTATCCTTATCGTTTGCGGCAGCCGTCTTATTAATAGAGGTCGCCGAATAGCAATCGACCCGATGTTACAACGACCCAAGTTTGATGAATGTTAGTTCCACTGTCGTCAAGACCATCGGGTCCCCGGAGATGGCCCATGGTGCAGCAAATTGTCTGTTTGCGGACTTCTATTTCATTTCCCCGGTTTCCCTACTCGTTTTCTTAGCGAAACGGTTTTACAGTAAAGATTTTCTTAAAACACGCTTGAAATTTATGAGAACGGTTTATCACAACGAAGCAAAAGCAATAATTCAATAACAGACTAGAGCTTATTGGAAAACATTCAAGACGACGTGTTTTATTAACAATTGCTCTACAGGCACCTAAAAGGCAATACAATACTTCAGTTCATGTGAACTTATATTAAGGAAAATCCCCAGAAACTTGCAACATCAAACAATACTCGTCTATAGCGAATTACGCTAGGTTTGCTATCAAAATGATTATTTTACAGACATGTATCTCCAAATTCTCGTGATAGTTCTTAACCAAATGTTTAACGGAATGTAAAAACAAGTTCATTGTATCCACTAAATATTTTTTTCTGCGACAACAGCAGGAACGCATACATCCATATGTAAAAGTTCTAAATAAAGCCGATTCTTATGTAAATAGCACAAAGAAACTACCGTCACGATAGAGAGGGAGGATTGTTTATGTGAAAGAAGACAGGTATTTGCGACGCCTTGCCTTCATTCGCTCAATTTCATTACTTCGATTGTAAAGGTTAAAATTATGAAAACAAATTTTTCTTTGGTTGGAGGGTGTTGGGTTGGAGTTATTGTTTAGCACGCAAAAAAAGAGGCTAATCTGGGGGGCTATTCCGAAAGTCGATTTTCGAAGTTGGTATCATACCGTCCCACTCACTGTCAAATTAATGACTATTAGTGTGAGTGGAACGGCACAAAAGGAACTACGAAAATCGAATTTCTGAGTACAAGGCCAGTTCGGTAGATGTTTTTAATGATTGAATTATCGCGAAGCGCAAGCGAAAGCGTCTCCGTTCAGTTTGGGCAAAAATGCTTTCATCTCGGCAAGATCTCGGCTGTATGTTCCCCTCTACAGGTCTCAACCGATTATCTTTTTAACTCGATGAACTACTATGTCTACAACCCATAGATCCACTAGTTTTTAGCGATAGCTAAACTTTTTACTGAGCCACTGACTACACTCAACATTGGCACATTTGGCACAGCCCGAACCGATGACCACTAATCGAACCTGTATTGACCAAAGCCGCTGATTGAACATGGTTCTGATCGCCCCAGCCGTGTTTAATCTATGTCGGCTCATCGGAATTGTAATCCCTTGGATCAGTAGCTGGTCTAATTTCCATTTTGAGTAACTCTAGCGCGATGTTTGCCTGTCGGTTGTTGTTGTGGGTTTAATTGATTAGTACTTAATCCTACAAGCGAAGCTAATAAGAAGACATTGCAACCGTCTATGTTTTGATGTCTCCGTCATCATCATCATCATCATCAGCCGGAAGACGTTCACTGGAACAAAGACCTCCCCCTTACAATGTCACAATGATCGACAACTATCCTGCATCCACTGACCGGTTGCCTATAACTCTCGTGATGTAGGTCTATCTAGGGGGAGGCCTGTCAACGCTGCGTCTTTCAGTTTTTTTTTTTAATTTATTTAATACAAAAAAAATATTACATTTTAAAAGCTTTAACAGCGGGCGAAAACTCAGCAGAGTTTATCTGCCGCTGCTGGTTACTCAAGTTGGTTACTTAAACTAAACAGACAGGCTATTGTTGCGCTGCTTTACACTTTTGGCATAGAATAGATAATAACAGGGTAGAAGGGAATCTCTTTTGACCGCGTCCAAAACGCCGCCATTTATATACCTACTTCCCCCTTCACGTCGTTACACCCCTCTGTCGTCCAGGCGTATTGCTAGGGTTGCTTACCGTTAAATATTATACTTACGTCTAACGATAATATAAAAGAAAGAAAGGAAAAGGTTTATTTGGTGCAATATATATCGCTAAAATATAAGTTTTTATTTACTTTGAAATCATTATTTTATTCTAGTTTTACAAAATATGAAATTTATAAATCATTAGGTACGTAACTACCTACATATTATATTAAGGAAGAAGTTATTACAAGTGCCATACCAAATGAAGCCATTTAAGATGATTTAAGTAAGTATTACTTACCGACAAATATATAAAATAAAATACATACAGGCTCACGTAAAACTAGTAGTAGTTTATTCAGTTGGGTGCTTGGGTGAGCTTCGGTATTTGCATTATTCATACACCCAAATACACCACAACCATTGTAATTATTGTTTCCAAGATGAGAACCTACGGGACGGAACGCGCAAAAATGCCAAACGCGCGTGCGGCGACGCCGGCCGTGGCAGCCTTACTGAGCACCAGTGTTGCCAGATGAAATCTGAAGTATTCAGTAGAAAAGTTAAAGTTTTAGCAGTAGATACAGGAAAAAATCAGTAGATTATAGAATTAATACCCACAAGAGGTTAAATAGAATTTAGCTTGAATTATAAGTATAACATAATACATTAGAACATATAAATACACATATTCATGTAAACATTTACCTACTGTACTTACATAAATTAATCTGAGTCAATGATTTCCTTTTTTTTTGCTGTAGTAGCTTGTACTACTATTATTATTATGTATGTATTCTGTGGTGCGTGCTATCCCCGTCGCACTTACAATATAGTTATTAAAGTTATAGAGGACGGCACGCATGGTTCTCTGTCTCGCCCTGTCATGTCAGAGCGGCCTCAGGACTACAGATAAAAAAACCACAAATTCACAAAACCTTAATGTCGTGTTATAAAGGCCAGATCACACGATACGACAACAAAAACTACATGAGCCGATCTGATTTGGAAAAAGCAGGTAGATTTCTTAAGGAAGCAGTAGATCAGTAGATTTTTTTAAAATTAGGTAGATCTACTGCTAAATCAGTAGATCTGGCAACACTGCTGAGCACAGACTACTAATTACTGAGCCGCTCGTTTAACAAGTACTGTAAATCGTGACCTTGAGTCCGGCCGGAGCGGGAGATTCCGTTCTACTATGTTCTTACTTATTCTATGCTTTTGGTAAAATGCTTTGTCAATTTTCTTACACCTATTGGGGTTGGCACACACTTCATTATGAGTATCCGATGATAACTCATTGAGAATACTTGGTAACATATACTGCCATGTGCGTTTACCATATACATTGGAAAAGTGAAATGTGAAATTGGAAAAGGGAAAAGTTCGTGATCGTCACTCAAGAATTTTTTGCCCCAACGGTTATCTGTTCTATGAGCTATATACCTAACTTGCCTATTGCCTTTGCATTTGAAGTTTAATCAAAGCAAAAAAAAATGCAGACACACAACAAATAATTAGATAGTAGGTAGAGCTTGGTTAGATGAATTTTCTAGAGCTTTCATACTTAAGTAATTTAATGCATTAAGTAAATTTATCTTCATTAATCAATGTTTTGATTTCTGGATCAACGACCAGTATTGTAACGCCTCTTTAGTCCATTAATAAAACGCGCAAAATGGCTATTGAATTTAAAAGAAAGTATAAAAGGGGAGCGCAATTTGTTTTCCATTCATCTGAATTAGATTGAAACGAAAATAATTGAGAGCTCCGATACACTAATGGATACGTAAAATAAAAATATATTACTGCCCGGGCTGAATAGCTTGGAGCAGCATTTTTGACGCATATTTTTGCAAAACAATTCACTCTCAAATTAATTCTGAATTTCTGACGTAATGCTCGTTAAACTACTAATAGATTAGGTTCAGAACTCATCCCTAAGTTACGATTATTAGACAAATCACAAGCATGAAATCATTAATTTTCGCCGCAGATAATTTTACGAACCTGTAAATTCTGTTTATCCACGTTTACCTAAATGTAACGCTGTATCGGCTGGCTCGTAAACTCCGAACGGACCTGACACAAATTTGCTTTATGAGCGATGATGGCAGGCTGTGGGCTGGATCCCGCTCGCCCACTTCTGGTGGGTTAGTGTGCCGCTCACTACACTCATTTAATATCACACTTTATGCCCGCGATATAACTCTAGCAGAATCGCGGCGATTTCCAGTACGGTTTCCAAAGAATTTTCAAGGCATTCAGAAAAAGCATGCTATATGCTATCTTACTAATATTATAAATGCGAAAGTTTGTGAGTGACGATGTGAGTGTGTATGTTTGTTCCTTCTTCACGCTAAAACGACTGCACGGATTTGGATAAAATTTGGAATGAAGATAGCTGGTACCCTAGATTAAAACATAGGCTACTTTTTATCCCGAAAAATTGTATAGTTCCCGCGGGATAGCGACAAACATCTCAATTGCTAATTCTACGCGGACGAAGCTAGTAATGAATAAAATTACAATTACATATTATTCTTAAACATAACAGCAATTGAACACTAATTATTGAAAGTAAGTTAAGATAAACAGAGAGAAGAAAACTAAACTAAGAATACAACTTTATTTGCTCAATCTGAAGTCACCGGATTCAGACGGCAACTAAGTTATTTAAAAGTCTTCCTCAAAAGCAACAAAGAGGGCGAGTTCCGTTTTAAAATCTTCCATTCTTGCCTGCACAATCTTAAGCGTCATAACTCAATGTTGCAGAAACTCAGCGAAGCTATTTAATTTGCGCAAGTGCACAAGAAAATTAAGTTTATGCAGTTCGAGTGGAAGAAGACGTGGTATGCGGTAGCAACAATTTCTGAAATTGTGCAGTTAGAGAGGTACTGTAGGTAATTAATGTGGATAGAGCGTCTACATCAAGTTAACACGCCCGCAGGTTAAAGTCACTTTACACGAAAACGGTGAAATCGTAAACAGTGTTTACACACCGAACGATCAGTAGTTTGCTTCACACAAGTGTTGTGGTTAAATCGATCGGCTCACATCTGCTGACACCTTCGTTCGGGGCCAACGAACTATTAGAATTCTCAAGTGTTAGGAGAATCTTGGAAAACGTATTTGCACGTCGACATACCAAACCAACGCGTGTTCAAGGCTCAATATATTCATCAAAAATTGAGGCATTTTCCGTACTTAGTTTTGACAATCAGCGTTAATCTTTGTATTATATTACTTGTGTTATACGAATGTAATTTTCAAAATGACTGGAATGAGATGACGCAGATAGCCTAGTGCATGCAGTGGTCGGCAAGTAGTATTGAAAATTTTAACGAGTTCCTGAAAAAACAAGTAAACCTTATCTATGTATTAATTGACATTTGGTTTATAATATATTAGAATATTTGGCAGTTCGAGGTTCGGCCTTTCGCGGTCCGCCTGTTGCCAACCATTGACCTAATGGTTAGTGACCCTGGCTATAAAGCTATAGGTCCCGGGTTCGAGTATCGGTAGGGGCTGCATTTGTATGATTAAATACGAATCTTTGTACCCGAGTCATGGATGTTGTGTGTATTTATATGTACCTATAATCTGTTGCCTGGTTCCCATATTACAAGTTTTGCTTAATTTAGTGTCCCACGATATTTATTTTTGTTTTTAAAAGAAAATTAATCAATCTTTAACAGTGATTATTATTAATGAATGAATGATCGGAAGAGCTTAAAAAGTATCGATAGGTACCATCTGTTCCAACGATAATTGATTATCAGTATGCTGGTTTCAAGATAAGATACATAAATCTAAGTATCGGACCATTACAATTGTTAAGCCGATCTGTTTCCGGATTACGGAGAATATGTAGGTACTTACTTAAAAAAACAATCAACTCCGATAAGTTCTCCTAGCATTTTATCCACAATACAGGGTGCAATTTTTTACGTGATACAAAATTAGTGTTTCATATACGTCTCCCTACAACTAATTGGCCTAACGGGGTCTCGGTTTGTTAACTTCCTTTATTCCGATTTTATTTCAGTGGCAAGATATCCTAATTTTTTTGGATGTGAATGGTCACCCTACTACTACTTTACAGATAGAGCAAAAAGTTTGGTATCAATTTTACAGTAAATACTCTTCAGTGATACCATAAATTTGAAAATAAAAAAACTAGTAACTTCGACAACTGTTGACGTGACATGATATGTCACAACAATCATCCAACTCTAATATCTAAAATTTTACCAAGTTTTAAAAAATGCCTCGTGCTTATCCTTTTACGCATATTGAGCGTTTGGACATGGTGTCGTTTTATTTTGCGACCCGTAGTACGGTGTAAGCACAGATATTGTTTCATGAAAAATATCCGGAATCTCCAACCCCGACTCGTCGTCTTATAAACAGCACTGTCCAAAATTTAAGGGACTATGGACAGTTTACGGTCCCAGAACATGCCCGAGCTAGCGGACGACGAGCACGGTACTCGGAAGCGTTCCGTACTCGCGTACTGCAATACTTCCACCGCCACCAACAAGCCAGCACAAGGCAAGCCGCGGCTCGATTTGGAACATCCCATTTTTTATTTGGAAACTGTTGAATGCACAAGGGTTACATCCTTTCCACTTTCAGCCTGTGCAGGATATTGTTCTCGCGGATTACGGCAAAAGGATGCAGTTTTGCCAATAGGTACTGGATCACTTACATCTCAACATCTTGTGGTCAGACGAAGCGACCTTTACCAGAATTGGATTGTTGAACATCGACAATGAACACTGGTGGAGTGATGTAAACCCACATGTCACACGCAGAGATGCATTCCAAACTCGCTTTTCGCTTAATGTGTTGGGCAGGCATTATCAACAACTGCATAATAGGGCCGCACTTTATTGAAGGTACACTGAATGGGCCTAAATACGAGGATCTGCTAAGGAACGTATTACCTAGATTATTGATCGGAGTTCCTGACGAAAATCTAGAGAACCTATAATTTCAGCAAGACGGAGCTCCCGCACACTTTTCAGTACGGGTTCGAAATTACTTAGACCAGGAGTTCCCCGACCGATGGATCGGACGCAATGGCCCCATCGCTTGTCCACCTCGTAGGCTCGTAGCCTGATCTCACCCCACTAGACTTCTTTTTATAGGGTGAGATTAAAAGGCAAGTTTACGAACGAGAATCTCGTACTGTTGCAGAGCTTCGCCAAAAAATAGTACAGGCGTTTGATGTTGTGAGAGCCAAGGAGTATCGCAAACTTAAAGTCAATTTAAGACGGCGTGCGGAGTTAAGGTGCGACCAAACCGCCGCTTAAAAAATGGCGACGTTACGGAATCGCAACAAAATGTATCAAGAAACGGCAAGAAAACGTGACGCACACGGCACGTCACTGCGTATACGCGGCGGTTTGGTCGCACCCTTATGCCGACAGGAAGGTGGCCGTCATTTTGAACAGTTATTAAAATACGTTTGAAATAAACTGTTTTCTTTGTAAATAAATGTTGTATACTTACTTACTTCGTTTATTATTTACTAGCTTTTGCCCGCGACTTCGTCCGCGTAGAATTAGCAATTGTCATGTTTATCGCTATCCCTCGGGAACTGTGCAATTTTCCGGGATAAAAAGTAGCCTATGTTTCAATATAGGGTACCAGCTATCTTCGTTCCAAATTTTATCCAAATCCGTCCAGTCGTTTTAACGTGAAGAAGGAACAAACATACACACTCACTCACTCACATCGTCACATCGTCACAAACTTTCGCATTTATAATATTAGTAGGATAGGATGTCTTAATGTACAATCAACACACGGTAATTTAGAGCCACACTTGCAAATATTCGCAACTTGGCTGTGTAATGCAATCGGGCATTATCGGTAATTTAGTATGTAGTCAAGAAAGGCCGATGATACCCCATGATAGGTTACAAAGTTACAATACGAACTTTTGATACTTAAAAATTGAGATTGGCGTAAAAAAAATGTATTCCTTTACGTGAATCCAACTAGGCGACAGATTTGTTTCATGTTTTTTGGAACGGACTGATTCCTTAAGAGAAAGTTATTCAATTTGAAAAGGTAATTTTTAGGGTTTCGTACCCAAAGGGCTCCCATACAACAGAGTATTTCTGGTACGGAACCCTTCGTGCGAGAGTCCGACTCGCACTTCTCGCACTTGGCCGGTTTTGTTGTTTAAATGAAACAATTAACTAAATAGATTAACATAACTGATCCTACTTAATATTATAAATGCGAAAGTTTGTGACGATGTGATTGACGATGTGACGATGTGAGTGAGTGTTTGTTCCTTCTTCACGCTAAAACGACGGGACGGATTTAGATAAAATTTGGAATAAAGATAGCTGGTACCTTAGATTAAAACATAGGCTACTTTTTATCCCGGAAAATTGCATGATTCCCGCGGAATAGCGATAAACATGTTAAAACATTGCTAATTCTACGCAGACGAAGTCGCGGGCAGAAGCTAGTAAATAATAATTATAAACTAACTAGCTGTTGCCAGCGACTTCGTCTGCAAAGAATTTGTTTATCGCTATCCCGCGCAACTACGCAATTTTCCGGGATAAAAAGCAGCCTATGTGCTAATCCAGACTTTTCTCTATCTATGTGCCGAATTTCATCCAAATCCGTTGGGCCGTTCTGGCGTGATTGAGTAACAAACAAACATACATCCATCCATCCATCCATCCATCCATCCATACTTTCGCATTTATAATATTAGTTAGAAAATTAAAAACTAGACTTAAAAATAAAAACTATAAATACAAAATTTGCCCCAGATCGCTGCCTATGGGAAGCGTGTCCAGAAGGCTGGCAGCATTGCCACGTCGGTTGGCAATGCTGATTCTTTGCGCAAGGTAAGATGCAGCCTCCTGGTCACGCGTCGCCTCGACCATGGAGCATGGAGGATTCCTTAAAAGCCGCGTATTCCTCACGCGGCAGCTTCGTGAGGCAAATCCTCGGCCTGTTAGGACGTGCTTCGCCCGAGGCAAACGCACTTCTTGCCTCAGGTGAGCGTGCCTCGACCCGAGGCGCGCGGTGTCGGTTTTGTCCATGCTCAAAGGCGCCTCAGCACGTTTGCCGCGCTCACTCAAGACGTTTGTGTTTTGCCTCGCTTGTTTGTCGCGTGTTAGCGTCATGGATAAAGAGCGGTGTCTTAAATTAATACATGGTGAATAATAGACGATTATGGGATGCGCAATGTCCCGAGGGCTAAAAGAAGATGCGTGGAGAAATATTAGCGCGCAATCAAATGCTGCCTCAGCCTCGCCGTGGCTCGGCTTTGCCGCGCGAGGCAGCCTCGATCAGTAGGATTTCTTGCACGAGGCTGCCTCGCGCGGCAATCGTTGCACGGCAAACGTCCGAGGTTGCCTCGCGAGGCGGCTCGCTCAGTGAATACGCGGCTAATGACCCTGTGGGCACTTTACCCCCAGGGCCGCATTGTCTCAACCCCGAACGACTCAAATAGGTAGCCACTATTTATGGCTGTGTATTTCGGCTGAGTTTGCGGCAGAGCCAGCCTTTGTTGCGGTGCCATGAAGATGGGATGGCGCCAGAGTATCGACACAAGTTGCCTCCCAAACCAGCGGCCGTCCCAACTTCCATGGCATGAGGGTCATGCCGTCGGGTCTTTTGCTATCATCGCGGGCAAGGCCAGTCGGTTCTAAAATGGCTGGCGCTCCCGCAATGGCTAGGGCCCGACTGATGATGTCATTAAGGCTGGCATGTCAAGGAACACGCCCTGCACTTCTGCCGCAAGATAGACCGTGGTGACCCAGTTTGTCGACTGAGTCATCGCAGCGGCAGCGGTGTGGGGCAACGCAGGTCACTGCCAGGTGGAGAGCAACGGAGAGTCGGAAAGTCGTAGTATCTTAAAGTGTCCCGATCGGTGATGACGGCAGGGCTTGGAGCCACAGCTCGGATTCCCACTCGGCAACGGCGAGGAGCCGAGTGCGCTCTGAAAGACTGGTTGTCGTTTGGTACTTACAAGCTAGTCCGTAGGTACCAGCCTACAGAGCGGCTCGTCCCAAAACCGTTGGGAACAGAGGGAAGCCTGGGTCCATGAGCTCATCTAAATTTACGTTAGTGATTAAAACGGTTATGAATAATTTTGTCAATTTTCTCTAGTAGGGTGGGAAATTTCCAAAATTGGCTGCAACTACAAGGTACGAAAAGGCAGTATCGGATTACTGTGTACGCTAAGTGAGCATTTATTTTGGTCAAGCGATCTGAAACTTCGTCGACGTCTTTAATTTTGCTATCTAAAAAAGTAGAAAAAGATTCGTCTAAGACAGGTGTTCCGAGAAGTTGAAGTGAGCTTTTCTTTTTTGAAAAGGTTTTCTTCGAATCGGTAATTACGTACGGAAACTATCTACTAGATGTCAATAGTGATAAGATAATTTGATAAAACTGGTGAAGTGTCATTTGATTTGTCATTGAATGTAGGGTGTCCATACTTTGAGTTTGTGATTTAATTATTTGTAAGAAAAATATGAAGTTTTAAATAAGACTAATTTAAACAATTGAGTAAATGCATTGTATTCTACAGCATGTGCTAAACCTGATGCACTATTTTTGTATCACGTAAAAAATTGCACCCTGTATGAATATGAAACACATGGAAAGACAAGTAGATCTCATTTTTTTAAATCTAGAAATACTGTGGGCTCTAATAGTCAAACAAACAGGATAAAGAAGACAAACGAGAATTTCTAGTAATATTTGGATGCCCCTGAACGCGGCAGCTATACAAACACCGAGCGAGCAAAATAGTAGTACATAGTTATCTATCCTGTCACAAAGTCGTTCTTCCCGCAAAACATATGGATTACGTTACGTATAAAAAAATAGCGGCTCAATTTAATGTAAAATGAGACTAAAAAATAAACCGGAATACCTATATGTGTATAGGTAGGTAATTTAACTAGACATGATGTATGTAAGTGATTTTTTTAATTGTGGTTGCCAGTGTTTCCATAAGGCGACAACTGCAACAAGGGAGTGGCTTAATTATCACAAGTTTTTATTTAGCTCGCACTGTTTGTTTATTTATTTATTTGTTCCAGTGGTAGGATTAACATGAAATTTGGCACATTTATGTAAGTCTCGTTGACAATACAATACAATGATCTTCAATAATCAGCCAGGACCGTCTCCGCAGAAGAGAACTCTTCAACGGTTTGTCCGATTGACTTGAAATTCGGTATGCATATGCAAGAAATAGACATGAAGTACAGTCAATAAAAAGTATAGTCAACAAATAAGCTTGTAGATACCTATCAAAAATGAAATCTTTAGGTTAGGTTTTTTTTGATTCAAAATCGTGAAATTAAACTAACCTAACAGCCTGCTGAAATAATTCAAAATTAATTTAAAACATCTTGTAGATTTAAAATCACAGCAAAAAGAAAAACAAGCCCGTCTATCTATTGTGACTGTTGGGCAAGCTGTGGTAATTTGTTTCACAAGTTTAAATTGCTTTGTGGCAAGACTGTCCCGAGGACAACTTAGACTGTGTCGAACTATCTGTGCCCGAATAACAGTTTCCTAATTCCATTAGCCAGCTAACTAATGAGATAGTTGCGGGAGATAGCTGAAAACTCGATACTTAGTTTTCGCAGAGTTTAAATTCGAGAAAAAACTTGTTGCTAAAACGCGAATAGCAGCGTACTGATCAAAATTTTAACAACGCGAGGCTCTTTTGTAATTTCGGCAGAAATGAACACAACACAAGGTACATGTATAACGTATAAAAGTAGCATGATTTGTTTAAAACTCAAAGTGATGCGAAGTTTACGAGAAATGACAATTAGTTTTAATCGCTGCGTTCTACAGTTGATACTCTATTGATACAATAAAGCAGTGATACGGCACTGATATACTGCTGTGGCTAGTCATCATGTAATGTTAGTAAACATAGGGACAGTACAGTATCTATGAGTCAGAGCGAGCGTAGGCGTATTATTGTGAAAGTTTGATCATTGGTTTGCGCCTACTATACGTATAATACCAATGAGTTATAATACAGTACCTTATATATTTAAGGTACTATAATGGTACGTGAAATGATATTATTTATAATTAGCTTTGACCTGCGACTTCACTCACGTGAGCATACGATGCTGACTCACTTTGAAAGGGATTTCACTGAGTACCCGTCGGAGTTTTCGAAAATTTCATGGGATTTCCCAAAAATCCAGTCATGGTCTTTATGTTTATAGAATAGCATAAAGAGTAGCGAATAGACAGCGGTTAAAATTTCGGGATTTTATGTTCGTAAATTCCGATCATCGGATTAAAAAGTCGCCTATGTTTTATTATTTATTATAGAGATCTAGCCATTATAATACCAAAATTGAATTTTAATTTTTCATCTCCCATAGTCATAACATTTTGTATTTATATTTAAGAACCTGTCACACTTGAATAACAGTCCAAATTCAAAATGGAAAGAACTTTGTATGCGTCAAGTCATTTCACTCTAACCCGCAGTAATTTTTGAAAAGAAAAGTTATCGCAACTGCAATTTTAAACAAACTTTAACTTGACATCGGGATAATGCCGCTGCATTATACATAGTCAATGCACTCCTCTAGCAGACAAGGACATTGCATCAGAGCCCGCTGACGTCATTCGGAGTTCATTCAACTGCTAATTTTACCTAAATTTCTATTTATATCAAATGTGACGCTAATAGAATTTATATTTAAAGTCGGTGGAAAAGCAAACGAAATTATAACAAGTTAGGTGGGAATGATCTGATTTAAATTGGTATATTTTATTAGGAGAAAAACCGACCCGAAACCGACCGAAACCGTCGAGCATGTATGAAGAGATTGATGAATGTGGATGAAGCGAAAGAGCTATGTCAGGATCGTAGCAAGTGGAACAAAGTAGTCTCTGCCTACCCCTGCTTGTGGGAAAGAGGCGTGACGGTATGTATGTAGAAAAACAGTTCTAAATAAGTGCAATCTATTCAGAAACGCTACCCTATCATATTTTAAACGTTCTCAATTTGATCGAAGAATGATAGAGAAGATATCAATGGTTCAAGGGATGCCTATAATAGGGCAGTTTATCCTGTTTGGTTTTCGAAGACTGATTACTTTACATAGGTATATTAATATTCATATATATGAATATGAAGCAAAGTTAAGCGATAGAGGCGTGATTACATCCTTTTGGCAAACTAATAACCGATACTAGCAAAGGCTACATACAAATATTACAAAGCGAAAATTGCTTCTATCATATAATAACCAGATTTAAAGAACAATAAAGCAAAGCAATTATATCGAGAAGAATAAACATTGGTCTATCAATATGGGAAGTGGTCGGGTCCCGTCTAAATGGGTGGCAGTAAACTCATAGTTTTATCGATTTTATTTTACAACCCACTAAACCAGATCTACCCCCACGTGTTTCTGAGACCATAAAATGTGATCTATCCATCATAAATATGCTTTCTGTATTATAAAAAGAAAAACAGATCATTTTATCAGAAACAGGTAAACATGTAAAAACTAATAATTTTAGTGATATCTCATCTCTTATATCATCGTGATATCACAACCTAAACTTATAGTAATCATTATTTAAAACAATTCTCTAAACCCATATTCAATAAACCTATCCCAAACTTTGCCAGACTGATTCGCAGTTGCAAGTTCTATAACAAGCAAATGATGCAAATGTGGCAAACTTGCGGGCGTCCGTCTGTAATCTTCCGAATTTAATCAAGTAAAGCTCAATTGAATAACCATGGATTAGGGTGATAAATTCAGATGGCCATTGTTATAGGTACCGCCTCGGAAGAATTTCAAAAGGATTAGACAACAATAGCGAGGGCACAATACAACGAAACATCTGTCTTCAGATGTCACCGTGGAACCAAAGGACCTTTCAAATCTCGTTGAAGCTTCTCATTTATTGTGTTCGATTTCACATAAATATTTCAGATACTTATCAATAACTGGAGATAGAGAATATAAAAAGGGAATGATGTATACATCTTTTACATAAACGACGTTTCAAGGGCTTCATGACAAATTTGATGAAATGTGGGGTACTAGTTCTAGTGCAACTTAAAAAAGTGGAAGTGCGGCTAACCTTTATCAAGCAGCCTAATAATATACGCTCAGGTCGGCAATGTCCGCATTTAAGTAAAATAAACTACTTAAACTAAAAAATAAGGATTTTTTAAGTTAAACTAAGAAAATGCTTCAACGAATTTTATGTAGATCCCGACCAAATTCTAAATATTCCGTTTGCTTTATCCTCGAGCGATCCCCTTCTCGGTGGCTCGCAATATTTATGTAAATAAGCTCAAGAGGATGGATAAATATTTAAGTGGAGCCACTATCTTACGGATAACTTTAGAGCGAATAGGATTTCAGCAACAGTAAAAGTAATCAATTACCGAATTGAGTTTAATCATCCTAAAAAAAACAATATAAAGAAATTTACCCTCGGGACATCGGCGAAATGGTTTGCCGCATAAAAGAAATAAAAGTAATGTTTCCAAGTTACTTGGGGTTTGCAAAGGACAATGACGGAGTGGGTGATTCAAAGCGCTATTTGTAAGGTGTACGTGTACCACCTATCGTTCCAAATAAAGAGTATCATTTTATGAATTCGTATTGCAGTGGTACATTGGAGCCGGAAAAGCCGGAGTCCATGAAAACAAAGTTGAGCTCGGAATAACGACAGTATTCAAACAATGTGGAAAACTTTCTGCTATTTGAGAGCAATAGGGCACTGTTACGTAGGTACTTTCGCTAAGAGCCATTGATATTGAAATGAATATTTATAGGCAAATATGCAAAGGGACAGGTAAGATGCTAGGTGTCATAACACAAAACAAAGTTAAAAGTAGACCAAGAAAGTGATCTTTAATTCCCATTAGTAATTTAAATATCAGTATCAAAAGCTTTCAGGAAAAAGTTCAGACTACAGAGATGCTTAACGGAAGATTTCGCTACGTACTTACGTTACGTACATAACGTATGATCTAGTGCTAAATTGTGTATTTTTAGATTGAAATTACTTAGTCACACTTATCGTATTATTGCTTGACAGATATAATAATACACTATTGTTTGTATAAAGCATTTGTACGATGGCATTGAAATTGCGATGGTTACTGAGTAGAACAAGTAGTTTTCTCAAATCATATTTGCACGCAGGAACTTCCATCAGCCCGAATAACGCAAAGAAAGGAAATATCTTGTCTTATTTATATCTCGCTTCTCGCGCGTTCAAGTTTAAAGATATCAAAAATACAACTGTTGAGGCCAGTTCGTGCAAAAAAAACATGAAAGTATGTGGGTATTTCAAAATCCAAGTAGCGGCTTAGCACTACTATAGCCAAATCTGTATTTTTATGTTCAGATAAAATAATGGAAGTATTATACAAGTTTTTACGATGCATCAAATACCTACTAAAAAATATCTTGGACTAAAATGCAGAAAGTGTATTGTACCTTTGTACCGTCCTAAGTGCTATGTGTCAACCTTCAAAGTGAAATGCTTCCAAATTTACTTGAAATAGCTAAAGATAACATCTTTAATGGACCATCTATGGCGAAGTGTTTAAGTTAAGGGCAAAATAAACGTCATCCATTTGAGTTCAGAACGTAATCGAATCAGTCACAAGCATTTAGACAACTCCCACTCATGGGCGCTGGGAATTCAAGCGGTGACGTCATTGGCATTTCGTCTACATATTTACGTTGAGAGTGTAATTAAAATAATTACGATTGTGATAATTGTTATGTGCGACGTATGCAAGTTGCTTTAATTAACAATTTATATAAAAATAACATACAAGCATGAGCAGATGACGGCAATAGAGATGACTACGTTAATTGTATTAATGAAATATAAATTAATTAAATCATTTCACACTTAAATGTCTGCATCAGACGAGCCTGGATAGTCCCAGAGTAAACAAAATACTAAAGGCAGATACAAACATAGAGGGTATTTCCTGGGCAAACCAAGTATCTATCTGGTGGGTATTTTGTTTATCCCTCGGCAGGTACTTCCCATAATTGCGCTAATGTTTTTCTTATAACTTACCATATACATACAGGGTGTATCAGATAGCCCCTAACAATAATCAACTGGGGTATACAACTAACCATAGCTATAGAAGCTAAAAAAAACATTAAAAAAAAATTGGAGTAATTTTTTTTTATGTTTTCTATAGGAATGATTACAGTTAATATTACCATTCCTATAGAAAATATAAAAAAAAATTACTCAAATATGGGATGGTAACGTTATCGTTCCAACTTTAAAAAAAATATTACAAATTTACAAATTTTCATCAATACACACACACATCATCGTGTCCGCGGTAGCAGCAACAGCATCTTAGGGACGCTCGGGAAGCGCTATGACAGTCCTATGTTGTGGCATATTGTTAAAAAGACTATCGGTGTCACCGAGTAGGTAGAAATGTGTTTGTAAATATGTAAATTTAAATTTAAGTAGGTATAGTTTTTAATTACTAACATAGGTGTATAGTACAAGTACCTACTTACAAAATATAGATAATTGTAAAAAATTGCCTGAAATAAATTATTATTATTATTATTATACTTAAATAACTAAACTGCAAGTAGGTATTTCAGTTAAAGCACGTGAAATGACTATTGTGCAAAAAATAATGTATCAGTTCAGGAATACGGAATGTTTCATGTTACATTTTTCACTTCAATCGAGCTTCAATCTTTACAAAGTAAAAAACAAAGTCGCTGTGGTAAGTATATACGCTAGTAGTTCATTCACACTACGCAACTGATAAAAATGTGGTTTTAATCAATAGATTGAATGATTCAAAAATTACGTATAAATTGCTAACCTGTCCGAAGCCGGGTCGCCTATTATTTAATAAAAAATAAGCACGTTTCATTGTATTATTGTTGTTGCATGATTGATTACTTTCAATTAGGATGAAGTTCAACGCAACCCCTCAAGTTAGTCTCTAATCAGAACTAATCGGAATACTTCTTACAGGAATCAAGTTGTATAGAATGGAAGTTTCCGTTTTGAGGGCGACATGCAAGTGCGGTTATTTAATACTGTGGTTGAACACGCGACCGCTGAGAGCAATTTATTCACAAATTACGTAACACTGTTACGATCTTGTACGGCTGTATGCCGATGCTGTGAACTTCGGCTACACGGAGTGAGACTCGATAGGAATTCTAAAATAAGTTTTCGTTAAAAATGTTATACTTCTACTACTTTTTCTGGACTGTATGCATCGGGACTGTCAGTACATCCATCTTACGTACCACAAGGCAATCGACCACCAGAAGTGGGTCAAATTTGATTTGCAACAACCCAAACAAACAAACCATAAACAGGTCAAATATAATCAAATTAATAACATTAATCGAACATCTTAGCAATCGTTACGTTTTCAACCCGTTGACTACGTCATTACGAAATTTGACACCTTAACAGAATCTATACTAAGTTAGTGAATAAGTCAGTGGTAAAGTTAGCGACAGAATTTAATTGCACCAACCGCTTAGACCAAACTTCGAATCCGTCATCAAAGTACATTTTGACGCTACTCGCCAAAAGAACAGAGAACAAAGCTGGCTGACAGTTACGGATGAGTATACTGGGTGGCGACCAAGTAATTTGATATAGCAGCCGATTGCCGCCGCACCTCTCCAACGTTTATTCAACTTACAGGAAAACTTCTCCGTTTAAACGTTTCGATATTTACAAAACAGATACAGCCGTTAAGACCATCAGGATTTCTGAGGTTTAATTTTTGTAACTCTAATACGTATCGAATATCTCTATTGAGAACTTCATCAGATTTGGTAAGTGATCTAAAATGAGTAATGCTCTGGTTTTGTTAAGTAAATAAAGATTATTTATGTGGACTTTAAGTATACAGAGCAGAGGCAAGGGAGGAAAATCATGGACTAACCCGGACGTCTACCTTACTAGAGTATCTCAAAGAAGAATGATAGATGTGGTAGATGGTGACGCGCCTCTTGCTAGATGGAAGCCCTTATGAGCGACATATAAATACGGCCCAGAAGCAACTTTGGTGTGAAAGGCTAGAGAGGTGTTATGGTTTTTAAATAAATAGCCAACAAGCGAAGCAGAGTGCAGAAAATTAATTCTTTTACACGATCCCATACGTATAACTACATGCAGTCGACCTTCGACTTCATTTTACATCTCTCTGTTAAACAGCAACTTGTAAAGCTACACAATTGGGTTATGGATTAAATCTCGATTTATTGTTAAGCAGGGCTTAATTGTGTCAAAATGTTTGGAACTGTCAAACTAAAGCCAGGTTTAACAAGGGTTTAAAGACTATCTAGATTTTTTTTTTCTTGCGAGACGGCTTACCTCTTCAAACACTGCTATTTTACATGATATTTATACAACGAAATACAGTTTAAATCAGAATATATTAACAAAAATTTGTTTACATAGTTCACGAATGCCTTATGGTAGACTTTATACGAGTATCCAGGGGCCACAAAGCCATAAATGTCGCATTTGAATGTTTCATCCCATAGTTAGAATGTGTAGGGAATACAACGACTTGGCCTGTGTCCATGAGGATCTAGACATATTTAGCTCAAAGCTCAATAAGTTTTCGAGCAAGTTGAAAAATGTTCTCAGTTGAGTTTGAATCGTATTATGTAGGCTTGTGTAGCTTCATTGGTGTGTTCGTGCATGTATTATTAATTTTGTCCTATATTGAAACTTTTCTTTAGATTTTAGCTATACCACTCTTTCCATGATGTGTACACATGGTTTTGAATTGTAAATGATGCTTAGTCTTAATTATTTACACTACTGTATCACATGTTTATAATTTGTTTTGTGTGCTTAAGTTAATAAATAAATAAATTCGCCATCACTTTTTACCCTCCTTTACCGTTTGCTGAAAGGAAGTAGTAAATGCGTTTGTGATTCAAATCCAAGTACGTTAGATAAGGCCTCCACTTTACAGATTTAAACCATAGTGTGACTTACTTTTCTTGTGGTGGAGACATGATCCGTTGAGGCGGCACATGCTCGCCGTTTGCCCCATGCGGGCGCTACCTCGCGCTACCCGCCATCCACGTCACGCTACATCACTGGCACGGCACAACACTGGCACCTTACATTTCACTACACTTCTGATACTGGCTGGATGTTTAAATTAAATTATTAGAAAAAAAAGAAGCATTTATCTGGCAGGAGATAAAACCCTTTGAATACATTTAAAAATATTTCTATTCTACATTTAAACAGTTCATATCTCAAAATTCGGTACAGATGTGACCATTGCAAAAATTGAGAGCGACTCGTTTGTGTTTTTGTTTGCATACTTTTAAACTTCTTAAAACGTTAGATATTTGAAATATAACTAGCGAACTTGTTGATTGTCGATGGATTGTTGATTATGCAATAAGTCGATAACACTTTAGAGTTATTAACATCAAGTTACTCAGACGTAATTTTCACGAAAACTACAAATGTTTAAAAATGTCAAAGTCAAAAGTCAAAGTCAAAGTCAAAAGTTTATTTTGCAAATAGGCCGCCGAGGGCTCTTTTACATGTCTTTTTTTGAATCTACCAATGAAACCCCTTATTAAGAATCGCTTGTCAATCTTATGTTCGTTGGTGTTTATCTGTTATTTTGATAATAGGTTCATTAGATACAGACGAAAAATATATTTCTTTAGCAGGTTTGTAACTTTTTATGAAAAAAGGGTACCTACAAGTAAACTACGGAAAGGTAGGCATTACGTGCAGAGGCTTGAAATATTACATTGACTTTGTCTTTGTTAAAAAATCATTGTGTTTTCCGTTACTACACAAGTACATTTATGGAATAAATTGTCTTGTAACTCTGTATGTACATTATTTTAACAATCAGACAGCAAAATCCAAGTTAAATCACAACAAAGCAAATACAGCGTGAATTGCTTTTGAGCTTCTGATATTTTAAATTTTATAACAGCGAACGTACATTGGAATAATATTTGCAAACTTCTGACCTGTCAGAGCACACAACGGACGACGTTATCCGAACATGAACCAACACAACACAAGCGTGAACAAAATTGATATTCGAGCGTTTTAAACGGAATCGTTTATAAAAAATCGGAAACTTTATTGCGAGAAACGAGTTGCTTGCAGTTTATTGATATACAGTTTGATTAACCTGTATTTAATTTATTTACTGCCAAAAATTTAATCAAAGTACCTTGCTTTAAAGGTTTATTGATCCAGTTGGTAACCGATTAACATACGTTATCTACATAGTTTACTTTGATGTATTCAATCGGCTCGCTATGTCGCATTCTAATGAGCAAAATACAAAATAAACGCGGAATACGGGTAATTTAATAAAACAATAAAACTAAAGAGGATAACCTTATTATACTCTATCGCTACTCTACAAAAAAAGTTGGGTCATTTCAAATTATTCTTATTTTGCGGATTGGCAAACTAAGGTTACCCATTTAGTTTAACGTGGCTCTACGCAAATTAACCCCTTACGCCTTAATCTACGCATGATATAACCTAGTTTAGACCTAAGCTTCGTAATCTGGGAACTAAACAGCAGACACCAACTTAAATACTTATAACTATCCCGGCGTGGTATCAAATGTAAATCATTAACGTCACGGGTTCACTAAAACCAAGAAACTGTCCGACAATTTCAAGAAATGACTCTGTACGCTTTGAGTGTGATATCAGTAAAATTTGTCCGTAAACTAGTGTAATATCTGGATTGAACAATTATATGGTAATTATAATTATCAAATACAAAACTGCAATAATATTATTAATGATTTAACTTTGGATTGAACCGCAATAGGACGAACGATCGAAAGGTGTTTTTTTTTTTTTTTTTTTAATCTTTATTTACAAGCTTGGATCATTTAAATGAACATGTCAGCTCCAAAGGCCTATTACACAAAACAACAAAAACCACAAAATAACAATCTTTAGCGTAATAAAAAACAGAACTAAAATTATTTATAAAAAAACCCGTATACAAATTTAGCCGACTCAGATAAAGGTTTCGCTAATATTGTTTGAAAAATACCCACATCCAAAAGAGAAAAACCCCAGAAAGGTGTATTAAATATCAATTTTTTTTACTGAGCTGCAAGAGCGTGTTACATCAAAAAGGCGCATTGACCTCTGCCATTCATCCTTTGTATTTTCTAATACGTGTAGCGAATTTACAGATCAGTCAAAGCAAAGTACAGTTTCTTGATAACATCGACAATACACGAGACGGTCGAAATCTCGACCACACAAAAGTTTGTCTTAAGTGCGCTCTATCTCTGGCAACCGGGACATCAATTATGCAGATTTTAATCTTCTTAAAAGCAGGAGCGTGGAACAGTTTAACGTATTGTTGTTTAGTTAAAAAGCAACGGGCGAGCTAAACATACACGACAACGTAGGGCAGCCAGTTCACTTGGAGTTTAGTCTATTTAGGGTGGACTCGACCAAACAAGAGCATGCTCTTAAAATGAAATAGCAATTTATTCGAGAGTACTCACACAACACTTAAATAGAAACTCGTCGATATAGATGAAACTATAATACGACCAACGTAACATGGTATGTCGTTAACCTTTCACACCGTTGTAGAGCAATATTTATATTTGTATAACATTCGTAGGTACATTATCTTTTAAATATGGTCGAATCTACCCTAACTAATCTAATATAATATACGTGTTTCTCAAAATGCCGTTATGACAGCAAGCTTAAAATAGGACAAAGCCAAATTACTCTTACATCATAACTCAAGACAAACAATCTAGAAAATAGGACGCATTTATTAAGATTTTTAAAACCCAAGTGCGTAACGACACCATGGCAATTTATTCGCAAGCCCTAATAAATCGCTGTTAATTAAAAAAAATACCGTGACATCAATTTGCTCAGACTAAATTGCGTAACTTGTTATCACTTTTGATTTATTCGTGAACGCGCCCAATTTGAAAATGCTGTGTTTTTAAACCGCAGAAAGAAAAGACGTTTTTGGCCAATTAATTAAATTAAAATATTAACGTTTTTGTAATAGAGAACGGCTATCAAGTGACAGCGCATAGAAGGGGAACAACCAACATTTTAGAAATGAATAAGTTTTTTAGTTTTTCCAAAAAGTCAGTTATTTTAGTAAATAATAAAGGTTTGCCAAATGATGTTTTTTGTGAAATGATGTTTTGATGATAAACCGTATGGAGGAATGTAATTGAGCAGCTGTTTTGCGGATTTTGACTTTGTCCTTTTGTTTTCAAAAGGTTTCGTTTTCGCAATAATTTTTGAATTCTCAATATAAAACTACTTACCTACATAAATATCGGTCAATTAACTATTAAAATGTTTATTATAGTCGTATTTTTGACTAAACGTACTTTTAAACGGTACTTTCATTACTAATAAATTATTAGTATGTCGAAGACAAAGGCTGGATAAACTGTCAGGTTGGTCGGTTAGAATTCAAACGAGCTTTATGCATAGCCGAGCTTAGGTCACCGTCTTGTCCATACAAAGGACTGTGGACTATTACACACTCTAATAATGAAACGCGGAGAGTTCAGTGCTTGCGCCCACGAACTACCCTATCAATGTTCTCAATACCGCTTAGCACCGAAATAAGGCTCGATACTTAGTGCAATCGCACTTAACAATCCGAATCACTAACAATTCACCATTAAACATAAAACGGTACGTCGAAGCAAACGGATCACTTTCGACGTCTGAACTCAGTCAAGTCACGATCAAGGAATGCCTCTCGCTTCTCACTCTCACCAGATGTTATTCTGTCATTCCAACTAACATTGCAGGTAGTTGCAACTGAGCCAAGCACAGACCACCCCCAAGCGATATCGCAATACCACTTGACGTTTCATAAAAGCAATATGAGGGTACATTCAACAAAGTACAATTAACGAATGTTCGCAACTTTCTACAAGGCACATCTCCTTAGCTATCAAAAGTCTAGTCATTGTGACGACGCTCCGACAAGTATAATTAGTTTGCGCATACAATTTTCATAGTAGTTTTGGAATCAACAATCATGATTTTAACTCGCACGATTTCACGTGATTCATTTTTCCTTCGAATACCAGGTTTGTGAATAGCGGGGTAACTACAATAACAAAGTAAAATTAAACATGTGTGGGTTTTAGTTGGAACTGTTGCGTTCATCTGTTTAATTTGCTAATTCGGACAGAACTGGAAAATATTAAAAAACCGGAAAAGCACGAGTCGGACTCGAAAACGAGCGACACCACATTACAATGTTACCGAACAACACTTTTTTTATTATTGAGTATAAGTAGTAGTGCATCACGCTCCACTTTGGTACCCGGAGTAAAAATAAACGAATTTAACAATCATTCAAGTATCCTGACGAGCAAAAGCGACCCGTTATTTTTACTGATCAGCGTATTAAAGTAATATTGTAATATCAATGGGCGTATTACCTTGAGGATATCATAATAAACCCAATTTTACGACTCCTAAGCACCTGCAGGATAAAAAACCTCGTCCATAATTGCTGACATTTTTCATCTCACAAAAAGACGTTATCAAACGTCTGACTTGAATTAATGAGATTAGCGAGTTCCTGATTCCCTAACGTCGACTTTTAGGACTGATTTGAGTTCAAATAATGTCAAGCTACTGGACATGATCGAGTTTTTTTTTAATTCAAAAGAACTTGCGTGTGTCACTAACGTCGGCAGTGTTATAAAATTAAATTAAAAGACGTGAGCACCGTGTCTGCTTTTACGATCACTAAAAGTATATTAAAACACACCATTTATTTTTCTTCAACTTTTGCCTTCAGTCTTTAGTCCAAACCAGGGTATCGGGAACTGAATCAGTCGAGGCACGATTTAGAATTTTGTCGCGTCGGCGCAATCGCATAATTTGGATGTGGACTATTTTATTAAATTTGATCTGTTTAGATACGCACCCTTCCCACATAGATCACACCGTGCCAGTTCATGTGACATCAATAACTTTCTTGAGTTCAGAACAGGGGCCTTACCATGACGTCTTAATGCGATTCAGTTTAGGTTCGCTCGCTGTCAGATTCATACTAAAAATGACAGCCAAAACCTGAACTGAGTCGGAATTAAGACGTCATGGTAAGGCCCCGGTCGTTTAATCTGTTTGTTTCTGGTTAAAAAGTAAAACATGGCTTGTGTAAAAACAGTCAATCACAATTCATGTGACTCATCAATGTACGCTAACTACGTTACATTTGATGCAAACATATTCTAGCCGCCTTTCATGGGTAATTAAATAAAATCGTACTTCTGTAAGTACTGTTTATTGTTGATTTTACTGTTGTGAAAAACAGTGCGACGATTGTGTAATCGTCGCGATGTTTATCACAAGAGTCAAAGCTAGAACCAGATCAAAGAATTTCACAACAGGATCTACTGATTTTCTTTCTTAATCAGACTTAAATAAGCAACAACTGAAGTAAATATTCACCAGAGCGACCGAGTACGTTTAGTGTGAATATAAAGCTTGTGACCAACATATTTATAAAGAAGTCCGTCTAACTGAGCTATTTCCTAAGAACAAATTGTTATTTAATGCAGCGCTCAAGATTTACCGAAGAGTTTCCCACTCAAATAATAATTTTGTAATGGCCCGAGGAACTAAAAAGATTACTCCCCTTTGTAACGCAAATCATGATTAATGACTGTTTAATACTATTTATTACGACGACCGAAGCCGAACGATTAGTTCCAACAGTTCCAACACTTTGAAAGCGGAAAGGATAAAGTATAATATCTCTGTAGCAAAGAAGATTCCATTGTCGGGAAAGACAAAAGACTTGCACAAACATACGAAGCAAAGTGCAAGAAACAAGTTCCAATCTTCGGATCTTAGTAGTAAAACACGTATTGTGTTCTACGGACATGATAGAAAGTTACTACCGAAATTGTTATAAAACATGAGTTATCGCAGTAGAGTAGAAAATATTTTTACAGCTTTATTGTCCGATGAAACAATCATAAATCGAGTACCTATTATGTTCTGACACTTAAAAACTTTCCAAACAGTGCACGATAAAATTACTTCAAGTACACTTCTCAACTTTTAGTGCTTCATCAAAGGTGCAATTTTCAATAGACTGATATTCTGCATTCAAACTTAACAATGGCTATGAATTATTCATTATTCGAATCGGGCACAAGAGTCCAATGCGGTGGCTGATTGCATTTTTTACTAAGCTGCATCTTTGGACAGGGAAGTTACGCTTCCGCGAAATTAATCAGTACTCCCTTCTTTGAGAGCCGACTACTAACTTAGAATTTATATCGTCCGATAATAATATGCAGTCATAATAAGTTGCGCAATTTCTTACATCTTACTGATTTAGAACTCGACTAAATTTATATTAAGTAAATATTTTTTACGTATCGGTTTAGCTGGACAGGTTCTGTTAATAGACTGTTTATTTTATTTTGTCAGACTACCACTTAAACGTGTATTTTTATTACGTAGATATATACCAAACATTATGTTCAATGCGTCATGCGAAGTTTAGCAATAATCCTCAGCCTACGGGTTACGAGTTTAAAAGAGGGGAATGCTGCCCACGCAATGAATAACTAATTTGAATAGTGGGCACGTAGAATTTTGACCTTTTAGCTTTTATGCAGTAGTTATGGAAACGAATTCAATATAAAATCAAGATAAAATAACATATTTTGAATTTTTAATGTTTTATTTAAGATTAATAAAAATGCAAGTACAGTCAATTGCGTAAATATAATTATGTACGTTAGCAAGACGTCAGAAACAACTTTACACACATGACACATATATTTGACATGATGGCTGTACCGATATTTATGCCCTCGAATGTACAGTCAATACAGGCAATAGGAACAGCCAAATTTCAAGTCAATTGAAGCTGGTAAAATTGCTCTTGCACTAAGACTTGATTACAGCAGACCTACACTTCGGGACAGGTTAAAAGACAAAAAAAAGGTGTTAAAAAGGATCCAAAGCGCTATTTCATTTTGCACGACTTAAATTAGAAATTTTTACATTTAAATTAAACAAAAACCAATCATCATAATTGCGGTTTTGGCTGTGCGTTTATAAGTCAGTCAAGGCATCGGGACAAACAATTTTAAAAGTATGATAACTTGGACCCGAGCCCACAGAACAGGCCCGGGGGACAGACTAACTAAACAATGCACGTGCAATGCAGCATAACGGTATAAGATTCTCAATAAATCTCACGTTCTCTATGATTCACCTCCGTAGTTATTGCAATATGCAATGAGCCCCTCAAGGCGACAAGGTAACGCAATCTGTGGTGCCAGAGTCGAATACTAAACGCGCATAATGTATTCATCCGGGAAAAATCGCGGTTCGCCCGCCCCGGCACACGCGCGCCGAATGTAATATCAACGAAATTATTATATTATGCCATATTTATAGCCGTGTTAGATTGAAATGATTGCCAAAGGTTTAAGGCTAATCTTAATGCTGGCAGTTGACTATGAACAAAGGTTATAACTTTCCTTTCTTACGAATGCCTTTTCTCTGCAATGGAGTACTTCCAACCCACAGTTTACAGTTAGTGGTCGACGTCAAATTGCAAGTTCCGCGTAGACGCCAGTTCTTGGCGCCAGCTGTAATAAATCCCAGCGTAAGCATTAAAAATCTCGTTAAAATTCTCCCCAGTACCAGTCGCAGACCGGCCACAATCCACTGGGAAGCTGCGGTTAAGAATATGCTAAGAATACCAGCGCTGAGATTGGCACGTAACATTGGAAACTCTGACATGCATGCCGCATAATCATAACATTTGCAGGCATAATAAAAATCGACATTCATTTTGTTTATGTGAATTTGAATTGCAGTGGTTATCATCTTGTACCCTAATAAAAACAAATGCCACTCGTGTTTGCTGCAGTAGCAGAAAAGCAACAAGTGAGTTCACTCAACAAATCGCTGAACTTGTCGCTTGGCTGTAAAAAACGAAGTGGATCATTTGTCTCTTTAAGGTATCTTGCTGCCGAGAAACTGTTCGATCATAATTATCCCCTTAAGAATTACTTGAGAATTATATAAAATATAGCTACGTCAAACCGCCTGTTTTTTACCAAAATCCTCTCGGAAATATCCATGTGGTTGTCATTAATTTTTAAAACAAATGTGTATATTTAAGTAAGACATCCACATAAATATTCATTGGTAACTCCTAAAGGCAAAAAAAACTAATCAATTATATGCCTCTATCGTAAAAAAGTGTATGGACACCAGAAGTGTCAACCAAGAGCCAACCAGCTAATAATATTGCTGTTGCCCTCTCCGTTCAAGTTAATCTTGAACAGACAACTGAAGATTTTTTGCTGGTCTGTTTAATTTAAATGCTAAACTAGACGAATTTTAATAAATGATTCTAACTCACATTGATTAAGTACAGTGACGCAGCGTTATCAAAACCGAGCTAAGTACAAAAACGTTGTAGATTACCAAAGAACTTTGCAGTGAATCCTTGTCATCAACGATTTAAGATCACAAGTACTACGGAGCAGAAATAATCAGCATGTGTTTATGGATGATCGCCCGACTGGTCGACTGACAAATCGGCCGGACAGTCCGCTCCGGGGCGGAATGCCGTCGCAAGGTCGGGAACGTACATCGGCCGAGGATCGCGACTCCACGATATGTGAGCACAGAACTTGTTTTATGGATTACGTTATTATTGCATTCCTACAGGGATAAAGCTAGTTAGGATATTATAATTATAAACCGATGTTACTTTTTTTTTTCAAAGGAGTTAAAATTGTTAAACTGTTTTAAATACAATTAGTATGGAACGTCCTTTGATGCACTATATCGAACTAAAAAAGAATAATCGAAATCGATTTAAAAGTGGTGAAGACATTGAAGAATATTCGTTCGAAAGGAAATGCAATCGGATTGAAAATCGCCTTCTTTTTGGAGTCTGACAAAAAGACTCACGCTGTTTCAGCTGCTTCTTTTTTAATTGAGAACTTGTTGATCGAAGGAGAATATTACTAACCATTGGTAGATTTTTTAACTTCAAGAAGCCCTTTTATTCCGGTTGTAGTAATTAATTGTAACTGTCTAGTAATTGCAAAAGAAATGATAAATAACTCTGTCATTCCAGAAGCGTTACGTAATATCTAACTTTATTAGCTATACAAAAATAAATGCTACGTTTAATGTTCGTGATGAAAACATGACGACAGTTGAAACCTTTTTATTTTTTACCATCTGCTGTGAAAAGAATATACATGTATAAAACATAATAATGAAAATAATAAAAAGGAAATACTGTACCAAAACATTTCCTAACGAGTGGGCAATTCATCAAGTACTTCCAGGGCGTATGCGGCAGCGGTTTTTTCTTCTTGTAGCTCCTATGAGGGTGGCGGCACCGCTCAGGAGCCTTGCCGTTTTTTGTGAACATTCCGAGTAAACCCTGCCGCTTCCATAGACTGTCACATCACTGGCACTACCGGTTACAGCACAAACACTGTCACTAGTCAGCACTAGCACGACTCACAAAGACAAACCACTAAATCAAGGTCATCCGAAGTCATCACCGGCCGAACGAGAGACTACACCGGTCCGCGCAAACGTAACTGCAAAGAAGAAAAACAAAAAATTGTAACCTCACTGGGTTAAAAAATAAATAAACCTAATGAAAGTAACTTGACTTGTGACAGACGAGTGGAATATTTAAATGAATGCAGCATGCCATACTCTATTGCCACTTTCACTATCGTTCTTAACGAAAGAACGGAACAAAAAACAAGAGCCGGGCGCCGGCTGGTTTTTGTGAAGTCCCGTTATATGAAAGTGGCTTCAGTCAGACAAAGAAAAGACTGCTATTGGTACTACGTATGATTACTAACTTTCGATGCCAAACATTGTTCGACTTGTTTTTGCCACATGTTCGAGAACCGGACTGTTTGTTTTTTAACAACCAGTCTAACTGGAATTTGATGTATAATGATGAGTGAAATACATTTCAATATAAATGGCCTGCTTGACCTTTTCAGGGTCAAATAGCACAACAAAAAATAAACCTGCCCTACCAGTTTACAGCGTCGACCTATTGTTATAATTAATGTTAACTGCATTGTTTTATTTGCTACTTTACTACAAGAAAAAGAACAACAGTATCAAAATACGAAATACAACAAATTGATGTAAGTACTAAAATGCACAAATGTATCTCAAATATCCCGCCAATAATTAAGCTATTGATATCATCAGTTGGAAGACATCCATTGCTGGACATGGGCCTTTCCATTAATCTACCCGCTCGCTTATGCAAATGCTGACCGCAGCCAATCTTCCCACAATCTTTAACAAATCTTCTGTCCTCCAAGCGGGAGATCTACCAATATTTGACGTTTCGTTGCGCGGTTGCCATTCCAACCATACGGCCCCAACTGTCATCAGTTCTACTAGCAACGCCGCGCCCACGGCCACTTAAGATGTGCAATTTCCTGAGCCTTGTCAGTTACTTTAGTTTTTCTGTGGATCTCATTTCTGATCTCACAGCTTCAACCAAGCATAGCTCTTTCTATTGCCCTATAAGGGACCTGGAGACAGGCACTTGCCTACTTATTATGAGGTGAGTTTTTAAGTAAAGGCTGTAATGACGTACGATTTCTGAAAGTATTACAGAGGACTTATGATATGTGTGTAGACAAATAAATATACGTATTCGAAAAGACGGCAAAAACTATTAGGCAAGCAAGTAGCGACAAGGTTTGTTTGTTGCGCGGTCACAGGCCGATTAGAAGGTCAAGTGCAAATACCAGAGTGTGTGTACCACAGCTGTCTCCTGCACAGTGCACACGTTTTAAATTTGCTACATTTCACGAAATCTGTCACTACAACATATAGTAAGTAAGTCTTATTTTAGCTAATAGCACCCATTGAATTTTTAGTTCGGAGCCCATTTCTTTTCATATTTAAAGATGCACTCAAATTGATAATCATTAAAAAGATATGTATGTATTTACATATTAGATGCCGTTACCGCGTATTAATGTACATATTTGTTCAAAGTTATAGTTCAGCGTATTTAAACTAACCTCAACATATATAGCGGACATACAGGCCGGAATTTCCCTAGCGATTTTGCCAGATCCTATTTAATTTACCTTTATTTACACAATACAATATTCTACGGTGTTCATTCGGTTGTTAAAATTAAAGCACTTGTGAAAAAAACAAGCACTGTATTTTAATGCTTCTTGGTCTAATAGCTGGAATTTGGTATTTCCCGCTACAATGAGCGCTTCCACAGACCCAAGTATCATTAATATGTATCTAAGCGCGCAGAAAATGAGGCGAGCAAAAGAAAATTAGTTACGCCTTATTACCAAGTTTTCGTGATAATAAATCTTCCACCTAAAAAAACTGTACCTAAGGCTGCTTCAGTACACAAGCTAACGCCACACATAAATTTATTTATGTTTCACTGGCCTGTTGTGTTTGGAATTATTTATGGCTCAGATTGTAGCAATTATTCCTTCGTGATCTCGGGATATTCTTTCTTTGGGCGCGGAAAGAGAAACATGATTTCGTACTTTACGCACGATTCCGATTTGGAGAATTCGCAGACAAATGTACTGCAATTTTACAAAGATGTTTTCAATGACGTTTTGCAGTAAAAGTATCATTTATTTGCTTATAACCGCACGTAGTAATACGTATAATTGTACGGCTGACCACCATGTTTATACGCCACCCGGCTGTGTACAGTAACACGACACTGGTAGGGTAACCGGATACTAGAACGCTTCCACGAAGTTGCCAACGTTTTAGGGCATGCCTCGTCATCGTGCCTTGTTCCTAATAGCTCATAATAAATAACAGTATCACAACAACCATCATATCATATCTAAACATGATTTAGCCTGCCAAAATCAACTACGTCGATATTTTCAGAATGCTCCAAACGCAAATTACCAGCTGTTAGTTGAACTTGAAATGTAATGAAATTGAAAGGGAATTTAGAAAAAATTGACACATTTAGCTTGTCACATCATCAATTTAACCACGTACTTAATTGAGTGAGGTTAATAGGAAAATCAATTTCAATACTTTTTTCATCAACAGAGTCATCGTTCCTCTTCGAGCTGTTAACGCTGCGCTGTCTACTTATACAAGACGCACGCAACACTTAGCACGGGTCTGCTTCTGAACAATCATCTATCAAGCCGCAATTTTCCTCCTGTCAGATCAGGGTGCCATCGATTTTCTTCAGAAGATATCAGGAGAGCAGAAATTCTACTTTTAATACTGGATATTTTAGACAACCGCCAATAGTGCGTGAATGTAGGAGAAAGTCTTTGTGCGTAATATAAAGTATCTTAGTAACAGGTGAGACTTACACAACAATATAACGTGAATGTTCTACATTATGCATTGATTACCACAATAATAAAATTAGCATTCAGAGATAAAAACATTGATTAGAAAACGGAATTGATTTTATTGCAGAATTCCAAATTGTCCATGTGTAAATCAATAATTTTAAATGACCATCAACCTGAAAAACTCGTAGAGTTACAGAGACGGAAGGCTATCAAAGTAGCAAAGATAGCTCGATTTATAAAACATGTTCTTTAGAATTCCTGAGGTGTAGCGCCATCTCATCCTTAGATCCAGCGCACTTATACGAGTTGGTTGCATGACTCACTGCAAACCAAATACGGTTCTAGTCTAGTCTACGACCCTAGCCCATAAATGCAACGACGACTAAAGCCGGAACAACAATAGTAATTGCTGAGAGTAAACTTGTATCAAGGCGGACACAAATCGTGGCAAACTCCCCGCATTAACAAAGCTTTAATATAACAAAAATACAGAACCATAAGCACAGGAATAAAATAAGCAACGTTTTCAGTGTCAAAGCAAACAATAACAAAAGAATCTACACGTTCAAATACTAAAGTTACTGTCAAACGTGTCGGTGCAAGGAGCATAACACGGGCTTAGTTTGGTCGTTTTCTTTCTAGCGCACGAAAGTGGAGATTCTAGCCAGACAGAACGTCAGATGTTATGGCTGCGATATTGGATGTATGAAACTGACCGTTGGGTGGGGCAAGGGGCAAGGGAGACTAAGGGTGGATGTTCATTCATCTGAGGCCTGACGTCACGAGCGAGGTCATGCCCCCGCCGCGGTTGCCGTCGGGAAAATAAACGACAAAAACTCTAATAATTAAACGAAAACGTGTTGGCAAGTTTAAAGCGCTAATGCATTTATAATGTGCACTAATGCAAGCTGGAGTCAGCTGGGATTCCGCCAAATTACATTATAGATTAAAAGATTTTCCGCAAATAAAAACACGACAAGGACCAAAAGCAACCTAAGATAAATTTTAAGGACAGTAATACTTTTGATATTGTATCTACCTATACATTAAAACCAATCAACCAATATTCTAGAAGACAACACATTTTATCTTGACCGTTATGCGCGTTACTAAGATACAGTTAGGTTGGTTCAAAATCTCAAATATCCCTCTACCAAGAAATAATGTTCTATCAACAAGTACTCAGATTTAACTTTTTGCTGCATGGACATAAGACGTAAGATCATTATCTCTATCAGCTTTGATGTGCGCTGTCTAACAATAAATCGTTAATTGGATTCGTCCATGTTTCGTCTCATTGACGTCCTGTGGAAGAAAAATATAATAGCCCTTTGAACTATCATTATTATTGAACGTGCCAACATTAACGTCTGAAAATTTTGTTTGTAGTTGGCAACTGCCAGATTCTACTCGCGGATAGTCATTATCCATACGAACGATGAATTACAAAGCTGAGGCATCTCCCGTTAAGGCAGCTAGCCATGCCATGTTTGGAGGATTCTCTGTACAGTATATATAACTAAGCTGCTCAGTAGTTTATTAAAACAATATTGAAAAAAACGTGCTAAGTACATCGAGTTTTGCTAGCAGAAAATGCCACGATTGTCACACACGTTTATCTTTATATTTATTCAGCTGAGTACACTGACTTACGTTTTTTTATGACATTTCTTTGTAATACCAATTACTAAATAATGTTGGCTTTCACAAAAAGGTCGTTGAAATTCTGATGGCAATATTGTTATGACAGCATTAACAATGAGCGTTTCTAAAAAAGTTTGTACATTTGGCGGACAGCATAGGCTAATTTGAAATTAATACTTTTCGATATTATTTTAAGCGCATATTATTACCTGGTTCTTAAAGATTCTAGATAATGTATTTTTTTAGAAATTCGAACTACAAAATAAGCTGTAAAGTTAAATCTACTGAGTCGGGGCAGTCGATAATTCCTATTTTGTTACTAAGATTCAATTAAGTAAATAGAAACCACACACATTATTTAGTTGGTTTTATTGAAGAAATAAGGTAGCAATAATAAAACTGTGTACGTTTTTAATGCTAATTCTTTACTCTTTTAAGGTAATCACAAAATAATAAAGATATTCACTCCTTTTTGTTACCATTTGGTCAAACGTACCCTGAAATTTTACAATATAATGCTTATTTATAAAGTTACGTTAATAATTTTTGGAAATTATCATAATTAAATTGCTAAATATTCGTCTGGAATATTTAAAATATATATATTTTAACAAATATAAACAAAAATGAACAAAACTTCGTATTTTTTTACGGGACAGTAACAATAAGAGGAACATTGGTAACAAATTAGGAACTCTTAGGCACAGTATTCATTAGTCAGGTTTCAATATTATAATCACTACATACATTTTTTAAAAGATAGAGTGATTAAATACCATAAATTTTTGATATCTACGTTTATATTAAATATCTACGTTAAATAAATACACAAATATTGTCAAATAAAAATTAAAATACCTCTCATGTATATAAATAAAGTCATTTTCAAATAGTCTACACTCTGCCTTAGGAATTATTTTTTGTTACTCCCATTTCCTAGCCATACGTTACCATTAAAAAGTAACAAAAAAGGAAGTAACCAATGGTGGAAAATATGGTGCCCGGCACATTTAAAAAATTCGTGAAACCAAATATATCATACTATTTGAACGAAGAATTTAAGAATATGAATCTTGATAAAGTGTTTATAAATAGAATTTAGTTCAAAGTAATAAAAAAACAAAATTTACCCAGGTTTTTCCAGTAACAAAGGAGGACTTTTATTTCAGGTTTGACCATCGACGCACTTTATCAACTCGCAGTTTTGATTTTTGAAAGGTGACTGTTTATTATTAAGGTGGCTATATGATGCTAGTGTTACCAGCATCCTATAAAGAATCTAAAATTTTTTATAAGAAATACCTTTTGGGACGAAAATGCGGTAACAAAAACTGGAATCAAAATTGGAACTTTTTCTGGGACAAACTTTAATCGTTAATTTTAAATATTATTTCTTAGACAAGGATATGAAAACAATGTAGAAATGAATTGCTTGAGCCTATAATAAGTTAATAAAACACACCACGGAATCGAGAACGTAAAACTGATTTCAAAAATCGATATTTTAGGTTCGAAATTTACAATGGGACATTTACCTTTTCATACAAACTTTACTGAACGATTATTTTAAAAAAATATTTTTTAAATGATCAAATACATATACATTTAAGACAGTTAATTTATATTTAAGATAATGAAACGAATTTTATGCTCAATAACTCAAATAAAATACACAGTGGCCTGGTGATTAAAGAAAATAATAAATCTGCACAGGACACCTACAAACGACAAATGTACAAACTTTTTTAGAAACGCTCCAATAATGATCTAAATGGCATGGAATAATGGTTGAACGGCAAAGAATTTAGATAGGAACTGAACGAATCCATCGATAGAGCCCAGCGGTAATAAAATTGTAGAAGACAATAAACATAATAAAACGTAGCGATCAATAGGACCACCGGTAGGATAACCAGCAGCGGGCCACAACGCACTGATTCAGATGATTCTTTAACGCTTGCTATGTTCTCGGCTAAGAACACTTTTTAATTGAGTCGGTTGTCCGGGCAGTAAAGTTGCGTTGGTGACACAATGTTTTTGGCCAGGGCGTATCGATAGAATTAATGAGATGTGGACTCACGTGTGGTCCGGCTGCCGCCGCGTTTGCAAACGACCGCCTTATCCTTTCAGGTCGTGTATAATGGCCGTATTTATGATTTAAGAACAATTGGATGGCTTTAATGACATGGTGCGTGTACCAGTATTGTTGTCGACGATTTAAAGGAACACACGGTTTGATTCTATGTAAGGAGAGCTTCTCAAACAACAATACGCGGTCTCTGCGGCCTTCTGGTGGTTTCCTTCTGTTCTAAATACACTTTATTTGAACAAAAAAGCGCCTACACTATGTTTTTTTTCTGTAGCCAACTACAAAATTCTTTGATTCTTCGTTGCGTAGAAAAGCAAATAAATTCGTCATGGAAGACGAGGAACAACCTGCGCGAGTAATGTTTCACTTTATCCAGAATCGAGATACAGATTTTCTTATGTTTGTGTTGGAGGAAAAAACAAATCTTCCATAGATTACGAGCCCCGAGGCGGATGTTGGGTTGCCCCGGCGAAGTGTTGACGGCTCCGGCGTCCTTCCTAATCCCACTGGAGATTTAATACCCTAGGCAAATGGACCTGTCATGGAAACGTACAGTGCACTATCCGAGCATCGCCGCTGTGCTGACATTCCGTTTGGTATTCAACTCCTATACTAAAGGCCACGGAACAACATTATACAGAATTAATTCAACTCATTTAAAATTATTAATGTATTTATTTCGTCACAGACAAATTGTGATGTTTATTATTTGTTTAAGAACACGCGTAACGGAAAGTTTGTATTATTGTAATCTAATAATTAATAATCATCGTACATACGTCTAATCTACTCAGTTTATACGAGATTGGTATCTAACCCTAAACTAATCAGATCATTAGAAGTTCGCTGGAAATTTCCAGGAACACAAAGAGCGCACGCATCATCTTCAGAAATTCACGCAAGTATTGAAAATAGCATTAAAACCGAGCACATACTAACGAAATCGTATGCTTTCGTACAAACGTCATTGCAAAATACTTAGCGATAAGAAATGAATCGGTTCGTTCTGACGATGACGACGGAGGCTTGTCGATGCGATAGCGCGAGGTCAAACGACCAATAGCCTTAGAATACAATACCGCCTCAGTGTTTTATGAATATGATTTACCTACTTACCTCAATGGTGGTGTTTTTGTCACGGTATATCGAATAACGTGTGAGATCGCAGTTTGATATTCTCGAACGATTAACAAAGACGTGCATCGCCAAAAAGGTGTATGGTTTCGCTGGTTTTTTTTGCATGCAGTGTTATACTCGAACGCAGTTGTATACATTTCTGAGTAAAAAAGCAAGTCGTCGACATAGATTTTCAGTGTATTGCCTACCTGGTGCTTGATTAATTAAAAATATGATTGTGGAGAAATTGAAATGTAGGATATTTATTCACGGACTTGAAGGTACAAATGGTAGTTTCTACGAATAATAATTGTTATTCTAAGCAAGAAGTCACTGGGGGCCGCTGGAGGCTATTCACCCATCAATAAATTAAAGGCGCGACTCGATCTCCGTGGCTTTTATCTTTGTTTCGAGTTAACCATTCTAATCTGCTGCTGTGGTTTCATGGCATCGAAAATGCTTTTGCGAATCTTTCTTAACAATAATACGAAAACATAAGGACTAAATCTAACTAATATTATAAATGCGAAAGTATGGATGGATGGATGGATGGATGGATGTTTGTTTGTTACTCAATCACGCCAGAACGGCCCAACGGATCTGGATAGAATTCGGCACATAGATAGAGAAAAATCTGGAATAGCACATAGGCTACTTTTTATCCCGGAAAATTGCGTAGTTCCCGCGGGATAGCGATAAACGAATTCTTTGCAGACGAAGTCGCTGGCAACAGCTAGTTATAAAATGTTCATCGATTATTAGGACTAAAATATTGAAGAAGTCAAGTTAATTCTTCATGAATACAAATGGTCGTATTAACTTTAGGCCTAGAACACGTTTCTTAGATTATAAGACAAGTAATGGCATTCCAGGCCTAAAGTTACAAAAAAATGGATAAATAAACAACCTGCTCCACTTTAAAAGTCAGTTAGAAATGAAAAGATGTCGAGAGCACTTCGCGCCACACGAGAAACGCGGAACCGCCCTGAGTTAAATACGGACTCTACAATACTGGTGCTGTAAAATTTCAAATACGACCTGCAAATTTTTATAGTTGTACTTATCTGTTGTATTGTATTGTATACTTTGTTCTTTGTTTCTGTATTGTTTTGTACTGATTTGTGGTGTTCAATAAAGAGTATTTGTATTTGTATTTTGTATTTGTATTTGTATTATTTGTATTATAATATCTGTTTGAACTATAAATACCAGCGGTGTTATTACAAAAAGTACACGTGTCTAAAAATAATCTATTGCGAAATCAAACTTAACTCAATGGATTAATTTTTAGACACGCGTTCAACGTCTGTTTAACTTTTTTGTAATAACACCGCAGGTATCTTAGAATTATTTAATATATTTCAGCAGATAATAGAGTTAGTTTCATCGAAGACTCATGTAAAGATTTTTCATTATTTTGGGTTCAAAATTTGGCCCCCCTTTGATGATGTATGCGTTGAACAAGGATCAATGTATAACAATATTTTTAACTTCAATTAAAAAAAATTGAAAAACACAGAAGTATTCATTTCGATAAACTCCACCTGCTGAAATATTTCGGGACAATTCCAAAACACCTTGTATGGAGATTTGGTAGACAAAGGCATGCTTATAATGGCGCTCCGTATTCAGATGAAACGCACTTAATTAACTAATACTAAGTACATCATATTTACCGCGTGACCACGTTTAGGCCGCCTTGAAACACGTGCTATGTTTAAATGTATGCGTTCCGCGCTTGTGTGTTGTGTGTATACGTGGGAAGGGGTGCGGCGCACGCATACTGATAATTATTAGTCTGAAGCCAATTAAGAGGCGCCATAGATACGCCTCGGATGATAGCGATAGACTAAAGAGGGTACAGGCTGGCGAAACGCGGCTTCAAACCGGAGATGATAATCCGTAAGGCGTTTTGTGAAGCACAAAGGGTAATTTAGACTTAAATTTTGTACGCAAATTGAAAACAGAAAAAGCAAAATTTAACACTGCAAACAACTCGTTTAAAAAATATACGCACAATATTTTGAGACATGGTAGTCAATCATTATTTTATACGCGATTTGTATTGTATACTGACCTAGAACTTTTGAATAACGAACCAGTCCGTAGTTAAACGAGCTAGATTGATAGTATCAATCCTCAAAAAGAAATTGGTTATTGTTTGCATCTTAATTTAAAAGATTTACGGTATTCACCAGGATTAAAACTCAATTATTCGATTTCCTTATTACGCATGGATAAGTAAAGTATATTGTTATCGTGTGAACAGCAATAAAGTTTTTTTAGGAAACATAATGCATGAGGAATATTGGTCGTATCACACGCAAGAGTCTGCCATTTTACGAGCGGCACGGAGTTGATCTGAACGTGAACTCTACCTTTATCTCGATTCCACAGTCGGAGTTCTTGTGAGATAACTACTGTTCATAAACAAACAGTTTTCTAGTTGTGGAAAATTTACTACTGTGTATTGTTTAATAATACTATGGTACAGTAAACAGATGGAGAGCAGCATTCCAATGCTCAATAACTCTTCTTGTTCTACTCTTGGTACGAGCATTCTTATGTAACTCATTGTAACTCGTTGTTCCTTTATTAGGTTACGATCATTTATAAAAATACTCTTTTTAAATCTTTACAATAGGAATCTACAATCAAAACAACGCTGTTTTTGCTTCTTCATGTTCTTATTGGCTGATAACTGAAATATTTTAAGAGCTCATGCATTGCAGTTGCAGGACTTACAATCGTTCATCAGCAGTCTTCAAGTTCGCCAACCGATATCTTTGGCAGACACGTTTTCGAACAAGCATAGAAATATTAATCAAAGCTTTCTTGGGTTCCTCCAGAAATCATGTGATCATATTTGGCCATCTTCTGTCCCCCCTTGGTGATATTTGGTGTATAATAACGCTACCCCCCCCCCCCCCCCCATTCAGATCACGTGTATTTTTCGGTTTTAGTATGAATTAAGTTAGTTAAATAAAAAACAGCAATACCTTGTTTTTTTTTAATTTAAGCCAGTGTTTTTCAAAGTGTGGATCGCGAGGCCTATCCAGGGGGGTCGCGGGGTTCAACTGAAAGTATTGTGACTAGATGGAATGATTTTGTTTTCAAGGATGTACATTTTAATCAATCAATCTTAGACAAATAACACATTGTGGTTTGTCGTCCGTAACAGAAAAACCGTATTTTTAATAGTTTTCTTCATATTTTCTATTCTTCTTCTTTTTAGGCTCACTTCCATATGTCGATGTTAATCCAGACGTAGGCATCGATTATCTTTTTAGATACTTTTCCATTTCGTCGCAAAATAATCTCCAAAATAACAGCTGCCTTTTAATATTTAAAAAGGGGTAGGTACTAGGTAGGTTGCGAAACAATAAGTACCTTCTGAATACTTATGATAAATATAGGTTGCGTTCCAAAACGCATGAATGATTGAATATTAGAAGGGTGCGTTCCAAATCTGTTAAAATAAGAGTTGGGTTCTAAGGTTAATCGTACAAATTGGGTTTTGGGGGGTCGCGAAGGAATTTTGATGGTCATTAAGGGCCGTGACGCCAAAAAGTTTGAAAAACACTGATTTAAGCCATGTCACGCTGCTCGTTATTTCTTTTTTTTCCTGCTGTGTAAAAAATTACACGTTATGTGTTCTCGGACACCCCCCTCCCCCATTGTGATCATTCGTGATATTTTGCTGACCCCCCAAATAAACGATCACATGATTTCTGGACGAGCCCCTTACCACTACTGAATTCTTCAAGGAGTACTGTGACAATAGCTAGAAATGTCGCGTTCACGTGACGTTATGCATTACAACTTACATGATGCAGCAGAATACTATCTCAGTTATTAGATAGAAAACGTTTTGAACCAGCGTGTGCTCGTAAATACACAGGGGAAAGTTTATTAATCGTACTCTTTACATTTACTTATGTTTACTTAACAATAAATCGTGTGATAGCATTTTGAATTTTTAGAAGTGTTTATTTATTTTATTTACGTTTGGATTATATTGGAAAAAGATGTTTTCATTGTAGCTTGTTTGTTCTAAGGTTCTGGCAGATTTTTTATCCACCGCATTCTCAGACAGCATAGACAACAAATTGAGACTTTAAACTCTTAAGCGCGCTTTCTAATTATCGGAAAGTAATTAGGAGGAACTGTTTGAAGCAATTTTCAAAAGACAAAATAAACAAGTAATCTACCGTTTAATTCACAATAGTAGCCAATTGTTCAAAAGCCATCAGAAACCGCTTAAGACTAGAACATGACTGTTTGAATAGAAATTAATATTTGTAGCAATATTTACAGTATAATAAAACTTAATGCTTCTGGCAATTAAGAAGGCTCGAGGAAAATTGACTATTTGTAATTCGCCGCGAATCGTTCAACTAAGAATGTTGACTCAAGTCGAATACATATTTAACTTGATCACTTTGATCATCAATTCATCACTATGTCAATTTAACTGTGTATAATCAACATTTTTGTGTTGCAATTAGGATTAAACACTGACAAATTTCTTCGATGAACTCACAGAGAGACCTAATGGAATTTAGGTGAATTTAATCCACATAATTACTGTCAGAGAACTTATATAAATAAAACTGAATCCTCGAAATGTATGAACGCGCATAACTTCCAAACGACTGCACCGAATTGGATAAATCTTATTTAGTTGTGTTTGTTACTGTTTGGACAAGGTTTGTATAGAGGTAAGTTTGCAGCGGTGGCGAAGAACCGGGCAAAGCTAGTAAGAAATAATAATTAACTGGCAGAAAAAAGAAAGTGACATTGGTTTTATTTTCAAAGGGCTTTTTTTAAGAAAGCATTGGTTACTGATCATGAACTGTCCTTTTACTTGGACATTAACTGTGAATGAAGCCAGAAAGAAGAACTCTCATTAGACCATGGAATATTACTAACCGTGGTTGACTGCACATTACAAGACTACGCATGGTATAGAATAGATAGAGCAGCGTTTCTCTAGTGTCCGCGAGAGGTATTAATTTCAGTAAGGCTGATTTAGGGCTATCTTTAGAGCTTATAAACTATATTGATATCACAAATAACAAGGTCAAGTTAAAGATCGCTAGCTATTTATGTATGAATACTTCGTTAGTTCACTTGTTTTTCTTTTTGGTTGGAATACATTTTCATTTTTTTAACATTTGCCTTTCGGGCTTTGTGAACGACATGAACCTTGCCAATTAGGCAGCATGTTAGCTTTGTCCCACAAGTAAATTGCCGAAATAGTCCGTATTTGTAAGGGCCAATTCAAAATGGGATAATTTTATGTATTCATAGTTTGGCAGTCGTTATTTTTGTGACGCTTATATTTTATATATTATATGTATCCCCTTTTCAGTAACCTTCGAGAAAATCTATTTATAAGTAGGCGAGGTCGATTAGGGTGGTGTGTTGATGTCTAAATTATATATTTACACTCAGCCAGGGGTCTTTATCATGTATACTTATAGAATTGATGTTGCAATTAAAGTAGTACAAAATAACTTTTTCTTTTCAATGCACTAAATTGATCTTACCCGTAAATAATACACCCTTACACGAGCATGAAGTAACTTCAGAAAAGTTACTGAAATACTTCTTTAAAATTTCATACGAGTTTCATTTCTTTTATTTCAACTCGTACTTACATAGGTACTACATGCTCGTGTAAGGGTGTATTATTTACGGGTAAGATCAATTTAGTGCATTGAAAAGAAAAAGTTATTTTGTACTACTTTAATTGCAACATCAATTCTATAAGTATACATGATAAAGACCCCTGGCTGAGTGTAAATATATAATTGTACAGGGCGGAAAGTTTTTGAAGTCTGTAAAAATAACGAACCTTAAATATCGAAAATATAAAATGTTATTTAAAAGTGGCAATTAAATAAAAGCATTTTTTCCGAATCTTATACTCGTATAAGAATATTCAAAGCTAGATTAGCATTAATGGTAAATTGTATATTACCCTCCATAATAATACGGCCGATTAAGGATTCGGAGTAGATTTCCGGGACTCTGTATTTAGATTACACAAACTTAATATTGAAGGAAACTATCCCGCACAAACTACAAATCAATTTCGCCATTCCCGGCCATCATTATTTTTATAACATTCTAATAAGCTTAATTGCAATGAACAAAAGAACGGAAATGAGCCAATATTTATGACTTCGTTTAGGCTTCATTTCCTTGGAAATTCTTAATGACATGAAACGAGATCGGAATAACAAATGCCTATTGATGTTATACTATGTCAATTTGTTTGGAACTTACCCGTAATTACGAGTATCATGACCTATAACTTTAATTAGGATATATTTATGGTAATAGGATATATTTAGGCAGATCTGATTCGTCCAAATGAAAGCAGCTCTGCTGCCTTTTTGATGAAATTATCGAAAATGAATTATAATTCAGGGGTAAAAAAGCTTTTGCGAGTTTTCGCAATTCATGCCATCATTTTGAAATATTTTTTTATAAATCTACGTCGTTTTTTTCACGAAATATTTGTAATTTAACTAACAAAATATGAAAAAAGAATGTGGTGTTGCCTGTCGGTAAAATTTTAGTCATGATCATTACAATTGTACTGCATTCTGACTGCAACGTATACGTGTAAATCGCAGCTAAAATGGAGTTCTCCCGACTGCAATGGACTGCTGTGAAAAAACGTGTGGGCAGACGGCAGTTCGCAGTTTCGTCGCTGTCTAAGTACGGTGTAATAGCCCTCACAGGCAACAAAGTAGACAAGACAACAACCTTAACGACAGTTACCTATAGTATTTTCGTTTGTAAAGAATAAACGCTAACACTACTTGACCGATTTAAAAAAAAAACATCATAGAATGTTACATTATCCCTAAGTAACACGCGGACAATGTCAGAGCAGAAATTTAACTTGAAAATGAACTAAAATATACCTTTTCATTAAACGTAAGTACCTACACGTGTAAAAGCGTTGAAATGTAAAACCCCTAACGAATTTCCGACCAAAAACTAATTGAAAAAGTTGGCATTTCTGATTTATTATCGAATTCAATTAATTGTTGTGTGCCATCGGGAAAACTCAGCCACAAACCAATCACCAACAAAATGTATCACAATTCTTAACATTTGGTTTCAAAGATGTTTGTTTAATAAAGCTAGTAGAAAAAGTGTTAAAGGCAGATTTAGGAATAACTGTAAACACCGTACGTAATGTCTTATGAAATCCATAAAAAAGAGCTTGTTTCTTCCAGCTTATTATTGGTATCCCTTTGCTGGGCAAAAGCGTATCTACAGAAACATTACCCGTTCCCGCGTCATCTAATTAATCCAGAATAACAGCAGATTGTTGGTTTAATATCCCTGGAAATATTTTTTTAGCATTTCTTATTTGAGTTCAACAAAATGTTTCCATGCATGGTCGATGTTCAAAGTATACTGCGTCAAAAGGACGACTTAAATTATGAATCGGAAACGACAAAAACCCTTTACATGAATGGGCAATTTAACTATTTCAACCACTTCTAAGACATTGTAATTAAGTAAGTAAATTCTTTATTGTACATATAAATTGTTTGTTGCGCTTGTTTTATATTTTATGACCAATGATCAAAATTAAACAAACGTTCGCAGATTGTCTGCAAGCCAACAATGGATTACTCAATAATGGATTAGAGTTGGCAGACGAAATTAAGTGATCTCAGGCTACCTCCAGCATACAATTGAATTGCCCGATTTGACTTTGACTTTGAAAAGGCAAGGGTAATTTAAAGGGTTTTCTCGGTGCTCGAGCTTTTACGTGTGGTCTTATTTAGTAATTAAGTGCAACGCTGTAATTAGAATACTAATGAGTTTAATTGCTGTTTTGTTTGTGGGCGAAGTTTAATTCCAATAATGCTGAGGCGGGGTTTAGTTCTTACGTGTTAAGTATTTTAGTTAAATTACGGTAAATTTATTTGCAGTCATGTCTTCTTCTTCTTAGACTTAAGAGCTAGGCTCTTGTCGGTGGAGCAATTTCCATGTGGTCCCTTCCAGAGCCTTTTCTTTGACTTCCTGATACGACACGACTTCTACCCTCTCTTTCACCTGGTCCATAAATGTTCTTCTAGGCCTTCCTCTCTTCCGATTCCCTTTAACCTTTCCTGCAATTATGATCTTAATGTATTCGTCGTGCCGTATCAGGTGTCCCAACATTTTTCCTCTTCTGCTCTCGATGGTCTTCTACAGGCACCTCTTCTCATTCACTCGATCAAGCACTTCCTCGTTCGTCACCTTCTGGTTCTAGCTAATCCTTTTCATCCGCCGCCAACACCACATTTCAAGCGCTTCCAGACGTCATGTCTTAATTAACTGAATTGCATTTTTTTAATAAGATTATAGTTTATCTTAAATGTTTATTACTGAACAGATTATTATAAAAAACGTTTCAAATGAGTAAAATAAGATTTTTCAAAATCGTTTTTATCGGGTGTCAGTTAAAATATTTTTATGGCCCCTGCAGTCTCACGGCGAGAACTTTACTAACTATTGGTGAGAAGATTTGCGATATTTCGTAATCCAATCCAAGTCTTTCTCTTCCTTGCCCTTGGAATATACCAGCGCAAAAACGACAAAACGTGGAACTTATAACATTCTCACGGGTTCTTGGATCTCCTCAAGAGTTTTCCGTGAACATGCAGGGGCTTCATAAGTTTCTGTTTTTGAATGTGTTTGAGAAGATAAACTCTCTGTACCTAGTAAGTTTCATCAAAAAAAATCGCAATAGGTTAGAATTTCATTTGTCGCCCAGACGTAGCCATTTTGCACGTTCAAAGATACTGTCATTCATATAGTAACGCCTGATGTAATAAATTGCTTAATTTAATTAATTTAAACGGCAAGTATTTTATCTTTGGTTTTCATCTAATCACTACACTTAAGGTCAACGATGTATTATACATCATAATAAATCATATTATTATCATATTAAATGATAAACGCGTCGTTAGTTAAAATACAGTAGGTAACTTTAAGTTTGCAATAAGGAAGCATAATTAAAAAAATACAAGCTTTTCTGGTTAAGTAATTAATTATAGATGATCCCTACCAACCCTAAATTACCTATAGATACCGATATCGATAACAATACGATGAGTGATGACTATGTTTTTGTTCTTTGTAATAGCAAAAGTATACGCAGTATGGTAAGTTAAGTAGGTAATATTTAGAAAGGGCATTTTCAACTAAAAAAATTTCGCTGAGAAACTGCATTGTAGCTAATAATTGTAATCGTAGTGTTAATTCTATATATCCAAGTTACCATACATTTCGCTATAGTAAACTAAGGCTAAACAAATTGGTAACTATGCGAAATATAGTTAACAACCTATATAACCAACAAGTTCATATCACACAAGGACCTACCTCCAACACAACTGAGAACAAAACGTTCGGTACATTTGGCTGTGTACATGTGTTGGTGTAGATACACACACAGACAAAAGATGCTCGCACACATGCACAGCATCGATACTCGTACGTGCTCTTCGATCACAAACATACTCGTATTTTATTTAACCTCAGTCTGTTTGTATTTTTTATAATAATGGTAGAAGTATTGTTGTGACAAACTTATCGTTCTGGTTTAGCATTTTCAACTGTTTTTTACAACGTAAAATGCGCCTAGAGTGTTGGAATGTCATAGATGTTTAAATTAACAGAGCATAATAGATTAAACAAACAGCCAGTATCGTAACCGGGGTCATACTTACAGATAACGTCTCTCAGATTCAACGGAGGTTAACAACACAAAATATTATCCGTCAACAAAAACACTAGCAGAGTTGTTGCGGGTGAGCTGCACACTGCAGCGGGCGTTAAACCCGGCTCCGCGGGCTGCGTTTCGAAAACTTCGCGTTGTAGCGTTTAGAGAATATTCAAAAATAGACCGACCGATACGTGTACACGTGCGAAAGTGCGTGTCTAATCGCTTACACAACCTCCAGTGCCGCGGCGTACGTAATTCGAAACGATAACGGTGCGCAAACTTCGATAACACACAAAAATTGCTTTGAAAAGTTTCCAGTATACAAAGTTATTGGGATCGCGGTGCGGGCTCGACGCGGCAACAGCGCGGTAGCCCCGCGGCGCTCGGAACTCGACTGGCGGCGGCGCCGGGCGCCGTCTGACCGCACTCCGCGCACAGGAACACCCACACGCCCGCACCACACACACACCCGCACAAACTGATAAACAGCATAAACATCACACACGCTGCAACTGCATATACAAACCCAATAAACCGAGTGCTCGTATACCGTGGCAAGACGCACTACGCACTCCATCAGCCGTCAAGTAACTGCGACTGCCGCGAGTACATCCGAAGTGTCACACGTTCATAGAGACATATCAACAGACGCGATAGGAGACAATCCGACACGAGTATTAATGAATGAATTAATTGAAGACGCTGCAGGAAACGAAACAATTTACGATCCGCAATAAATAGTTGATGCCGTTCTCAATTAGACGTATATTCGCAGTTGAGAAAGAACATGAATCGAAAACAATAAATATGTGTAAATAAGGCGCAAAGTAGTAGGTACAGCTTGTAAAGTGACTATCACATGTTTACGTTCATAATGTCATGTAAAATCACGACGAAGACACGGTGTTGTCGATGTTACTATATTTTATCGTAGGACACGATTTACTACAAATATAACTCAATAGCGATCATTCAGAAAATGAGCATTACAATCGCATAGTCATCATATTTAATAGTACCTAAACATAAATAGGAGGAAAACAACGACTAAAAACTACTAAGTACGTATCCATAACATTAAATCCGACTAGTACCCAATAGGTATTAAATAAAGATATCTCATTGCACCATTCCATAACCAACAAACAATTTGACATGACGTAAACCATCAATGCAATATCCACGATACGACTAATTATTATTAATATTAAGGTGAATAAACGTTTAATATTTAAAGCAACTGTGAATTATTATCACCAGAATAATTAACAAATCTTAAGACATAAATTTTCACAAATCTTGTCCGGGGTTTGGTAAGTGGCGATGATTCAGATGAAACACGACGAATTTTATGATAGCACCATGTTAATTCCCACAACACAAACAAACACAAAGGCAAAAATAAGTAAAAGATAAGGTACTCACATAAATCAGATTCTGGTATTCTTTGGAAGTTACCTGAAATGAAAACTGTTGAAAAAGTTAGAATCAAATATAGAAGTACCTATGTAATTAAAAGACATGTTGAAAATCCAAGTACCTACCTAGCTAAATAGTTGTTTGCAAAGAAAATAAAAAAGTGCGTAACAATCTACGCATGAATGATCAATAATTAACGGGAAGATATTGTATGCTGTCTAAATAAAACATTAACAATGTATTAACCGGGAAACACCACAAGTATACACATACATACATACATACATATCGTCACGCCTCTTTCCCACAGGGGTAGGCAGAGACTACTTTGTTCCACTTGCTACGATCCTAACATACCTCTTTCGCTTCGTCCACATTCATCAATCTCTTCATACATGCATAGTATACACGGTACGAGAAATTCAAAAATGTTTATTAGTTACCTCTACATATTTGCAAATTACAAAATTACACATACCTATCTACTTAAAGAATCTGTAATTGTTATCGAAAAAGGCCAACGCCGTTGGGATTCAACATACTAGTTCACGCCTTGCAAGACTTTAGGTAAAGTTCAACGCCCTCAATCCGAGTTGGGAATGTTGGGATCAGATATCGTATCGTTTTCTCTTCCATTTGATTTGTTGTTCTTTCAATAGATTCTGTGTAATGAATGATGCGTGATAGAAGGAAATAATGTAGGTATAAGTATAACTACACATTTATTTGTGAACAATGAGTAGGAAGAAAGTAGTAGGCTTTGCTTTGAAACAGAATCTAAAACATAGGTGATCTTTAATTCAATTCAATTCAATGACCCTCATTCAATTCGTCCTCCACTTGTCATACATAAAAGTGAGTAAACATAAAAAAGTGACGACATTAACCAATTAACGTATGTAACGGAGTTGTGGAATGAATGAAACTTTGTTTACATCATTTATCTAGAGACATATCTAAGCCAGAAAACCTATTTACCTATTCCGTGTCAGTAAAACAGATCGAACGACACCAGAATGATTCTAAGCCACTTCAGTTTGTAATGTGCGTTGAACAAAGTTGTTTTTGCAAAAGCAATATTGCTAGATATCAAATTGAAAAAGCGACCAGTTGAATTTAGAGTCTCCAGAAATAGCATCGGTATCTTTAAATCATAATTACGCCTATTGTATCATCATTTTGCGATTAGGCTGGGATAATTTAGGAACGGTGACACTGTGAATGTTCAATTTGCTCACTAGAATCTTGTTTGTGTTGCTACTTGCGAGTTATCTGGATCTGAAATGAGCTTCGCTTGATTAAGCAAAGACTATATAAATTGGTAGAGCGAATATCCTGAAAGAAACTTCTAAGGCGATTTATTGAGGTTTATCTGACAGACCAAATATCGATGGCATTTCATGGTTAGGTCTGAATGAAATATTTGTCAGGTTGAGTAAGATTCTAAAATAATATTTTTGTAAACCGTGTAACATGCAAAAACAATGATACATACATAAGAAACAAATGCCATGCGGCTAGCAACCCATCACTATCATGAATTCCCTTTCCACCTACACGCCCACTATCATGCTAAATGTGGCTTTTAGGTCTTGTTACCTTACTGTCTACGCCGTAAGGGATAAAGACGTGATTTATATACATGCATGTAGGTAAGAAACAAGTTGGTACTTAAGAATAGTACATTACTGCCGAGGCCGGGAAATTGCAATTCGTGGACGAGTATATAGTTTGACGGACGACGCGTAGCGTATCGTTTTACTATAAAATTGTAATAAATCAACTAAAAGTGCAAATTTAAATTTAAATGTTAATAAAGCTATTAAAAATTACATATATGATTAAAAAATCAGACAAATTTTACTTTTTTTCCACAGAATATGATCTTTAGTTAAAAAAAAAACTATTTAAGACACTTTTAAACGCGCTGGTTCCATATGATTGTACGAGCATTTGGCTGTTTGTGGTGAATGATCTTAGTCATACATAACATATTAAAAAGTTAAATAGTTGTAAAGTAATGAAAATTTCCCGGCCGCTACAGCTGTGTTTTTTTTTCTAAGGTTGCGCCAGTAACGGAGCCCTTCGGTCGGTCGGAAGCTGTTTTTAACAGTAAGACGCACATTTCCGAGCAAGTTGGAGAAAATACTTTTTAATATGAAGATTTCTATAGATGTTTACAAAATTATTCATTAAAACTCCGCTGAGGCACGACCTCAAAAAATGATTATTTTGTAAATAGACCTGTCAATTCAACCAATTACTATACGGCAACTTTGCTACCTTATAGACACTTAACTCTAAGATGTTGCTTTCAAGAATTCAATTTAGCTTTCTCTAAATCTATTTATATCTCGACATTCGTGGAAAGAAAAAAATGGTGTCGAAAATTTGATTTCAGCGATGTCTGAATTTGTCGGATGCCAATTGATCTACAGGGGGTGTGAATTACGTTAAATAGCGCTGTCTCGTTTTAAATAATTCACATTCCATTCGACGGTATTTTTTTCTAGAAAACAAGCAGATAAAATTGAAAATAAAACTGATTTTTTTTTAGATACAAAATTTCAGTTAGCTTTTCGCAACCTGGGATGTTACCGAAAAAAGTTTCAATAACATCTAGAAGAACTTAACAAGAAACTACTCGAATAAAATGTAGGTAGGACTACGCAACAGTGTCACCTGGAGTAAAGGGGACATTTTGACTCGAACGATAGCTATGCTGTAGGTACGTGTATCTAGAAACAGTAAATTACATTGTTCCCAACAAAGTTACGGCGACGTCGGAACTTTGAGAATTGAAAGAAATAGGATTCCTGTAACCTTATTCCGGCAGTACACGTCAACAGATTCACCAATCTTTCTTTCCAATGAATTTATTTGAAATGAATTGTTAAGCCATTTATTGCTCTACATGAATATAATTTCACTATAAAATTGTAAGCATTTTAAGTTAATTTTATTTGATTTTCGATATGCCATTTCATTTCCGATTCAAATAACTTCGGAGCAAGTTTTACGAGCAAAGTTTGCACATTGAATAATTTTATCAGTCTTTAAGTTAAAGCTCTACGATTATTTTGGAACATTATGGTAAAACTAGCATAAAGAATACACGTGATAATGATTTAAAAACAAATGAAACAACGGAAACAGTGGAAGAATCAACACAATACAATTTTGTTTAAATTCCTTGGCAAAGAATCGAACATGAGGCAACTGAGTTAAGAATGTAGGTCAGGCTGCAACATCCTAGGGAACGTGTGATTTTGCTTTTTGCCTTTAAGTTTTACTGCAGTGTAGTGCCAATGAGTTTGCCAAGAAATCTAGATGAGAAACGAACCAGATCGCTACAATGTTGGCATCTCTAAGTGATTTATTTCGCCCCGTAGAGACGAGCCAAGCCCGCAACTGATCCACGTATGGGTTATAGAGATGTAAAAATAGCTCGCATAGTAACACAGCTTTGCCACAATTTGAAACGGAAAACAAAATGAAACGAAAATCCTGAAATTTTCCTGAAATCTGATTAATTATAACATAGGAATTAGATCCTTACATAATTTTACCTTATAAATATTAACGTTTTTCTGAACTAGCCGCTTTGAATGATCGGCACTTTCACAATTACAGACTCAACAAAAGATTATTATATCTGCAACTTTTTATATCCGACATGAGAATCACTTGAATGAAATGATCAAGGATACTAATACTCGTTTTCGTTTTAGTACTCCTAATTATTGACGGTTTATTTACTCAAATAAAACTACCTAACAGTTGTTATGCTAAAACTATGTTGTTACTGATTGTTTTATTAAATTAAGAATTCATTACAAGTAGCTATGAATAACAAACGACAAAATAAAGCTCTGAATTTCTTCTTTTACCCTTATAAGACGCACGGAAACACGGTGTTAAATATATTAACGTAATTTGTCCAAGCTCGCGGCACACGTCTACCATTCTTTGTAACTTTAAACAAATTATGACCGATTTCTCAAGCTACATTACTTAGTGCGAGAGCTTTTTACTTCCACAACTTTGCAGAGAAGAGAAGATCAAATTTGATGATTAAAAGTTTAAGACACCGACTGGCGACGTCGAGATTTAGCAGATAATTAGTTTTAGCACAAAGAAACAGACTCGATACAAAAGGGTTCAGATTAAAGGACAATAATCAGGGCCGTTAAATTAGTAGTTATCCTTTTAAGACTACCCACGCATTAGAATTAGTTTTGGGCAAAAATACTTCTATTATGAATCTAACTCGTAAAGGAAACATTGTCTGTGATATTTTTAGTACATTTAGTTTATTTAGTTTTAGACAACGTCACCAACATTTTATGGCGGTGCCCTCAGCGCGTACTGTTGCTCACAGTTAGTCGCCGCTGGTTCGCGCGTTGCGCTACATCAATGCTCTTCTCGTATCAGCTCCAGAGTGTGACGTATTTGTTGGTCGAGGGCGGAGTGTGTGCGAGGAATGTTTGAGGGTCTGTGAGGTGATGGATGGACGTCCGTCCTCTTTTACCTACCTAATTTTTATTTGATTTTTGTATTTGTATTTGTTTTGCTATTTTGTCTTACTTAGTGTCATAGTTATACTGTTACCCACTTATTCATAAACGCTCTATAGGTTTCTGCTAACTTAGCAATCGTTTTTCCTTATCTGTGAAAGGTAAATGTCAAAGTGACAGATAAAGACAAACGATTGCTAAGTTAGCAGAAGCCTGCAAAGCGTTTATGAATAAGGGGGTTAAAATTTGTAATTTTTTTATTAATAAATAAATATAAAAGGTCAACGATCCTGACTTAACTAATCTAATACAACCAGGTAATCCAGGTGGGTGTGACCTTGTCTGCCAATATCAATAAGATTTTTCGATAAGAGTAACGGCGATTCGTTCGTTGATAATTAAGTACCTATAGAGTTAAAAAGTATTCGTGATAATATTACATACAGTCCTCAACGTTGTCCTTTTGTTAGTATCGTTTTATATTGTGAATAAAGAGTCCTTTTAATATTGTGTCTAGAACTCAATTATAACGAACTAGCTGTTGCCAGCGACTTCGTCTGCAAAGAATTCGTTTATCGCTATCCCGCGGGAACTACGCAATGTTCCGGGATAAAAAGTAGCCTATGTGCTATTCCAGACTTTTCTCTATCTATGTGCCGAATTTCATCCAGATTCGTTGGGCCGTTCTGGCGTGATTGAGTAACAAACAAACAAACATCCATCCATCCATCCATCCATCCATACTTTCGCATTTATAATATTAGTTAGATTCTCATACTAGACGGGCCCCTAGACTCTTTCGAGAAGTGTGATTCATTTTCTTTTTCACGTAAATCGTTCGTTATTTAGAATATGTTTAACATCTTCACCACTAAAAAATAACTCAATGTTTCAGTTAAACTGTGAAATAAAAAGATGGTTATGGCAGATTATTCATAATGCAGATTCGTGTTAGACCAGAGAAAAGACATTCATGGTCACAATATTGTAATCTACTACAGATTTCAGCGCGTCAAGCAGCAACCATTTCACCCTGCAATCAGTATCACGCTCGCATCACGTCCCAAATGTGTTCAGCAAAATAATTATTTCCGTTTCAAATGGCGACAAAATCCTTTGACGTCACACGTTTTCCAATCACAGAGAACGGGTGTAAAATTTTCCACTACCGCACGATTGACGAGCCGGTTCATTCACGAATATATTTTTGGCTTACCTGTATCTCAACCGGTAATAATGCCATCGGCAGTGGGTTGCCGACCTGCTTGCGCAAACAAACAGCTGATCGATATTGATACTTTGATATCAACTTGAAACTTCCACCGCCCTTGGGAGTCTTGGAGACAACAAATTGGCACTACAGTTTCAAGCCAATATTCCTAATGGAGAACTTGGTTGACAGTATTTCTACGACTAAATCCTCCGCGGAGTAGTGGGTCAAATAGTTAGTCGTGCATAAAATAAACAAAGCGAGCGCTGCTTTTTTGCACTTCTTGATCTCACTATTTTGCAGAGTAGCAATCCATTTTAGTTTAACAAGGACCGCAAAGTAACAAATGTGATAAATCCTACACGAAAATGAAATTGATCCTTTTCTTCATTATGGTTTCTCTGTTCCTGAAATTAGGGACGTGGGTGGTCTCATTATAACTTTGTTGATGTACCTAAACAAAAGCTTGAAGGCTCCAGGACTGAAAATTATTTAAATACCTAATGTTTTCTGACCTACGTACTTATTTTAAAATATTTTAGCGCGTACTGTTTTCTTGTAAATCGGATCCAATCTAAGGAGATCACGTTTGTTTTTTTAAATAAAATATTAAATTGAAAGGATAATTTCATTTCCTTTGCTAAATTTGTACTTAAGCACGCATGCCGACACAGTCGCTAATTACTGAAAATACGTAATATTAACGTCAACTTCGAACAACAAAAATCTTGACGACTATAAGCGTTTTTCTTCAAACCTACTAATAACGTGTTCCGACAAAATAAAATCTCTTGCTATTGAGTGCATATCCATAAAATCGAATTGAATATAGCGAGACCACTGCACTGCCGGCCACTTTGAGCGGAAAGGCACATTATTTTCTGAAAACGCAGCTAAAAATAGTAAATGCACTTCTATTTCCGCAAAGTAGAGAAATTAAAATGCTACGCCATTTGTCATTTTAGGTTAAAAATAGCTTTACCTTTAAGTAAATGTAGTCATTGTAGGAAGGTTTATTTAAAAATGAAACTAAGTCTTTTGAACATTTATATTGATACTACAATTGTAGGTCTGTAGCTCATTTGCTGGGCCTCACGGCGTAGAGGAGCGTCCCCCGGTTGGTGGATGGGGGAAAAGTCGGGAGTACAGCCTAGCTAGCTTCCGGCTAAGTCCGATGAGCTCGCTAACCAAAGTAGGATGTGGTCCTTCAGCATTTTGGGGGTTGTGCGGTAGGTTAACGCCCTACCCACGTGAAAGAACTTTGTTACGAAACCGACAATAGAGGAGAAGTCTGGTGTCGGAGGCCAAGATCCACTTCGGGTCACTACGCCCAGCCAGTAAGTAAGTAAGTATCTTTCACTCAAAGTGACACGTCTGAACGCAAAGTGAAAGAAAAGTGCCGAATGAATGAAAGAAAAATAAAGCATTCACTCGAAGAACATTCACTCGAATGAACCGTCTGATATCACTTTTAGTAAACGTGATATAGTTATTTATGAACAACTACTAAATGATTCAGTTTGAGCAGCGGTACAAATTAGACAATCTCTTCATGGAGACAAACTTCACGGATGCGGACCAAGTGACATAACAATTTCTCAAATATTATTTTTATTCCACACTAAAAAAGCGCCACCCACCAATTTCTAATTTCCGATCGGCCACGCGACTCCACCACGGCGGAGTACATAGCTCTTATTTATTGGTAATACGGTTTGTGATTGCTTAATCGATGGCCTGTCCGAGTCCGTAGAGTCGCGAGCTTCACATGTTTTTACGATCGGTGTTGTTTTGCTTGGATGCGTGGCTGTGACTGTAGACGTCACCATCACTGGAACTGTACCTGGACAAACAACCTACATGCCCCTTCCCCCTCCCGGATTATTTCTGTCGTATCGGTTAGTGCTTTTTGGTTTAAATATATTTCAAAGCCATTTAATTTTAATCTAAAACTGGGTAGGTATTAATTAGCACCAGATCCGAAACATACTACGATGTTTCATCCAGTTTGCAATCCCTCTCGTATAAAAATAAACTAAACGTCCGTGAGCTCTTAGAACGCCATTCGGGTTTGCCTTGCTGTCTCCCTCACTCGGCTGATACAAGTATCCAAGCCATAAGATTGAGTAAGACAGCAAGACAAACCCGAAGGGCAATCGAAGAAAGAAGTCTTCGGTTCCACATAAAATATAATGTCGCTAAATTTGTTTATAACTCTATATGAGTTCATAGTCTACATTGAGTGCTATCGCCTCACAAGAAAACTAACGACTTACTAAACTACAGAAACTCTACACTATCGTCATTTTTTCTTCTCCGACTGTAGGTATGGCAAAACTTTTCGTAACTATACTTTTTTCTCATAAGCATCATAAGTGCACAGGTTACGTTATGTGCAAAATAGCTATCATAACTGCCGCTTAGCAACAACATTTCCCATATCTGTTGATAAACAAAACAAAAACAATTCCGAAAACATTTAACTACAAACACCATCAATATCTCAGTGTCAGTCACTGTATTTGCGCGAATACTTTCTTACCATTTTCAGGGAAAATTGAAAGAACCGAGTCTCGAGCGAGCAATGGCTCAAAAAATGCAATAACGCAAACGGTGCTAAGTGAAATTTTATCTAGTGCCGTAGCGTCGAAACGCGAAATACGTTTAAGCGAAAATTCGATACAAAAATATTTTTCACCGCGAGACTTGCAAACGAAGCGATCTAAAATGTCGAGAATGATACATATCCTGTCACAGGCTATTTAACTTTTGCATCTACCACACAAAGAAAGTGATTGATACGCCCTTAGAAATTGGTAATTCGGGTAATAACCACTCTCGTAATAAGGTGCACGTGTATTAAGTCGGTTCAGATGTTATTTTTTGCATCCATCCATCAAACGACCTTTAAGTTTGCTTATTGCTGAAATTAGTGTTTCTAATCTTTTGCAATGTACGTTATCCTGGTCTTCTTTGATGGCGGTCCTTTTAGTTTTTTCAATTTGCGTTATTGTAATGTACGCAAAACGTTGAACACTCACATATCATTTCTTTTTTGACAAAAATGTGAACCAAATCTTAGAAGGGACCAAACCAAATCTTAGAAGGGAATATATATACAAAACAGTATTTAATTTCCTTCCGTTAGGCAATCGATCTTCACGTAAAGAGGTTTCAGTTGAATATATTACAGAAGGCGCCGCTGATTATATCCATACATAGTTATAGAAAATTATGATGTGTTGAAATCCCTCTAGATAATCTTATAAATGAAACGAAAATGAGCAGGTAAGGATAAACATCTGACTTCATTGTTTGCTCGAAGAAATAAAAGGTATGATAATAAATGATCTGACAGGCTTTATTATCTCAATAATAACGAAAAACAGGGCAAACCGATGTCAAATCAGTGTCACATTGAACGTTTCTCATTCTTTATCCTAGAAAAACTTGAGAGCAATACATTGATTGAGTGACATGAATATTTCTAAACATTGCTCTATGTATTACTTTACAGACCAAATTGTATTCCAAAATTGACGATCGACAAGCAAATCCAGATTGGCAAGGCGAAGTGTTTTTAACTATTCAAATATTATAAATACACAATTATGCTACTGTCTTGTACTACAATTAATTAACTTTTAGGACATATCCATTGAATAAATTTTGATACGACTTGGGAGTCTCTATAAAATATATCTTAACGTCAACATTTTCTTAGAGTACTTTGTACCCCGTTAAAGGACTTGAAAGCCTCACTTTACAATTTCATTATACAAACGCAAACGTAATGTTCTCAACTTTGTGTAAATTATATTTCTTAACAGTACCCAATTTCCCATTACAGAAGTATTCAACAATAAAGCACCTTGAGTCCTGACTCTCTTTTGTTTCTATTATCTCGAAAATATAAATTGCTCGTTACAATTCCTCCAAAGAGGAATTAGAAAATATAAAGACGATGCGTCTGTAATGCCCCAAATATTATTCGGATTCGACTCGAAATTTGGCTGTAAAGGGGATTTTCATTAACAGCGAAGCGAATGGGAAGAAGTTTTTCAAGAGAACTGTAATATTTTTGTGAAGGTAAAATTTGATATTTTAGGACATACTTAAATAAATATAGAAGATTTTGAAACTGAAACAGCCAGTTTTTAAATTACTCATATAGGTAGGTACACATAACTTGCGGGTCAAATCTCAATGTGGGCGTTTACTCCAATCGAGTTTGGGAGAAACTCTATTGCCAATGAATTTTGATAGAACTCCCACACAGTGCGCTATTAAATATCAAAGAAACGGGGTTGAAATCTAAACGTTATGTTGCTCAGCGCTGATAAGAGAGTAATGCATTTTAATACATTTTATATAATAAATATACATACGTTTATACGTATGTACATACTCGTACCTATTTTATATAGTATTTATACGTAATTTCATAGCCATATTTTTTGGATACTGCTTCTCAATCAAATAAATTATTTAGCAAATAGACGTATGAATATATCACGTACTCCACCATAGAGACTTGTTCGACAGTTCGAGAATCATCTCGAATTACATTACGAGTACTAAGCGAGAGTGAGAGTGACAGTACAATGTCTCAAAGCGACACTACAATCAGCAATTAGCTTGATTGTGATAGTTAACGCGATTCTCTTCATATCAATTGCTGAGTTGAGCTTCAAACATCGGATATTAAATCTAAGCGTACATTTATAGTACAAAACTTCGTATTTAGAAAATTATTAAACATTTTGTAAATGGAAATAGCCCTTAATTGTTCACTCAGAGAAACATCTTTTGTGTGAAATACCTACACAATATTGTGAATTAATTTTAGTCCACTTAGTTTCCTTTTCGTTTGCGTTCCGAAAATACGTCGAATCTGTTATTTTTAACGGCTCATTATTAACGTAGCTGTTTCAGACGTTAAATCAATATGTAGAAATAAAGATACGTATGGAAATAGGCTAGGATTTCACAGAATATATTTTCGTTACGCACATTATACAGATGAGCAAAAATAACAGATCAAATTTTTATGAAAAGTAACCCGTTATTTTTACTTATATAAATCGGTTTTTTTAATGAAATAATTAATGATTTAGTGCCTATTGCTGTGGAGGCGGATGGATCTTGGTATAGATAGAGGCTAACCAATTCAATAAAGTTTGGGAAGACGGTTAAAGGACAGTTTCCGTGAACCTGGATGCCGTAGTATTTAGTAAATATTATCTTTGACCACACAACAACAACAATATTTAGAAGTTTTAGTCCGGGCACACATCTTTCCGAGATAAGTATATATCTTATTTGCTTTGATGAAGCTTGCTACAGATAGAACATAGTAAACTTTGATGAAGCGTGTTGCAGATTTCAACTTGTAAATATTTATTGACGGCACTGTTGCTGAATTCATTTATAAGGTGTTAACGAAGTCTGCGTCGTGGAGTATGGTTTATATATTTTTTAAATGTTTCAATAATATTTTATTACCTCATCATTAAGTAGATCTACAATGTAACGAGAATGATTGTGTTATAAAATGTTTTATGTCGAATAATTGACATAATTGTTACCAGGCAAATTTTAAAAACACGACAAAAGACTGTCGAGCCGTTTATTACGAACAATACACAGCAAGTGGCTTTTATACCTACCTATGTACTTAAATAAAACAAGGGGTTGATAATTTAATGCACCTGCATATATTAAGTACTAGCACTTCGTCTGGAAAGGTTTCGTTTATCGCTATCCCGCGGGAATTTCCCGGGATAAAAAGTAGCCTCTGTGCTATTCCAGACTTTTCTCTATTTATGTGCCGAATTTCATCAAGATTCGTTGGGTCGTTCTGGCGTGATTGAGTAACAAACAAACATCCATCCATCCATACTTTCGCATTTATAGTATTAGTTAGATTAGATGCAAGTACTAAATCACTTAGCATGCCTTTACTCAAATGTGTTTAACTTCATAAAGAAGGCAAAGTATCTAAGTTACAGCAATAAAAATGAACTGCTGTCTTCATTGTTGCTATCCCTAAAGCCGCATACCTAAAACTTTTTAAATCAAGCGCGTTGTCTCGAACTCACCTGATCGGCAACACGCTAATAGCGGCAAGTTCTGCTATTAATTGGAGTTGGAATGTTCGCATACTTGCCCGGAACAATGTGTTACCTAATTCGCATAGTTCCCGAGATACAATTAAAGTGTAGGAAAGTGGTAGGAAAATTGCGTTTTCGGTTGTAATTAATCTAGGGTGCCTCTACTGTCTGGAATATGTACTTACTTTAGTGAGTATAAAAGGTCCGGAGAATATTATAAGTGTGTGCTCCCTACTTCCCTATTTTTTTTAATGTGGATACGACGGCTGGTGTAAATGAAGAATAGGAAAAAACGCTACAACGAAAATAAGCTTTAGTAAAAAAGCATATTGGGAAAAAAAGGATTTAGGAAAATCTGCGAACGGAAATTTTGCTACAAGGAAATTACGATTTTGGGGAAATGATCTATTCAGTCGTTATTTTATCGATAAATAATTAACCAGTGGCGTGAATACATATATTATACTGTTAGAGTTGTAGCCATGAAGTGACGAAGCCTCATTTTACCAGTAGCAACACTGGACGATGCCGCCATCTTGAGCGATGACGTTTGACAGTGACAGTACGTCACGTACGTCAAGCAGATTCCCTCCAACGGGAGGTCGGATTATGGTTCCTCGAGGCGGAATCGACGCAAAAGAAGCATGGTCTTGGTTACCGTGCTTTGTGAGATCTTGTGTGGCTTTTCCTTTCTGTTATTGTGTAATTATCTGACCAAATTGTGTGTTCCATCATGCTGGGGACTTGGTTGGAATCGTTATAGCCTTTGTTCCTTGTTTGTGAGTTATTTGTACGACCGCTTGGATACAATTTGCTACTGGAATCTTGTGTTTTTAATTAAAATAAGCGCATCTTGCCAAAAATACACTAACAAGCAAAAATAATGGGTCACTTCCCAAACAAAGTTGTATGAAAAGTAGCCCGATATTTTCGCTGGTCGGTAGCTGTGTGATTCTCTAAACTGACTTGTTATCCTATAGTCTGGCATTGGTCGCGTTATTGACACGTGACTCCATATAATTACATTGTACAAGCGGAAGGATAGAGTTATTATTGTCTGCCAAACAGCGATGACCCTACACGGATGAGTTTGGTCTAGTGAACTACACCTCAGGGAATAGAAGTCAGCGCCGGAAGCAAGCCAGGGTTAACTCTTGCCTATCTCCACTCATTTATAAAACCGCAATACAGTATAAATTTCAGTGAGACTTTGGCGCAAATGAACCCTTGCTCTGTGAATTTACGTTGTCTATATTTCAGAAGGGAAACAATTAAAGAGGGTGCCAGTCTAAATTAAACTGTCAGGGACCAGCGATTCGGAGGAAAGGCTCAATTTACATACATCGAAAACAACCATTTCTCTTTGGAAGAATAAATATTCTTGTTTAGGCAGGTTGGAATTAAACTGAGTACGATCATTTAATGATTCATTAACGGAAGCATTGGAATGCAAATCCTCACTCACACCTCATGTTAGAGTCATTTGATATTAAAATTTGTTCTAAAATATACGTCAACGTATCCTTCATTTTGTCTTTATTCGTCGCTTTGACATTTTAACCCTGCCTGTCACACCAAACGTACATTTTTCCGTTACAAGATTGTAATTACGCAGTAATTATAAGTAACTAAGTAAAATACAATACTAATATTGTCCACTCTAACATTAGCTAGAGATGTCCCTTATAAAAAAACACCACAGTGAGTTTTACATGAGCGAAGTCAAGTCATACAACTTCAATGTTCATAAGCCCTCCCGAGACTGAAGTTCATTTTTGTTGAAAAGTTGGCACGCTGCTATTCCTATTACTGGTGTACGAGTTTATTTGCACAGTACAAGTAGAAACAAAAACAAAATGCAACTCGCTAGCGAGCATTTTGATGTGATCTCTTGATTCTTGCGTGTGACAAGTATTAAGAATACTAACGGGTCTCAAACTTATTAATCCAGCTTATGTGTGGCAAATTTCAATCAAAATCCGTTCCTATTAGTTATTGCACGCAAAAATAACAAATATCCTTCCAACTAAACTTCCAACCTCACAAACTTTGGCATTTTTGTTAATTAGGTACTAACCACAGAGGAAGCCCATGAGAATCGACAACCAGTTGCCCTAAGAGAGTCGCTTGCCCGTTGCCGACCTTTAAGGGAACTTTTACGTACTTATAATTGTCTTAGAAGCTCCGGTATCGTAGTTAGTTAAGAACACCGCTGATTTTATCCACAATTTCAATGTATGAGGCAGAAATTTTCGAAAGAAATGTCAGTAGTAGACCGCGTTTATAATTCATGAGGATCGCTTATAATTTGTCAAAGTTTTTTTTTTTAAATTGACGGAAATATGACGATAATTGTAGCGGCGCCTTATTAAATAAATAAATATCTCGGGACAATTGACACCATATTGACCTAGTCCCAAACTAAGCATGGCTTGTGATATGGGCACTTGACAACGGATAAACATACTTTTATAGATAAATACATATTAAACATCCAAGACTCGAGAACAAACATTCGTATTTTTCATACAAATATCTGCCCCGACTGGGAATCGAACCCGGGAGCTCAAGCTTCATAGTCAGGTTCTCAAACCACTAGGCCATCCGGTCGTCCATTAGTTACATTGCACCCGTATTTAGTTACATCGCACCCGTAGCGGGTCACGTAAGTACATGGTAAGATAAAATATGAAGTAGGATTTGTAAATTTTGCAATCGCAATCTAAAAGAGCTAGTAGAGCCCATGCATTAAGGTGGTAGGTTATTAGAAACCAAGATGTTGCATTGATCTTTACAAACTTTACTTTAGTTCTTATTGTATTAAATAAAATCTTTGAATGCCCATTTTAAAACGCAGCCGTGTCTTGTATTGGCATTATAGCTATCTATACCGAGTAAGTAAGTAATAGTAAATGCTTTATTGTATGAATAAATAAATAAACACAGTTCACAAAAAAATATACAGCCAAAAATTTTTTCCAAAAGGTTTCCAAAAATATTCAGTATCGTTCCAATAAGGCTCACTTCCGTTTCAAGTTCCTCAATTTATGTAATACCAATCCTTAGGAACTTCAGTAAATCCGTTATCAATAATGGTTGTCGCTCGTCAAAGTTATTAACTAGTTGTGGTATGACTAAATCAATCAAACGCATCAATTATTCATTTAGCAGTTAAGCAACAGCTAACCTTGTTATAACTGACAAATTCGATTTCGTAACAATGTATAGCGAACTTGTCAAAGGCTATATTGTTCATGCCAAGCACGTTGCAATTATTGTATTGGGACGCATCGTAACCATACGTGTGGATTACTATAACGTGACAAGCTACCCTTGCTTAGTTGTGGACTGTACGCTGAACACAAAGGGTTCAGAGTGAAACGAAGCGAAAAGCCAGAAACGGAGGGATATAAATGCAAATTGGAGTCATAGCCTTAAAGGAGACTTATTTTAATGGACTTTAAACAAAATTCCGAAGCACATTGTTGACAAATCTAGTAAATAAGTAAATCACTAAGATAATGTGTAACATGATCTTATATTATAGACGAGCAATACATATTTTTGTTGATACCTAAAAAGGCTACGCTAACTTATTAAACATAGAATTACAACACAATTTCGAGTTATTCTATTAGATAGGTATTCGAATTACTGGTATAGGCACATTTCAATTAGTATTTTCAACGTCATTTGTGATTCTGAAAACCCCACTTTTATTATTGTTTAACGGCCTAACAAACAAATTTATTACTTGAAGACATCTCGCAAACAAATTTGTTAAGCGTCGACCTAAAAAGCAAGTGTCACGGGAAAATTTGGGTTTCAAAAACACCTTGAAGCAAAAGCAAAATGATGAATTGTGTTATGACTAACCTGATTTAACGCTCCATTTCGGCTTCGGAACAGAGCCTGAGTCAAATTTCGTTAAGTACCTCGAAAGGGACTTTAAAAAACTAAAGTTTTCCCACGAAAGAAACTTGATATAATTACAACATTTATAGTATTAGCATTATATGTAGTAATCAGCAAGGTCCCACATTTTAACTTCAAAGTTCCAACAAATTTGCCTTTGAACAAAAGAAACAAGAATGTTACTTCTTGATTTTTTTTATGTTTATTTTTACTGTTACCCGTTACTCAAAATTAGAACACAGAAAAGTCCGGAAAGTAAAGCTATATGGCCGGAAATCGAAATCGGATCCTCATCATTCCGTGATGCGTGCTATACCGCTACACCACCCATAGCCTACTAATGAAGTGACAAATACTATGAAAAACAAAATCCACATAATTAGTATCCGACAACCACTCGTGAAAAAGTTTCGAATACCAAATAGAAACTGCGGCTGATTGTAACAATATAAATCTAGACAGCATTTAAATATAATAATGCTCATATTTGCTGTAATAAATAGGAACTTGTCTTACGCCTCATCTTAATAAAATTTGATCACTGTTCTTTTCCCGGGTACCGTACAGGGGCCTCACCATGACGTCTTAATGCGATTCAGTTTAGGTTCGCTCGCTGTCAGTGTCAGATTTATACTAAAAGTGTCAGCTAAAACTTGAAATGAGTCGGAATTAGGACGTCATGGTAAGGCCCCAGATCTCACGCGATCAAACGACGCTGAAATTCCCCAGCAGAACTACCTAAACCCACCAAGTACATAACATCCTTGATCCATCAGTCTTAATTGCCGGGAATTAAGACGGGACTGTAAATTTTCATAGGTATTCTTGAAGGCAATATTCGTTGATGTCACGCGACGGCAATTGGTGGTAGTAACTATAACCAGTTACGAGTACCTTGGGGAGTATCGAGCACGGAGTAATTTCTCGATGCTATCAGATAAATGGGGGTCTATTAATAACCGATAGCCCATCCGGACCACTCCAACTAATACGAAATTAATTAAAGTTTTATATGGAAACTACTTTCATTACGAGTATGGTGTTTGCCGAAGGGATAGAGTAGAGGTCGATATTGAAAGAGTAATTTAACTGTAAGCGTAAAAAGCTCTTCACTTGATAAGTGACATGAATGATAAATAAATTGATGAACTTATTTTTTTCAAGGCTGGCAACAGCTAGTATAGGTATATGTCTTTTGTCGGTTAAGGTTAAGGTAAACATACAAGTTCCAGTAGTCGGATTGACTTTAAATTTGGTACGGATTATGGTGATTAGATGACAGTGCAAGTACAACCAACAAAAAGTGGTATCAGCAAAGAAGTTTGCAATAAAAATTAAAATCGTACTTTCAGTTATTGGGTGTATAGTAGTACAGAGGGCAACTTTACGAGTACTTTACAGGAAATGTGTCTCCGACTGAAAAGCTCTGCACTCACGGCCAGAAATAATAATAATAAAAAGAAATATGTCTTGTCTGACACTTTTATTAGGTCATTAAGTTGATTAAATACAAAACTGACGTATTCAAAAATCATTAATTATAAGGTTTCAAATGCAACAGTGCCTGATTTGGAAATGTGTCGGTTTTGTATTTGATCAGGGCTGCAGGAGGCTAAAATTTGATATTTAAAAGCCTCCTGCGGCCCAAAGTAAAATTTTGGTAGGTGGATTTCAAATCTATTGTCATTCATGCAAAACTCAATTTTTCTTTGATCCTTTATTTATTTAGGTTAGTTTATTCCTTTATTTAGGTCATCGGGCGGCAAGAGATTAGCGCGCTACGATAGTCGCTACTAACCTACGCCGTAGCAATGTTGAGACTTGGGGAACCGTATGAGGAAAATCCGCGCATTTTCCTGTACAACTTACCGATAAATAACGGTGAAAATATGAAAACATTCTACAAAGTAATTTTCTTCTTCGATTCAGAGAACTCTTTTGAAGTTGATCGGAAAAAACATGCCCTAAAAAGTCCTGTAGATACAAAGTGGATCCGATACTAATTTAAGATTAATTTGAGATATTTAGGACGCGTTCAAATATCGCTTAGTGGTATCTTTAACGAGATCTCAAAGATCGAAGAATTCCTATATCGCGCAACTTATTGTACCTATTGCATAAAGAACAAACAAACATGTAAGTATCGGATGCACAAAGTTAATTTAACTTTAACGGAAATTTTAACTTGTTCTTAGTTGTGTTGTGTGGTCTTCGTTCTTAATTAAAAACTTTTCGAGGCCAACCTTTTCGTTTTCAATTATTTCGCGTGCAGTTTGGTGCATTTGTTATTTGGGAATGGACCAACAATAAAACATATTAGTAAATAGTTCAATGGAATGATTAAGTGATTTACCAAATATTTTTTCAGTTCCTAGGTAAGAAATCGAATAATACGGGTGATAATAATTACGTTTCTTTATTAAAATGAATACTTAGGTATTTAAAACATTCAGTTATGAGTTTTCAATGATTCACGGTTAAGTTCATTCGAAATATTATAAAAGGGATGTGAACCGCGATTACCTTTATTGCGGTTCACATCCCGTTTATAATATTTCGAACATTCAGATAGTTGCTACGAAAACTTAGACAATAGTTGATCCAGATATGAGCTCACAGAAGACTTTCATTATAAGCATGTCTAAGACGAGGAATTATTAAGTTTCTCGTAGTAAAATCATAATAATCATACGCAACATGAAATGTAGGTATTTAAATAAGTGTGCCATTTCATGAGAATAGCACCGATCAAAATATACTCAAGAGCAAATATGACGGGTCACTTATCATGCAAGTTTCTATGGGAACTGACCCGTTATTTTCGCTCCTCAGTGTAGACGATGATAAAATGCAGTTGTCGGCTTAATCTCAACGAGATAGATTTTATGAATCATTAAATCATACCCTCTGAGAAATCTATGTATTTACGAACCTGTTTATCGCGTCACGGTTTCACGGGAATCATAAAAGCGGGAATTTATAGTATACGTGTACGAAATCGCTTTGGATATCTAGATGGATTACAAGCGGGATAAAATAAATAGGTGAAGCGGTCCGTCACGAGTATGACGAACTGTGAATACTGTGATATTTGGTAGTGAGTCATGATAGGCGTAAAGCCCAATTAATATTGCGCTGTTTTACGCACGCTCTGCAGTCTAAATGGAAGTATGGAAGTGACAGGCAATCCATTACTTTGGCTTAGAAACGTAGGTGCGAAAAAACACGAAAATAAGCGAGAAAAACGTTATTAGATGAAAGTGGCTGAAGGTGATGATGATGACATTTTGATCTTTTTTTCTTATGAAAAAGCATTGAAAGACTTATTAACCGTAATGGAAATGTAGTGGTATTTTTTTTTTGAAATATTATACACGGAAAATCATCCCTAAGAGTTCAGATTTTTATATACAATTAGGTGTCCGTGGGCCGCGGTGATTGCTTTCCATCAGGCGACCCGCATGCCAGTTTTCCCCCACAAAAAAGTCATACCTTTCGATGCTAACGCCAACGAGCGATATTTTGTCTATCAGACATTCGTCATTCAAGGTCACCAAGACTTAAGAGTACCTACCCGAAACCGACGAGCATGTATGAAGAGATTGATGAATGTGGATGAAGCGAAAGAGGTATGTCAGGATCGTAGCAAGTGGAATAAAGTAGTCTCTGCCTACCCCTGTGGGAAAGAGGCGTGACGGTATGTATGTATATCCGTCATTGAAGCAAACCAGAAACATGTTTACTTCGTTAGTGTGACGCTCACCAGCTGCTAATTCAAGATTGATCCAATTCAATTAAGGACATTTCCGGGGTTCCCTTCTAAGATAACGTGGTTAAGTTTGTTTGGAACCTACTTCGTTTAAAATGAGGCAATCTCACAAAGAACGAAACAGTTTGAGACTGGGCTTTCTCAGCTAATCTCACCTATAACTATAACTAACAAAAAGTATGTTACTGGCGGCTATTAAAACCCTGAAATTGTGTAATTTACCGTAGAGATCACAGTTTTTCTCCCTTTGACTATTGCCTGATGGTGTGATGTCAATGCGGACTCAAAATAATCAATGAACAGCTCTTTTGAATTGGTTTTAGATTCCTGGGAAGACCGTGACACCAACGCCATAGCCGTAGCCCGTGTTGCGTAAATTGGCGAATGTGTCCATAACTGAGACCAAATTACCTTATACTTGTCACACACTACACTAAACATCCTTATAATAGTTATAAGAGGAGTAGCTTTTTTATACCAGAAGAATACCCCGCAACACCGAAAAATTGCAGATGAGTTACAAACCTAGAGGGCTAAGATGAAATGCCTCTTGTGCCTGTAATTTCCCCGGATGTCTTACTCTCCACACCGGAACACAATAGTGCAAGCACTGCTGCTTGGCCCTGGGATTAGTGAGTAAGATGGTGGCAGCGACCCGGACGGACCTTGCACAGGGTCCTACCACCCGCTAATGTTAACGGTTTTGGTTGTCGACACGGGATGACGGTTGAAACGACCTTACTCTACACTCTACATGGAAAGATGATTTTGAATACATACTAACCAGCAAAAATAACGGGTCACTTAATTCCCATACAAAATTGTATTTAATTTAGGGATTTACCTGGCTTTCGTCGCACCCGCCACTGCACCGGCGGCGCCGGGCCGCCCGAGCCCGACGAAGCCAGCTTGAGGCTATCACCTGCAATAAAAACATAATGTTACACTACCGCATAAAAATGTAGAATACGGATAAAAGAAAGATGGGATTCATGAGGAAGTATTCAGCGACTGCAACATAAAAAAGTATGTAATGTTATGTATGTATTATTTTATTTATTTAGCTATGTATTATATTAATGTTAGTATTGTTTTATTATCCACGCGTTTCTCCTGTCTATTTGTTTCCGCCACCTACTTAAACTGTCTCCAAGTTATTTCTCTGTTTAATGGTTGTCTGGTAGAGATCGCTATTAAGCGATAAGACCGCCTATTGTATACTTTGTTCTTTGTTTCTGTATTGTTTTGTATTGATTTGTGGTGTTCAATAAAGAATATTTGTATTGTATTGTATTGTAAGAAGGAACATGCTCCAAAAATAGGCTGGGGCCAGATTTTAGAAAGCACTTATGTGAAAATATCGTGGTGGTGAAAAATTGTGTTCTACACATATAATAAAGTTGAAGAGGGTCGAAAGTCTGTACATGGAAGATTTATAAAAAAAATGGTTGGGATACTTAGAATCGATAACAGAACACGTTCTAACAGTTTTTAGAATTTTTGCCTGTTTGTTTGTATATTTGAGAGCACATCAAATAAAAACGGCTGAACGGATTTTGATGCAAACTTTGTGGAGTAAAACACCGGCCAAGCTACTTTTTATTCCGGAAAACTGCGGATGAAGTCGCGGGCAGAAGCTAGTTTGAAATACGGTTACATTAGAAGAAAGTTACGATTCTAATGAACCAGTCAAAAATTTAATTTGAGCTGTAGTTTTCGAATAGCACTTTCGAGTGATGTTCTTTCGAAATTCGAACCCTTGACGTAGGTACTAGGTACATACTAAAATCACTCACTTTCCATACAACTTTTAAAAGAATGTAGTCCAATATCGCTAACCTTGCTTGCCAAGGCATTTGAAATATCCCAAACCTCAACTCTCAAAATTAAATAAATACGGCACCGCGAAACATCCACGGTCAGGTAAGGTGTGAAAAATCCCAAGTATTTGCCAAATTACAAAAACAATAACACTCTGACACACGCTTACCAGAATCGGGGCATTTCAAAAGTTGAATCATTCCAAAACTTGATTAAATATTGAATCAGATCAATTCAAGATTATCTTAGGAACGTATACTAAAAACACAGAATAAGAATAGAATACATTTTATTTCGTAAAAAAATACATCAGCAGTATACAAAAGTGATTGTCTGGCTGACCCCAAACTAGGCAGAGCCTGTATCTTGGGACCTTGGAGTGCACTATACAAGACAAATTAACTTACAGTGGTTAGTAGACGTCAGTTAGGGTAATTTCAAACTAAAAATAAAAATAAAGTTAATAAAAATAGGAGCGAAACACAAAGCAAAAAAACAGCTTTAAGAACTTGTGCGCGTGTGTGTGTCTGTGTGTGTGCGTGTGTATGTGTCTTTTTATGTATGTACAACAATTAATTATGAGATTCGAACCTACTCGTAGATTATCTGATTCTGGTCATATGGAAAATCTCACTCGATCTCGATTCCCAACGGACGCAGACCACAAATGAGGAGATCGGAACAAAGCCGAACGGATATTACGTATTTCTGTGAAAATAACAGGTTTTCTTTGTTCACCCGAGAAAAAGGTAGCGCTAACATCAAATATTTCACATGTAATAACGATGGGTAGGTAATGTAGAGAAATTGATCATAAAGTTCTGGATATTGGGTAAATATTGGTTTTAGAAACGAATACGACCACCCTATTTCATAAATCTGCAAGTTACAATTTACAAGCGGAAGTCTCTATCTAACACATAGGGTCAAAAAGAGACTTCCGCTTGTAAATTGTAACTTTATGAAATAGGGTCCAGGGGCCCTGCTCAGTTCAGGTTTTAGCTGTAATTTTTTGTATGGATCTGACAGCGAGCGAACCTAAATTGAATCGTATTATTAAGACGTCATGGTAACGCCTTGGTTATTCGGACGCAGAAAACTTCTAGGGGTTCTCCCTCCCGCGCTACTGATAAGGCATTGAGAGATAATTTAGAACAGAATGGAATTTAAAATATTTGGTTTACATTATGGGTAAGTTACGAGTTGAAGTTGAATTAAACGATTAATAAAACTTTTTTGTAGAATAGGCCTTTGTAGCTGTTATGTTCATTTTCAAATGATTCAAGCTTAAAAATAAAGATAAAAAAAACTATTAACAAAACCATTTGTTAATAATTTACTGTTTCGTACTTTTGTGTACTTTTGTGTTCTGGACCATTAAAAACTTCTGTTAAAACTAGTACCTATAGCATAGACACGCTTACCCGATTAAAAAGATGTACTTATAACAGTTGAACCAAAAAAAAGTTGGTTGCAGATAATTGGCTTTTTAAAAAGTTGTAAACTTGACCCAAAAATCAAAAATAGTTTTTCTTTCACAGATACCTACCTAATTATTATTTGAATTACCTAGTAACCATAGCGTTCATCTAACTAATCTAATCTAACTAATATTATAAATGTGAAAGTATGGATGGATGGATGGATGGATGGATGTTTGTTTGTTACTCAATCACGCCAGAACGGCCCAACGGATCTGGATGAAATTAGGCACATACATCTATAGAGAAAAGTTTGGAATAGCACATAAGCTACTTTTTATCCCGGAAAATTGCTTAGTTCCCGCGGGATAGCGATAAACGAATTCTTTGCAGACGAAGTCGCTGGCTACAGCTAGTAATCATAATAAATGATGATTACTTACTTAAAACATTTCAACATACACAAATATTTTCCTGAAAGCACCTAAAATTGTATCAAATTACTTTTTTAAATGGTAGTCTAGGTACTAGTTAACATTATAATTTATACACAGAGTTGAAATTCTGTTTCAGAAACATTAATACAAGCGGCGTCATCTATTGCGGGGATTTAGAACTAGGTTACGCGAGAATTGGAGAATTTAGCCGTACGACACGACATACTTCTTCAAATACGTAGAAGCTAGCGTCATCTTTTGGAAGGACTTTAAACTGCGGCGAGCCATGACGTAAATAAGGATATCAAACGTTTAGAGTTTAGAGATCAGTTGCCGACTGTTTCTAATAGTAAACCAGTTATCCAGTAGGTGGCGCTGTTCTATAAAATGATAGTGGAATTATTTTTTACTCGGTACCGTGGCTACATTGTCATTATTTGTCATGTTTGTTAGTTGGTCAAGTAATATAGGATTTGAACTCGTAGCTATAAATATATTGAACAAAGTATAAGTCAACCCAAACCACTGGATAAACTTGCCTCTGCTTGTTTCCACCATCTTTGCTTTATAATCTCGTCTTATCGATATTATTTTTGCCCTTAAAAATAACACAGCAGTATTCTTTAGCCGGCTCAACAAATAGTGCAATTAGCAAAAAAAACAAATAATCTCAACAACGCAACTTTGTGACAAATCCGCAATTTTGAAAATGCAGCATGTTGCGGATTTCACTTTGGGAAATTTTGACGAAGCTTGTGGCAGATTTAACATACATACACATACATACATATCGTCACGCCTCTTTCCCACAGGGGTAGGCAGAGACTACTTTGTTCCACTTGCTACGATCCTGACATACCTCTTTCGCTTCATCCACATTCATCAATCTCTTCATACATGCAGAATGCATGCTTGGTTGGCAGATTTCACTTGTTTATTTTGATGAAGCCTAGTGCGGATTTATGTTTATATATTTTTTTTGTATTTTATTTTTCTCTACCAATTAATTTTATTTGTAACTGTTAATTGTATATACCTATTGTTGTGGAATAAATGATTTCATACCATTTTGAAAATTAACTCGATGATTCGGAATAAAATTTTATTTGACTTACTCGTCCAGCCCTGTTGAAGTAGTACTCCTGTTCGTGTCAGCAACCGTTCGGCCGAAGAAAACCTGAAGAGAAACATAATTCTAATTAGCTTTTTAACTTTTCATCCACCGCCTGATACCAATTAACAACTCTTGATCTAACACTCGCTCTCGAGCAAAGTAAAGCTAAGCCCGCAGGCAAGTTTTGAATTTAAATGAGATATCCGATAAATTTCAATTATAGAACGACCGCGACGAAGCGACCACACCGCCGCTTAAAAAACGGTGACGTTACGGAATCGCAACAAAATGTATGAAGAAACGGTGAGAAAACGTGACGCATACGACACGTCACTGCGTATACGCGGCGGTTTGGTCGCACCCTAAATGATTCCTCGCCCGCGCGGCACAGGGGCGCGGGGTAGGACGACAAAGGGGACCGAGAGAGGTGCGGGCGGGTAGTGCGCCTGCCGCCCGCACAGAGCGAGGCCCCCCTTATCGTTCCACCCCGCGCCCCTACACCGCGCGGGAAAGGACTCACTTAAGCGGTCGGTCTATAGCTTTAACCCTCGACTTCGTCCAAGAATAAAATTTTGTGGCGAATTTTCTTACGTCCCATTGAACAAAGTAAAACCAGCCAAGTGCCAGTTGGTCTCACACAGAAGGAAAAGAAAAGACTTTCATTCTTTAACTTTATTTTATGTTTATTGTTATTTTGTTGTTATTTACTATCGCATGAGTATTCCTTATTCTTTGTTAACATTATAAAGGCAAGCTCAACGCAAAATTTCAGTTTTCCAGGCCTTCGGGCTGGGTGTTGATGGTGATGAATCAGTCAGACAGCCAGTAAATTATGTAAAAATCTTTCGTTTTATACAATAGTATGTGTATATAATATTTACCTATAGGTATCTTAAAGCTAGGAGTCCTTACGGATACACTTCGATCAGCGTAGATCTTTTGATTTTTTAGAGTTTTACTATCTAAGTTTGAAACCTCGTCAGTCAATTAATGTATATACTATCACATAATTTTAAGGATCCTATCTAAGGTCATCTGGTACAGGTTCAATATTCTTTTTATACCATAACCTTAAAAAATCTACTTCAAATTAAAGATTTTGAAGTTGAGCAATAAATTGGTTTTAAATAAGTACCTGAGACTATTTCGACAGGTAGAAAATAACAGAAAAACTGATAGGTGTATTGTAATCTCGACCCAGACTAAAGACATCCAAACAAAATAAAATGACGATCGCCAGTTGTACCACTTTTTTATTTTTTCTCAGTCTGTATTTGAATTCCACTATCCCCACTCAGCAAAGGCCTCTCTTCTTGACCGCCATATCACATTGCAATCGCAACGTGATTAAAAATGTTAAAATATACAAACATGAAACGTTATTATCATTACAAGCATTTATTTAACCTACCGCGTTAGTATGTGTGGGTAAAATCATGCAAGTCAAATTGGATTCACTTCTAAAAGTCGGACTTTTAGGAGTGAATCCAATTGACTTGAAATTTGCCTTACATTATGTATTTATGTAGCACGGAGCACGGATGACGAAGGTACCTACAGTCAACAAAAAGTGTAGTCAGAAAAAAGTTATATTTAAAAATAAACAACTTATTGTGACTGAGATGAAATTAAAAGTTTTAAGACATTATGATAGGCGGTGCGTCTTACCACTTGCACTAAATACTTAATTGGTGTTTTCATTTATCCAAATAACTTCTAAAATGTTTATCTGCAGATAGGTAGGTGAGGCGAAAACCATATTATCAAAGCTCTGCAATTTTAACAGTTTGATGTACATACATACATACATATCGTCACGCCTCTTTCCCACAGGGGTAGGCAGAGACTACTTTGTTCCACTTGCTACGATCCTGACATACCTCTTTCGCTTTTTAGTTTGATGTAAGTAGTGCAAAATGTCATATGATCGTAGTACTCGGCAATAAATCCAATTATGCTCGTCTATCGAGTTTACTTTGACGCAAAAGCGTATAAACCGGGATATGAAAGCCGAGATGGCAGCTGCCAACGTTATTGCGTGATATTGATAAAACAATACGGCTTAACTGCTAGGTCCCGACCGATCAAACCAGTTTCGTAACACTTTGCAAGCTTAAATTGACTTCGTTACTACACGCAATACTGTACAAGCTTTAGTTTTAGAGAAATATGGCATGGGTATGCTATTGGAGTTGGGCTGTGTTTGGTAGTATCCAACATGTGACCAGTAGAGACTTTATAGGTACATCTCTACTATAGACTAATATGTATGATTTAAGGTACGAGCTTAAGAGGCTGACAACACCTAATTTTGTTGAAATTGATGTTATTTAAACACTTTTTTAAGAAAAACTGCACACAAAAAAAATATAATGTTAATTTTCATCATATTTCAAACACGCTAGACGGGCTCGATACATAATTGAACAAAATCGGCTCGATAGAAAATAATTGCAAAGATTGGTCTTAAAATCATCATTAAACGGTTCTATGTCTTTATTTTTTCGACGTATAGGTCTGCAATTAAAAACATAAAGTCAACATATTCATACCTAAACGGCTAACGAGTCATATTTCACAAATAATCCATACTTTTGTTTATTTCTTATGATTTGTGTCTTATTTGCAAGATTTTAGACGCGCGCCAAGCTGCCGGAATAGTTTCTTCTCTTTCACTAACAGGCACGTGAACCGTATGTGTGAAGAGTAGCGCTGCTCCAGGTCATTTTGCTGTTGACAGCGCCTTAACTTGGGGACCTTATACATCCCTTTTATAAATGCATTGATTGTAGGTATTATAGGTAAGTTAAGTAGAATTTAAGTACTGTTGTAAATTTATTTTATTCTGAAAAAATTACTTCCCGCCAAGTTTCTTGCGGCGCATTCTTCTTGGCAATGATTGGTCTTCCCGAATACGCTGGTAGTTTCAAAAAAAGACGTGTAAAAGAGCCCTTGGCGGCCTATTTGCAAAGTAAACTTTTGATTTTTTTGATTTTGTGTTAAAAGTAGGAGGCGTTGAGAAATGATTTGAGCAGTGGTCGTCACACTTATATGGTCAAGGGCCATATAGGACAATGTTAACTATCACTGTGGGCCGCACGCTGATGACCTTGAGATTATAACATACTAGATTTCCGCCCGCGTCTCCGCCCGCGTAGATTTCGGTTATCGCTCTCCCTAAGGAACATGTTAATGAACGTATCTAGTTTTTCTTCAGAAAACTCAGTTTTAATAGTTATTGACTATTAAATTTGTTTGCTATAGCCGCCATGGCATTCGAGCCGCAGTTGACGACCAAGGGATTAGATGATTGTTGTCTAGCTGAAAATGAACTTTCACTAGAATCCTACTAATAACATAAATGCGAAAGTTTCTGAGGATGGATGGATGGATGTGACGATGTGTGTGTGTATGTTTATTCCTTCTTCACGCTGAAACGACTGGGCGGATTTGAATATAATTTAGAACCGAGATAGCTGGTAGGTACCCTAGACACAGAATATATAATAGTACTAACGTACAGAATGGCCACGCTCCGCCCCGCACCGATTCGAGTTACCCCACCCCTCAAGCGCAGTCTGCCGGAAAGCTGCTGGCAACTAGTAGGGCTCGCAACGCGATGTGATGTATGTCGGCCGCACGTCACAAGTTCGGGAACCTACCCTACCTACTTCATTTTATAAAACATTAGAAAATTAATGCTTTCTGAAATTATCGCGATTAATACATGAAAATAACTCTACAGAATCATTCGCTTAAGTTTATTGTCGTACATCTATTGTAATTGAAAATAATAATGCTTAAATACACAGACAGACACATTTTAAGTAAGTTTAAATAAATAGATAACGATTAAGTACATTTATTTGCACACATCTAAGCCATATCTTCATCATAAGTACCTATATTTATGTCATTGGTATAGTACTAGGTTTTTGCGATAGACAGCCCTGTGTATCTTACGCACACATTGACGCGTGTACAGACGACGTCGTGCCTGTGTTCATTTCAGAACGCGGATTTTGTACGTCGTGGCCGCCGTGTGCCCTAGATTAACATATAGGCTACTTTATATCCCGGAAAATTGTACAGTTCCCGAGGGATAGCGATAAACATGTCAATTGCTAATTCTACGCGGACGAAGTCGCGGGCAGAAGCTAGTCTTTAATATTTCTTATTCACACCATGATCTAAGTGGGCTAAAACAAATCCCTACAGTTTGAACCGTTTCTAGTAGCAAGCTAAGCCATGAATGCCAAGAACAATATTTTTTCCGCCTCGGGAACTCATACGAATACACATAAATTCCACTCAACTCTAATAAAAGGACTGGGACACGTATGAAAACACGTGCTAGCGTTCTTTTTCATTCAGGTGAAGTTAATAAAGAAGGCATTCCGTGAGCGAAGTAATGAATTGCTCACTTCCCTGGCATAATATGACAGGAAAATTGATCTTATCTTATGCTAATGAAAAAACGCGAGTAAACAACGGAGGAAATTAACTGAATGTCCGAAATGCCGTAATGAAGTTGTTTACTTTCGCTTGCGTAATGATTTAATTAAAAAAGGTTCGCACGCGTTAAAAGGGTCTTATTGTTGCCTGACACAAACACCTACTGTTCTATTTCTGTTATTATAAAATGTATACCTACCTACTAGGCGTACACCTACGTTAGAACGTTTCGTTTTACAGGGTAGGTATTTTTCTAGGTTTTTATTCCCGCGAAGCAAAAAACTTAAGTTGAATCCCTCGTGATAAATTACTGGAGTTTTTGTCAAAGACGACGGTTTAAAAAAAAAAGAGCGAAGGCTTCAGGTAATTATTTTTAGTTTAATCTATTGAGTCAAAATAAATTGACGACCTGGTTTTATTTTGCCTCTATTAGAGTACTGGTGACTACTTACTACAAGAAATTTGGTAAGTACCTATTCGATTGTGTTATTTTGACGCTCTTTCAGTTACAAATCGCTTTGAATTTTTACTGAAAAACACGCAGAACACAATCCCTTCTAATATTATAAATGCGAAAGTAACTCTGTCTGTCTGTTCGTCTGTTACGCTTTCACATCTAAACCACTGAACCAATTCTAATGAAATTTGGTACAGAGATAGTTTCAGTCCCGGGGAACGACATAGGATAGTTTTTATCCCGGAAAATAGCATAGTTCCCGCGGGATAGCGATAAGCGAATTCTGCGCAGACGGAGGCGCGGGCAATTGCTAGTAGATAATAATAGTGAGGTAGGTACTTATTACCCAATACTGTAATTGGTAAAGCACACGTCACAGAACTACGAGGAATGGGCTTCTTTCTTCTCCAGCTTCATACGGAGGTCGCTTTTAAGCAATAAGATCGCCTATTGATTACCCTGTTAAATTATTTGTACACTCACTATTCTGTTTTGTGGTGTTCAATCTAAATATATAAAAGAAGAAACTGACTGACTGACTGACTGACTGACTGACTGACTGACTGACTGACTGACTGACTGACTGACTGACTGACATATCAACGCACAGCCCAAACCGCTGGTTCTAGAGATTCCAAATTTGGCACGTAGGTACCTTATAAGGTCTAGGGGTGCACTAAGAAAGGATTTTTCAAAATTCGACCTCTAAAGGGGTTAAATGGGGGTCCAAAGTTTGTATGGGGAAACAAGATTAGTAAGACTATTTTATTCGAAACTTCACAGGAGTAATCCTAACAATAAATGAGTAAACACCTGTTTCAGGTTTTTTGAAAATTCAACCCCTAAAAGGGGATAGGGGGTGACAAAGTCTGAAAATCAACGTGGGTATTATTATTATTATATTATAGTGGGTAGTATTGTTTGTACGGTTTATCGGGTTGCTGATTACGAAAACAACAACACACACATACCTACCTGACACACACACATACTCACACACACAAATGTGGGTAGTATTGTTTGTACGGTTTATCGGGTCGCTGATTACGAAAACAACAACACACACATACCTACCTGACACACACACATACACACACACACAAATTTCCACGGGAACGGGAAATAACTGGATTTATTATATTCAATTCCGAGTGACCCTATCTAAAATTTCGTACACAAGTAGATGATTACAAAACTAAGAAAATAATTTCAGGATTTTTGGAAATTCTCACGGGATAAGGAAAAAACGGGATTTATATATTCAGTTCAACGAAATCCTATGAACTATAATTACTAGACTTCAAATTTGGCATAGAAGTAGGTGGTTATAATAGTAAAAAACATTTTCGAAAATTCCAACAGGATAAGGAAAAAACGAGATTTATATTCAGATCTACGGGATCGATTTTTTGTTTTAATGATCGTAGATAACTGAAATTTGGCCTTCAGGTTCCTTGGGGAGTATAGGGGAGCACTACCGAAACGATTTCCCAAAATTCTGACGGAAATGAACGGGAAAGAACGGGATTTTTTGTTATATGTACTGCAGTGCAGGTTGTAGAAAGCTGAAATTCGACATGTAGGTTGCTTGAACGGGAAAAAACGGGATTTTTCGTCTTATTCGTCGTAGAAAGCTGAAACTTGGCATGTAGGTTGCTTGAAGAGTGTAGAGAAACTATAAAAAGATCATTTTTCAAAATTCCCACGGGAACGGGAAAACGGAACTTTTCGTTTTACTGGTTGTAGCACGCTGAAATTCGGCATTTAGGTTGTTTGGAGAGTATAAAGAAGCATTAAGAGAGAAATTTCCAAAATTCCCACGGGAACGTGAAAAAACGGGATTTTTCGTTTTACTGGCCGTAGAAAGCTGAAATTTGGCAAGTGGGTTCTTTGGGGAGTGTAGGGAGCATTAAGAGAGCATTTCACGAAATTCTTACGGGAACGGGAAAAAAACGGGATTGAAATACTCCTGGTACACACAAGCGAAGCCGTGGCCAAAAGCTATTTGTCAATAAATGAAGTCTACGCGGACGAAGTCGCGGGAAAAAGCTAGTAAAAAATAAACAGGTTTATATGGGGAGTGTGAATGGGTGCGTTGGGAGGGGAAGGCCTAGACGGACGTTCCGTGATCAAATTGGGGACGTATTGGAAAAAGGTCAGGTCAAGAGTACCCGAAACCGACGAGCATGTATGAAGACATTGATGAATGTAGATGAAGCGAAAGAGGTATTATGTCAGGATCGTAGCCAGTGGAACAAAGTACCGCGTCTCTGCCTACCCCTGTGGGAAAGAGGCGTGACGGTATGTATGTATGTAATGTAATAAAAAGTCAGTTAAAGTTATTTCTTTGTCCCGCTTGCGGTGGAGACCTGGCTGTTGGGGTACCGAGGCGTTACGGTTTTTGAAGGAAGGGTCTGCATGGGAGAGGTTTTGATCCTCGCTCCGGGTCTTTTCTGGTGCAAAGGTTGGCCATCGCTGTACAGCGTGGTAATGCTGCGAGTGTGATGGGCACCTTTGCGCCGGGAATGACGCGGGGCGGATTGTTTGATTGATTGTGTTATTTTTTTTTGTTTATTGTTTGTTATTTATTTGATTGTATTTTTTTGACGTATTTGTTATGTTATAAAAAAAAAAAAAAAAAGCCGTGGTAGCCTAGTGGTTTGACCTGTGGCCTCTCAAGCAGAGCGTCGTGCGTTCAAATCCCGGGCTCGCACCTCTGAGTTTTTCGGAATTTATGTGCGAAAATTACATTTGTAATTTGCCATGAGCTTTTCGGTGAAGGAAAACATCGTGAGGAAACCTGCACACATCTGCGAAGAAATTCAATGGTGTGTGTTAAGTTCCCAATCCGCACTGGGCGCGCGTGGGAACTATAGCCCAAACCCTCCAATACACGGAGGAGGCCTATGCCATGAGGCACGCCGAATTACGCGACAATTTAATAAATAAACGACAATAACAATAACATGTACTTACTGAAATTGTAGCGAATTCGGAATAAAAAAGCTTATAAATAAATAAAAATTTGTTATTATGAATAAACTAAGATTAAGGATAAAAAGTACTTAATTTGTATTTGTATCACCGTCTTACAGTCTGTGTTACAACGTGAGTTCTGATCTACGCCGAAATTTTAAAACATATTCAATTACTTTAATTAATTCCGAAGTGCGCGTTATTCAGCCAGTCTCTGCGTCGCTGTTATCAGGAATTTCATAATATTCCAGAGCTAATTAGCCAAACCGTTTTTATTAGGATCATACCGGCTATACCGTCTGAAATTGCCGGAGATCTTCATAAGCTAAGTGGATTAAAACCCTCCCGGTCCAGCGTCCAGGAATGGCTTCATTAAATTAAGTCGATCATCTAACTAATATTATAAATGAGAAAGTGTGGATGGATGGATGGATGTTTGTTTGTTACTCAATCACGATAGAACGACCCAACGGATCTGGATGAAAATGGGCACATAGATAGAGAAAAGTCTGGAATAGCACATAGGCTACTTTTTATCCCGGAAAATTGCGTAGTTCCCGCGGGATAGCGATAAACGACTTCTTTGCAGACGAAGTCGCTGGCAACAGCTAGTAATTAATAAAGGTTTAATATTTTTAAAGATGCAATCCTCTTTATCCTGCTCAGTTACCTGACCTACTTGCTTGCTTGCCACCCTAAATTCATACAAAATACGTTTCGACATAAAAACAGAGTCAAGTAACGTAGCTGGACACTTATTTGCAGTGACACATTAAAACAAAAGTCTACACAGCTGGCAGCTACTCTCTTAACTAATTGAGCATAGAACCCTACAGCCTTTTCTTATTTTAACTGACGTAAGTATACAAATATAAGTACTATTTTCAATTACTTCGTGCATTTCTGTTTTCCTGTATTCATCTTTTTCATGTGTTTTATGTACAATAAAGAGTTTTACATACATACATACTTCATAAGACACTTAAGGGAAACAACAAGTCATGGAAAATTTTAAATAAAAAAAAGGATCGACTTCAAATGACTTCAGCCGGGGAAATTACGGGCACAAGAGACATTTCATCTAAGTCCTCTAGGTTGACAACGCATCTGCAATCTCTCCGGGGTTGCGGGTGTCTATGGGCATCAGGTGACCCACTTGCTCGTTTGCCTTCCTATTCATATAAAAAAAAAATGTAGGCTATTTCCGCCTACATATTTCATAACAAATTGTATTAATTACGCTACTATAAAAATTTCAAATCAAATACCGCCAGTACAAATCAAATAAATCGAAATCAAATACTCACTTACTCACTCACGACCTCGCGCGCTACCTACTCACTTATATTAGGTATATGTGTGAAGTTGGTGCCTCAGCTCAAATAGTACCAAGCTGAATAGGTACTCTGTAGGTAGACAAGCTTGGTCTACTTCTGCTATGCATGCCGCACATTACCATTTTATGATGGGAGCGTGAATGGTGGCGCGACCGCGAGCTGAGGCACCGACTTCAATAAGTAAGTTAGGTAGCATAGCACCACCGCTCCTCCGTTTTTTCTTCAGTTAAAAATTGCACATCATGCACCACACGTCAAATTTTATTTAGCAGAATGGTCTTCCGCTCGTTGCCAATTAGCGTTACATGATCCTATCTTAGTTTACTTTGTCAAAGCCTCTTGCAACGAAAAACTGCGCTATTCTAGACACTAGCGATGACTCGGCAGAATTCTTTATAACTTACCAAAGATTCCGACGTTATTTTGCGGGGGTTTTAGTGATTAATAAAAGACTTTGCTACACTGCGCTGCAACAAAGAACGAACAGAACAGCTGCATAATATTGTAGCCTCTAGGAAACTCTAGTTGAATACTTATCTCCGTGCTGTAACTGCGCCAAAAACCCAAGTGTGGCCGTGGCTCGCGAGCCTGCCGCTAGCGGTACACAACTACACTAGCGTTTTTAGTTACTGTAACATGCAACAGTTGCGGTTACAGTTACAGCTCGCAGATGAGTACCCCGCTTGGTGGGATGCATCCGAGAGTATCTAGTGAAAAAAATGCGCGGACGTAGACGTAGGTGCGGGAATATGACTAGTCTTAAGTTACTCGGCTTGTGTGATTCATTGTATTGGTATGTCTATCAAGATTGTGACAGTTGAAGACTTGCCAAAGCGAGAAACAAACACATGCACACTCGGATAATTTAGTGTACGGCAATTTCATGTGTAATATTCGGTAAAGTTATGTATTGTGGCTCTCAGTATTTGTAATTTTTAAACTCACTCGTCCGTCCCTAATATACACTCCTCTCATCCATTCAAAGGTTGTCTGGAAGAGGTCCCTTAAAGTGACAAGTCCGCCTTTGTGCATGTATCTCAGTGTTTGTCAATTGTATTTGTTTTATGTTTATTTTGCACAATAAAGAGTTTACATACATTTATGCGTAAAAATATTGTTGCTTCTAATTCCACTCACTTTCTAAAGACTAAGTAGGTACGCAGTAGATATATTTCCTACGGGATGATACCTAAGTTTCAGCTTCACTTCAGCTTTCAGCCATTACTAAAACAGTTTTGTTAATGTGTGTGCAACGGTCTCGTTTCAGTGTGTGCGTTTTATCTACACACTTCCAACTTCATCGGGCTCTTAATTATAGTATTACTAACTTGTCTATCCCAGACACGGCAGTGGGAATGAGTAATGGCAGTTTCAGAGTTACTTAATTATGAAATGTTGATGTCGTATTAGTTGACGTGAGGCTTTAATGGGAGTGAATAGAATAAAATAGGTACACCGTTTTGACTGCGTGACGGATATAGTGTATACAGATGTATTGTCTACATTCGTTTCGTTTGGAACATATGTTAATTTACTTCAAAAATATACCTATTCTTTATGGCAGGAACATTTTGATGTCAAATATGCAGTTTCAAAAGGTTATTTGCAGAAGTATTCAATTGAACACTGTCGAAAATGGACTTAAAAGCATACCATTTAAGCCTATCACATTTCAAACCTCACATGCCATGTGACAAACAAAAGAACCTGTTATAATTTAGGAGTGAAAAAATATTTTCAGTGCTCGGCTCCTATAGCTCACTCTGCCGGTCCCTCGTTTAATGCTACTCTCATCTCATCTACTCAAGGGTTAACTGGTAGAGATCCCTTATAAGGATAAATTCGCCTTTGTGCATACATTTAATGTTTTTTTTGTGGTTTGTATGTCAGTTTCGTTAAATTTGTACAATAAAGCATTTACATTAAAGCATTTAACAGCGCATTACATAAATAAGCGTCTGTTACTTAAGTTTCCGTTTCCCTTAACTTAATTATCGTTCTTGTTCGTAAGTTGGTGGAATCGTTCAAACATCTGTTGGCTCAGAGCAGTCCTAATGGACAAGTTTAATGTTATCAGTAAACGAAGAAACACGTAGGTAGATAGTAAAACACCTTCAGGGTTTTCCCGCGAGAAAAACACCCGGCGTTGCTGTGGATAAAGTAAGTTGTTGAAGTGTATTCCGCCTACACGAAGCCTCTACGTAAGTGCGACTTCTTTCACGCTTTAGCCTTTTAAAACCATACCCACGTACCTTGTCAGGTACCTTGTCAGTTAAGGTTCAAAATCATCCCTTTTACATGTTTTATTAAGCGTACAAACGGATTTTCATGCGATTTTCACGGTAGGTTAAGTATTTAAATAATGAGTCAAGGTTATGTGTAAATTGATTGGAATATAACGACAATTGAGGGAAGTGTCGTGAAAAGTCAAGCTGCTTTTGATAAAAAATGTAATTCTACGCGGACAAAGTCGCGGGCAACAGCTTGTGTGTAAATAAAACAAAATCAACAACCATCGACTTCCAGAGCCTCTAGTGTAAGTTTTCACACGAACAACATACAGTATGCTTAGTGTAGGTTTTCCGTCACAAAATACGTCTCGAACGCGTTTGCGTTAAAATGTCAAATACAATGGGAAGAGTTTGTTGCCGTTTCGATCCGCAAGTGGCGCTGCCAATTTTACCATAGTAATCGAGACGTTTACGTGAACGCGTTCGAGACGTTTTTATATGCGAAAACTTACACTAGAGGCTCAGAGCCTCTAGTATAAGTTTTAGGCACGACAAACGTCTTGAACACGTTCGCGTTAACGTTTCAATTACTATGGGAAAATGAACAGCGCCACAAGCGGAACGAAACGACAACTAAAATTTCTCATAGTATTTGACATTTTAACGCAAACGCGGTCGAGACGTATTTTCATTTTGTGACCGAAAACTTACACTAAGCACACAGTATGCTTAGTATAAGTTTTCGGTCACAAAATACGTCTCGAACGCGTTCGCGTTAAAATGTCAAATACTACGAGTAAAGTTTGTTGCCGTTTCGATCCGCAAGTGGCGCTGCCAATTTTTCCATAGTCATTGAGACGATTACGTGAACGCGTTCGAGACGTTTTTATACGCGAAAACTTACACTAGAGGCTCTGGTATCTTATCGACACAACACACTTATCGTAGCACACTATTTCTCTTCAGTTTTTTTTTAGTTCAAACCTTTGACGAAAAAAATTGTAATTGTTGTATATGAATAAATACACTTGATTTCGTGTTTAGTTTATTATTTATTAGCACAATGTACAGACGCCATGACAGGACATTCGCCGTGAGTGTTGCCATATACCACACTCTCCCGGACTAATCTTAACTAAACTTAGACAATTCTAGTCTTAACTTAAAATATCTAACCTTACCTCTAAGTATTATAGTGACCTTATCTAAGTATCACTGATACTATATACTATAAACAAAATAATACAAGTTAGCTTGCACTAACTAGGTACTGTCTATATCCTCATTACACTTCACCATCTGATCAATATGCCGTTTCCACTTCAAGCCTTGTACATCAATCAAGTAAGTCAAATCTGGAATGGACTCCGAAACAATTATACCTATCGTCCATGGTTTATTACCCTTCCTATAGTCCCGAACCATGACTTTTTGACCTATTTTAAACTGTACTTTCCTATGGCCTTCCTCTCCCTCTTTCTGCTCCTCTGACAGCTTTGGAAGTAAGGGTGGGGGTCTTAAAATACTGAATCTATTTCTAAGCTCCCTTCCAAACATCAACCGAGCTGGCGTAATACCAGTTGTCCTTTGTGGTGTAGTTCTATAATCGAACAGAAACAGATTTATGGCTGCGTTAATATTACACCCACTTTCTTTAATTTTAGTTATAGCGGCTTTAAAACTTTGGACAAAACGCTCAGCAGCCCCGTTTGTAGCGGGGTGGTAGGGTGGAGAAAATGTGTGTTTAATGTTATTAATCTTACAAAAAATTTCAAATTCAGAGCTACTAAATGTTGTTTGATTGTCTGTAACTAGATGTGCGGGATATCCGAAACTGGTAAATAACTTTTTAAAGGCATCAATTGTTTTAGATGCTGTCATATTTGACATTTCAAACGCTTCTGGCCATTTAGAATAACTATCTACAATTACTAAGTACATTTTATTATAGAATGGACCTAAAAAATCTGCATGTAATCTATGCCACGGAGTTTGTGGAATTGGCCATGGTTTCGGTGATTTTACTGGATTATTGTGATTGGATAAGCAAATAATACATGATAGTGAAATGTCTTCAATTTCAGAATTTAAATTTGGCCACCAAAAATATGAGCGTGCTATTTCTTTCATGCGAACAATTCCGAAATGTGATCTGTGCAAACTTTTTAGAGTCTGTTTCTGAATATTCTTTGGTATAATTACTCTAAATCCCCACATCAAACACCCTTGGTCAATACTTATTTCTGTTCTTCTATTATAAAATGGTAATAATTCTGCTGCTAGTAATTTTTTATCAGGCCAACCGTTTGCACAATAACAAATAATTTTATTTAATTGTTGGTCTTTTTTTGTTTCTTCTCGAATTGTTTTCCAATTTAAACTATCTATCTCGGAACTGTTTTCATGAATTTCATACATTATGTTATCTTCACTACATATTTTGTGTAGTTTACAATCATTATTCATCTGATTCACAGGATATCTAGATAAATAGTCTGCTGGATTTTGACTAGTTTTAATGTGTCTTATTTTGTATTTAAAAGCTGATAGGAATATTGCATAGTGTTGCAGTCGTTTTGCCGCCATTTTAGGAATTCCTTTTGTTGGTCCAAATATTCTGACCAAAGCTGAACTATCAGTTTCTAATTCAAATTCTCGTCCGTAAATATAATTATAAAACTTAGTGATTCCAAAGACAATGGCCATTGCTTCTTTATCTATGGTTGCATATTTTTGTTCTGTGGTATTTAGTTTTTTACTAACATATGCTATTGGCGTTACTGTTCCATTTACATCTCTGTTCGATAAAATTGCTGCTAACCCACAATTTGACGCATCACATGTTACAATAATTGGAAGGTCGGGATTAAAATGTTTTAAATTTTCAGCGGAAGCTAATTTATGTTTTATTATGTTAAATGAGTTTTGACACTGCTGTCCAATTGAATTTATTCACCTTAGTACATTCATACAAAGGATTTAGAATTGAGGCCATGTCCTTAAGAAACCTAGAGTAATAGTTAATTTTTCCTAGAAATGACTTTAACATTGTCAAATCTGAAGGCACGGGGGCCTTTAACAAAGGTTCAATATTTGATTTTACAATACTCATTCCATTTTTGTTGATCCTAAACCCAAAGACATCAATATGCTTTGTAAACATTTTACATTTTTCTGGTTTTAGTTTGAAATTGCAATCTTTTAATCTTTCAAGAACAGTCACTAAGATTTCATATGTTTCCTGCAAACTTTTACCAGATATATAGATGTTGTCAATAAATACAATGGTATTAGGTATTCCTTGTAATTTTTTACACATTAATCTCTGAAAGGAACCTGGCCCCGTGTTTACCCCATAAGGTAAGTATTTATACTTAAAAGTACCGAATTCTGTTACAATAGTTGTTAGATTTTGGCTTTCCTCAGTTAAAGCAGCTTGTAAATAAGCTTCTTTAAGGTCAAGCTCGCAGTAGTATTCACCCTGTTTTAGTGTTTCAAAAATATCCTCAACATGTGGGAGTGGGTAGTGATCTATTTCCAAATTTGGATTTAAAGTAACTTTATAGTCACCACACAATCTTACAGTGCCATCGGGTTTAATTATTGGTACCACTGGTGTCCCCCATTGGCTTTGCTCAATGGGTTCTATACGACCATGTTGTTGCAATCTAGTAATTTCGTTTTTTACCTTATCACGCAGTGCATAAGGAACCCGACGCGCTGGAAGATATTTTGGTTTAGCGTCTTCTTTTAATTTTAATGTAATTGCTTCACCTTCAAATTTACCCCACCCTGGGCTGAATACTGCTGCAAACTTTTCCTCAATCAGTCGCTGTGCATCTGAAACATTTTTTAACACAGTATTAGATTTGCTAAAATGAGCAATGTCTCTAAAGAGTGGAGGCCACATATTCAATTGATCTAACCAATCACGTCCCATTAAACATGGTGTGGAACTTTTTGTTATAAATATACTCAATTTTTTTATTATATTATTATATTTTACAGGAACATCATGAACAATACCTATTGGTTGAGATACTGTTTGGTCGAAATTACGAAATTTTACCTTGCATTTGTCTATTTTATACTGTTTCAGATATTTATTTTTGTATGTAATAGGCATTACAGACACTTCAGCACCAGTGTCAATTTCAAACTGAACTTTTTTTGATTCACCAATCGTTAGCTCAACAAGATAAGGTGGTATTCTACTTACTCTGTCAAATGAGTATGTGTCATATTCTTCATATAAATTTTTAACTCCGTCCAACTCCTGATCTTCTTCTTGTTCATCAGATTTCATTTCCAACACATTTGTTTGCCGGTATTTGAATTTTGGACACATTTTATATATATGACCTTGTACTCCACATTCAGAGCAATATTTACCTTTTAAAGTGCATTCCTTCTTTACATGATTATCCTTACCGCAACAAAAACACTTGTTCTTGGCACTATTGTTGGTATATTTGTGTGTCATTTTCTTGTAATTTTGTTTTTCTTTCTTCGGTTTTAAGTATGAGATACCACTAGTTTCACTTTCACCATTAGAATGTTTGTAGGCTGCTTCCACTGTTCTTGCTAATTTTATAAATTTTTCCAGTGTTGCCTGTGAGTCTTGCTTCATTAATTCGAATTTGATTAATTTTGAATACACTCCATCCACCAATTTTTCCTTTATTTGTTCATCTTCATCTTTAAAATAGCATTTCTTTGCTAATCTTCGCAAGTTGAGAACATACTCTTCAATGGATTCTGAAGGTAGTTGATTCCGTTTTCTAAATTCCGCTTTATCCAATAGTGGTGTTTGTGTATGTGAATATTTATCTTGCAGTTTTTTGGAAAGCGCTGTGAAGGATAATTTGATGGGTTTAACTGGTTCACACAAAAATTGCAGGGTCTCAAAAACTTTGGGTGTAAGTTTCGTAATTAGTAATGGTACTTGTTTTTCATCTGGAATGTCATTTAAGATAATTAAAGATTCCAATTGTTGCTCAAAAACTTCCCAATTTTCACCATCAAATGGTTTGATTTCGTGAATATTCGCCATTTTGTTCGTTACTAAATGTTCAGAATTCTTTTGTTTTTCCGCCTTGTCTTGACAATGGTCGCTTACAGTCTTCCTAAGGGTTTCTAATATTGCATTCTGTGGCCACTCTAACCCTTCGTCTTCCAGTATTTTAATCAGAATGTCTTTTCCGCAACGGTAAATATAAGTTCTTTTACCTTCTTTAACTAATGAAATTAATTTATCTTCAGTTAGTTGAGCATCTGACATTCTTTGATTTGGATTTCCGAAGTATAATATTTGCGCCGATTGTCAAACTAACCTCACTTTCACTTCACAAGTAAATTAATTAATTACTTTCCATGAGTTATTTGTCAGTTTGGTAGTTTATTTTAAACACGCCGTAGTGTTCAATGTTCTCGTCGCCAATGTTGTATATGAATAAATACACTTGATTTCGTGTTTAGTTTATTATTTATTAGCACAATGTACAGACGCCATGACAGGACATTCGCCGTGAGTGTTGCCATATACCACAGTAATGAAAACAAAAATTGGAAACACACCACGAGCTAAACTAGAGTCGCCGTGTATAAGAATGCCGAACCAACTGTCCGTTATTTTTGTTCACCAGTAATTTACTACGTGGTTTAAACAACTAAACCAAATCAGACAATTTTTTGGACTGAATCAAACTCAATCCAGTTGAATACATTACCTGGAAATGTTTCAAATACAATACTAAAAGAGAGAAAAACAATTGGCATCATTATAATTTTTGTCATCATTAAAATTGCTTTCATGTTTTAATTGGTCTCGGTTCGTGTTACTGTCTTTGTCCTTAATTAATAAAAGTGGTAGCAATTTATCTCATTACCGTGTACCGTTGGTGTTTACGCAACACGTCATTTTAACAAATTGAGGGACAACCACTTGATCCTTATTACAATGGTTCAGCGCACACAGAACACTAGGTAAATAAGGCCATTATCATTAAAAGCATTAATTAAAGCATCAAATGTGCTAAGAATTTTATAATAATACTTCCCAGCGTCATCGATATCAGTCCAGTGGGGATTGTAAAGAAAATCGAGCAGTTTCATTAAATTTCAAAATCCAAAGTAAACAACTCTAGACGGCGTTCAGATTTGGGGTCTCGGTCAAATTTGCATGGTAAACTCGTCAGAGACACCGAAAACAATGGGAAAACTAAACAAACAAACTTATTCATCTCATTTCCAGCCTAACGTTCCACAACTAAAGACAAACCTCCTCCGAGCAGAGAGGGTTTGGGCTTTAATACCCTCTGACCCACTACCTACGGATTGAGAACTTTTGCTTTGCACACACTGTTGAATCTCTTCGCAGGTATATGCAAGCTTCTTCAAGGAACTCATAGTAATTTCTAAATATCTTGTATCAAAGCAAATAAATGGTTGAGTTCGAGTTTGAATAAATTTTCGCACATAAATTCTGAAAAATTCAGAAGTTTCCTGGTTCGAGCTCACGACGACCCTCCGCTTGAGAAACCGGCGGTCAAACCACAAGGCTGCCATGGTTTACCTTATAAATGCTTTGGCCAAGACAAACCTGTGCCCAAATCCCAAACAAGGGCCTGTTAAGAGATTCATGTAGATCTATGCAAATGACATTTACAGAAAGGCGTGGGTAATGCCAATAATAAAGGCCGTTCCCTCAGCGGCCCGGTTTGAGACGATTAGGCTTGAGTTCTATTTACTTTGCGGAGACGCAATTTTAGGAAATACCACACTCAAAATTGCGTAAGGTTTTGCCGCCACACACGGCGACAATGGTTAAGGGGATAAAAAGAAGACTGAAATAAATAATGAGGTAATAACGACTTTACTGAATATATTGAGAAAAACATTACTAGTGGACTTTTTAAATTCAATCCCCAGATAAAACTTTACTTCCATAAATATTAGGTTAGTGTCCAAATTTCATTTTTGACTCAATTTAATTTTACTGACTAAACATGCATTGCCATCCATTCTACATATTGTATAGGTACTAAATTAGCAGCCAATTGCACCTACTATCGAAAAAATTTCTCAGAAACTACCAAAATTTCACTAGACTACTACTACTTTGCTATCTCCGCAATAATAGTGATGTCAAGTATTTTTAGTATTTTTATTTATATTTCAATATAGGTAGTAATATTTATTTACTTAGCCAAAGTGTGCGGGAAAAACTGGCTGCAAAAAGCCCGGGACCGAACCGGATGGCGTGTTGATGAGGAGGCCTACGCCCAACAATGGGTTAATTTAGGCTGAAGAAGAAGAAGAAGAATTTATTTACTTACACGCAAGTGTGCCCATTTTCACATCAATCCAACTAGAAGTGGGTTAATTGTAGTGGGAAGATTTGATTACAACGAGCAAGGTGAAATTAAGTACCTAAATATACAAGTTTACAAAAGAAGAACTTATTTCGTCGTACTATCTGGCCACAGATCAAGTTAAATTTATTAGTGTCAAATTGTCAATTTTCAAAATCTACAGAAAAAAAAGATGGGTATGGGAATACAGTCACTCGATTATTTGTGAATTGGTGCGGCAGTTACTATTATTATAACATCAGGCTGGCAGTATTTAGACAGCTTCGGGGTTCCTATTCAATCTAAGTAAAGTAGTAAAGTAATCTAAGTAAATATTAATACTATTAGTTGCTACAATCTCGACAACCTCACTCCATGAGAATAGCTAGACTCGATATTATCACAACTTTGAAGTAAAATTAATACGTTATTTCCCTTTTGATTACAATTTTCTAGCTGTAACTTGTACATAGACGACCTTTCTGTGTAATCCCTTTGATGTAAAAGGTGTGCTAAAGCTTCCAACTTAACTCTACATTGTTGTGTTACTACTGCTGAGTTGACCCAAATTGTTAATTAAATTTATCTGCCAAAAGTCTTGAATACAAGTCCGGTTTTATGCAATTCAACGGTTTTGAACGTTATAATTACTTTTGTCAACCGATTTCGCTTTTGTACTTCCTAAATAAAGCCTTTCATTGATTTCATAAAGGGCGAGGTGGCATGGCAACTAATAATACAACTTTTTTTAATGCCTACTAAATAATAATATTCTAAATTCAAGTGTCATCTATACATATAATAAAATCGTTGAGATCAAAAAATCTGTACATTGAATATTTAAAAAAAAAACCGACCGAAAGTAACTGAACATATTAAAAACATTTTTAAAATTTTTGTTTGTTTGTTTTTTTGTTTGTTTGTTTGACTGAGCATCACGTAAAAACTACTGAACGGATATTGTTGAAATGTTCACAAATCTATTTAAATACATTCAGAATAGGATCTAGGCTATAGAAATTTTGGAAAATTTTAGAAAAAGGGGGTGAAAAGGGGGGTTAAAGTTTGTATGAAAAAAGAAAATTAGATTGTTCTAGAATCATGAAACTCAGAATATATACTCAGTAATAAAAATAAAGAAATACCTATTTTAGCATTTTTTTTAATCTCACCCAGAGACGCAAAAAAGAGGATTTTGCGTTTAAAATTAATTAACTTTGTACACCTGTACAATAAAAACCAATGAATTGTAACCTTTTAAAATTGTTACATAATACTTCGAATTTAATACAGGTAAATATAATTTCTCAGTTTTCTTGATTTTTGATTTTTGAGGTGATTACGCACAAAATAGCGGAACTCAAAAAAATCTGCTTTCCTCGGTATAAGTAGTTGGTAATAATTACAAATACAATAATACTATGAAGAAAATATATAGATACAAATGTACCTATATAAGACATAAAGCCGGAAAAGTGTGTCAATTGTGAAAAAACATTAATAAAATAATTACTTTCTGCACAGGTATTTTTTCAACGAAGACATTTTTGTCCAACCTAAATTGGCGTCCTAAATTGTGTACCTTACCTAACACCTAAAGTTCAATATGCAATACCGTTACTTTGTTTTTATTTATTCCGCTATTATTCACAACGCGTTCAGTTTTCAAACGCACTCTTATTTTTTGAAAAGCTGACATTATTATGAGGGCGGCGTGAATGAAACGCTTGGCTGTATGCACTCAGTACCTTTGCCTAAAAATAGCAAAATCAAAAGGCGCGTTTACGCCTGCGCTACGAACATGTCAGAATTTTATTGTGAAAAAGCTGAAATTGTAAAAGTTTCTGTCCTCAGACTTTTTATAAGATTTTTATTGGTTGCGCTGCTGGGCTTTAGCGCAATACGTATCTTAAGCACTTCAAGGTAAGCTTGCTTACAAAATTTTCACAAATACTTAAAATCTGAATGTACATACTACCTATTCGAGAAAACTATTTGAATGTGCCTGTTTAAGGATTAGTACATATTATTGTAAGGGTATAATAATAACAATTTTGATATCGAGAATAGCTCTAAACTATCACAAAAAACACACGCGGACGAAGTCGCGGGCAACAGCTAGTACTTTTAATAAGTACCTAATGCAGATAGCGTCATGGGAACCCGGTCATAATCAATGGCTTAGACGGGGTTTTTTTTTCATCATTTCATCAAGAAAAAATCAAACAATCAGTAGCGCATAAGCTTTGATAAACAATAACTGTAGATACACAGTCGCGCTCCCGAAAATTTCCGAACCAAAAGTAAGCCAATTTAATAAAATTGGCTTAATTTTTTCTCAGTACGTTGTTGTCAATGCCAGCGTAACAATGCCCACGTGTGTCTTCAAATAGTGCAAAAATCCCTCGCAAAAACGGAACAAATCTGATGGAATATCATACTTTCAGTGAATATCTGTTGTTTTTTCTATTAAATTCTGAGAATCGGAGAGAAATATTGATATAAATTAATTTTAAAGCCATTTCTAAATTGCTAATTTTTGCCAGAATTCGACAACATTGACATAATGCCTTGTCTTTGTCACACGCACAGGAAAGCTTATCAGTAAAACGAAACAGATAAACAACAGAACATAGAACAAAAGTGTAGTGGAGTTGCCATCACCCTATTTTTTATTTCTAGAATCTTATGTGTTATTGTGTGAAGCTTTGATTTCCTGGATGTGTATACGTAAGTCATGTATGTGTGATTTAGTTTTAGACTTATTTATTCATCAACAAAAATTACATCAAATTAAAACATGCATGTCACAAATATAAGTATTTCTGTTGAGATCGTCAAAAATTAATAATAATAAGAGCATAATAAATTATAAACACTAAAACAATAAAATAAAATACAATGTCAAAAATAATTTGACGACCGGATGGCCTAGTGGTTAGAGAACCTGACTATGAAGCTTGAGGTCCTGGGTTCGATCCCCGGTCGGGGCAGATATTTGTATGAAAAATACGAATGTTTGTTCTCGAGTCTTGGATGTTTAATATGTATTTAAGTATGTATTTATCTATATAAGTATGTTTATCCGTTGTCTAGTACCCATATCACAAGCTTTGCTTAGTTTGAGACTAGGTCAATTGGTGTCAATTGTCCCAAGATATTTACTATTTATTTATTTTTATTTATTTAATAAGTTTTGTAAAAAAATCTGTCAATTTTATAATTCTAATAACATTTGAATAAAATTTATCTTGTGTATGTGTTACTGGGAAACGTGTGCGATAGTTTGACTGTTTGAGAACCACTCGGACCCTCAGATATCTATTTTTAAGACAATCGATCCAAAAAGTAAAGATTTAAAAATGGCGGCCACTTTTTCCATTTTTGATAACGGTTTCATGTTTGGTGACCACTCGGACCCTCAGATATCGATTTTGATAGCAATCGGTCCAAAAACTAAGTATTTCAAAATGGCGGCCAGTTTTAAAACTTAATTTTCACACTCAGAAACGCCAATGAACATAATAAGAACTCTGAGTGCTGCAGGGATGATTAATTGAAACTTTACCTTGATCCATAAACATGGAAAAACAATTTTAAATTTCCACTGTCAGTCAATACAACCGACTGGGTAGGTAATTAAAGTTAACTTTCATACTCAGAGACGTCGATTAAGTTCTAATAATCATAATATTAACTGACGTCTCTGAGAACGGTTTTGATATATTATTATTCTGCAATAATTATATACGTTGCCACTTTAGGCAGCTACGACATTTGTCATGTTTACCGCTATCCCTCGGGAATTATGCAACTTTCTGGGATACAAAGTAGCCTATGTGTTAATCTAGGGTACTTATCAGCTATCTCCGTTCCAAATTTTATCAAAATCCGTCCAGTCGTTTCAGCGCGAAGAAGGAACAAACATACACACTCACATCGTCACATCCATCCATCCTCATAAACTTTCGCATTTATAATATTAGTAGGATATAGATACGTAGCTCGAAAACGGTAAACATTTTCTTTACAAGATTATCTAAATGACTTCCCCATTCATCCTGTAAAGTATTAGCGCTAACATTAATTTCACCCTGTTTGTTATTGCATTAATTGTCAAAAACTTAAAAAAAATAAAGTCCTCTCCGAAAGTCCGAATGCATTCTTTGTTCAACAACATAATTTCGTCCGTCAAAGCAACTTCAAACTCGTCAAAGCGTCGCCTTCAATGTAACAAGTGAAATTAATCCCTCTGTCGTTTCTGATAAGGCTTACATTCATATCCGAGTTTAAACCAAACGTGTGTGAAATTGTCAAGTTTAGCTGTCAAGGTGTCAAGCGTTTTGGCGTTTTGCCGTTACCGAAATTCGACTGTAATGCAGTAAAGACTAGGTTCAAATTTCGTCACGTATTCTTTCAATTCGTCTGTGTGGTGGGATTACTTTTCTCTACGCACACGTAAATATATTTTTAACTGTGGAGTACCGAAATTCAGCTGTAATTACCTAAGTAAAGACTAGGATCAAATTTCGTCACTTATTCTCTTAATTACTTTGTGTAGGTGATGATTTTATTTGTTACGCAAACAAATAAATAGTTCGGACATTTTTTGAAGGGGATTTTGTATGGCACTGTGTATCTACAGTTATTGTTTATCAAAGCGCATAAGCATTTGTTTACATGACTAGAGTCTCTAGGCACTAACGTTTATAATTAATGTAACTATCTAACTAATATTATAAATGTGAAAGTATGGATGGATGGATGGATGAATGGATGTTTGTTACTTAAACACGCCAGAACGGTCCAACGAATCTGAATGAAATTCGGCACATAGATAGAAAAAACTCTGGAATAACACATAGGCTACTTTTTATCGCGGGAAAATTCCCGCGGGATGGCAGTACGAGTATATTGTAGTTTATACAAAGTGTACCTAGATGCCATAATGGAAAGTTAACAAAATTCCGTGTAGCTGACAGAAGGCAATTATTTAGGACGTGGCTCGCCACGGGCTCCGTGCAGCTTGTTCGGGGCTTTAATTAAACCGGCGATGGTCCGGTACATCCACTCCACTTTGTGTCCAACTTTGTAATTATTCCTGTACACCGATCCGCCCCGGAGTTACCTACACTGATTAGCTTTGTGAACATTTGCCGGTGCTAAGAGAATTATGAACGTATATTTGAGTTAATATTTCAAAAAGCATCGCTCAATGCATTTACTCAACTGTGGGACGCAAAGGAAGTTTACGTCACCCTTGGCCGTAATTGGGATTTTACGCCCGCTTCGCGGATAGAAAATCTCACTTCCTGGCCGAGGCAAGACGTAAAAATTTATAGAAACCACGGGCGGTAATTCGTAAAGCCCCAGATCGCATATTTATGCCCCTCACCTTCGGTTCGGGCCACAAACACCTGCTATCTGGGACAATTACGAATTCACCGTCCTAGGTCTGTAATGTACTATTATGTATGCCTTAATCGCGCCGTGTAAATTGTCCCACTCATGCTGGTCTGGAAGCAAAAAGAAACTTACCCCCTTATTCATAAACTTAGCAATTGTTTGTCCTTATCCTGTGAAAGGTAAATGACAAAGACAAACGATTGTTAAGTTAACAGAAGTCTACAGAGCGTTTATGAATCAGGGGGTTAGAATGTACAAGTTGCTTCTCTTCCCGCGCACACGATAAAAGCCCATCCAGGGTAAGGGTGAAAACCGTAGAAATCATGTTTATAGGCAATGTTGCTAGCAACCCATCACTATTTTGATTCCCCTTTCCACCACTACGCCGACAGTCTTGCTAAACGTGGCCTTTAGTTCTTGTGTGAGACAGACAGGCAAACAGACAGACAGACAGACAGACAGACAGACAGACAGACAGACAGACAGACAGACAGACAGGCAGGCAGGCAGGCAGGCAGGCAGGCAGGCAGGCAGACAGACAGACAGACAGACAGACAGACAGACAGACCGACAGACGGACAGACATTTATAATATTAGTAGGGATGTTGGTTGATACTTTCAGTGCGGGGTGAGTAGGGACAAATTTGAAGTACAAATCTCGTTAAAAAAATATTTTCGTATGTGGCAAGTTGATTTTTATAGATAAAAATGTTCCGGTGGTATGAATTTTATTTTAATAATGATATTAGTCGTTTAGTTTCATAGTTTAAACAATAAACACAAATATAGGCAAATCCCAGCTCACCCCGCAGTGAGGTCAGAAGGGATTAGTACGAATAAAAAAAATTACGATAATAAATTACCAGAAAAAAGGAGATGTAATATGTTTAAAAATATAACTAAACTACTTTTAGAGCTAGCTCAGCCAGAAATTTTAAGTAGCAAGTGATAACACAAAATATTAGTTCTATTCTCACCCCGTTTTACGGTAACACATAAATTATGTATTTATATAATATATTAATTAAACATCATCTTAAATAGTATTTTCACAAAGAAACCGAACACGAAAGAGAAAAAGATTGACGGCAAAAGGTATATTTTGGTGGCATTATTATTCCGTCTCCAAAACAATGTGGAATTTAATTAGCACTCGACACATGAACTAAGAACGTGACTGTCAGAATAACAGACCAATTTGCCCTGCATACAAATAATACGACTGGATTCGAGCAAACGATGAATGAATGATTTAGTAGATACGAGAGTTTTGAGGGGCTCCCAAGAATCAACTTTGAAACACAAATTTTTAACTTAATTAAGCACGAATTTGCGCGCACCGCACGATATAATGATTTTTTTCTGAAAAACATCTGTTTTTACTAATATTACTCGTTCCAGTCCAACGGTAATCAAGTTTGAATAACTTTTATTTTTGTAATGGAGTTAGGTCGATGGATGATAGCACCACTCCACACGTTACGTTATCTTATGAATATAAAAACAGACGTAAGTACTTCAATTTCCAATAAGCCTTTCTTTCGGTGTGACCATCAATTAAGCGCAAGTAGGTACAATATTTGCCAGTTTGAAAACGAGTTTAGCCCAAAAACATTTTATCGCTGTTTTCTTGCACAGCTACGGCAACGTTCATAAGTATTAAAATCGCAATCTCAATTAGCTAAAATACTTTTATTTCTGGCTATTATTATAGTAAATAATGTTAGTCTGAGTCACAGACTGACTGGTGTTAAATATGTAGCTAATTTGCTCTAGTTTGCGTTATTTTCGTCTCAATCAAAGCATATTGTAATGCATATTTTGCATCCGTGTTATTTCCCGCACGTGTCACCCTCACGTTGCAATAAAATAAACTCGTATGCAACTTTTCATAAGAAAATACGGATCTTTTTTAAATCGAGAGAAAAATAGCATTGAAAAATATTTAACATTCAAACTTGTGAAGTCAGTTTCCTCGGCATTAATATTAATATGGCGACTCTAGTTATGACGCAGATATCCTGAAACCAAATACGTGATCACAATGTCACCGAACGAGCAAAATAAGACGTGGCATTGATATGAGACGAGTACAGACCTACAGCTATATATAAAACGGAAATCAAGAATTTTTGACTGTAACAGATTTAAATAATAAATAATTATCTGTGCCTTCATATAGTCTTTTTCAATATATTATGTAGGTGGTATGTATGGAACGTGACGAGCTGGAAAAAAAATCATACTTAGCAGTGGCGGGACGTCAAGTATATCAGAAGGCAAGTCGAAGGGAATTTAACTAGCCTTTTCCTCTATTCTGCACAATAATGTGCCCAACTGCCTTAAAATAAGCAAACCAGCGGGAATCGAGTTCTATGGACGCCACGCCACTGATACTTAGTAAAATCTGGGACAATTTTTTTCTTGTATGAGAACCGGTAATCGGTTTGAGTAAGAAAAACCCAAAATATTCAAATTCTTGAAAAATTTTCATGTGGTCTTTTCTTTGGAAAACGGTCTATTAAAAAATGCTCTAATTAAAGGTCGTACTGACCCAATGTCGATTAAAGTCCCCTTGGAAGCAAGGGATTAGCCCCCAGGCATACATCCCTCTAGTACATGCCAACGGGAGCGGGTCACACGCTGCGATGAATTGGAGCATGCAAGATTGATAACCGACCAGTTTTTCCCTGGACGAAGTGTACAAATTTGTTGTAGGACGTATAATGGGGGAAGGAAGTAAATAAAATATAATCGAAATAGTAGGTACATTACTATAGCGACCGCGAAGTAGAAGATTGCCGGCCGAGTAGGTATAGATACGAGGCAATCCCTGTTCGTGGCCAAGGCTTGTACATAGAGCTTTTCTCAAACACTCAGTGAAATAAATTAAAAGCTTCCAGGAAATTAAACTTCTATTTCTAGACAAACTTAAAGTAAACTAGACAAATGAAACAGTAAAATATAAAAAACGTCGTTTATTGTTTTTTTTGAAGTGAAAATGAAAACTTCCTTAGTGGCGTTGGCTACTTTTTTGGATGGGTAAAAGATGTTAAGCTCGCGTCAGACGTAAGACAGTAAGACGGAGGGAGAGTTTCAGTACTTACCAGGATATCAGGATATCAGGAAGCAAGAGTCGCGTTCGATTTTTGAACCGTACGTTAATTTCGTCGCTTAAACGTATGTGCGTTTAGCCTAGTTATATAAGGTGTGGAATAACAGTGCGTTCTCTCAACTGACCGCAGTTCGAATCTCGTGTAGAAAAAGTTTTTTTTTTTGCGCAGTGTGTGTGGTTTTCACTTCTGCCGGCACTCCTGGAGTGCTACCCGGTGTTTTTTTTTTTCATAAAGGCAGTGACAGATTATCATATCGCCAGAATGCAAAAATTGCATTACGTGATACTTTGCGGCCTATTACCCTAAAGATCAATCGTTCCAATTGTCATGCTTTTAACACCATTTGCAGCTGTTTACGGAATTTAACACAAGCTCTATCCCTATAAGAGGAGACGGAGAATTGTGTTTATATTTTAAACTTCTGATTTACTATTAAGTGTCCAGTCTGAAAAATGTAGGTGTAACAGAGCGCCTTTGCGTCTGCTCTTTTAATTAAAGTGAACTGTAAACTAATTTGCAACCGTAGCCTTGCCTCCCTTTGCAGATCTCCCTACCCCCCCCAGAAATTTCAATAATAATGCACTTAGGTATTCGTTGTCTACATCTTATATGGAAGTTTACAGATAATATTTTCCATTGACTTTTTGGTGTTTTAACTGTAGTAGTCACAAAAGCCAAAATGACGAAAATGTAATCAAAAATACACTTACGCTTACGCGCGTGTTTTTGACGCTTAGCGACAAATATTCGCATAGTAACAAGGTCACGTGACAGTTGGTAACAGATAGAAAAATTCGGAGGCTTACTCACCTGCTATGGGTGGTGTAGGGGTATAGCACGCATCACGGAATGACGAGGACCCAGGTTCAATTCCCGGCCATAGCTTTATTTTTCGGATTTTTCTATGTGTTCTAATTTTCAGTGTCGTTTAGAAATTTAATCAAAAATGTTTTAAAATATTCTACAAACTGTTTAAGTATTGCTGTAAACAATATGATAATGTTTGTTTACTGTTGTTGACTACTCATGTACCTAAACAAACATTATCATATTTTTTCAAACGGGGAAAATAGCTTGAGAAATATTTTTCTTTGTTAATTAATTAAGCTATTGCGTGAGAATGAGAACAGACTACACCTCAACTAACAAAGGCCTGGAAGCAGACAGTAAAGTATACTTCGTCGTGATTTATAAATCACGACGAGATCTCTTTTCCTTTCAAGAATAAACAAACTTTCAAGAAAACAATTAACCAACTAGAAGTATTACTCACTGGCGTAACTATAGGGTGGAGAGGCTGGCAAAATGCTAGGGCCCCCCAGCTCTAAGGGGTCCCGAACTGGCTTGGCCTTGAGCACAGACGGGAAGATGATGCACTTCTTTATAGTGAGGAAGGGCCCCATCTGATGAATTTGTATTAGTAGTTACACCACTGCAGTTACCTACTCATAGTTTAGGCACAGTATATATATAAGCTAAAGCAGTACCTAGGGAATCTACGAACAAAACGGTCGAAACGAACGCACACATAGACGCGCGCTTTTACACGGCCCCTAAGCGGATCTCGCGGTGCTGTCAGTCGCGCGTGGCGCATTGAGACGAGCGGCGGAATTTACGTTTTTTTAAATATGCCAAGAGCGTATTGCGCAGTGTACGGCTGCTTGAACTCGGCTTCTTCAAAACCAAAATAAACATAAATTGCAAATAAAAAAAAATACAGTTTTATAGTGCCGTGTCCATGTTTCCCAATAGTTTATTTAAGAAAGCTATTCATGCGGATGAGAATTTTTTATACAATAACATTTAATAACAGAGCTTTCCGAACGTGTCGTACCTAGTAGGCGAAAGTATTTTTCAGTAAGTAATATATAATACTTACCTACCGACAAATAAAAAATCTTAAACTTTTGAAGCCTTTTTTGAATACCCTTTATTTTTAAAAAATAGTTAATTCTTTCGATTATTATTTATTTATTTTATTTATTTATAAGCCTTTTTATTCCGAATTCGCTACAATTTCAGTAAGTACATGTTGTTGTTATGTTATCGTTTATTTATTAAATTGTCGCGTAATTCGGCGTGCCTCATGGCATAGGCCTCCTCCGTGTATTGGAGGGTTTGGGCTATAGTTCCCACGCGCGCCCAGTGCGGATAGAGAATTTAACACACACCATTGAATTTCTTCGCAGATGTGTGCAGGTTTCCTCACGATGTTTTCCTTCACCGAAAAGCTAATGGCAAATTACAAATGTAATTTTCGCAAATAAATTCCGAAAAACTCAGAGGTGCGAGCCCGGGATTTGAACCCACGACGCTCTGCTTGAGAGGCCACAGGTCAAACCACTAAGCTACCACGGCCTATTATTATTATTCAATTAATATAGAATCCATATAAACGTTTGTTTTTCTTTTACAAAAATTATGGGTGCCAACCCTAATACTCTTAATTAAATGTAGCTAGTTACTCTAGACAGGCTTTACCAGATGATAGTGTTACGTTCTAGGGGTGGGTTCGTGATTGAAAAGCACTTTTTAACACCGATGAAAAAGATTAGGATTTATTTATAAAATAAAACTTTACCTTAAAACACTCCCAAATTAACACTACACTTATTTCACACTTAAATTCTTCCAGTCGCAGTTTCTCTCTTCAGATGTTCGCTTGTTGTCCTTCCAAAGTGAACTGAACTGCGCCGGCGACGGCCGCGCTTAAATACGGGTGACCACCGGTTCCCGAAGTTTCGATTGTCTCATAAATAACCCATGGAAAGATCGATAGGTACCTACTACCTACTTCGGGATTATTCGGGAACCTTCTCGAATGTTCGACGTACTGCTATCCCTCTCTGGATCGTGTTGTCTCTGTCACACCCTTCTGGAATGTGAGAAACGGCCTGAAACGGTATTTCAGCCTGCTGAAAACGCCTCTAAGGCACAGAAAAACACGATCAAAGATTTTGGCACCTGCCTAGCCCACCGGCGTAACAATATTATAGCGCTAACCTGACAAAAAGTTTTCAATTAACAAAAATTTAATCGACAACCCTAACGCTTTATTGGAGCGTAGGTACTTATTTCAAAAAGTAAGCCTATCTTCCCTACTGCTTTAGCTTATATATATATATATACTGTGGTTTAGAGTATCGGCCAGTAGTTTTAGATGGGGTCCGGATACTGTGGGAAAATTTAAACGAGATCCAGAACAAACAAGTACATATACCTACCTTATCTACGTATTAATTGATTCTTTGTAGATATACAATACATTACAATATTTGGTGGTCCGAGTTTCGACCCTTCGCGGTCGGCAAACGGATCGCGGTCCGCCTGTTACTGACAAAACTTTTGTAATTAAATAAACGTGATTGATAACACCGTACTCAAAATTGATTTTGTGTCCTGTGATGTTCTCGTGGGCGCACGCGCACCTCGAAGCAGGCCATGTAGATAAGTAGGTATGAAACATTTCGGAGAAAACCTTTTTTAACATAATATCCGTGGTCAATTCGTTTATACAATACAAATACTCTTTATTGAACACCACAAATCAGTACAAAACAATACAGAAAGAAATAACAAAGTAGTACACAATATGCGGTCTTATCGCTTAATAGCGATCTCTTCCAGACAACCAATAAGTCAGAGAAAAAAGTTGGAGACAGTTTGAGTTTGTTTATTTTATTAGTACTTACTTGCTTAATGTTTTGCAGTTTTTACTGTCACGAGTAGAGCTATATTATCATCATCGTCTCCACCTACAAGTCCCACTTCTGGCGTCCGCGACATTTTACTACCCTCAGAATGAGAGGAATTGGGCTGCAGTTGACTTGCTGTCCCATACTACTTGAATTGATCACTTGCCACACCCTACTGAACTACTCTGCAGGTGTGTTCAGGTCAGGAATCGGAACCGGTTTTCAAATACCGGTTAATATCTTTCAGGAAACCGGTATAATTACGTTCATTGGATTAACCGGTTAACGGAGGGAACTGAATTAAAAGTATTAGCAAAAAAATATATTCCGTTGACCGGTTAATACGAAGAATGAAATTTTGGAGCTCGCGCTCACCGATACGAAACAGAGGCCCGATTTTTAAAAGAACATGTGTGAAAATATAAGCTTAGAGATAATCACTGCTCTCATTAATTTTGTGAACTAGTGAAAACTTTGAGCTGTAGTTTTGGAGATATAAGCTGATTTATACCACTTTCGAGTGGTCCTTGCGAGTGACGTGCTTTCAAAAATCGGGCCCCAGGTTTTACTCAAAGCATCGCCACCCCCACCGCTGAGTCACGCCACGATGGTCCTTCTATCTGTTTCCTGCATGGGCTATACTTCATTTAATTTAGGATGAGAAACCGCAACAACATTATCTTGCGGCTCGTGAACTGTAATCTCTTAACAATTTGTAAGAGTAACAATTGGCGACACGCAAATAAAGTGACATTGAGACAATTTTATTTTGCGGCTGCCAAACTATTGCACTGTACTATTTGCTAGGTAAGAAATTGTTGACCAGACGCAATATAATGTTATTGTGGTTTCTCATTCTAAATTAAATGAAGTATAGCTACAAATAATGTTCGAAGAGAGATGACATACATGGCGTTTTAACTTTAATCAAGTTAACCGGTTACTTTCGCTCAAAAAACCTGAATTCGTGCGAAAACCGGTTTCTTTAGCAACCGGTTAAAAAACCGGTAACCGGCGTAAACCGCAATCCATTTCGGTTTCGGTCATTGACCCCAAACCGGTTTCCGATCCCTGGTTCAGGTTTCCTCAGGTTTTCCTTCACTTACCAGCCCATGGATAACTTCGTATGTAATTTGACACATAAATCACGAAAAAATATCCAGTGCTCTGCTTGGAAAGCCACAGATCCAACCACGGCTTTTTAACTAGTTTTTTTAGAAAAACATTATTTTCCAAAGCACGCAAAGCAACAACAGGAAAGTGAGGTAACTCAAGTCTCCAAATCTATTCGTAATCAAAGTCCGTATTCAGCCCTCGGAGCTCCTTCGGCGGAAATTGAGGGAACCCCTGAGCCGCAATGAACGCGTGATAGGAATTTTCCTATTTGCTTCGACTAATAAAAACACGGAAAATAACCACGAAAATATTAATCCTGCCTGATAAAGGACCTTAAACATTTCACTTCAACTGAAGAAAACTGGACTTGACCGAAGTAGCTTACGGACTGTTAGCTGAACTATATCAGTGCAGCAGTGAGACTAGACAAAGTCACTTTCTACTAAATATCTCTCTAAGGGAATGGAATGAAACTGTATGAGATTGACATAGGCCTACGAAGAATAAAGTGATCTAGCGGAACAAATAGTAGGTACTGGCAAGGGTTCTCTATTGTTTGCCCGAATTTCATATGAACTAATTTCACATGCCCGAATTTCAGTTGCCATAATATTATATTCCATAACGATATATATGCCATAATGATCATTAGCCATATTTTCATTTGCCATAATTTTCAGGTGCCATAACGATACGTTTGCCATAAATTTCATTTTTCCTATTATCATTTGCCATAAAATTCAAACGCTATAATAATTATTTGCCATAAGAAACCCAGAATTTTGATTGATGTCTAGAAAACAAATATAAATATGAACTGAATGACTGAGGCGAAGTCGACGGAGCTCCGCTTCGCGGAGCTCCTATTCCGCCTAGTTTTGGCGCTTCGCGCTTTGACACCATTCTAACCTAACCTAACCTATAATTATATTAAATAACCAGTCATGTGGCTATTGAGGGGGGCTTCGCCACCCGAGCCCCCCGAGCCCTTAGAGATGCTTCTATTTCTGCTCTGAGGGTCGCAAAAAACCTAACGAACCTACCGTGTTTCGGTAGCAGTAAATTTCAACAGTCTGGATCTGTATTTTCCTTATTATGACAAATGATTGTTATGGCATGAAATATTAGTGATTTTGAAAGTTATGGAAAGTAAAAATTATGGGAAGTGATATTATGGTATCTAATATTAGGGATGTTGAACATTATGACGTTTGATTATTATGGCGTTCAAAAATTATGGCATGTGATATTAGGGCAATTGAAGGTTATAGCCAGTGACCATTATGGCAAATGAAATTAGTACAAATGAAATTATGGGAAATGGAGGGATCCCACTGGCAAGCGTATGTCGACATCGATGCGCTTTGGAGGGTATATCTGGTGTCTGGCCACGCAGTAGTACGCTTATGTGTCAATCACAAAATAATAAGGTTCCGAACGACTACACTATGACATTAGTTTATAGCCATTAGTGTCGCTAGTGAAAGTAATTTTGCTTTTAGGCATTGTGATCATAAAGGGAGAAAACGTCCATCTCCGTCCCGGTCCAAATGGTTCCGCTTATTTTCACTCGAAGCTACTCGGAGAGTTCGAAGACACAGATTCTTGGCCGCGTTCCAATTACCGACACCGGTGACACAGTGAGCTTGATAAACATCGGTTCCTTTCAACCACGGGAATGGTTAACAAATTACTCTGTAACTCGCTAAAATTCCTCGATTCATCGAATCTTATACCCCTTGTTCATAAACGCTCTATAGGCTTCTGCTAACTTAGCAATTGTTTGTTCTTATCTGTGACAGGTAAACGTCAAAGTGAGAGATAAGGACAAACGATTGCTAAGTTAGCAGAAGTCTACAGAGCGTTCATGAATAAGGGGGTTAGAGTTAATTTCTACTGACAGTTATGACAGATGATTTAGGGTTTTTAGGGGTGCTTGTCGGGTTACCTCCACGTGTGGCCAAAATCTGCGGTTCGTTTCCGGATCCGTCCGGGGGGAAGAGTAGTGCTTGGTCCGGTGCACCCTGGGCAACGGCTAATGATTTTCTGGCAGTATCTGAGGGATATCATTGACCGTTGGCTAAGAGCCCGACAGGGTGGGAAGGGGGGGTCTTAGACCGTGTTACCGTACAACGTTGCCGACATTTTGTCACAAGATTTTATCATTAAAATTTTTACCCTGACATTGGCGAAGTTGTCGTCGCTATAACGACTTGAAACGCCACAATTAAAGAGGAAGAAGAAGAAGAAGATAGATTTATTTATCCGCGGAGACGATCGTGTGTTATTGGGTTAAAATTCTTTTCGTTGCAGTGTTTGAATCCAGTTTGGCAAATTTACAAAAAAATAAAAAATAGTAAAAAAATAAACTTTTTGAATAAGTATGGATTAATTATTTTATGAAGATAATAATAAAGTAAAGAGCATCTAGGTTTATTGTTGTACCATTTTGAAATTTTAAATATTAATGTGATGGGTATGAAAATTAAACCACTCTGTCACTAATCATCTGTTTTTTTTGTATTTTTTTTATTATAACTCAATTCAAAAAAATACATTTAGTTCAATTATTTGAACACCTTGTAATTAAGATACGTAATAATCAATAGCAAAAAATAACAAAACTAATTAAATTTAAATCTTTGAATACCACTATGTCACAAAGTAACTTTTAGCAAATACAAACATTAATTTATTTTATACTTTAATTATTAAAACCTTTATAATAGTTACATGTTGATGACTACTATAATTATATATAAAATAATATATGGTTATGCCTAAGCTAACACTTAACAAAAAGCAATGAAATGGAAAATAGTCTACACGATATTAGGGACAAAAAACGTGACAGAGTATTCGCATAACGTGACTGAGTGGTTTTTTACATAAAATCAAATAAAAATTAACAATAAATTCCAAATTAAATCATTTAAGTTATTATATAATAATTATTCAAGTTCCTATTGATGTCTATCAGTCTTTAAATCAGTCAAAGAATAGTAAAATTTGTATTTTTTGTACCATTTTTCATTAGTGTACATTTTTCATCGTGTCAAGTATAGTATACGTTTTTGCATTTTTAGTTTTTAGAAGGTTACGGTTTCCATTTTCTCGATATCTCATCTCTCTCTCGATTTCTCGATCTCCATCATATCGCAAAAAAAACCTTCGATTTTCTTAATCAGCATGTTTGTCTGCCTGCAACAACCCTCTATCGTAAACTTCCTTGTTGCAGGCCCAAGCTCTCTTTTATTATACTACAAGCTGTTGCCAGCGACTTCGTCTGCAAAGAATTCGTTTATCGCTATCCCGCGGGAATTTTCCGGGATACAAAGTAGCCTATGTGCTATTCCAGACTTTTCTCTATCTATGTGCCGAATTTCATTCAGATTCGTTGAGCCGTTCTGGCGTGATTGAGTAACAAACAAACATCCATACATCCATCAATCCATCCATACTTTCGCATTTTTAATATTAGTTAGATGTTGCTTCATTTTGGATTTTCTTATTGCCTTTTCTTCAAATATGGATTGTAAGAAACGTTTACGCTTCAGATCTGTAATCTTCTTATAATGTTCTCGAAATGCACTTGGGAGAACTTCATATTTATCCTCTTCATTTGTTTTTATCCTCTTCTGTATTTTTATATATTTTTTTATTCTTATTTTGAGATCGGTGATATCTTTTTTTATATTTTTCACACTTTATCTGTATTTTTTTTTATTTTTTGCAAATGTAGATTTTCCCTGTCCCGTGTTCGATCTCGACGTACTATTATCTTCTATTTTCGTTTTTATTGGACTGCACAGAAGAAGGAGTGTCCTCACGAGGTCTTCTTGGCGGAGAATATGGAACAGGTGACATTGCAGGCGTATCTTGTAGGGGACTATGCAGAGTTTTTATCTTATTTTTTCTTTTATTATTTGCTATCCGCCATTTTTTCTTAGCTAATCGATGTTCGCGAGCTGTCATATCCTTTACAAGCTTTTTTCTTGCATGGTAACGTTCCAAGTATTTTTTTTTACTTCAGCTACTTTTGCAGTATCATTTTTTAATTTATCCCTGCAACGCCGCTGTCTTTCCGCTGCTGACATCGCCATTTTGTTTTTGTTGAAGTCTGTTAACAAGATAATGCACATCGTAATTAAAGACATTTTTTGTTTCTATTTAAAAAAGACGATTATAATGTATTTTACAACTTCGTCACTACAAGCAACAACTCTGTCACAGTGTGTTGTGACTGAGTTGTATTATGACTGAGTTGTAAATTTTAGACGTTTGATGAAATTAAAAATACATGTGTTGAATATAGCCTATTTCGAATTTCGTTATTGAAACTAACAACAATGAGTAAGATACTCCTTTAAAATTAACAACAGAATCATTAAAAAATTAGATAAAACTTACGTGACCGAGTCGACGACGCCAAAATACACGCACCCCCTCTGAACACTCGCGGTCGACTAAAAAGCAAATGGCGACGGTTGGGCAGCGCGGAGGGGAAGGGTTAACACGGGATTTTGTGGTTCATAACTTACTCGAGGACAAGCATCGCAAAGACGTAAATCCAAATACCTATTTAGCGTGACAGAGTATAGTCTGAAATATGTTATTATACTGGGACCCGAAATCGTAATTTTAGTAAAAATACGTAAATATTATAAAAGATTTTTTTATTTTGATATAAATATCGGTTAATTATCAAATTAATTATAAAAAATAAAAATAAACAGCCTTTCTATAGAAAAAAATGTGATCACGACTCAAAAACTTTGGCCATTGGTGGCCTGGGACAACGGTTGATAGTTCGAAAAACAACTCCGTCACGGCGAATGTCTACTTCGTCACGCTGTTTTTTTCAATAATTATAACTATTTTATTTTAGTTTTTGACTTATAATGATAACATATCCCGTATATTTGACGATAACGTGGCATATTAGCAATTAAAATGGGTTGCAATATTTTAAATACATTAAAAATATTGTAGGACATGTTTCAATGCAACGAAAAAAATTTTAACCCTATTACCTAATACTTACAGCTACATTTTACTATACCATTTAATTTATTATTCTTTGCAGCTTATTCCAAACAAAGCAAGAGATTGAAGACACTTACATATATTAGACTAGCGACCCGCCCCGGCTTCGCACGGTATATTATGCATGTATCATACATATAAATCTTCCTCTTGATTCATTCCATCTATTAAAAAAAACCGCATCAAAATCCGTTGCGTAGTTTTAAAGATTTAAGCATACATAGGCTAGGCACATAGGGACAGACAAAGCGACTTTGTTCTCGTAGTGATTTATAAATTAAAACGGTTCTTATTTACTGTTGTTGTTATTATGTCCTTCTAAGTTGTTTTTTTGTTTGAATTTGCGTCCAGATGATACTAATATGGAGTGTTAAAAGGAACTAATATATGCAATGCAAACATAATGCAAATTGAGAAAAACGTTTCTTCTGTTTACGTATTAACTTAATAATACCTAACATTTGTTTTATGGCGTATTTCATACAATTCTAACGACTTCAACTTACCGTACTCGTGTGTCCAATGTTTAACTTAGTTCGACTGCTAGTATTCTGTTTTCTAGTAAAGAATTGACTACGAGTTATCGTCCAGGAAGGAAAACACAGTTATTTACTTATGTCATTTTTCAAGTTTGCTATAAAGTATTTTAATGAACACAAAATATTTACCTTGCTACTCCGCTACTTACGTGCAAGATAACCAAGCCTGTGCGAAATATATACGTTTTGCATGCAATCCCTCCCACCACTACTGCCACACAAAACGCACACAACTCCCACAAACTTAATTAATTCTATCACCACACAAACACTGACGCGCGTTTCGATCCCTCTACGTTCTAGTAGTTTTGTGTTCATTGAAATGGACCTCCGCAAAGTGACGCCTGATTCAATAAAATAAAATAAAGTATTTTGACATGAAACTACCGTGAGACTCAGTACTATCACGTATAAAAGTTGACTATTGCTCGACATGTTTCGACCTAATTCGTAGTCCTTCCTCCTGGAGCCCTCGCCCCGCCGGCAGCGAGAAGGAACACCGCGCGCTTTCCAGTAAGTATATAAAAAGTAGGTACTCATTGCTGCACGCCAGCGCTCTGCTCGCGCGGCTACTCGACGCAACTGACAGTGGCGCACAACTACCCTCGTTTTCATCGTCATCGCCACAAGTAAATAACTTTACTTTGCTATCTCCGCAGTACAGTAAAGTCATGCACTACGAACTAATCCGAAACATATCAAGCATTACTCGACTTTTATACGTGAGTTATCCGCTTTCAACATGAAACTACCGTGAGACTCAAACATAATACCGAACGGAATAACGGAACGGTATAACGGAATAGTCCGAAACAATTGTCGGAGCATTCCTTCTTTTGGCTTTTATACGTGAGTTATCCGGTTTGTTGTAATTATGTGAGTTATCCGTTTGTGTACCTAACTACCAGAGATGCGATTTATTTGAAATACTTCTATTTAAAATGCAAATACAAAATGAAAAATACCTATTTTGTATTTTGCATTTAAATACCTTTTAGTAAAAAGCATTTTGTATTTTATTTGAAATACCTTTCGAGATGTATTTTGCATTTTAATATTCATTTCAAAATGCAAAATACTTTGTCATTAAGTTAAGCCAACATTACCAGTCAAACAAAATGAAGTGAACGAATGAATGACCCTTGTATTGCCGAATTTGACCGATAGAGGCGCCTGCTAGCCATGCGTGCCCAATTTTAGGGTTCCATTGCCAAATGGCAAAAAGCGGAACCTTTATAGATTCGTCATGTCCGTCTGTATGTCTGTCCGTCCGTATGTCACAGTCGCTTTTTTCCGAAACTATAGAACCGTGTGAACTGCATTAAGATTATCACACAAAAATATAAAAAACCGGCCAAGTGTGAGTCGGACTCGCGCACCGAGGGTTCCGTACAAAGTCGCCAAGTTATTATAAATATTATAATTAGTTATTATTATGTTGAGTATGAGTATGAGTATGAGTAAAATTCGGTGTTAGCAGAGCCCTGCTGTTAAGCAAAATGTAGGCACAACAATAAATTTTGAGGGTTCCCCATACTTAAGAACTGAAACTCAATTTTTTTTTTTCATCAAACCCATACGTTATCTATAAATCGTATCGTAAGGGGTATCTATAGATAGATAGGTCTTCAAAAATGATATTGAGGTTTCTAATATCATTTTTTTCTAAACTGAATAGTTTGCGCGAGAGACACTTCTAAAGTGGTAAAATGTGCCCCCCACCCCCGTAACTTCTAAAATAAGAGAATGATAAAACTAAAAAAAATATATGATGTAGATTACCATGAAAACTTCCACCGAAAATTGGTTTGAACGGGATCTAGTAACCTAGTAAGTAGTTTTTTTTTAAATAATTTCTGTCTGTCTGTATAAGTAATCAATATAAAATGACCTCACACTGCCTACATTTTGCTTAAGAGCAGGGCTCTGTTAACACCGGATTTTTTAATAACTTGGCGAATTTATACGGAACCCTCGGTGCGCGAGTCCGACTCGCACTAGGCCGGTTTTTTTTCTTCTTTGGTCAGAGTGCGCGCCTTATGTCTGACTAGTGAGGTGCCATTTGGCTCGGCATTGTATCTCAATTCTAATTCTCATGATAAATACCTAAAATAAATATAAATATTATTCGATTTGGTAAAAAGGTATTTTATTTTGAAAAAGTATTTTGAAAATACCTATTTTGTGTAGTGATTATTGATAATTACGGGTAGACCCACATTGTTTATGTACCGGCATTCGGAATAAATAAACACTCTCAAACCTAATGACCTAGTTTCACTACATGGTGACAGCGGTGCTTAAGAATTTAATTGTTAAAGTGCATAATTGGAAGTTTTTAAAAGTGTTGAGTATTATACGTAGTGATTAGATACGTATTGATCATGGAACACGCTCGACCGCCAACGGAATTAACTCTCGAGGGAGGCCCAGCTAACAGGGCGGATGCGTGGCGAAAATGGCACAAACAGTTTGAAATATTCATAAAAGCCTCAGGCACACACAAAAAGCCATCCGACGTGCAAGCCAGCTTACTGATAAACCTAATTGGACCAGAAGGGTATAATATCTACTCGACGTTCAAGTTTTTGAAAGATGAGACGAGTGAAAACCTGGAGACATTGGTCAAAAAATTTAATGAGCATTTTACCACCAAACAAAACACCACGATGGCGCGTTTCAAATTTTTCACCCGGAATCAAGAAAGGGGTGAAAGCATTGACGATTACGTAACGGCATTACGATTATTATCCCAACATTGTGAATTTGAACATTTAGAAGATAGCCTTATAAAGGATCGCATTGTTTGTGGTGTTCTAGAAGGTTGCATGCGTGACAGGCTACTGAGGGCGGACGACCTCACTCTGGAAAAAGCCGTGAAATTATGTCAAGCTAATGAGATGTCAAATGAAGAAAAACGCCAGATTGAAAGTTCGAAAATAACTGGCTGTAACGGTGCGGGGTCGTCAAAAGCGACCGAAAGTATTGATGCTGTGTTCGGCGCGACCGCGGGCCGAGGCCGCCGCGGATCGCGTGGCGGAGCGGCGCGGGCGCGTTGGCAGGCAGGCAAGGCCGGCGCCGGCGCGGCGCGCGCTCCCCTGCCGACGGCGCGCCGGGACGACGACGAATTCTCCAGATGTTGCGCAGCTTGTGGTTATTGGCGTTGTGATAGTGGTACGCGGTGTCCGGCAATGTTTGCTAAGTGTATATTATGTAATAGAAAAGGACATTTTAGAAAAATGTGCCCAGCAAGAAGCAATAAAGTGTACGAGTTAAGTGAAGATAATCAACATGAAGACGAACTTTTCTATGTCGAAACGTTGGATGATCAGCAATCACGTAATGGAGAGAACAGTAAGTGGTATGAATCGTTAGTGTTGGCCAGAAATGGAATGTCAATAAACTTTAAACTAGATACAGGGTCTGATTTGAATGTGATCTCGATGAGTAAGTTTCAAAGTTTAGGATTTAATAAAAATGATTTAATGATAAGTAATGTCAAAGCGCAATCGTTTTGTGGAAATTACATTCCCATAGCAGGAACGTGTATTATGTCATGGGTGTACAAAAATCATGTTTATCCTATTGAGTTTGTGATTACTCTCGGCGAATGTCGAAGTGTTTTAGGAAAATACACATGTGACGAACTAGGCATAATTAAACGCGTCTTATCTTTAGTTGTGAATGAATATGATGAGTTGTTTAATGGGCTGGGTAAATTACCCGGTAAATATAAGATTGTTGTGGAAAAAGACGCGAGCCCTTCTGTGTGCCCTGTAAGGAAAATACCGATAGGTATTAGGGACAAATTAAGAGATTCATTAAATAATATGGTGGAATTAGGAGTTATAAGAAAAGTGTCTCATCCTACACCGTGGGTAAACGCAATCGTGGTAGCAGCAAAAAAAGATGGTGACATCCGTATATGCCTAGACCCCAGACCTCTAAACCGTGTAATTCGACGAGCTCACTATCCTTTGCCTACCATTACTGAAATTGCAACAAAATTACAAGGTGCAAGGTATTTTAGTAAATTAGATGCTCGCTCAGGGTACTGGATGATACAAATAGATGATCAGAGTGCAGATTTGTGTACTTTTGGAACGCCATTTGGTAGGTACCAATTTTTGCGGCTACCATATGGGATCAATTGTGCGGCCGAGGTATTTCATGCCAGAGTCCGCCAGCTGCTGGAAGACCTGGAAGGGGTGGATTCCTTTGTTGACGATATTATAGTGTGGGGCTCCACTGTACAAGAGCACGATCTTCGCCTAAGACTGCTTCTAGCTAGAGCTAAAGAGGTAGGTATTAGATTTAATCGCGGCAAATGTGAATTCTGTGTAGAACAAGTCACTTACCTAGGTCATACGTTTAGCGCTAGGGGAATGCAGATTGACAAAACTAAATTAAAAGCAGTCTTAGAAATGCCGAGACCGAAAGACAGATCTTCACTTGAACGATTTCTCGGTATGGTTAATTACCTGTCGAAGTTCATACCTCAGTACTCAGATATAGTTAGCCCCCTGAGGGGTTTATTAAAAAAAGGTGCGACGTGGTTGTGGGACTCTAATCACGACGCTGTGGTAGAAACTTTGCAGGAGGCGCTATGCTCAGCGCCGGTGCTGGCGCTATATGCGCCGCGCGAACCTTTGCTGCTCTCCGTCGACGCGAGCGCTCATGCAGTAGGTGCGGTAATGCTCCAGGGCGGTCGCCCGGTCGAGTTCGCTTCAGCAACGCTTACTGACACACAGAAAAGATACGCCCAAATAGAAAAGGAGATGCTTGCGATTGTATTCGCACTTGAACGCTTTCACCAGTATGTATTCGGACGAGGAAGCGTGACCGTGGAAAGCGACCATAAGCCATTGGAGGCCCTTTTCAAAAAACCGCTAGAGGCGGTACCTGCTAGGCTGCAGAGAATGATGCTTCGAGTGCAAGCTTACGACTTTGAGGTAATATATAAACCTGGCAAGTATATGTACGTAGCGGACGCTTTATCCCGTGCTGCATTGCCAGAATTAATGCAGGATAAAGTATCGACGGAGCTCGCCGTACAGTCGTGCTTTGTTATTGATAATGTTAGGTTCAGCGCAGATCGGTTACAGAATATAAGAGAAGCCACTTCGAAAGATCAAGAGTGCCAAATATTGGTAAGCTACATTTTAAAAGGTTGGCCAAATAGCAAAAATGAAGTTGACGCCGCAGTGCGTATTCACTGGGCGCACAGAGAGACGCTGGAGTATATAGATGGGGTAATATTTAAGAGCAACTTGGTGTATGTGCCGGCCGGGCTGCGCGGGGAGATGGTGCGGCGCGTGCACGAGGGCCACCTGGGCATCGAGCGCTGCAAGCGGCGCGCGCGCGACGTCATGTTCTGGTGCGGCATGTCGCGCGACGTGGAGACAGCGGTGCGCCGCTGCCGCGCTTGCGCCGAGCACGCCGCGCGCCCACCGCGTGAACCCATGATCTCACACCCTGTTCCAGACTTGCCATGGGCAAAAGTAGCCACAGATATATGTGAATATGGAAAAAAGTACCTTCTGGTCATTGTAGACTATTTCTCGAATTTTATCGAAGTATGCCCAATTGTTAATATGAATTCGAGTACGGTCATCAAGGCCATGAAAGATCAGTTCGCTAGACATGGCATTCCAACAGAAGTAGTCAGCGATAACGGACCGGCGTATGCATCCAAAGAATTCATCACTTTTAGCAAAGAGTGGGGTTTTACTCATGTAACCAGTTCACCGAGATATGCCCAGTCCAATGGCTTAAGTGAACGGGCTGTACGCACAATTAAGGAGATTTTGAAAAAATCATTGGCCACAGGGTCAGATTTCTATCTTGGATTGCTAAATTTGAGAGCGACACCGCGAGATGGCATTAGCTCGCCAGCGCAACTACTGATGGGCCGCAGGTTGAATACGCTCCTGCCCGCACATTGTGACAAACTGCGACCTGAGCGTAATAATAGTATTGACTTTGGAAACATAGTGCGAAATAAAGATCGCAATAAAAAATATTACGACACACGCTCACGGCCCCTACAGGAATTATACCCTGGTGACAGTGTCGTGGAGGTCGCAGAGGAAGCGAAAAGACGAGAGATGAAGGTGCACTCGAGAGCAGGACAACCGAGATCGTATTTTGTTACTGATAAGTATGGTAAAACTTACAGGCGAAATAGACGCCATTTAATTAAACTGCCCGGCAACAATACCAGCACTGCCAGCTCACCATCTGCTTCCCCGCAGGGGGAAGAGGTAGGTGTGCGTGATGCTGCGGGCGAGGGCGCAGCCGAGCACTCGCGCGCGTCCCCGCCGCGGGACGCTGCGCACGAGCGCGCGCTTGCCGGGCCTGACGGCGGCTCCGCGCCGGGCCCGCCGGGCTGCGAGCGAGAACGCATACCCAGGGAAGCAGCACTAAGGGCTCGTGATCGAATCGGGGCATTGTTTTAACCAACAACTTCATCAAGTCGTTTCTCTAACTAAAAATATGTACTTACTTCTTACTTGATTAGTGATAAGTACTTGTAATGTAATAATTGTTAACTAGCTGCAGGTAACTATGTACGAACATGACTGGAAAATTAAGCAAGTTTTTCTTCGTATTTGTGTGAAATTGCTATAGGTATTGTTTGTAATGAGCTGAGCCTCTTGTTCATTATCGCTCACTAAGCCTTTCTCTGTCTGTTAGCATACAAAAGTTAATTACCTGCCAACATTATTGTAATTATTGTTATTTTATTAGCATATGTTATTCCATTTATTATTTTGGTGGTGGTATTATTATTAAGTTAGTTGTTTAACAACTGTGTAAGGGGAGATGTAGTGATTATTGATAATTACGGGTAGACCCACATTGTTTATGTACCGGCATTCGGAATAAATAAACACTCTCAAACCTAATGACCTAGTTTCACTACATTTAGCATTTGAAATACAAATCGCAGAACTATTTGGTATTTTGCATTTGAAATAGTTAATCTGAAAGGTATTTTGCATTTTGTATTTAAATGATTTTTTAAAACCATTTTGTACATCTCTGCTAACTACTTACAAAGTATTTTGCTTTAAAAAATATTTCTTTTGACGCAAGTAGGCTGGACAATGGAGCACTCCATTTGTTCGTAAATGTTATTTTGTAGTAAGTCGTAATTCACAAGGTCTTTACGTCAGGGTGAGTCATACCACGTGACTATACGACTATACCTATTGACTTGTGTCAAGTATTCAAGTTGCATTCGTTCAATTTTCGTACACTTGCTAAATAGGGTCATCACTTTTGCTGACGTAGGCCTAAGTTATTGCCAAATGATAAGCATTGTTGAAATTTCTTGGTCAATACCCGTATCTAGATACTGGGAAGTGAAATTATTTGTGGACTGGACATTGATGTCACATCAGTACCTCCATCTATTCATGCATTAAAGTTGGACTCTTGTCGGTGGAGTAATTGTCACTTCTCCCGTTGTCCTTTAAATAGTTATTTGTGTCACAAGGGAGCAAAATGATGTATTTACGGCGAGGGCGCTACATTGAATCCAGAATGTAGCGAAGGATTCTACAATAGAATCCTGAGCGTAGCGAGGGATTCTAAAGTAGAATCCAGAGCGTAATGAGGGATTGAAGTGTCAACGCCCAAGATGAAAATAATTTTACTCCCGAGTGGCTCATAACTTTTCACATCGAACATTAAAAATAAAATCTAAATAAAAAAAGAGCTGCCAGCATATGAAATGGCGTGGTTTTACAATTATTAACTTCAAAAAAATACTTAGAAAAGCCTTGAACAGAAAAGTTCCACGTTAATCCCTCTCGAAAGGGACCAAAACTTACTTTTCTGAATGAGAGGTGTGAAAATGTTTTTTTGTATTACATAAAATAGTATATGTACGGATAATTTAGATGAGTTACTGTCATTTTTTTTATGTTAGAGAGGCCAAACGAACTAATGCATTTATTGCAAAGGAAAGTAAAAACCACAGTTTATAATTTTGATCACTTTTTTATCTGAAAAACTTACGAGTCAGTGGGCAGACCGAATCACTCGATGGATGGATATCGGATCAGCGTTAGTAGTCAGCGATGGTAGCCATAGATGAAACTGACTTGCGTCCGGGCAAACTACCTAATTTGCAAGAAAATGGCTATACATTAACTCAGGCTTAGTAGGCGAACGTAGGCGTATTCGTCGAGAAAAGAAGGTGAATCTCTCAATATTGCTTTAGGGCAAAGTCCAACTCAGTAGCCATAATGGTTTTAACGAGTCCAAAGGTATTCAAATACTTTGAATTTGCATACCTTTGAGCACCCTTTTACCGGGAAAACATTAAAGATTGAAATCAAAAGCTTTGTGCGAAACAAATAAACATGATGGAAGTATTAAAAGAAAGGTTTCAACTAAGTATATAAAAAAGCGTAATAGATATTTAAAATATTCGTATTCGCCGTTAAGGCGCTGTCAACAGCAAATGACCTTGAGCAGCGCCACTCTTCACACATACGGTTCGCGGGCCTGTGAGTGAAAGAGAAGAAACTATTTCGGCAGCTTGGCGCGCGTCTAAAATCTTGCAAATAAGACACAAATAAGAAGAAACACAAAAAAGTATGGATTATTTGTGAAATATAACTCATTAGCCGTGTAGGTATGAATATGTTGACTTCATGTTTTTAATTGCAGACCCATACGTCGAAAAAATAAAGACATAGAACCGTTTAATGATGATTTTAAGACCAATCTTTGCAATTATTTTCTATCGAGCCGATTTTGTTCAATTATGTATCGAGTCCGTCTAGCGTGTTTGAAATATGATGAAAATTAACATTATATTTTTTTTGTATTTTTTTGGTGTATAGTTTTTCTTAAAAAAGTGCTTAAATAACATCAATTTCAACAAAATTAGGTGTTGTCAGCCTCTTAAAATGAAACTTTTTGTTAAATACCTGAATATAAATAATACATCGTCCGTCCGTCGAATATCGTCGCTCGTCGATTCTCAAAGGATCTGTAAATCACACAACGTACCGTACTATATCAAAGAGTACTATTGACAACGCGTTTATTCGTTTTCAATGTAACCAAATATCTATCTAGGTACCCAACGATAAACGCTTTAAAACACCCAGCATCTTTAATGATTTCCTCTGAACACAGCTTTTCCAATTTCTGAAAACCTCATCACCAGACGTCGTTATTACAATAGACGTAACCATCTCCCCGTAATTAACTTCAGGGTGTGACTGGTCACATAAAGTTAAGAGAACTTAATGGGATTCCTGTCATTGATCGGTAATAGACTTTCTCTGACGACATCGTTATAAAATTGAAAGAGGCGCACTTCAGGGGTTGATTAGTTTTCACTTAGCAGTCCGGAGTTTCTCACTTCATTATGTACAAGTGTACCTACTAATTGTCCTCCCTCGACATTGTTTAGAGTGCTAACTAATAATTCGCGTCGAAGTCACGTTGCATGATAAAACGGATGTTATCGTGTCTTTAGTTAATTTAATTTGAAATGGTTAATTGCGTCCGTCTAGTGGCTTTTCTTTGTAATCCCATTCATGAATATCAGTTTACTACGGAAGCTACTGCCAATTGTTTTGCACACCGCAGTTGCCAAGGGTTTGGACGTAAGCTCGCTCCGAAATGACACGGAAGTAAGTTAGCGTGTGGCGAGACCCCTCTCCGTGTCATTTAGCAGCACTTAGATCCTGCCTTGTGTTGCCCTTGAGCATTACATCCACTGGGAATAACGGACAGGGTCATCCTTAACTGTGGATGTCATGCAAATTAATCCGAACATGAAATTTATGTTCGGACACAAATTTAACCCGTGTAGCTACGTATATTAGAATGTCGATGGTTTTGTATTACATTATTGATGTGGTGCGATAAATCTGTAACTCTATCCGCCTCTAATTCCAATTAAATCCAAATTGCCATCGGTTTACTAGCATTTAACCTTGCTTGCGAAAACACTCAAGCTTTTAAAAAACGCGCAACTCAACGGAACGCTTCCTGAGTGTCCAAGTAAATTAACAAATAGGCTTATTTTCCGTAGCTTCGACATTTGTAACTTTACCTGTTCCACCGTTCACTAACATAATGGTCGTAATTTGACCTGTTCCGCACGAATGCACTGAGTTCTTAATTTTCAAACTTTCCACTGGTCAAAGTCGAACCTCGAACCTTCAAAGCGAGTTCTGTTTTGTACTGCGAAGTATGTTAACAAGCTCGTCACTGAAAAAAAGTTTAATTCAAAAGAACAAAAGGAATGTAATCTCGTTAGGACGGGACGGTTTGCTTTTTTTACTCTTTATCTGACCGTTTTCTTGTCTGAAATAATAAACAAAGTGTGTAAACCTTTTATTCACAAAGAAATTTAGATTACAGCGCTATTAGTATATAAGGTTGGTAATCGCTGCTTCTTGATGTTTTTTACTTATGCACCTACGGTGTTGATTGTTATAAACAGATTTATTTGTTTGTAACTTAGTTATTGATATAACTTTTTATTGTTTTTTTTTTCAAAATTAATTAAATTAAAATCAAAATTAATTAAACCATGTTTCATCACGCCATCTTCGATATCTATTCAATTAGCGAAATAGTGTAATTTTGAGCGTGAATACAGTTGATAACAGGAGCGTAATCGATTTAATCTTAATTTGAGCACTGATTGCGGTTCTTGTCGCATCGCAAACAGAATCAGTAAAACGACCCATCCATGACATCACGATATTCACGATTAATCGAAGGACGTAACGTGATTAATTCCTAAAGTTCGATATACTGAAGTGTTGTCAAAGTAGGAACCGTGATAGCACGTGACGACGGACGTTTCGTTTAGATACAATTAGCATATTGTCACTATACCATACTAAGCTATGCCTTATCGTAACCGCTTGTTTACAGAGCGTGAAAAAATATCACCAAGTTATTCACACGAGCAGAATGAAGTTAAACTTCTCAAAATAAATGTTACTTCAAAATATTACATGACGCTTATCAAATTTTACATTAAATTAATTATTGATTACCAACAGGAGCAATAGCGATGGATTTCCAATAGCGTGTAACATTTATGCATATAGCACTAGAACCTCGATATTTTTATATAGGTACCAGCAACAAGAAAGGCAAACAAGCAGTCGCTTAACATCAGGTTGTGATTACCACCCTGCCTTTGGACATTTGTACTGTAACACCAGAGTATTGGATTGTCAGCCATAGCTTTAGGCTATTAGTCTTCTGCCAAAGATAGACCACACTTGCCAGTAATTTCACCGGCTGTCTTAGTCTCCACGCCGCAACATTACAAGAAGATTTCCTAATAATTAAAGTAAGGAATTTCCACACTGAAAACATTTAAATTTCCTTTCCAGCTACATCGAAACGTTTCGGCAACTCCAGTAGAATTACCATTAAGGGCTTTAAAATATAAAGCCCCACTTAACGTCAACTCTTGAAAGGCGCAACAGAGTCGCTGAAATATTACCGAATTAGCTCGGTCCCGATCAATAAGTAGTTGTCAATCCTCAAAGCCTGAACGCTCTCTTAAGGGTCCTATACAACAAAATTACTGGATCGTTGAGATAAAGTACGTAAACGGACTAAATTAACACGCCAAAGCCGCCAAGCATGTCAACGGGTCGGTGATTTTTGTGTGAAGAGGCCTTGTAAAATTACTTGATTTTTGCTCTTTAGTCTTATCAACTTCTAAAAAGTTGAACCACCATGTTTGTCGAAGATAAAGATTGCTTCCAGTCTCTAGCCTGTTCATTCAAATGTAATGTATCAAGTTGTGTTGTCATATAGAACCAAAATAGTCTGCTCCGTCAAAATTATAATTTAATTCTTGCTTATCTCGGTTTTAAACTTATGAAACTTTCTTGGTTAGGCCTTTCTGATTGTTCCGGATCAAAATTTAATAATTGACGATCGCTGTTTGTAGTCTTTGCTTTGTGATAAAATTGGAAATGCTTAAGTCTCAAAAGGCTTAACGTAATTTATTTGACCGCCCAATAACCCTGCAATAATGGTACCCTTTCAGCCATTTCCATCCGAAAATAATGACTGTTGACAGGCAGTTTAAGTAGAATGGTGGAACGTTTTAACGGATTACGCCAGTGGCTTTAGGGAATGAATGGAAACCATGGGATTTGTGCCCGCTAAGCCTGATTAAAGCCCCAAGTCTCAAGAAGCGCTGAGAGGAATTGTCAAGCAGGCGCAGCTCCGAGGCCGTAAAAGCCGAACGGGAACTAAACTAATCGGAAGAACTAAATATACACATAAAGCAACTAACTGGGAAATTGGAATTAACGTTACACTAGGGAAAATTCATGTTGTTTACTGGCTTTGAATAAGTTTTTCTTGTGTATAATATTACAATTACCTGTGTATGAACATTTTAGATAAAATTGTTACGAGTTTGATCGTACTGACTTTGGTCATCCTCTCTAATTGCAATTTAAAGTATTTGTTAACGAGCAAACGGGTCATCTGATGAAAAGCAATAACCGCCATCCATGGACACCCATAATATAAGTGGGTAATGGATAATTAAAAAAAGAGTGGTATCTCGTTTTTAGAAGATCCCTAAGTTGTAAAGAAATACTTATTAGTGCCGCTACCTCAGGATATAAGCTTCGATGTTAGAGGCAGTATTGTCAATACGTATTCTTATACAATATACTAGCGAATTTATATTGCATTGCATCGATTTATCTGTGGACACGTCTTCCGTACAAAGAGTCCTTCTACGACCTCTTTCTTCGCACTCCGCCTCGAGCAGTTCCCTCGATAAAATATTCGTATGCAAATACACTCGCACCTCCATTATAACTCGTATTATGCCGCGTTATATTATTTGATTTATAACAAAGCGAAATGGTATTGTTTGGTGACAATAGAAGTTAGATAACTCGGGTTTTTAATTTCAGTAACCCTGATAAACCTTTAATTGGAACAACTTCGCAAACTCAACAGATCAAGACTGCATTGTTGATTTTTAGGCTACAAGCACACGGTCTGGGACCTTACCATGACGTCTTAATGCGTTTCAGTTTAGGTTTGCTCGCTGTCAGATTCATACTAAAAGTGACAGCTAAAACTTGAACTGAGTCGGAATCAGGACGTCATGGTAAGGCCCCGATGTCGGTTTACTTACAAGCTTATAAATATAGTAATTAGTTCCGCATAGTCTGATGCGGCAAGATCTTATGTAGACACATACTTTTGAGCAGGACTTTAAACATGTGCAATCGATGAATGAGGAACAGTTACAACGCCTTCCAAAACAAAGCTTATAAAGTGATGCTTAAATACACTGTTTATAAGATAATTAATACTAGGTATCTTAACTACGATTTGTACAACGTCTACAGCTAAGGGTTTAGTTCCGTCGGATATATGTTTATAGTTATTTTTCACTTTTTTTTAGTCAAGTAGGTATGTAGACCGCCTATTGTATACTTTTTTATTTGTTTCTGTATTGTTTTGTACTAATTTGTGGTGTTCAATAAAGAGTATTTGTATTGTATTGTATTGTATTGTATTGTATTGTATTGTATGTAATTTTGCGGTCTTTGGAAGGCTGCTATGTTTTTCATAGGAATCCAAGATTCCATAGACTCAGAATCAACAAAGACATCAGATATATACCACATTTTTTTGAAGAAACACAATAGCACAAGTTATTCCGACATTTTAGACTGGTATTCATTATATTAAAGTACAGGATAACACAAGAAGAAAGGAATTTCTATTGTCTTTCATCCACTCGGATTGTAAATGAAATAACTGAAATGCTTAGTGATTTGTTTTGTTGTGAGATTCTTAATGAGAATAGGACTAACAATAAAATTGTCTATTTTAGTTCACATAGAGAAGAGCCCTTAACCTTATTATACGATGTTCTAACGACAACACCATGATGAGAGAAAAACATCTCCCTTTCTTTTTTTATCTATGGATTCTGTCCGAAATAAATGGTTTTTTTTTTTTTTTTAACTTACATTCATCATCAAGCCAAAATACGTTCACATACAAACATAAATCACGTCTTTCTCCCTCATGGGATAGACAGAGCCTAAGGTAGACCTAAAGGCCACGTCTAACATAGGCCTCTTCCGTAATAAAATGTTAAACTAAGCCGTGTACAGACGATTAGGTATTTGTTCACTACGGAACCTCTGACTGACTCATCAAAGCCCAGACCAATCCTAGATAATTTCAGTTGAAAAATTTTGTGAGCGAAACGCCATTTTTCCGAGTTTCTGATTGTGCTACCAAATGGAAAGTCAGTGAAAATATAGCCGCCTGTATCGGTCGGGATTCCCATACTTACCCTTGGCCCTCGTGCCGACCGAAACTTATCAGAATCAAGAAAAAAAAAATTTCAATGTTTTTTTTTTTCAAACCCCTCTAATTTTTTTTTGAGCTAACGCAAACGAAAAACATTATTACTACAATCAACTACATACCAAAATCTATGAGAATCAAGAAGAAAAAAATGGATTTTTCCAATGTCGGGTTCTAAGGTCGGGTGCTAAGAAAAAAAAAAATTTTTTTTTTTTCAACTACAAACAAAATGTTTTCCACTACAATCAACTACTAACGACTCTGTTCAAGAATCAATTACTAAAATTGAGTTTCGGCAAAACGGGGTGATGAGTTTTTTTCAAAGTTGGGTGCTAAGTTCACATAGCTAGACGAAACCCTTCGAGTACGAGTTATACATAGAGGTTACGTGGAAAGTTACCCCGTTATTCATACACGCTCTATAGGCTTCTGCTAACTTAGCAATCGTTTGTCCTTATCTGTGAAAGGTAAATTTCAAAGTGACAGATAAGGACAAACGATTACTAAGTTAGCAGAAGAGCGTTTATGAATAAGAGGGTTAGAAGTAGAAGTAGAAATATTTATTACATAAGCCGTGGTAGCCTAGTGGTTTGACCTGTGGCCTCTCAAGCAGAGCGTCGTGGGTTCAAATCCCGGGCTCGCACCTCTGAGTTTTTCGGAATTTATGTGCGAAAATTACATTTGTAATTTGCCATGAGCTTTTCGGTGAAGGCAAACATCGTGAGGAAACCTGCACACATCTGCGAAAAAATTCAATGGTGTGTGTTAAGTTCCCAATCCGCACTGGGCGCGCGTGGGAACTATAGCCCAAACCCTCCAATACACGGAGGAGGCCTATGCCATGAGGCACGCCGAATTTCGCGACAATTTAATAAATAATAAAAAAAAAACGACAATAACAACAACAACAACAACATGTACTTACCGATATTGTAGCGAATTCGGAATAAAAAGTGTTATAAAAAAAAAAAACTGTGGGTGTACATAGTTGACAAGAAGTACATGGTAGGTATCAAGTTATCAACAGATACCCGTTCCGGGCATACAATATGTAACAAGCAAACTACACATAAATAATTATGACAATAACAACAACAAAATAAGGACAGATTTTGAAGGAATAAGGAACTTTCCTACGGGATGAAGCCGGTGGAGTAATCTAGTAGCGTGGTCTGAGAGTAATCGATCTGGCTAGTCACATGAATGCATTCCGGGCTTATCCTATATCTACTAAATCCATTCAAATTATCTGTGTTATCGGCTAAACATGGCTTACTGCAAACATAAGTGCCCTGGATTAGTGATAAAAACATCGCTTCACAGTCATACGGAAGAATAAAAGATCGTGCCAAAAATGAAAATAATTCGAAGTCCACCTTAATCCTAAAACCAGTACAGTAGGCGGCAAAATAGGTAAAACGTGGAGGGGATATGCGCAGTATGAAAAAATCATCATTTTCATACTGCGCTTATCCCCTCCACGTTTTACTTATTTGCCGCCTACTGTAATAAGATTTTTATCCCGCAGACCATTTTGGTAAACTACGAGTAGGTTATTGAACCAATAGAATATAAGTATAAGTATTATCAATAAGTTGTTGAGGTACTGAACCTGAGTTCACTAATTTATTCCTTTTGATCCCAGCAGTAAAAGCAAACCCACATACGGATAAAAGGGTATTTTAAGCATAAGAACTTAAAATATGACGTAACTGAAGATTATGGCACACTCATAACATAATACATTCCTAATGTGAATCACGATTTGACAAGATTGAAGACCTTCGACATGAACTTGAACTTTTCGTAAACGCGTCGCAAAGTCTCAGTTCTATTTAAAACGTTGTTATACAAAATGATACTTTAACCGAAATCGATTCTTAATAATAAAGTATGCAAAACAGGTGAACCAACTGCAAATTTCCATTAGAGTTATCAATAATTCATTAGTAGATTTTACGTTCGAACCAAACTTGGTGTTTGTCTAAGCAGTGTCTGGAATTATTATTCGTGAGACTTTCCTAAAAAAAGGCATTTGTGATCGGAGTAAAAATTGATTTACCAACTTAAAAATTAAAAATTTATCTAACCGGTGGATACCTCCCATCAGATTTTTTTTGAGTTTAAGAAAGACTATGTAAATAAATGTACCTACTTATAACGGTACGAGTAAGTAAATAGTTAATTTTATGATGTTCTATCTACAATTATATTCAATACAATCAAATTCCTTTAATCTTCCATAGCAGAAAGTAACAACCGTTGGTAAAATAATTGACAACATTCATTTTTATAACACCTGAAAATGTATATATGGTTCGAAAGCATTTTGCCTCCTGATCACTGCAATATGTTTATATAATTTTAATATCGCTTATTATAAAAAATCAAAATTAATTAAAAATATGTCCTAATTATACCAAAACTACCACAGGATAGGTGAAACACCTTTGCCTTTTTCACGAGAAAAAATAAGCGACCATAATTTTGTAATTGACAACTTCAAAGTACAAGGGGTGCAACTCTTAAATTCTATTTTTGAAGGTCGTTGCATACCTTCTCTCTCACTCTCAAGTTAATGACTATATTAGTATGAGCGGAACAGCACGAAGCGAACCTCGAAAATCGAATATCGGAGAATAAGGCCTGACATTGACAATTTGAAATTGACGTCAGATTTTTTTCTATACAGAAAAGACAAAAGGATAAGTGTCTATTCTGTGATAGTATCGGAGTTACGCCCTTTTAGAATAAGCAAAAATTAATAAATTAATTATAAATTAAATACAAGCCCTGGCGAAAAAATTAAACTGTCAGCATGTTCATCTTTTCAAACAAAATACAGAGAACCATTAAAATTATAGGCTCAGAAATATGAAATGTTGTCAATTATAATCGTAACCTAAAGATAAAAACGGGTAGCCGCACTCCTAATATGTCACGCTCACAACAGACTGGCGATATATTGAGTTTGGTAGGTTGCCCAAAATACAACGATGCGTGCAATGAAGAACCCTGGACGACAGTCGCCATTCCGCCCACACCCCACTGTCCGAGCATCGACAATTCGACACGTTGCTTTAGTACCGCCTTACCGGCTACCTACGACGAATCACCGTGCTCCAATTAAAGTGAGATATCGTCAAGCCACCACAGTGTGTCCACACATAGCGCTGAATAGAAAAGTGGGCAAATATTAAGTATGTCCCAAAAAGACACTCGTAACAGAGTAATTAATAGACTTTAGAAAATCGTTTGAAAATAAAAATTAAAGAACGGAGATGAATTACTTTTTTTTTTCTAGCCCCATTCGATTGTCGGTTTTCACTCAATTTAGAATTTACATTCAACAATGGCGTCGTTGCTATCATCTTTCCGTAGACTAGACTCACTAGTCGCTTTCGATACCAATCGAGCACGTTCGTAACAACCTAACCTAAAAATTACATTTTTGTTATATGCTTTTTTTGCTGACTGTACTTTTTGTTGACACATGCATTGCCATCCGTTCTACATACGTGTACCAATTTCAAGTCAATCAGAATAACCGTTGAAGAGTTCCCTCCTGCAGAGACGATCCTGGCTGGGTCACCAGAACTCGACTACCAGTAGGCTTATTGTCTAACTCGCTCGCAATCGCCATCGTTTTCATTTTGACAGTTCTTGTATGAATGTGACAGCTAGCTGATTCCGATGCCAATTGTCAGCCCATACATTAACTGTCAAAATGAACACGATGGCGATTGCGAGCGAGTTAGACAATAAGCCTTCTGATTATTGTAATGTCATCCGATTTACTCATGAAAAATTTCAGCTGAATCGGTTGAAGATATCTGCTTCAAAATTGAGTTGCAGGATTCCACCCGGACGTATAAATAATAAATAAATAATATCTTGGGACAATTGACACCAATTGACCTAGCTCCAAACTAAGCAAAGGTTGTAATATGGGCAACGGATAAACATACTTATATAGATAAATAAATACATACTTGAATACATATTAAACATCTAAGACTCGAGAACAAATATACATTATTTTCATACAAATATCTGCCCGACGGGGGATCGAACCCGGGACCTCGAGCTTCATAGTCAGGTTCTCTAACTACTAGGCCATCCGCTCGTCAACCAACATGCATACATACCTACATTCGCAACAAGTTAAAAAAAGCTTGTAGGTAATTATAATAAAAAGGAATTCGTCACCGTTAGCTAGCACCGAACAAGGAAACACAAGGAGCGGATGTCGTAAACAAAACATCGGACCAGAGTTTCTTAATAAACGGAAAAATCCGTACAACCTTCACAATCAGCGGACCAAAAGTGACCTACTTGCAAGCATGTGTGAACACGTGAAGCACACTTGGGTAAATAAAGATGTAACATTATTGTTGTTGCACACAAAATATACATTGGCCTGCTGGTGATACGTGGAAAAATTCCAATCGAAACGTTGTGCACCTTTTATTCATGTTTAATATTTGGAATCTCTAACAGAAGAAGTCTCATGGACTTTGAAATAAATTAAGAGCATTGAACTAATAACACCTTCAACGAATGCAAAGGTCAGTCAAATTGTTAGTTAACATAGACATCTATTTATAATCGGGCAGTTTAAGCTTGGAAATACACAGTTTTTCATGTTTTTATAGACACAAATCTTCTTTTTCTAAACTAGATCTTTACCTAATAAACTACCACCTAACTTATGTTAAAAAAAATAATGCTACCACTCCTTATTTTCAAACCAATCTGCGCTATAACTATTTTGTTCCAGCGTGAGCCATCTTAGAAGGCAATGATCTCATCCGAACCAAAAAAACTGATGTTTGGTTTTTACTCCAGTTCCACATAGATAACATTTAAACACACGTGTTTTGTTTTAGAATTATCTACTTTTAACCTTCGATTCTAAACAGTCAACGGAAATCAACGGTTGAATTCGAATTATGAATAGACTATTTTGACAATTCATTTGTTTCGCTACTAAGCGACGCATTTTGGTTGATTATAGTGCTAGCGAGCGGTACAGCCAGAAATTCAGTAAAAAGCTGCAAATGTCGTTAAAAGCGAGAAAATCGGAACGATGGATCTTTAGGCCATAATAATCAATTTGACCCGTAGCACGAAAAAAAAGAAGAGGAGTAATTATAAACATCATTTGCACCTTTGATTAATGGTCCAGATTGAAACGCAATTGGAAACGCAAACATTAAATCATTAAGTTATAAATCATCATCAAAGCTGGTAATATTAATATGTTAAACAGTCGCATTCAAGCTGTGCGTAAGCTGTAGGTTATTTGATTCCTTCTAGTCAGCATACCTCATAAAATAACGTAGGTACACATGCATCTACAAAACAGGATTCCATGTGACTTTAAAGATTTATCACTGCTGTTAAAATACATATGCTAGATTGCAATTAACATTGTAGTAAACAAATTTAGAACAGGACGCGACTTCTGAGTTCTGTTGCGACAGGCCCTAATAGGCTAACGCCAGCACGTACTTAAAGCATTTCGTTCTTCAACTAATATGCGTGTGCAAAAGTAATAGGATACTTTGCATTCGAGATAAATACGTACATTTGCTGTGATTCTGCTCGTACCTCTGTGCTATTCTGTTGAAACGAACGTAAAATATTCAGATCTTATCAACTCTTTTAGACGCAGGCAATGCACGTTGCTCTTAATAGTTATTCCAGTGACTTGCAAAGGTGCAACTGTGTTTCTGTAAAGCTTAAATTATTTCTTTTTGTATTGCAATTCACCAGTCTACCTGCACTCAAACTTATTCTTACACCATACTTACCTAATTATAATTAAAAGTAATCTATCGTACGCATCGTAGCAGAATCAAGAGAGCTTTCAATGAACATACACATAATTTCGTCTTTAATTAAGCTAGCACAATCCGTCGTTGTGTCGTGTTTAATCTAACTGCTTAATTAATGGCCAGTGGCACATTATGATCTTTAACCGCACTGTTGCTAATCAGTTCACTGTGGATACATTATAAGACACAGACAGACGCCACTCAGCAATCCTGTGTATGCACATTTATTAAATTCTTCAAGCCTTGCTCACTCATCTCGCTAAGGCGATGTGGCCTGGATATTTTATGTAACCCTAGCACATCAGTGGAAGATGAGATCTGCTTTGTATGGGTTTGCTCTGTTAACGACTGTAGTTGAATAACTGAAATTTTCGACGTGACTGGTTCCCACAGTAATATATTTTTTTGTGCAAAATCTCATCTCATAATTCAGACTATAATTATCTTGAAACACGATCGGAATCTTAACCAATATTTACACTACCTGCCGCGATCGTAGGAAATCAAATCGGAAATTAATGCAAATTGTTATAGTGATTTAGCTAACTTTCAGACCATTTTAGATGGAATACACTAATAGTTTCGAAGTCACAATATATATATTTTTTTATGTGAATAGGAAGGCAAACGAGCAATTATTCTGTGGTAAAAGAAAACCGTTAGATACATCCGACGACGTAAACTTTTAGCGAAACTGATTTATGATCTTATTTGACGCTTCTAAAACAAGTTCAATTTTCGCCAAATTGATAATTTAAATTAAATTGATTCTAAACAGAAAGATCTGCTCAAAGAAAACCGCAAATTCAAACTCATTGAACAGTAAAAAGGGGCACAGCTTTAAATGTCAGCCATCGTGCATGTCCAAATTAAAAATACTTGGAAGCCTTTGTGTCTATATAATCAAGGGGGCCGAAAATCGATTTTCGAAGTTCGTATCACACCGTCCCTCGCAATCTCAAATTAAATTATTATAACTGTTAGTGTGAGCGGAAATGCACAAAACAAACTTCGAAATCGAATTTCGGAGCATAAGGCCGCACACACGCAAATTACAGAGGGTATTATATTACATTGATCGCACCAAAATATCATTCGAAAATAGTGCAACACTTCTATAAAGCGGAAAGACGGTTCAATCAGTAGTTTGAAGAGTATCAACTCTTTTCCAAAATGATGTACCTACTTAAGGCATTTTTGGCATAAATTTGAAGTATTTTTTTTCTTTTTAATGGTTGTTTCTCAGATTATAAATAAGTCTTTTTTGCGTGGGTTTTTTTAATGTTTAATAATTATAACCTATTCATGCAACACTTAAATGTCGGCACTTGAAATTCTAAACATGCTCAGAACTTCCGACCGACGAGTATTTTGGCATTGCGCCTGCACTGTACTCGGCACAATAATACATACAGACGTCCTTCCCCACTCGCATAGTGTATACAGACATCTAATGCATACCATGCCCATACTAAAAGCAGCAAGTGGGGATTATTACTGTTGAATTGCTCCCGCATGTAGATTCAGTATTTCTATTGCTTTATCGTTGTATTGCTTGAGTTTCTCAGTCTTGTGATTTTCCATACTAATAAGTCTGATGGTATTATGGTACCTATTTGGTAACAACACCGGATTACGGAAGTTTTTTTTTAATTTTCGTGCGGTTATCCGACAGTAATAAGTGAATAATTAGGTGTAATAAATTTATTAAATTTGCCACAAAATCATTTACGTTTCTTTCGTGGTTTCGTGGTGGTCAGTTTTAAATAGATACAGATATTCATTATCATCATTCGTGTGTTTTACAAAGAAAATTTCCCATTTTGAAATAATTCTCGAAACAGAATAAGTTTTCGGAGAAGGGGTAAACCCCTAACACTAGACGCACTTTGGACCTGATAAGAATGACAATGATAGGATTAAACGAACTTACCTGAAGTGAAGTTCGATCCTGATTATATGAAGTACTTAGTCCGAGATAACTATGTAGTTCCGTCCTTTCTTGCTACTTGAACGCGACGTATAAAGACACCATAAACAAAAAACAGCACCTGTCAATACTAATCACATATGTCATTACGTTTAGAGTCGTCATAATAAGGCCTAGGGGGATAGTAAGAAAGTGACTATCCGTGAGGAGGGCGGGAGGCTCCCTTATCTCGGACTAAGTACTTCATATAATCAGGATCGAACTTCACTTCAGGTAAGTTCGTTTAATCCTATCATTATATTCGTACTTAGTCCGAGATAACTATGTAGATGTTTAGAGCAAAAATAAACATATTTATAAACATCCAAATTAAATTTCGATAGGTATTTATTTTCTTAATAATAAATCAAAATGAACATAATTATTTAAAACAACAAAAATCAGTAACATTACTTCTTATAATTTTAAAACCACAGGAAATCCTAAGAAAATCAGCCTTTGGTAGTTTACATTCTACATTTAAATTTAAAATCTTAACATTATTTTAATGAATAATTAGGCAATGCCACAGATTGGGCAAATACATTTTGTGCATTACACTCAATGATTAGAGGTCTGTTATAATGTCTCGCAAAGGTAGACCACCTGCTAGACCACCCAACAGCTTTTTAAAAAACTGTCTGTTGTGAGACCTGTACGGTATGCTGGCGACGATGCTGCGTGCCTAATTGAATGTGAAGAAAACTTATTGACATCAATACTACTGTCTTTCATCACTAATTTGAGCCATCTACTTATTGTTTGTGTTGAAGCTGGTTTGTGAAGTTTTACAGTCAGAAATAATTTAATGCAGTCACTATCTGTCTTAAGTCATTAGTTCTTTTTCAAATATTCTAACAGGGTCTATACCGGGCAAAAGTCTGGATTATTACTGAAACATGGTAGAGATAATTTATTCATAAACCGTCTTGAAGCTGAGGTTTTTTGGATATCTGATAAAAATATGTCGACGCCTTCTTCATAATTTAATTTAATCTACTGTAATTAATTAGCGACCGCATTTAGACCCTCTGTCCTGTAGTCAAAACTAATACAATAGACTTTAAAGTGAGCTCTTTTAAATTTAAAGTTTCTAAAGGATAATAATAACAATAATAATAACAAAAGATATTTATTCAACAGTTTGCAATCTACAGATACCAGTATTTGAGGTAAGACAGAACAGTGGCTGGGTCCCAGGTACTTGATTATGATTACTTGAGTATTAGGTATACCTGGGAGTAGTTTATAAACTCCCCTACACCAGCGTTTTATTCTATCGTCATTATCAGATCTATAATTATGGCTATCTAAAATTAAAGACCAAGTTAACCGTTAGCAATTCAAAGTTTGGCTTCTTCTTGAAATACTAACATTAAATATGATATAATCTTGGGTACAACAACGCTTACTACATCTTCATTATGAGTTTTACAGAATTGCCACCACTGTCTTAAACGTGAATCATATTGCTTAAAGCTATTCTTGGCTAGAGATACTATTAGGTATCATTCTTCTCTTCATTGATTCCCTGATAATATACAGGCCCCCAGGGTAAGTTGAAGATGTAAGGGATGTGGTGACCATACTTCTGAGCCTATGAGAAATTTTAACAATGGATACCAGGCTTGGTTGGGCCATACTGGAAATACTAATATTCCTGTTGTTCTATCGGTCTTAATTTTACGCAATACTTTTAAGACTAATGAGAATGGAGGGAATGTTTAAAATAACCTCCTCCATTCGACTGTAAAGGCGTCAATGTTCCATGCAAATGGATCCCTGTGCTAGGAAATGTATTTAACACATTTTTCATTAAAACGAGAAGCAAACAGATCAATAGATAGATACCCTATTGAGTCAACTATTGTTTGAAAGACTTCTTGTGATAATTCCCATTTTATATCCTGATTTGAACTCTGAGATTTATAATCTGTCTCAGAGAGTTATCTTTAGAATTAATATATGATGCAAGAATCCATAGATGTCTTGCTTCGCATCAATTCCAAATTTGTCTTGCAAGGTTATTTAACAGTGGAAATTGAATAGAACCCATCCTATTTATATAGGAAATGGCAGTAGTATTGTCAATTCGTAATAAAATCTCATCTGCAAGGCATCATAAAGCAAAATATAACGCTAATAACTCTAGATAATTAATGTAATTTTTATTTTCTTCTATTGGCCAACTTCCCTTAGCACTCTTTCCATTACATACTGTACCCCAACAACTAAAGATGCATCTGGGAAAATCTCTAAAGCAAAATTATATTGCTTTATGTGGCCTAGTCCTAATATTATTCTTCCACCATGTGAGATCTTCTTTGGCCTTCTGGCCAATGGTAATAATGTTATCATAATTACCCACAACCATTCCAAAGCCCTAAATTTTGCTGCTTCAAAATTTATTGTATACACAAAACCATTAGATATTATTGGGTGCCGTTTCATTAGCATAATTTCATTTTACTAATTTCAAAAATCATAATATTATTACCGAGCATAAACTTCAAGCAATATAACATTCATTAGTCATAACAACGATTGCAATAAATTCATTTCCATATTCGATAATTCAATATAATAGTTAAAATCCATAACGACATTTAGAACAATGATTAGAGGGTATAACATTATGCAAAATATGTTTAATAAGTAAGCGAACTATCTCTTGTCGCATATTTAAATTTGGCTGGTGCCGAATGCATAAAACATTTGCATTGTGCGAGCGAGCGAAGCGAGCGAGCAAGACGGTTCGGAGCAGAAGCGATTTGGATAGGTTAGGTTCAGAAGGCTAAGGCGGGAGCGAAGCGTAGCGTAGCTTCCGCCTTAGCCTTCAATGTTAGTTTTTTTTTTTTTTTTTTTTTTTTTTTATATTATTATTATTATTATTATTATTATTATTATTATTTAATTATTATTATTATTATTGTTGGTACGGGTTTCCGATCACGGGCCCATGGGGACCCATTATGATTATTAATTAATTATTATTATTTTATGCAAATTGATATTATGATTTGAGAAATTCGGCAATTTGTTTAAATGTATATTGTTTTTGTATGATCTCAATATTTCGAGATTGAAATTCTGATATTTGTGTTATGAGAAATTAAAACTTGCAAAAATCGTTGTTATGACGAACATTACACACCCTAAGATGTTGTCATCCATACTGAAACTAAACTACCTAACATCCTAGTTCCTAACTAAGCAGTAATCTAAATTTAAATAATTCTAAATTATCCTCCGCAGTCTTTCCCATTTTATATTTGTATGGGCTAATGTCACCTTTACAATCTATTTGGAAACCAAAAAATTCTGATATTAAGTGGAGTAAAATTACTCTTTTCCCCATTTATGACAAAATCAAGACATAGTAAATGTCTTTTTTAAAATTTTTTCATTACTGACACATTCATCATAAGTTGAGCCCAGACAAATCAGATCATTGACATAAACCAGTAAGCGAATGCCGTCTTATCTTAAGATATCCTATCACCGGCTTTAACAAATTTGTGAAATGGAATGGTGCGGTGCTTATGCCAAATGGTAAGCAATTGTATTTATATAACCCGAATTAAATTGGAACCTTAAATATTTCTTATGTGTTATTTATGCATTAGGCATAGGTATATGCATTGATATTCAGACTGTCAAAGTCTTTGATAAGTTGTGAATAACTTGACACTTGCCAAGCCCGTTTCTAACTGTTTACAGTTGATAGGGACCAGCAATGACTCGAGAAGTTTCTCTTTAATTTACTTGGGCAGGCAATATACAATGATATACTTTATTGTATTATAAAACTGATCATGCACCTTGTCTCCATACTGTTTCTCACCAGTATTCGACTCACCTAGTGCCGACAAAATATCAGTCACTTCTTCTGAGTCACTTTGATCAGAATTATTTATTTGCTTATTAATTAAGTAATCTGAGTTTCTAATTCTGATGCTACAGGTTCCGTTTTTGGGTCAAGCTCTGGTATTTGAGCTGAATTATATGCAGGCAAAAAGTAAATACCAAGCCTGAATTTCAAAACAAAAATTTGTTTATCCCAAACAATTTAGGTTAGGATCGTGACAAACATGTCAAGGTTTGACCATTGGCCATAGTATTGACTATCCAACGGATAGAAAGCAAAATCGTCACACGATAATGCTTTTAAACAGAGTTAATTATACTCAAGTCTCCATACAGTGAGACGTGTAGGTACATAGCATTCCCACGGAATGTACGTACGTTCTCATCTCTTCGTAACTATTTTTTGGGAAAAGCTTTCCCGTGTTGCAATGAACTTATAATTATAAGGAAGAGAGATGTATATTTCTTTGCCTAAACCCCCTGTATTATATTAATCCTAATCACTTACCCTTTGGAGAAGCCGATGTTCTGTAGAAATTGCGTCGTACTTTTTCCTATCTCTATCCAACCTTTTCTCTAATTGCAGTATTCTCTTTTTGGCATGGTGCAATATAATATTTTCGATAACTGATACAATAAAAAGTATTTTTCCCGAAAGAAAAAACATCTTTTGTGTCGATTGCGCTCCAGCGCGAAATGACAGATGACATATGTGATTAGTATTGACAGGTGCTGTTTTTTGTTTATGGTGTCTTTATACGTCGCGTTCAAGTAGCAAGAAAGGACGGAACTACATAGTTATCTCGGACTAAGTACGAATATAATGAAAATATAATAATCGTAATAATACTTTTCCTACAAGGCTCAGAAAAAATACTCAAATGCCTCAATAACCATAGACAGTAAAATTAACAATTTTATCTTTTAATTCCAGGGGAGTCAATTCAGTTTATTTGTTACTAGCGACCCGCCCCGGCTTCGCACGGTATATTATGCATGTATTATACATATAAACCTTCCTCTTGATTCACTCTATATATTTAAAAACAAATCAAAATCCGTTGCGTAGTTTTATAGATTTAAGCATCCAAATGGACATAAGGACAGAGAAAGCGACTTTGTTTTATACTATGTAAATGAACACAAAATATTTACCTTGCTACTCCGCTACTTACGTGCAAGATAACCAAGCTTGTGCGAAATATGTACGTTTTGCATGCAAGCCCTCCCACCACTACTACCACACAAAACGCACACAAATCCCACAAACTTAATTAATCCTAACACCACACAAACACTGACGCGCGTTTCGATCCCTCTACGGGATCATTCTTAGATCATTCCCGTAGAGGGATCGAAACGCGCGTCAGTGTTTGTGTGGTGTTAGGATTAATTAAGTTTGTGGGATTTGTGTGCGTTTTGTGTGGTAGTAGTGGTGGGAGGGCTTGCATGCAAAACGTACATATTTCGCACAAGCTTGGTTATCTTGCACGTAAGTAGCGGAGTAGCAAGGTAAATATTTTGTGTTCATTGAAATGGACCTCCGCAAAGTAACGCCTGATTCAATAAAATATTTATACTATGTAGTGAAGTAGGTGACAAAATAATTTAAGGCTGTAATTGTTTATTATTTTCTTTACTCGTATTTTAAATTGAACATAAATTATTATAACTGGAACAAAATCGGACATCTAAGCGTATTATTTCCATAATAATAGCAACATTCCGTACGCTATCTTTGCATTAAAGGAATCTTGACAGCCAATCACAATATCAATAGAGCGTTGTTAATTACTCTCATGATTATGGATGACAGTCGATAAACAAGGCAGAGACGAAAATAACACAGACATAGAATAATAAAAGTGAACTACCTATGTATTCCGCGTAATATTCATTATATTATAATGCTATTATTTATAGAGAGTCAGCTAAACAAAACATTTTTTGTTAAAAAAGTGACACTTTATTTAAATATCTAATTTTTACGAAGGAATAAAATCAAGGATGTTTCATAATCTACACACTCAGACGACTGAATGCGGTCTGCTACTCATCTCATTTTTCCTACAAGCAATTGAGCTTTATTTATTAGGCTAAGATCAAAGTAGGCGTTTCTTTAAGGTACCTCTCTTGGTTCTAACTTTGGCCAATTATCCCATACCACTGCCAAAAATAACACTGTGAGATGATTTTCTAGTGACAGTACAGATAAAGGAATCAAGATTCTCAGTGCATAGTAGTAATGAGTTGTTGTTGTCTAAAACCGGTTTAAATATTCCTTGCAAATTTGACGAGAAAAAATATTATTGTTTAACATAATAACTTTAAACTCAGAGATAAACATAATGAAGTAAGGTAAAGCCAAACTCTCTACAAGCTGAAGGCCAAGTGGAAAAAATAAACGGTAGCGAAAACAAAAGAAGGCATTCCTTTGGTGACACTTGCGTTTCTAAGATACTTGTATGTAGGTAACTCAAAAGTCAGAGGTGAGAAGAATTCTGAGCCACTTTCACTTTGAGTTTTGTTTCCTTCTTCTACGAGAGTTATTTCTTTAATAAGAACTCGTACCTTCAAAGTTCGTATCTACAAGTTTTAAAAGGCAATGACCTCGCTACTGTAGTGCATCGGGGATGTTTGCTGAAGCACAAGTGGACTGTTTTTACGCCACTATGCGTAAGAGATGTGCGTCCCTGGTGCGCAGGGTGCGGGAGAGCTCCAACGGCATTCTGAGCATGATTGCCGGCAGACTTGACTGCTCGTATGTGAGCCGTTGCTGTGCTGTATCGGGCGGTATGGTACAGGATTGGCTCAAAATTTGATTTTAAGTTGTAATTTTAGATAATTTGTTACTAACCTAGTCTTAAGAATACTAACACTATTGAGTCATGGTTACTTGAATAAACGAATATTATTATTATTATTATTTATTATTAATGACAATACAACAACTAGAACATACTATATATCTACTTACGATGCTGCATAAAGCCTTACAATTATTATCTCTATAGAGAGTTATCAAAAAAAGAATTAAAAACTTATGCAGGCGTTTATTGAATCTTCAAAATAATAAAATAATGGATGCAAGCGCCAAGATAAAAAATATTTACAACATCAAACGTTATAAAAGTCAGCTAAATAAGAAACATAAGATAGATTGGATTTCTTCACACCGAAAAGCCAAACACATCAATCGTGTTTAGGGTTCCGTAATGTAATGCGAAGGGTCCACATGCCGTCCCCTATCACTCACTCCACAATCCAGGGATACAGCGGACCGATTTTGCCCAAAGTTCGCTGAATATTAGTTTCGGTACAGACTAAAGTTTCAACTGTTGTCAATCATTTACGAGGAAAATATATGAGGCAACTTTACAACTAAACTTTTATGACAATGTGGTAGTAGCGATAGCAATATTAAAAATGGGAGCCGCTACGAACCTCAATGCCTACCGCAAAAAGTTTTTAGTGTTTAATTAGTAGTTACATGATTAATTGTCGTTGAAATCATTTGTCGCATAAAAAACGGGCCAAGTGCTTGTCAGACCACGCATAAAGTAGTGTTCCGTAGGTTAGGTAAACGAAATGAAGTTGAAATAGTTGCCACAAGTAGGTATACTTGAGCCGTCGGCAGGAAAGTGCATCTTCAAAGCAAGCAGAACAATAAGAGTTTTTAATGATTCACGGTTAAGTTCATTCGAAATATTATAAACGGGATGTGAACCGCGATACAGTTGCATGATGTATGCAAATGTATCGAAATATCGGGTGCTCAATAAAGGTAATCGCGGTTCACATCCCGTTTATAATATTTCGAACAAGCAGAACAAGTTTATCGATTTCCGAAACTATTAGATTGGCATTGTTTTGTTTGTTTATTTATTGCGCTCCGTGGTTGGTTTTCATATTTTTTGAACCAAAGTTGTCAATGAGGTTAATTAATCCAATCCAATCATAATAGTCTTTAAACAATGAAAACTTATTAGCTGAACTGAGATTGTTGATTGGTTGAAATTTGTAGTAAGTGTGATTTTTAATGTCTCATATTTTATTTGTTACCTCTTGCTCTGTCTACCTCATAAGGGATATAGACGTGATATATGTATGTATGTATATCTTTTATTTAACAACTTGGCTGTCGTTCACGCTTGGCCAATTCACGCCAAGCAAATCAAGTATGGTATGAATAGAATGGACGGCTTAATTTGAATAAGGAATTTGCGCCAAGGCAGTCATCGATCGGAGCAACGTACGATAAAATTTATTTGGTCAAGTTACAAACATATCTGACGTTAACTGTATCAAGGTTACCTAAATCAATGGCGTAAGACAGTTATCTACGTTATTGTATTACAAACATGTGCATGTATCTCATAGCTCGTCCAACGAAGCCCAAAAACAGTCTCGGGGGAAAAAACTCGTGTATAAGCGAATTTCGGCATAGTTGTAGAGAATGGTGTTTTAACTAAAAGTACTGATGGGTAGGGGTGGAGCTAACGGGTGGGGGTTTTAGTTTTTCATTAATAACTCGTAAACGGTGGCCCATAGCAAAAAATTATCTTGGACGTAATTAATCTACATAAAATTCTCTACAAAAAAGATTCTATACATGTTTTCTCTGGGATCAATATTTCATGAGATATGGACGGAAGAAGATGGCCATTAAAAAATAAACATTTCTTATTCCTGTTTATTTTGCACAATAAGTTTTTTTTATTTTTATTTATTTATTTATTTATTTTTTAATTTGAATAGGAAGGCAAACGAGCAAGTGGGTCACCTGATGGTAAGTGATCACCACTGCCCATAGACACCCGCAACCCCGGAGGGATCGCAGATGCGTTGCCAACCTAGAGGGCTAAGATAAAATGCCTCTTGTGCTCGTAATTTCACCGGCAGTCTTACTCTCCACACCGGAACACAGCAATGCAAGCACTGCTGCTTAGCGGCAGGATTAGCGAGTAAGATGGTGGTAGCGATCCGGACGGACCTTGCACAAGGCCCTACCACCCGCAACATACATACATACAAACAGAAGGCACAATAAACAGCTTTTACACTTTTGCGTAATTTTCAACTTGTTCCCCGAACATAACCAAGTTACATAACCGGCACTGGTAAAACCAATGTAGGATGATCTAAGCCGCGAATTATTTGTTTTAATTTAGAATTAATAGTCTTTTATTTGGGCTATAGCTCCCACGCGCGCCCAGTGCGGATTGGGAACTTAACACACACCATTGAATTTCTTCGCAGATGTGTGCAGGTTTCCTCACGATGTTTTCCTTCACCGAAAAGCTCATGGCAAATTACAAATGTAATTTTCGCACATAAATTCCGAAAAACTCAGAGGTGCGAGCCCGGGATTTGAACCCACGACGCTCTGCTTGAGAGGCCACAGGTCAAACCACTAGGCTACCACGGCTTTTACTTTTAATACTTTTAATACATGGAGGAGGCCTATGCCATGAGGCACGCCGAATAACGCGACAATTTAATGAACAAAAAAAAAACGACTATAACAACAACAACATGTACTTACTGAAATTGTAGCGAATTCGGAATAAAAAGGCTTATATAAAAAAAATAAAAATGGTCTTTAATTTACCTACCTTAGAATGTCCTAGTAATGTAAAATAGTTATGTACAGGGAACAAGCGTAATTTGCTTGTATTAGAAGTAATTTTGCTTCCTTAGCATTATATTGTTGAAAGTAATTGCAGTATTGAGTCCATATTTAACTTGAGCCTTAGCAATTTTGATTTCGATTGCTTGCTGTAACTAACTGAATAATTTGTTATTCATAGAAGACGAAATAAATGAGGTTTCAAAGACCATCGATAACATAAGTGCGACCTAAGTATGCGTATCCATTAGTAATTGTTTCCAACTTGCACCCTATTTCTATCATTGAAATGACGTCTCTGTCTCTTTCGTAGCATTAAATAGAGACGTAATCATTGATAACTGACACTTATAATAACTAGAACTTAACATTGAGTGGTGAAACAGGCCCTAAATGTTTAGCTCTTTCTATATTTGCGTCTTAGTGCCTATCTATGCGACCCACCACGGAAAAAATTGAGCTCAAGTTCCTCATTTGCGTTCGCTAATAAGTAATTGGTTATGATTCTCAATTTCAAGTTACCTGTGCATAAATAATAAAAAATCCTTCGTTCGCGGTTAGACATTATTACTCCGCTCTCGCTTTCACAGCTGTAATTTTACTACGTCGTTTCATTTATTTATCATTTTTATTTCTTTTTCTTTATTATTGCTTTGAAGGCTATGAAATGAATAAAGGAATTTTATCATTATTAAGTCTACCTACACATGCAGTCTACTTTATTATTTCTACCGCCATCGGTGTGATGGATAATTCCAAACTAAGCGCTACAATAGTACTGGCTATACTGCTGATTACCACACGTGATCTGAGGTATGAACACTGTAATTTTAGAACAAAGTCCATGTTGTATTTTCCATGACTATTAATGCTATTAATGTGAGCCCACCACATGTTAGTTAAACGGCGTGTGTGAAGTAACTTCATCGATTGTTGTCGCTATGTTTTAAGTTATCAGTCATTTTATCAGTAGTCTAGTATCCGGCTCTGTGTGCTATGAGGTAGATAACTAAGTTCTATCATTCACTGTTTGATATTCTAATTAAAATACCTATTTTCATTTAACTCTCTATTGGGTACTTTATTTAAAGACTGCATTGATGCACTTCACTCAGCCTGTATTGCTTTGAATATGTAGACAAGGAAGAAATACCAAATTCACCTAAATGGAGAGTACCCGAAACCGACGAGCATGTATGAAGAGATTGATGAAAGTGGATGAAGCGATAGAGGTATGTCAGGATCGTAGCAAGTGGAACAAAGTAGTCTCTGCCTACCCCTGTGGGAAAGAGGCGTGACGATGTGTATGTATGTATGTATGTATAATTTCGCCTCAAAGGCCTTATCCTCCTAATTTTGCCTCCTGTAAACGCGAAAATGTCAAAGAAGTTAGCGAAGTTTGTGTTGAAGTGAAAGATTTGTGGATAAGCGTTATCAAATCAATGATAAGTGAGTAATCTTACTAGAAAAAGTGCATGTTGTGCTCTGATAGCATTCAGATACAAAAGCAGGAACTATTTAGCACGTGATATTTACTAGCCGTCACGTTTGCGCGGAACTGGCGACGCAAGGTTATCGTGCCGTTGGTATTGTACACAAAACGGTGATAAGCCGTATCGTGCGAACACGCTGTCATCGCTTCAGGTTCAAGATTTGCCCCTGACGTAGTACGAATCACATCAACACACAAGCATAAAGCGTATAAAAACGACTTCTAAAAGCTTCTTAGAGTTCCTAATGGCAAAACGGTACCTTTATTATGATTTCGCCACGCCCGTCGGTTTGTAAACAGATTGAGTCAGAGAATCGTTATTAGAAATCCATGCGTTAATTGCGGTGACTTTGGATAGGTGTTTCAAAGTGGTTTGAACACGTGGAAAAGCTTACGCCATTAGTATTCTATCGAATTTTAAAAGAAAACTATCTCAACGTGCTAGATCACGAGTCTATCAATTTTTTTTTCTAAATTTAATTTACCCCATAATCCAACTCTGCGCGAGGCCCGAAACGCACTTAGCCAGTTTCTTAAATGGCACGGAAAAGCACATCTGCTTTTCCGTGCTGCGTTGCTTTGCATTATGTTATTCTATAGAATACACGGTAGGAGAGTATCATGTCAAATTATTACATTTAGTTGTTATGATTATGAATTCTTATAAAAAAAAGACCAAACAAGTGAAAGCTTTTTTCGTTCTCGGCTTACCTTACCCAAAAATGTGGTAAATATGCTTATGAAGTTTTCGGCAGCCGTACCTTCGGCATTAGGCCTTTTTCTCCAAGTTTTAATACGTTAATATTACCATAAGCCTTTAAAAGGATATTTTCATATTTTTCTATCTTATCTTTTTATGACTCGCCGACCATTATGAAATGAACCGACTATTATGAAATGTTTAATCAAGAGCTATCAGAGCGCAAGCTGAAATAAAATACAACTAGTAGGTATTTCAGATTAACAATAATGAAGGCTCGAGCGGATGTACCTACATTGGTTGGTGTTATCTTTCTCACTGCTCGATATTTGTATTCAGCGTTATTGTGTTAAAAATAAGGTTCATATTGAGTCTCCAACGTTCAAAAATACCTATAACACTTTCCGTGCTGCCCTTAATCAAGCATGGACGTAACAAACATATTCATACAATAATTTCTGATATGATTTTTATTTGTATTGTGTATCATCATCATCTTCAGCCTATATACGTCCCACTGCTGGGCACAGGCCTCCTCTCAGAATGAGTAGGCTTGGGCTATAATAGTTCCCACGCCCCAAGCACGGGCCCAGTGCGGATTGGAACTTCACACACACCATTGAATTGGTTCACAGATGTGTGCAGGTTTCCTCACAAAGCTCATGATAAATTTCAAATGTAATTTTGCACTAAAATTCCGAAAACTCAGAAGTGCGAGCCCCGGATTCGAACCCACGACCCTCGGCTTGAGAGGTCAAACCACTAGGCTACCACGGCTTTTTTGTATAATATTGTGCCAATACGAACTCAAGATAGGCGATGAAAAATTTTACCGTGTTACCAACAAAATGCAAATTTAACAAAAGACAACTGAATTCGTAAGGAAACGTTACACGCGAACGTATACACGGCACCTTTTGAAATCGATCCCGCCGTTCATTGGCGAATACCGGTTCCGTTCCAAGAGACATACAAAGATACATACAGTATAATATAGCAAGGGATATAGCACAAACGTACGCTGAACGCATTCAAGCCATCTAGTCCCCAATTATTGAAATCGTCGAGATCAATCTCTCACGCAAAATTGTATGGTATATCGAATTTGGTTCGAGCTAGACATCGGTGAGTAACGTTAATCAAATAGTTAACTTGGTTAATCGTTAGTCCGACACTAAAATAGTTAATTTTATTAAACGTTACTTAAAGCGTTAAATATCGGAAGATTTAACGGAGGTTAACGTTATCGTTAACCCGTTAACACCTGATAGAAATCGCGTTTTTATGTGGTTCCGTTAGTATCTACCTAAATGGTTAATAGTAAAATGGTTAGTAGTGAAAATAAATAGTTAGTCGGTCCGATCATACCTACTTGCCTGAACGTGTTTATTGCCTACGTTTGTTTTGCCACATAGTAGATACTGGATTAAAGATTAACGAACTTTGTTACCGAGCCCGTCAACACTTTTTAACGTCAATATAGTTAATCCATTAAAACGGAACGTTAGTTAACTTCGTTGCATACACCTTACGGGGTAGACAAAGCCTAAAGTAACAAGGCCACGTTTAACATGATTGTGGGAATATATCTAAGTGAAACGGGTAACCAAAATAACTTCGTTAATTAACGATTAACGGTCTTGTGCCCAGCTTTAGCACAATAAAATCAGTAGGCTTATTGTCTAACTCGCTCGCAATCGCCATCGTGTTCATTTTTACAGTTTATGTATCGGCTTCGGCTGACAATTGGGATCGGAATCAACTAGCTGTCACATTCATACAAGAACTGTCAAAATGAACACGATGGCGATTGCGAGCGAGTTAGACAATAAGCCAACTAGATTTCGAGTTATCGATGGCGACGAGAATGGAGACTCTGGTCCCGCCGGCCTTTTGAAACCCGCCCGATCGAGACCACCTGCCAAATGCACCGACACGTGTGATAGGCGCTGGCACACGCTCGCTCAATCCAATACGAGATAATTTGCTTGTTTTGATATTGAGAGGTTTGAATTGATTGCCGTTGTCATCCGCGCTTCAGTGTTTGGAGTGGCAAACGACATTATAAGTATGCCTACTTATGCTTCACTTCAAATAGTAGACAAGTATTAGTTAAGATGAACTCTTGGGCCTCACCATGACGTCTTGATGCAATTCAATTCAGACTTAGTTCAGGTTTTAGCTGTCATTTTTAGTATGGATCTGACAGCGAGCGAGCCGAAGACGTCATGGTAAGGCCCTTGGTCGTTGAAGTCCAACGTCGTAATAACATGGAATATAATAAATAATGCATCAAGACATGCTGCAATAGTAGTGGTACACTGTTTGTATTCAAGCACAATAGACAACATTTCATATTTCTGAGCCTATAATTTTAATGGTTCTCTGTATTTTGTTTGAAAAGATGAACATGCTGACAGTTTAATTTTTTCGCTAGGGCTTGTATTTAATTTATAATTAATTTATTAATTTGTGCTTATTCTTAAAGGGCGTAACTCCGATACTATCACAGAATACACACTTATCCCTTTGTCTTTTCTCTATAGAAAAAAAAAACTGACGTTAATTTCAAATTGTCAGTGTCAGGCTCTATAATATTCTCCAATATTCGATTTTCGAGGTTCGCTTCGTGCTGTTCCGCTCATACTAATAGTCATTATCTTGAGAGTGAGAGAGAATGCAACGAACTTCGAAAATAGAATTTCAGAGTTGCCCCCCTTGTACTTTGAAGTTGTCAAAAATACAAAATTACGATCGCTTATTTTTTCTCGTGAAAAAAGCAAAGGCGTTTCACCTATCCTGTGGTAGTTAGGACATATTTTTAATTATTTTTTATTTTTTATAATAAGCGATATTAAAATTATATAAACATATTGCAGTGATCAGGAGGCAAAATGCTTTCGAACCATATATACATTTTCAGGTGTTATAAAAATGAATGTTGTCAATTATTTTACCAACGGTTGTTACTTTCTCTTCATGCTATGGAAGATTAAAGGAATTTGATTGTATTGAATATAATTGTAGATAGAACATCATAAAATTAACTATTTACTTACTCGTACCGTTATAAGTAGGTACATTTATTTACATAGTCTTTCTTAAACTCAAAAAAAATCTGATGGGAGGTATCCACCGGTTAGATAAATTTTTAATTTTTAAGTTGGTAAATCAATTTTTACTCCGATCACAAATGCCTTTTTTTAGGAAAGTCTCACGAATAATAATTCCAGACAATGCTTTCGAACCATACATTTTCAGGTGTTATAAAAATGAAATGTTGTCAATTAGTAAAAGCCCATCGAGGCAATGGGCTTTCCTTAGGAATCATGATAAGGGAAAGGGATAAAGAGATAATTTATGGATGTAGGTATGTATGTAAATATTCATGGTCGCGTAATTTTTTTTAATTTGAGTTTTAACTGCATATATTTACGTGGATGACATAATCTTTATTGCACTTTAAATAGATCCGTACTAGATAAGATATAGTCCGTAATATTTGCATATGTAGCTGCCCACTATAATTGAGTTCCTTTTTCCGGAATAGAGAATATTCAACCTGTCCGAACCGCCTATACTGATTATATTGATGCTTGCAGGAAGCCATTGGCTACGGACAGTACAATGCCGATTGTAATATAGAGGAGGTACCTGTATTCAGTAGTGCATGTCTCCCGACTTTGGTGATGATTTCCTAATAGTTATAACTTGCCAATCTACTACTTAGTCTGAAAACTCTGATAGACCTGTGCTACCACTCCCGGGTATTCTGACTATGATGGAACTGCCTTTCCGAATATTTAATACTAGCTGTTGCCTGCGACTTCGTCTGCAAAGAATTCGTTTATCGCTATCCCGCGGGAATTTTTCGGGATAAAAAGTACCCTCTGTGCTATTCCAGACTTTTCTCTATCTATGTGCCGAATATGTCATCCCGATTCGTTATGATTGAGTAACATGCAAACATCCATCCATCCATACTTTCGCATTCATAATATTAGTTAGATGTATTTTCAATGTTAGTTTCGAACATACTGAAGCAGATCACTCAAGTATTCGCTAAACTTACACGGATTACGAGCTACGTCGTAACTCAATGCTCTCAAAGAACAGCTGTGACTAAAAGCATAGACAGTTCTTTCATACGGCTTATTTCTTAGACTAAGCTAGTAAGTAAGTTGTTAACAACTGTAATCCCTTATTCATAAACGCTCTATGGGCTTCTGCTAACTTAGCAATCGTTTGTCCTTATCTGTCACTTTGACATTTATACCTTTCACAGATAAGGACAAACGATTACTAAGTTAGCAGAAGCCTATAGGGCGTTTATGAATAAGGGGGTTAGGTTCTGTCTGGCACTTTTTAGGCCATGAACAGACGTCCTAACCAAATAGAAAAAAGTAGGAAAATAAAAGGGTGTGTTTAGGTAATTTTATCCTAATTCTACAAAATCGTAAGTACAAGTGAGAATTCGACGTTAAATAGACGTTATGTTCTCTACGGGATATACCTACACCTGAATTATTATTTCACTCGAAATTGCGACGCAATTGTACAAACCATCGCAAATCATGATCTTATGTAATCACGGTTATTTTCTTTATCCCGTAAAAACCTATCTAGTGTTGTTGTGGCGTCGTCTTGTTACCACTTCTCTTCACTTCACTTCACTTCATTTGGCTCTGTCTAACCTGTATATAAACGTAATTTATGTATTTATGTATCTTTACATCTCTTGTTAGTCCAATCTACTCACTAGGTCTCTATGAGACTGCCATCAGATAGTTATTAATGACGGTGGAAATTCAAGCCCGCCATTTTTCACGCGCCCCTAAAACGTACATGTCTACTTGAATCGTTTATCTCCTCTGAGCAACAAGAAAAACGTTTCTAAAGGCTTTTTTTCAACGACACAGTAATGCACAAGTATTCTCGCGCGATACAATCCGATCCGATTTATTTTCGCCTTAACCTTTATATCTGCCTTAAATTCAATTGCTTTAAATTAGAAATCGTAAATAACAATGTTTTAGTCATGTAGGGTTTAGTGGTTTTATGGTTTAGGAGGCTGCTGGGTTATTCGGTTAATCGATTATGCGAAGCCCATGCCTCGCTCGAAGACTTTTTATATTTCTGCAACGTCGCTTAAAATCAACTTTCAAATGTATTCTGCTAGGTATACTATTTCTTGTTTTGACATAATCAAAAGTCTAAATTAGAAAATAAAATACTAGGACCTGGTTAAATTACTGCTCGAATTGTTTTATGTTTCGGTGTTCGTCGAGTTTTTACATTTTTTGTCAGTTGCTCTTTGTGTTTCTAGCGGACCAGATGCTTTAAGTACAGGATCGTGAAATAATGTTAATGTCATTGTCTGCCCTTAATTATTTATTTTATGAAACAATAGAAAAAGTACTTGTGTACAAAAATTTGCGTCCAAGCTGCTTTAGATGACAGACGAAGATATTCCAAAATTGATAGGTGTGTTGACGAAAAGCAAAAGTTTATGTAGTTGCAGGTATACATATATGTATAGCTAAACAAAAAATGCTTTTGCCACGCTAAAGTTCAATGTCATACATGCACGTCATAAAACGTTCATAGGGCTTCGAGTCCGTTTATATACATCGCGTGACAGACCGCGAGCTTTACTCAAATTGAAAATGACAATAAACCCTTACTAAAGCTAATAAAGTGCTTTGCTTTATGGTTGTAGTGGTGATACAAGACCCTAGCAAATAAGAGTAACTCTACAATAAATGTCTTTAGAATTTAAATCGTTATTTTTCTTTGTACTTTGTAGTCCGTTGGAATTGTAACCTACTAGAATATTATCTGCTATGTTTTCACTACATGTTTTGACAAATAAGTTCCTCATAAAAAATGACATGCGACGGCAAAGTTTTACCTTATTAATAAACAACTGAACATAAAACCACGGTATTTAGGCATGGCCCTAGGTTATTTTTATGCCGTAATAACATTGGGGAAGTGTCTTAAGTAACAAAGAGGTTTTATTATCTCGGCTAGGCGTTGCCGGTCGTTCAGGGGAATATTAACCCGGACTTTAGGGGATATGACATCAATTGCGACCGAACGGTTATTACCTACGCACCACTAGCCACGGTCGTTGGTGATGACTGTTTATATCTATCATCCATGTTGTAAAAAAAGTCTAGTACACCTGCGAAGCAGTTCAATGGTGTGTGAAGTTCCCGATCCATACCGTCAGTGGGGGATTCATACCAGAATGGTGCAAAGTGCTAAAATATTCCGGAATAATTTGAAGACATCTTACGGCGCTCTTCGTTTCTTTTACTTTTCTTTAATAAACTCGGCGGCACAAAATTTGAGCTTGTTCCCCGTACATAACAAAGTTACATAACCGGCACTGGTAAAACCAATGAAGGATGATTAATTTGGATTAATTTAGTTTTAATTTAGAAATAGTCTTTATTTTACCTTAGAATGTCTTGGTTATGTAATAGTACATTACAGACCTAGGGCGGTGAATTCGTAATTGTCCCAGATCGCAGGTGTTTGTGGCCCGAACCGAAGGTGAGGGGCATAAATATGCGATCTGGGGCTTTACGAATTACCGCCCGTGGTTTGTATAAAGTTTTACGTCTTGCCTCGGCCAGGAAGTGAGATTTTCTGTCCGCTAAGCGGGCGTAAAATCACAATTACGGCCAAGAGTGACGTAAAATAGTTATATACGGGGAACAAGCGAAAATTTGGCCCAGTCTCCATACAAAATTACCTATATTGCATACATATGAGAGGGCCACATATTTTGCACTATGTACACATATATTTCAAGACAATCGTAGTTATTAAGTAATTATAGGTATTTTTTTTAAATATGCCACCTGTTAAAAAGTCAAACTAACAAACTATGGACTTATAAGCACAGTGAAGTCTACAAGAAAAGTCAGGCTCCTATTTCACCATCTTGACAATAGTCGGTGACAAGTGGCAATTCTGTTTACATTACAAACTCGACAAGAATCTACGCCGATTGCCTTCATATTGACCACGCATCGCAATTCGACACCTTTTCACCGACAATTCCCAAGTGGGTGTTGACTGATTTCTCAAAACAAACAAATCTTATAAGTCCACATCCTCTATTGACGTAAGTCTTTAGGCAACGATTTGATAAGAACGACGGCTTAAACTTAAACCCAACAAGACAATGAGCGCAAAATTTGTGTTCGTAATTTGTTTCGATAAACCGGAGGTCATACCTACTTCTTGCTTTATCTCTTATCGTTTAAATTACCTAACAGATTACAGTATCAGTTGTTCGACAAGACCATTTCAACGGATTAAACAATATTACACTAAGGCGAATATTTGAATGAAATCATTTCTCATCTGACTGTACATTATTTCTTTTATGCGATTTCAGAGTATTCGTAGGGCTAGTGTACCCATATTGATCTTGTCTCATCGTGGAACTTTATCAAAATACTGTAATGTTATAATGGCTGCGATGAAATATATTTTTTGTAAAAAGACTTCACATAAACCCACCACGCCGTTTTATTTTATGTTTAGACAAACGTCACCCCCACGATCACGTTGTTTAAATTTTGAATTTGCAAAATAATATTAACATCCGGAAGTTAAATGATACTCCGGGACTTCATAATTATTCCCAAACGAGCTCTAACTGTCGGCCGCCATTACGGTTGCTTTATAATTAATACTGTAATTAAAACAGAGCGAATCACACACGCTGTAACCATCAACAGATTCTATTTGTCAAAGTCCTAAAATAAGCCTCGCGTACCTACTAACGATCGAAAATAGCGAAGCGGAAAACATTGATGATGCAAAAGACGTAAATATCCCTGTACCATGGACCGACATTAAATCAAAAATGAATGTACTCATTGTAACATTCAGGTACCTATTACACATTAATCGATGCATCTGCTTAACCTTGTGGTTCAAGATCGTATGTAATGAATATAATCCGCGTGTGTGGATCTATGATATAATGCACGAATGAGTCTGGGTTGCTTACAACCAGACTCATTCGTGCATTATATCATTCTTTTCCCAATTATTTTAATTATATTTTTAATTGGACGATCCCTGTTGGGTGACATTATTAATGTTATAAATGATTTGATTTTTAATTTTTCATAAGTAAAATGTAATTATTTGTTGCTTATTTATTATTGACATCCAATTATTTTTAATTTAATTTTACTTGTTCTTTGACGATTTCAATATAAGTTCTCGTAACTTGACATTGTACAATTTATGATGTAATTTTATATTGAATGAATAAATAATCTAATCTAATCTAATCTATCGTTTTTAGTTCAAACGAGACTTTTTTGCTCCAATTTAATTAAAATTTTAGTTACACGCTGGTCGCTTCGTCAATAACTATTATGCATGATACCGACAATGTTGAAGTTTTATTTTTGCTTTCAACTTTTGAAATGAAGGAAAAATAATTGAATTGCATAGGTAGGGCCTGTTTTGGAGTAATTTGTCGTAATTGATTACCAGCAGACTGGCAAGTAGGTATTCATATTATTTTAGGCTTGCACAAAAACGTTCATTAGCAGTGAGTGTCGTTCCTTTGAATCGGAGAAAAGAACAGAGTAACCGGTTTTTTGTGAAACCTGTTTCAAACTGTCCTGTTCTGTAACTTACTATGAAATCCCCTGATCAGTTGGTGTGTTATTCTTTTATTTCGCATATGCGTTTTTCTGTAAACGCGTATACATACGGTTCACAATTTTGTTCTTACGGCTGTTCTTATTTTTTTATTTAACGGGCCGCTAGCATTTGTTTGCAAACATGAAACGGTTATCCGTTTCGGTTCGTTGCTAGTAGTTATCTTGTAAAGCCATCTCGGTTCAAACAACAACTATATGACAAGATTCGAATGGGACTAATTGCCACAAAATTACCGCTCGAATCTCGAAGCTCGAATCATTGACTACCTGCGTATTTCAGAAAACAAAGAGCGGTAATTTTCTATTTTACCGTGGCGTAACTATAATGTCTGGGGCTCGTGGCAAATCCATCAGGTGGGTTTCCTAAATTTAAAAATGCATCAACGTCCTTTCTGTGCTCTATACTTCATTTTATTTAGTATGAGAAACCACAACAACATTATAATGCGGCTCGTGAACTGTAATCTCTTTACAATTTGTACTAGAGTAACAATTGACGACACGCAAATAAAGTGAAATTAAAACAATTTTATTTTGCTGCTGCCAAACTATTGCACTGTACTATTTGCTAGATAAGAAATAGTTGACCAGACGCAATATAATGTTATTGTGGCTTCTCATTCTAAATTAAATGAAGTATAGACGCCGGGGTTTCGGAGCCCCCTAGAGTTAGAGGCTCGTGGCATCTTTCCCGCCCTGCCACCAATTCAAAATAGTATTTTCGCTGGCGTGTTTTAATAAATTGCGTCCATGGTAAAATAAGTTTTGAATCGTCAATGCTTGCTTAAATATTTACTACAAATAGAATTTAGACAAATTCGTTCGCTGTTCTAGACGCGACACTTTTTTTGGTCCGTTGGAATTCGCCATATTATAAATATACGATACATATTTAATGAATTGAGTATTCTTTTTACGATGTTACAAAAAATGACTATCTATAATTGGGTTGACATATTCGTTTATGTTAATTTGAGTGCTATTTTCGTCAATCCAAAGGTTTATATTTCTACAACATTACCATGCATTATTTAAATTAAGCAACGTTCGTTTTATTTAACACTAGCTTCTGCCCGCGCCTTCGTCCGCATAGAATAAGACTTAAGAACTCGTGTTGATAGTATATTCTGCAGGCTTATTGTCTAATTCGCTCGCAATCGCCATCGTGATCATTTTGACAGTTCATGTATGGGCTGACAATCGGCATTGGAATCAGCTAGCTGTCACATTCATACAAGAACTGTCAAAACGAACACGATGGCGATCGCGAGCGAGGTAGACAATAAGCCTACTGCAATAATTATTTACGTTCAGACTCTAAGCATCTACGACTTTTGACATGTTTATCGCTATCCCGCGGGAACTATACAATTTTTCGAGATAAAAAGTAGCCTATGTTTTAATCTAGGGTACCAGCTATTTCCGTTCCAAATTTGATCCAAATCCATTTAGTCGTTTTAGCGTGAAAAAGGAACAAACATACACACTCACTCACTTAGGTACATCCTCACTCGCAAATTTTCGCATTTATAATATTATTAGTTTTTTAGAAGCTGCGAGAGCTAGAGAGGGCTTTTTTTGTCCATTTACTGTTGGATTTAAGGTACAATTTATGAACACTATCGGTGTTATTACAAAAAAGTTAAACAGACGTTGAACGCGTGTCTAAAAATTAATCCATGGACTTAGGTTGGTTTTGCAACAGATTATTTTTTAGACACGTGTTACATTTTTTGTAAAAACACCGAGTATGTTTATCCATGGAACTGAAGGCTACGATCGCTGAGCGTGAAATAAGTTTTTTAATCAAGCTCATTTTGATGTGATTTATTAGATCATTAGGCTAAATTATTAAACTTTATTATTGCTGAGCACAGTTTAAGAGAAATAAAAAAAAACGAATGCCTAATACCTATGTCTTTTTCCAACATTTATAGGTTAGGTATAGGCCAGGCAATAGGTATTTTAAAAGTATGCTGATATCTACAGAGTTATGATGATTGGCAAACTAAGTTCAGGGTGTATGCATGCAATGGTGTTAATGTTAAAGTTAAATCTGGTTTAGATTTGACAGTTCCATACATTTTGGCTACCAAATCGAGATTTACCTTTTTCCCGCAAGTGGCCATTATTTATCAAAACAATAACACTTTCAAATTCAATCACTTCAGTCAGTTCGTAGCAAAGGGTCTGTGTAACTAGCCTTCCGCAAAGTGGCTCCGGCGTCAATAACGCTGCGACACTGACACGGCGACTGAGCGATAGTATTATCATCATCAACTCCAGCCTATATACGTCCCACTGGGCACAGGCCTCATCTAAGAATGAGACGACTTGGGCGTTAGTTCTCATAATTATGGTCAGTGCGGATTGCTAATCCCTCCCGCTATTGCTACATGAAACATACATGAATCCCACAAACCTAATTACCCTCTACAGTATAGGGCCTACACCACACAAAACACTGACGCGTATCGATCCGGGATCATCCTCATTTTAAGAAAGAGTACGAGCACAACTGTTAAGCGTGCAAACTAACTACTTACTCAACGTATATTTCGCACAGGCTTAGCTATCTTGCACGTAAGTACTTAAGTAGCCGAGAATCAACGTAAATGTTTTTGTTAATTGAAATGGACCACCGCCTAACTCAATAATAAAAAAAGTAATAATAATAAAAAGTTCATACATTTCTATACTGTTTAATAAATACTATTTAGGTCCGACCACGCCGGTGAGTAAAAGACGTTGACGGTGCGTATAGGTAGGTACGCAACAAAATGTATGAAGAAACGGTGAGAAAACGTGACGCCTAGGACACGTCACTGCGTTTACTCTATCACCGCGTCAAGTCGCTGCGTTAGTGACGCCGGCCGCAGCCGCTTTGTTCGGAAGTCTAGCTTACTCTGTGTATCAGAATCGAGTTCAGAATCGATACGCTTTTAACTTTTAACCGGTTTTCAATTAATTACCTAAATTGTCTGAACGGTAGACAGAATTATATCATTATTTACGTATTGAACGAGTTGAGATTGAGATTCAAATTGGCAGTAAGTACATTGAAATAGCAGATAAAATAATGGACTAGCTTAATTAATTACGGCTTTGCAATGCTGATTGCAAACTGATAAATTAATTTGAAAATAGATTAGACGTTTGCTTATTTCCAGTGTATTCTAGGCGTGAATAAATTAGGTAGGTAGGTATAAGCAGTCGAGTAGCCGAACTTTGCTGTGTAAGTAAAGTAGTTAGGTATAATAAATATAAATAAATTACTAATAGGTAGGTACGTATAATTACAACAAACCGGATAACTCACGTACTATAAAAAGCCGAAGGTATGCTCCGACAATTGTTTCGGACTAATCCGTAGTCCTTCATCAGAGAGCGGTCGCCCCGGCGGCAGCGAAACGAACACTAGGCACGTATACATATTTGTAGAGCGCTGATATTATTATATTTATTATTACCTACTTGTGGTTGATATACTTGTCTTGGTCTGGCCTGTGAAGACAGTGTACCTACTCTACTGCAGAGTAGAGCCAAATAATAGGTACTCATATTGTAGGTATGTAGTGTGTATAAGCATATATGTGTAATGATATTTAGTATTAGTTAATTTATGAATTGTTTGTTATATTTTGAGATGTACGCTCTATTGTGGCTTTCACTATAATAATATTTTAAACTGACTCTTTGTCGGTCCCTCGCTTAATACTCCTCTCATCTTTTCAGAGGTTAACTGGTAGAGATCCCTTATAGGGATAAGTTCGCCTTTGTGCATAATATCTAATGTATTTTTTTTGTGATTTGTGTCTGTTTCTTTAATTTGTACAATAAAGCATTTACTTACTTACTTAATAGGTACTTAAGACAGAATATGACGATGATGATGATGAAAATATCCTTTGCTTGAACTATCGTTTCGCCGAAATAACTACTATTTTATTACTTTCCAAGCGGGCCAACTGCGGATGGGGTAGGCACACACATAAACACAAACTCTTTACACACATTAACTTTAAAAATTGGATGGAACTCTACCATGTGGGAAACCGGCGTAATTAACCGGTTTTGTATACATACATATATATATTATCACATCTTTATCCCTTAAGGGTTAATAGAGCCAAGGGTAACAAGCCCTAAAGGAAACATTTAGCCTGATTGTTAGCGTATAGGTAGGTAGAAAGGGGAATCAAAATAGTGATGGGTTGCTAACCGCATCGCCAATGGTTTTGTGTAATGTTTCCTTTTTCATCACACATGTGTATTTAATAAATAGTTATGCATGTGTAACATATTGTAACTGCTAATCCATAATATAGCTTATCGCGGTCAGTTATCTTCATTTGAGTTAATTGCCAGACAAAATAGACTCACCCAACTGTCAGTGCCAAGGTCTTCACGCACAGTCCACCGAGGATACCACAAGTACACGACCACAATGCACTAACACAGTTTTTTGCTAAGTAGCGACGTAACTTTAAACTTGTCACAAATCAAACAAACTTTGTAAACACTCGAAACGCGCGTGGGTTAACGGGCAAAACAATGACTTTGACCGGCGAAATCAACGCATTGTTTAGCAAGATCAACACGTGCAACCTTTCAAACCAAATTTCATTCACCTGACGTGTTTTTAAGTAGACTTTATCACGATAACAAAGACGTTTTGCTTTTGAGCTGAGCGCGCACGTTCGCACTCCGCCGCGTCCACGTTTTTACTGAGTTGGTGAGTTGAATTGAATTTTGCGGTGCGCTCCGCGAATCGCGCTACGACGCTACGTAGCGAATTGCGTCGGCGATCGCAGTGCGAGATAGCTTAGCCTTAGCTCATGTATTGCTGTATCACTTCCTACAGCGGACTAAAAAATTAAACTACTTAGGTACGTCTGTTATCTTACAATCAAGTTTTATGAGCATAGTTTACAAATAATTACAAATATTTCCACAATTTTGTTATCATTCCGTACCAGACTGTAAAGTAAATACCTATTCGACTGAATATTTATTTGCGTCTCGCGGGGTACTGATACTTAGGATGAATTAAGAAGATTATGTGCAAGGTACCTAGTTATTAAGAGGATAATTCGGTTTTTCGGTTACGCTCATGACTCTACATTAATATTAATATTAGGCACATAAACTTTTAACCACAATTATTTCTTATCTATTTATTGTGGTTGAATAAGAGCATCCTGCCTGGGTTAAAGAAAATTTACTTTCCGATGGAAAAACACTTACTTAAAAACAATTTATTCGGGCAGTAAAATATACAGTGGGGGAAGCAACTGAGTGGACGTGCCTAAAAAGGGAAGAAAAATGGTCGAGTAAGGCGCTGGCAGGTAGGCTTCCAATTCTTTGTATATTCAGTTTGTTTTACATCGTCATCATCATGGTCAGCTGGAAGACGTCCACTGTTAAACAAAGGCCACTCCCTTAGCCCCACGCCACAATGAACTACAACTTGCCACCTGTATCCACCGAATTCCCGCAATTCTAGGGAAGTCGTCTGCGCATTGCGCACCTAGTGGGAGGCCGGGGGCTCTATGTTTGAAAGCGTATCATCATAGTCATAACTACCAGTGGCGTGGCGTCAAGTATATCAGAAGGCAAGCCGAAGGGAACTTAACTAGCCTTTTCCACTAATTCTACACAATAAATTGCCCAACTGCCTTAAAATAGCCAAGCCAGTGGGAATCGAGTTCTATGGACGCCACGCCAGTAATCTTCTTCTTCTTCTCATGGTGCCTCTCCATTACTGGAGGTTGGCCGTTAGCTTAGCGAACCTATCCCTGTCCTGCGCCAGGCGAAACAGCTCTTCTACGCTGGCAATGCTCGTCCACTCGCGGATGTTCCTAAGCCAGGACTTTTTCCTCCGTCCAGCGCGCCGTTTGCTCTCGATCTTGCCCATCATAATAAGTTGGAGAAGCTCGTATCGTACGTGGCCCAGATACGCAACTTTACGTTTTTTGACGGTCTGCAACAATTCACGGTTCTTACCGACGCGCCGGAGAACTACAACGTTGGAAACCTTCTGGGTCCAGCTAATTCGCAGCATTCTACGGTAACACCACATCTCGAAAGCTTCAATAAATTTCTGCGTGTATAAATAAACGTTATGAAGAACTACATTTTATGAACAGTAAATCCGACAAGATCGCAGACATTTACTAATGTTGGCTAAACATACAGTAAGTAAACGGAGGTGAATTCTGGGGCCCAATTTTTGAAAGCACATCATTCGAAAGTAGGAAAAATTGTGTGCTTCAATTAAATATTCTTATTATTTGATTATTGCTACAAAATTAAACTCAAATTAAATTACAAGTAGATTCTACGAATAGTAGATTAGACTAATTAGAGCTGTAATTTTCTTATTAAGCTACTTGTATTAAAAATTCTGCACAATTTTTTAGCATCTTCGAGTAGTATTTTTACGTATTTATGTGCTTTCAAAAATGAGTGCCTAATTGTCTTATACGCTAACTCATTCGAAATATTATAGACGGGATATGAACCGCAATTATTTGAGCTCCCGTGAATCATTGAAAACTCTCAAGCAACTCATATATCAAATTCAGCACAATTTTTCACCACTTTCAAGTTTTATTTTCATAAATAGGGCCCCAGTAGGCAAGTACTAGATAGAAACCCCCGTGGACCAGTGTCGATCGGAAATCCATCAAATACTCCAATATTCTCGCAGAGCTTAATGGCTCCAACGTGCCGGGCCCATCCCATTGAATTTTATATGGCTGCCGACATATCTTACAGAACAGGGTTTATATTCGACACAGACCATATTAAAGGTACGACCTACTACAGCTTTGGTATACAGAGTCAGACAAAGTTTTATGAGCGACGGAAAAACTTAGGTACCCTTTCATTCGTAAACACAACACATGAACACTTGTTATGTTTATATTGGCGTCTGCGTTCTCGAACTCGTGGCCATCTTCAAATCAAGCGTGAAACAGCTATTTAGGTACATACTAGGCAAGTGTGATCGACTCTTAGTAGATCACAATACATCTTCACTTGCCATCAGGCGCTTAACTGTTCGGCATGTCTCTATCTGTTACTTGGATATTTGCGTTTGCCAAACTGAAACACAACATATCTAAGTAAAAAGGGTCCCCATAGAAGCTATGGAAATCACATTTGAATAAAAAAAATATGTGCAAAAAATCTATCAGTCATCTAGATATACTTAAATTTAAATACATCGGCACCATTATTTTACCTAATGATAATTTACTCAGAAACAGAAACAGTCTTATTCAGGGTTCTAAATAGGGTTGTAAGGTTGTAATAGAACTTCGCCTCCGCCTCCGTTACTGCGGAAATTCCGCATGCAATATTGTACCTCCGCCTCCGCAATATTTTTACGGAGTTGTAAAGGAGGTTTATGTTCATAAATTTCATGATCACAGAATAATAATAACGCGCGAAAACCGACGCTCGACGATGACTAAGACTAAGCCGTCCGGCCGCGTTTTGCACGCGAAATCACGAAATCAACGAGTGCACGGCGGAAACACATGACACGACAGAAATCAACTGTCAAGTTGCTTGGGTGTACGAAGTTGAATCGCGATTGTTTTAAACGATTTAATACAGTACATCAGTACATAGTAATTATTTATTTAAGTCACGCGATGAAGCCGAAGTTCTATAAACCATGAATTACTTACTATTTTTTCCACCTTTACATTCATCTTCGCATCCGCCTCCGCCTCCGCCTCCGCTAAGATGGATTCCATTACAACCCTAGGTCTAAATATAGCTCTAAGTAGTGTCCGACCGAAACATGTTTATTTTTGCCGAAACTTAAACCGAAACCGAAGCTTCGGTTTTGATTAGTTTCGACCGAAACCGAAACCGAAACCGAACCTTTTACAAATGTGATAAAAACGGTACATAAAATGTCAGTGAGCCGTTCTTTCCAGATTTATGAATGATTAAACATCTCGCTGTTCCTATATTTCAAGGCTCTGTTTCATTTTTCTCGGGTTGAAATTTCAACATTGTCATAGTGACACCGGGTCTATACTATAGAAAACTTCTCTAAAATATGGACAACACACTACTACTACTACTAACTCATGTTTATGCAAATAAATTATCTCTATCTCTATGAAATTGTAGTATTAACTGCAAATGCAATACTGAAGAAGTGTTCAGTTCGGCCGGGTTCGGCTGTTTTTGGCCGAAACCGAACCTTTAGCCGAAAACCGGCCGAAACCGAAACCGAAACTTTGGTCGGACACTGGCTCTAAGTTATTTTAAATTCTGAACAGCTTAATTTGGTTAAAGGTGATATTTACGGCCCTGTCCAACTAAATCCTCCACGTAATACAATTGAAACTTAATGACTCCTCTTAGCAATTAGCAATAACAGTAAAACTGTCTCGTTGAAATCGGAGGCAGTAAAACATTTTATTTGTCGCAATGAATAGAACGGCCCGTAATGGTACGGTACGGATAAGGTATGATATTGAAGTTCAAAGTTGGTATTTGTAGTGCCATTCTGCTCACACCAATAGTCATTACTAAAAGACTGAGGGGGTGGGTAATATAATGAACATTGCATTTAAAATTTCTGAATAGCCCCCCTGTTTCTTACTGTAAGGGGACCAGGCCTTGTACTCCGAAATTCGATTTTCGAAGTTCGTTTCGTGCCGTTCCGTTCTCACTAATAGTTATTAATTTGAGAGTGTGAGGGACGGCGTGATACGAACTTCGAAAACCGAATTTCGGAGTAGCCCCCCAGGACATTTAAGAACCCATCACTTAGAACTGAAAATTAATCTTGTGAAGTAGTCAAAACAATTAATTAGGTGTTTGGAGTTGTGGATAAGTAAGTAGCTGGTAGGTATACTTAAAGTTACTGGGTGGGTAGTGTAGGTGTAACACTATTTTTAGTTTTGAGATCCCTTTGCAAAGTATTAAGTTTTAAAGTTGCTAGAGTCAGGGTCATCCCTGTTTGGGGTGCGAAGTCGGAAACCTCCTCGAGAGCTCTAGTGTTACAGTTCCCTTCTAACAGAGGCTCTTGGCCTCACGGGGGGGGAAGGGTAACGCTTAGGCCGGTGCACCCTGGGCAACAACGGTTAATTAATTTATTTAGTAAGTTAGTTAACTGTTGGCTAATATCCGACTGGGGGGGAGGGGTCAACACGCAACCCGGCCCATGGGGTCGGAACGTGGGCCGCTTGTCTTTTTCAAGACAGGGGGCCGTGAGGAGTAAACCTCTATAAAAAATCCAGAGGGTCGCACCCGCAGGTGCTTTTGGTGACGGACGCGATCATGCCTTCGGTACCGCTCTGCTTTCAGAGTAGTACATGAGGGTGTGAGAGCTGACGTGAGGGTCGGCGGGCATAAGCCTGCCGTCGGAGCGGTGCGCCCCGTAAGGGACGCGATCGCGGAGCGGCGTGGCTCCGGCCACCGTCGGTCAACACGTAACCCCGGCCCGCAGGCGCCGGGAACGTGGGCCGCTGTCTTTTTCAAGACTGGGGCCACGAGGAGATAACCTCTATAAAAAATCCAAGCGGCACCAGCGGGGGAGGGCGGGAATTCCCAAACCTGCATTGCACAGGTGCCGCGGAGAGGGAACCCCATCCCGGGGTGGTCGTGGGGCGTTTGCGGTGACACCTTGTTCTCCCGCAGCGCCTCACATTCGACCGAGGAGGGAATCCGTGTGGTTTTTAGTGGGTATGCCTGCCGTCGCGGGAGAGCCCCACATACCCCCGGTAACCCCGTACTGGGCGGATGCATAAGGCGCATTTTCCACACCATAAAAAAAAAAAAAAAAGGGTCATCCCTGTTTAATTGCCAATAGTACGGTCGTTCTTACTGAACAACACCAACTACAGATGGCGGCACGTAAGTAAAACGTGGAGGGGAGATGCGCAGTATGAAAAACAACATCATTTTCATACTGCGCATCCCACGTTTTACTTACGTGCCACCACCTGTACTACACTGAACCAACTGAACCCTACACTGTGCTTAACTCAACACACACTCCAGTCCACGTTACGCATAAACATCATACTATTCCGCTATTCCAACATGCAACTCAAGAGTTCTTAATTCAATTGAATTATGAAAGCTAGTAAAAATGTGCTTTAGTTTAGTAAAAAAATAAATAGGTTCTGTGATTGTATCCTCTAAGGTTCTGTGACTGGTACAAGCGCCATCTATTGGAGAGTAGTATTTCAATGTTGCGCTAGTTGAGTAAGTCTAAAGACTACCAACAGATGGCACTTATATCTACTTAAGTTTTTTTTTTATAATCACTCAGAAAAGGCGTCTATCAACCTAACAATACAACTAAGCAACAAGTGATAGTTTTTTTTTTGAATTAAGCCCGTACAGCATTGTTATTCGTTAGTTATATTCGATAAAAATAGCAAATTATTCAACAAATCAACCGGACTTATTATTAAAAAGCATAAATTCTAAGTTGTCTTGGCTGTATGAGCATCAATTCCCTTGCTTATCCGTATGGAAGAAGAACATAAAAGCTCTCAAGCGAATGTCATCATTGTCATCAACGTCATTCAGTGTTTGAAAGTTTTACCGTTTCGTTTGGGCTTGGTGAAAACTTGCAATTTGTAAAGTGGCTTGTTTTGTTTATTTTTAATTCAATTCTTCCTAAGACTGTCTTCGATTACATTCAAAATGATTCAAACGAACCGATGGACAGGAGGCACTGATGAAGAATACTCGACGCAACACTTCGGCTTTGGTTCTCAGCGGGTCAAAATAGCTCTTCGTCAAATGGTCGAAGAAAAAATAAGAACAGGAGTTGTTGACATGGAAACCTATTTACTGAACTCTCTCGACCTAAAAGAGGAAGATAAAGCCGCGGTTCGCCGGTCAAGTAAAAAGTTGATACGTTTATATTGCGAAAGAGCGGAGCCTTCCTTAGAAGTGGTGGACGGTGAAATCGAAAGAATGCTTAATGTGCCAGCAAACGTGTTATTACCTGCTGATGAAGTTCATGAGACAGAACTGACTGATGCAGAGTACAATACGTTAAAACAAGAAGTTGCTGCTCTAAGAGATAGAGTGGAACGGGCAGCGTTGATGGAGGCTTTGTTAACAGCTGAAGACAAAGAGATTTCTTCCATGGAGAAAGTGTACGAGACGGCCAAGCAGCATATGGAAGTGCAGGACATGATTCACAAAAATTTGGACAAAAGTGATTTAAAAGCGATTCAAAGTGGGACCGAGTTTTTGTGTGCGCAGATACCAACTAAGGATGATGACTTTTTTGATGAATCCCCTTAAAATGTAATAGTTTAAGGTCTGTATCACCATTCGAAATATTATAAACGGGATGTGAACCGCGATTACCTTTATTGAGCTCCCGATATGCAGTCTAACCGTGATCATGATACATGCAACTGTATCGAAATATCGGGAGCTCAATAAAGGTAATCGCGGTTCACATCCCGTTTATAATATTTCGAATGAACTTAACCGTGAATCATTAAAAACTCTTTCTGTATCACCACTCTGTTAGGTTCCTGATGTCTTAATTGCCAAATATCTATGAGGTTATCTGTTTGTTTTGTAGTAATATATAGAAACGGCACCATTGATATCTGTCATATAAGGTATCAGAAACAGGGTCTCATACTCAGTGGTTTGCATCTACAGCCTACATAAAAGTATGTGTGCGTATCTCTGTAACGGCCGGCCACAATAATTGTTGAGGGCATTGTATAATGAAATGAACTATAATTTACTACTAATTAGTGAAAGTGCTAAACATAGCCTTTAGATCTTGTTACCTTAGGCTCTGACTGCACCATAAGGGATAAAGATATGATTTATATGTGTGTGTGTGTGTGTGTAGTAAAAGTGCCAGTGTTATGTGAATGTGAATATAATTAACCCGTCGTATGCCTAAGACATGGATCCATGCTCAATTTAAGGCTGTCTTTTTGTATTTTTTATTTAAATCAGCAGAATTTGTTTGTATTAAAACAGATTAGGCTAGAATGCAGTACTTTTTTGAGCTGCCGCATACGAGGGGTTAAGAGAAGATTAGAGCAATCATACCTTCACTATGTCTATGTTAAATGTGCCATACTGATATTCCTTTGTGCCAAGAAAACTTAACTATGGCTATGCTGAATTATTTAAAACTTCGAGTCTTCTATTTTTAATTTATAAACTGGTGTATCATTATCATAGAAGAAATAAACTGAACCTACTAAAATATTATAAATGCGAAAGTGACTATGTCTGTCTGTTACCTTTCATGCTTAAACAGCTGGACCGATTTAGTTGATAATTTAATTTGGTATGCATAATATATAGTCTCAGTCCCAGAAAAGGAAATAGGATAGTTTTTATCCCGGTAAATTGTATAGTTCCCGCAGGATAGCAATAATTTCGCACAGACAGCAGCTTGTATCAATAATGATTATTCCTTTTTAGAGTTTTTAGCCTGCCAAAAGTGTGGCAAATTGGTACAGTTGTGGCAGTTTTAGACAATTCCACTTGTATTTGTTAATTCCTTTGTGGTCATATATGAGGGAATACCACATTAATCTTGTATGTATTGTAGATTGACTTACCATGATTTTTATAATAATGTTTAAATTAAGGTGTATAAATGTAAATAGTTATTTCCTTTGAGCTATTTATATCCACAAACAGTTACTCAATTGCCTCTTTTTGTTAAGTTAGTTAAATGTATTTCAATGTAAATAACAGGAAATAAACTTTTTTCCACATCAATACCAAAAGTCATGTACATGGGCGGCAGTGATCCTGATCACCTAACACTAGTTAAATCCCATCTATTTCTCAGCTTTAAAATAAATGTAGGGGGATATAGGCCTACTAATAATTAAAAAATGCCTTACATTGATTCTAGTAGCCATAAGGGTGTGATTCCATCGAAGCAGAGTATTCATACAGAATCAAACAATCATATTAATACTCTGTATGTTATTCCACTTCCTCAATGGAAACACAAAGATTGCAACTTTCTATCACATTTTTTTATATGGACTATAATGTATTGATAATAATGTTGTGTAAAGATGCATTTGGGTATAAATTAATAGAGAAATCATTGCAAACAGTTATTTTTTATTTTAATGTAAAAACGGAACTTCTTACATAATTTTCCTATGTCCTAATTCAGAGAATAACAATATTACACCAATTCTATTATAATTATAATAACATTCAGTGATGCATTAATCATTAGAAAACATTCATATAATATCTAATGAAAAAATAATATTGAATAAGTTATACCTAAATCTTATCTTTGGCACAGTAAATAAATATATTATAATTAATAAAAATGTAAGAGATTCCCAAACTTGTAAATGTTACACAAGGACTGACTGAGTTTGGCAAAAGCCAACAACAAGTGACAATGAGTATATTCATCTCAGAATAAATTACTTTCAACAATGCTTTCATGTTGGAATTTTGACAAAACAATATGCTTATTAATTTTTAGACTACATAAATATCGAGTTTGAGTACATTACTTACTAAAAAAGAGCATTACAAAATTATTACATTGTATGAAATTTGTGCTATGGCCATTGACAATAAGTGATACAAAGTACATCTCTATATATTCATGCATTATCTATGCCTCACAATATATCGTGTCAGCTATGCCGACACAACGGCGCACTGAACACTAACAGTTAATATCTCTTAGGTGGGTTATGTCTGTTAGTCTTGTCAGGTAACTAGAAAAAACTCAATGGCTAATACAAGTCTCTAGAAAGAGGAAAATGCTCAATAACTACATGATAACGAAAGCATTCTATACAATAAATTGAGCTAAGATATTTCAAGTAGGTACATTACATAGACTTTATGAACAACAATAGAAACAGCAAATCTATACAAAAATATTCTTTGAATTGAATGATCTTACTTTACACTATGACGGCGGTAACACGCAACAAGAATTGGAATATCATTCAACACAACATCGAAAGCGTACCTTTGTACCGACGAGATATTAATCAAATTAAAACCCTAAAATGGAGGCAGACATATGAACAAGTACATATATGTTTAAATTATTTTCTCATGTCTCCTAGCCTTCTGCTACACTGTAAGGTCCACTACAACATTAATGAATAAACTAATTATTAATTTATACGTTATCACAGACAGTCAAAGAAAATAAATTATATCCATAACTACATCATCACTAATATTAATGAATTTATTTACAACACTTTAGAATTTATGCTTCATTCTGATTCATATTTACAGTTTGTTTATGATACCTTAATTAAATATGAATAACCTACCTATGGTGATAAAATACAATAATAATATTACCATTACAATAAAGCAAATTCAAACTGTATCTTATTTAAGTTTGGTAACTTAACGATTTAATAATTTATTAAATAAATAAAAATAATATCGAGGTCCTATTCCAAATACTACAACAGTATTTTTTATTGTCTGTCCTAGTGATGAACACCTGTGTTCAACATTTTGTTTACCCAAGCACGTCATTAACTAACGCATAAAAATACCGGAACGATAAATATTTTTTATTCAATTAATCTTATTTTAAAATGAATGACTAGTACTAATAGAAAAGATGAAGTTGGGCAAAGATTTCCAAGACGCATAAAGTGATCTCAGTCTAACTCAAAATCCACTAACGATATCCTAGCAATCGAAATAAAAGCTAGCATCCAACTACACACGAAAATAATAGAAAGAGCTTACAGCACATTTCTTATAACATTTACTTCAAAACCATTCATTACGTATCTATTTGTTTAAGCACATATAATTAATAACTGTATGATTTAGATCTGATAATAACATTCGTGAAACTATTGACGATTTTCAATTGCAATGACTAAAGTCTTAGTCGAGAACACATTTAAATATTTAATACTGTTTTTGGCTATACATACATGATTAAGTCATTAAATGTTCAAAAACATGCAAACCCAATATAATAAAGCAATGCAAAACACTGACAATAAGCATACAAGCTTGGTCTTGGATTCGAAGCATAAACACGTGGAAAACGTTTACGATTTCACGCGTACAATTAACAAATGCATTTAAATTTTCTAACTCAACGTTTTCTTTTTCTCTCTCTCTATTCCATTACAATCTGAAAAACTCATTCAAAAACATTGAATGTTCAAAAATCTAAATTTTTGTTTTACAGTCAGCGTCATATAGCATACAAGTCAGCCAAATAGGTCGGTACACCATAGATAAAAGTATGACGTGTCGAACTTTTTGGCCACTCTTGAGCCTCTCTAGCTAGTCTAGCTACCTACTCCCTTATTCATAAACGCTCTACAGGCTTCTACTAACTTAGCAATCGTTTGTCCTTATCTGTGAAAGGTAAATGTCAAAGTGACAGATAATGACAAACAAATGTTAAGTTAGTAGAAGCCTATAGAGCGATTATACAATACAAATACTCTTTTCTCCAACCTGCTCGGAAATGTGCGTCTTACTGTCATAAACAGCTTCCAGGAAGGTCTCCGTTACTGGCGCAACATTAGAAAAAAAAAAACATAGCTGTAGCGGCCGGGAAATAGCGAAAGCGGCCGGGAAATTTTCATTACTGTACAACAATTTAACTTTTTAATATTTTATGACTAAGATCATTCACCACAAACAGCCAAATGCTCGTACAATCATATGGAACCAGTGCGTTTAAAAGTGTCTTAAATAGTTTTTTTTTTACCTTAAGTTCAGAATCTGTGGTGGTGTCTGATTTTTTAAATCCAATGTATTGTAATTTAAAATAGCTTTATAACATTTAAATTTGCACTTTTAGTTGATTTATTACAATTTTATAGTAAACAGAAATATACTTTAGAATGAAATGGCGTTATCAGAAGAAAAATGTGAAATTACAGTGTAGCTGCGTACTGTTGCGGGAGTAGAACATTGCGACAATTTTGTTCAATTGCATGCAAGTCAGTGGAATATTTTATCATTTTATTTTATTTCCTCGCATTATTAGAGAAAAGCACTATACATGCCTCGGCGGAAACGGCAATTCGTGGATTCGTATTTATTAACGGACTCCGCTACGCGTCGTCCGTCAAACTATATACTCATCCACGAATTGCAATTTCCCGGCCTCGGCAGTAATGTACTATTATTGAACACCACACATCAGTACAAAACAATACAGAAACAAAGTATACAATAGGCGGTCTTATCGCTGTATAGCGATCTCTACCACATCTCTACCGAACCATTAAGATAGAGAAATAAGTTGGAGACAGTTTAAGTATATTATGATAGGGGGGGTTAGTCTCTAGCGTCAGTTTTGTCACAAAAAAACGCATCGAACGCGACGCGTTCACGTAAACTTGTCAATCACTATGGAAAAATTGGCAGCGCCGCTTGCGGATCGAAACGGCAACAAACTATTCTCATAGTAAATGACATTCTAACGCAAGCGCGTTCCGAGACTTATTTTGTGACCGAAAACTTACACTAAGCATACTGGATGTTTCATACTATATGGCGCTGACTGTAGATTAACGCCTTATTTATAAACGCTCTGTAGGCCTCTGTTAACTTAGCAATCGTTTGTCCTTATGTCACTTTGACATTCACCTTTCACAGATAAGGACAAACGATTGCCAAGTTAGCAGAAGCCAGAGCGTTTATGAATAAGGGGTATGTATTTGCTGTAACACTGGCTGAAAGTTGGAATCACACGCAAATTAAACTTTAAAATGTTCCATTAAGATGCAACCAAGGCGTAAGAAGCGACAGAGCGATGATCGTGAGGTGATCAGACGTAGTGCGGGCGGCGGGGGTCCGGGGCGGTGAGCACGCGCCGCCCCGCCGGCCCCGGCCAGTGCCAGCCGCCGTCGCTCAGCGCGACCAGTCACACAGGCCCCGGCCACTCCGTGCTGTCCTGCAACAACCATCAACCATCAACACTCGCCTGTCACCCCCAACATTTTTTAGGATTCCGTGTAAATGCCGGCACGCAAGTCTAGCGATGACCTTGTATGCGCAGAAGTATAAAATAAGCAGCGCAGATCCCCTCCACGTGAGTCGTCATCTCTAGACTTACGTGCCGGCACGTATACCCAAAGGGTAAAAACGGAAACCCTATTCGTGAGGCTCCGCTGTCCGTGTGTCCGTCTGTCGCCAGGCTGTATTTCATGAACCGTGATAGCTAGACAGTTGAAATTTTCGCAGATGATGTATTTCTGTTGCGGTATAATAACAAATACTAAAAATACCTGTAAAATTTACGTGTCTTATGTACATCCCCTCATACGCGACCCTGTCAAGTTTGATCATTGAAAAAGTGACCTTGACATTTAAAACAATAGATTTGAATATAGTACACTCGGGAGCAGATCTGCTCCTAAGTATACAAAAAGAGTCATAAGGTCTTTCATTCTTAACTGTCCTATTTGGTAAACAAAATTCTAACCTATGAAAAACTATGACGCTGACTGCACAGTCTGTATTGCTACCTGCGATATGTTGACGGCGGCGGGGTGCGGGCTCTGCGCGCCGCTGTTGGCGGCCGTGAAGTAGCCGCCGGGCCGCGGCCGCAGGTGCCGGTTGTGCATCTCCATTTGCACTATCTTCATGAACTCTATCTGCGCCGCCAGCTTCTGGACTTCCTCCTGCAAACAACGTACAAAAACAATATTAATAACTCATCTCCACGCCGGAACGGAACACAGCAGAGTTTGGAAGTGTCTCTCGCGCAAACTATACACGTAAGGGTTTATGGAAAAAAAAAAAAAAAGTTTCAGTTCTAAGTACCTACCTTAATATAACCTTCAAAATCTATTGTTTTTTTTTTTCTATTTTTGTATGAAAATTTTAATGCTGTTACAGAATACATCTACTTACCAAGTTTCAACAGTATTGTTCTTATATTCGGAAAAGAGTGGCCGGGACACCTTTGGACAGATAGACAGACAGACATGACGAATCTATAAGTTACTTTTTTTGCCATTCGGCTATGGAACCCTAAAAGGAGCTTCGTCGAAAACCAGTCGGACAAACTATAGTAGAGAACGGTAGAGAACAGTAGGGAACGGGATTGTCGGTTCTGTCGGTACCTTGAGCTCGTCGTTCTCCCGGTAGAGGTCTGGCGGGTCGTCGGGCACGAGGCCGATCCCGTTGAGCGAGGTGGAGGGCGGCACGCCGCGCGCGCGCGCCCCGCGGTCCCACGTGTCGCCCGTGCCGCGGACCACGCGCAACACCTACGGGGTAAAGGAAAATTGACCCATGCATACGATCTTTTCGCGAATTTCCCGCGTAAACAAAGGCTAAAGGTTCACAGCAGTGTTTTTCACCATAAGAGTGGGACGCATACCTTTGGTAAAAATACTAGTAGTACAGTGGTGGATGTGGACAGTTGTGTTCTGATGAAGCCGAGCAGATATTTTATATCCGGCCCGGCCTGAGGCAGGATTAATAGACTGAAATGAAAGGAAATTATTAATATATAATCCTACCAGCTGTCACCACTATCCATATCATAAACATCTGTCTGAATGGAGATTCTTAAGCGTATAAAGCCTGTACTTTCGACGAGATGTTATTTCAAAGACAGGCCAAGTGCAAGTCGGACTCGCGGACCGAGAGTTCCGTACAAATTCGGCAAGTGAATATAAAATCCAAGCAAAATGTAGGCAATGTCAGGTCATTTTATATTGGTTAGTTACATAGACAGGTAGACATAAAAATATTCTGTTTTTAGTATCTGTGAAACTTTCAACTGTTCGTGAGACACTGCCGGATGACAGACAGACATACAGACATGGATGCATGAACAGTGGAGCCTTAGCAATATGGTCGCATTTTTACCGGCACGGAACCCTATAAGTCGTGAATAGTTTCTAGCAGGAGCCTAAACAATAACCCCCTTTCATAAACGCTCTATAGGCTTCTGCTAACTTAGCAATCGTTTGTCCTTATCTGTGAAAGGTAAATGTCAAAGTGAAAGATAAGGACAAATGATTGCTAAGTTAGCCGACACCAACAGCGCGTTTATGAATCTAATCTAACTAATATTATAAATGCGAAAGTATGGATGGATGGATAGATGGATGGATGGATGGATGTTTGTTTGTTACTCAATCACGCCAGAACGGCCCAACGGATCTCTATGAAATTCGGCACATAGATAGAGAAAAGTCTGGAATAGCACATAGGCTACTTTTTATCCCGGAAAATTGCGTAGTTCCCGCGGGATAGCGATAAACGAATTCTTTGCAGACGAAGTCGCTGGCAACAGCTAGGCTAACTAATATTATAAATGCGAATGTATGCGAAAGTATGGATGGATGGATGGATGGATGGATGTTTGTTTGTTACTCAATCACGCCTGAACGGCCCAACGGATCTGGATGAAATTCGGCACATAGATAGAGAAAAGTCTGGAATAGCACATAGGCTACTTTTTATCCCGGAAAATTGCGTAGTTCCCGCGGGATAGCAATAAACGAATTCTTGGCAGACGAAGTCGCTGGCAACAGCTAGTAAGGGGATAAATACTTACTGGAAAGCTATCATGAGCGAGTTGACGGTGAATATGTTGTATATAGCAATGGATATAAGCCGGGCTTCGTTGTATAGACTCTCCGCGTGCCGCACTCTGTAGCACACCCGCACACCCCACAGCAGGAAGAGAATCTCGCCTGGAATCAAATTAACATCCTTACGGCCTGTTTCACCTCTCTCTGTCAAGTTCCAGTCATCTTAAGTGTCAGTTATCTATACTTCATTTAATTTAGAATGAGAAACCACAACAACATTATATTGCGGCTCGTGAACTGTAAACTCTTTACAATTTGTACTAGAGTAACAATTGACGACACGCAAATAAAGTGACGTTAAAACAATTTTATTTTGCGGCAGCCAAACTATACCACTGTACTATTTGCTAGGTAAGAAATAGTTGACCAGACGCAATATAATGTTATTGTGGTTTCTCATCCTAAATTAAATGAAGTATAACTAAAACGTTCTTGCTTACCTATTGCCAAACTATGATCCCACCAGTTATAAGTGCACTGTTTAAATTTCAGGCCCTTGTTATCAGTAATCTGAAAAAAGTAAATATTCATTGATAGGCAAGTCAAAAAAGAGGAGTCAAAATAAGTCTAAAGTTCATTGTTACTTGGTTAAATAACAGGACCCTATTTTATAAAGCTACTGGTTACAATTTACAAGCGGAAGTCTTTTTCTGACCCTATGCGTTAGATAGAGACTTCCGCTTGTAAATTGTAACTTTTAGCTTTATGAAATAGGGCCCAGATGGAGGTGAGAAATATAGGATACGCACATCTCTTGCATACACTGTCTTAAGATCAATCTAGAATATTTTAGCAGATGGTTGTTAAATGTTTATTTATTTATTATTTATTTAACATTATCATCACTTACACTATCATTACAGGAGTAAAACCTAAGGCGATAGATAATAGTAGATTGATAAACTAGGGTTGAAATATACCCATTTCACCTGAGATATTTCTGGCACCCGAACGAAGTGAGGGTGCCAATAGTTCGAGGGTGAAATGGGTAATTTCATCCGAGTTGAACACTCTACTTTTCATTTCGAATATGAGGAAATTAAAATTTCATTAGCGTCGCATGGTCGCATTTAATATTTGTTAAGTTTGTCATTCTCTTCCCGCTCTTTTTTCTATTGCGCGATTTGCGCGCATTGCGCATTTCTTTTGCGCACCAATGGCGGCCGGCTAGTTTTTTTTTAAACTTGCAGACACGGAGGTCGCTATCAATTAATTGTCGACTTAAATATTTCGAGCTAAAAAAATTACCGAACGTAATAATTTCTACTAATTCTCGTTCTATACGCTTCCATAAGCTTATATATAGCGGGAATGTTATTTTAAGATTATTTTGCCTTTTACAATTAAAAAGGAACTATTAGTATAGATTATTATTTTAAACATAGATTACATGGCTGTATACGTATTTCCATTGCTATGTACCTCATTTGGAGTAGCTAGAAAAAATTTTTACTTTCAACCCAAGGGTCGCGATGAGTCACTTTCAACCCTATATCCTGATAATCAATGACCTACTTTCAGAATATGAGAGATGAAAAGTCTATAACATTGATTAATGTGCATAACATATAATATGTAAGGCAACCCTTTTGAATTCACTCAGAGTGCAATGAAATAGGTCCACTGTATCAGCCACTTGATTGAGGGTAGCGAGGGCGCGCGTGGACGGCGCCTTGGCCAGCAACTTGGTCCGGCCGCGCGGCAGCGCCAGCAACAAGCGTCAATGGGTAGAATTGTTTTCGAATCAAAAAATTACGGTCGGCAACACATTGACCGCGAAGTCTAAACCCCTTATTAATAAACGCTCTCTAGGCATCTCGTAGAGGCATCTGCTAACTTAACAATCGTTTGCCCTTATTTGTCACATTGAAATTTACCTTTCTCAGATAAGGACAAACGATTGTTAAGTTAGTATAAGCCTATGGAGCGCTTATGAATAAGGGGGTAACCTCGGACCGCCAAGTATTGTAATGTATTGTATACCAGGTATAAATAATAAAATAATAAAAAATAAAATAGCTTTTATTGATTCCTTACCAATTATGCTAACACATTAATAATTTAATTAAATTGGACATTGTAAGTATGTAATTAATACCAGGTACCAGGTATCAATTAATACGTAGATAAATTGTTTTATTCTGGATCTCATAAAAAAAATCTCACAGTATCCGGACCCCACTGACCGACCCCTGCTTTAACAGGAGTGTTCCAACTAACCCAACCACTGGAATATTCCAGAATAATTTTAAAACGCTGTATACCAGAGACCTGCGAGGAAGTGTGATGAAAATTTTACTTACATCTTCAGCATCAGGTGGTGACGAGAGTGTCCAGGTTCCAAGGTATACCAGCATAATTAGCAATATAGGAGCCATCCACTGGAGCAGCTGTTTGTCAGTCAGTTTCAGTTTGTGAGCTGACTTCACACGATACGTTAGAGACACTCTGAAATGTAGTTGAAAATGTTGAAATAATACAAGGTATTAACATAGAATAGATAATAACAGGGTAGAACGGAATCTCTTTTGACTGCGTCCAAAACGCCGCCATTTATATACCTACTTCCCCCTTCACGTCGTTACACCCCTCTGTCGTCCAGGCGTATTGCTAGGGTTGCTTACCGTTAAATATTATACTTACGTCTAAAGATAATATCGCAAAAAAATAAGTTTTTATTTACTTCGAAATCATTATTTTATTCTAGTTTTACAAAATATGAAATTTATAAATCATTAGGTACGTACCTACATATTATAGATAGGTACTTCTAAATAAGAAGTTATTACGAGTGCCATACCAAATGAAGCCATTTAAGATGATTTAAGTAAGTATTACTTACCGAAAAATATAAAATAAAATACATACAGGCTCACGTAAATCTAGTAGTAGTTTAAGTGCCAAACGCGCGTGCGGCGACGCCGGCCGTGGCAGCCTAACTGAGTCGCTCGCTTAGCGAGTACTGTAATATCGTGACCGTTCCGTGTTCCGTTCTACTATGTTCTTACTTATTCTATGGTATTAACAACTAGATGTATGTAGTCAACAATATACTGTTTATTTACAGTTTACTTGTATTGCGATACGAGACTTTACCTCTTGCATTTGTAATTGTAGGTAAATCTATTTCAACAGGAACCTAACCTAACCTTAAAGGAACACAAAATATTTACCTTGCTACTCCGCTACTTGCGTGCGTGCGTGGGATTTATGTGCGTTTTGTGTGGCAGTAGTGGAGGGCAGGTTTGCATGCAAAACATATATATTTCGCACAAGCTTGGTTATCTTGCACGTAAGTAGCGGAGTAGCAAGGTAAATAACAAAAGTGGACCTCCGCAAAGTAACACCTGATTCAATAAAATAGATTTTCTTTTCCAAGCTATTATCACTATTAGTCTTTGATGACTTCTATTAATAGAGAGTCCATTGACAAGACTAAGTGGGGGTGTTACATACCTCCAAGTCTTCATTAGCAGCGCAGTGTAAGTAATACAGAATCCCAAGTGACGAGTCCATTTTGTAGCAATGCAGGAGTAACGGTCCAGAACTGGGAATATAGCTGCCATCTGGAATTGAGAAAGAATGAAATTAAGTATTAAAAATACACAGTAAAATTGTATCAGAAGTATCCATGGTTTTTCATCTTATTAAGTGTTTAGTTCAGTAAAAGCTTCAATGTTTACGAGGACTCAGTTAAGTGATCGGTCTATATAGTAGTTAATGTTATTGTTTGGTTCTGTCATGCCCAATAATATCTAATATTAAGTAGTCTTTTTATCACGGTGCAAACTTTTTTCTAGTGTTTGTAAAGTACAACTGAGAAGTGACGTTTCAACAGAGCGTGAGATAAAACCTTATTGTTAGCTATTAGACTCGCTTTTTGAAATATACTGTGTTGATTCAATGCCTTAGGAGGCTACAATGCCAAATACATGACGCACAACACAACACGCCTTAATAACGTATCTCTGTTTTGAATCAACAATAAAATATGATAATCAAAGTTAAAATTTTAATGAGCATTTGATTACGTTGTGACATACCTCCATATACATAATAGCGCATCCAAGAAGTGTGATGGAGAGGAACACGGGACTAGCAACGCGGAACACCTTCACCCTGCGGTGGTGGCGGGTGTAGATAGTGAGCAGCACTGTCATAAACGCACAGCTCACCGATATTACTAGAAGGGATATCCTGAAAAGTAAAATGTTACCATTATTAAATATACGAAAAGACTGGCTGAAAAAGGTGGAACGTGCTGGAGGAGGCCTACACCCAAAGAGGGGTCAAAATCTGTGGAAACTAACACTAACACAAATAACTAAATTATAAACTACTGAACTGACATACTAACAACTTGAAATGGGTACATATTAAAGTCCATAAAGTTTAAAATGTATAACGGGTTAAAATACATAATGGTTCAAAATACATAATGCGATTTTCTCAGAAACTTGCAAATTAACAGAATTGTTATAAACTAATCCTAACCTAACCTAAACCAATCTATAGATTACAATATAAAAAAAATCATATACCTAATAGTTTCACCGAAAATAGCATTATAAATATATTTTGAACTACTATGCATTTTAATCCATTATACATATCAAACTTTATATATTCTGATCCGCTCCCCTTGAAATTTGCTAAGAATGGTAGGTATAGGTACTCCTGTATTTGGAAAATAAAAGGCATTATTATTATTAAATATGTATACATACATATGTACACAAATCACGTCTTACGGTACGGAGTAGACAGAGCAGACAGATAAAGTTACTCAATTATAATTTTAGTAGATATCTTACCGCCTAATGCCTATTTATTAGTGGCAAGTAGGTAACTAGTAAAAAGTACAAATAAAAAGGCAACTAGTAAAACAATGACAAAAATTGACTTTTGCTTACCGAAATGGCCAGTTGTAAGTGGCGAGGCATGGGTCAGGGCCCCTGCACGTCTCGCAGCCTGGTTGACATTGCAGGCACTCGTAGGGCTCGCTCCAGTTTTCAAAGCCGTTATTCTCTTTACATTCTTGGTAGGCGACTGCAATTGTTTATTGAAATAATAACTATGGTGAACATAGGAAAGCATGACATATTTTAAGTAGACAAATGAACACTGACGTAACAATTGTTTGGTTAGTGATAAATGAAGGTAATGATGAACAGTTAATTTATCGCGGAAAGTGGAAATGTTGGCCGAAAATCATTATTTTAGATCCTTACCGCCATTTTTTGTGTTGTGTTGTGTGATTTGGATTGTGACACTTGCACACCTGTGTGTGACAGTGGCAGTTCGTAAAAAAATAGTGATGTCCAAGCACACAGAGTTCCGGTTTATCGATTCGAAAAGTAAATAAAAAATTCGGACACTTCAAAGGGTGTGGATGGACTAATATTTTATCGCGGAATCTTTGCTTAGAAGAAAGAATACGCAGCAAGAAACTAGCCAATTTTAATACTTAGTGATTCAAAAGGAAGGTTTTAATGTATAACTAGCTTCTGCCCGCGACTTCGTACGCGTGGAATTAGCAACTGACATGTTTATTGCTATCCCGCGGGGACTATGCAATTTTCTGGGATATAAAGTACCATATATATATTTTTTTATGTGAATAGGATCGAGAATATGTTTCAATCTAGGGTACCAGCTATCTACGTTCCTAATTTTATCCAAACCGTCCATCTGTTTCAACGTGAAGAAGAAACAAACATACACACTCACTCACATCGGCACAAACTTTCGCATTTATAATATTAGTAGAAATTAGTAGGATCTAGAATTCGCAGGCAGAAGCGAGTAATAAATAAGAGCAAACTTAATGTTACCTATAATTTGGCATTGGCACTTAGCATAGGCTTTGAGCACAGGTAGATTTTGCATATGAAAGTTTAAGGTATTATCTGCAAGATAAAAGGAACTTGAAATTGAATTCGGAAAAGAGGTGTTCCAAATTCCTGCGAATACATACCTTCCACAAGTGATCCATTGAATCCATCAGGATGATGCATGGAGTAATATCCATCTCGGCACCGGCAAATATATGACCCTCGTGCCCAGCCTGCATGTCTGATGCCAACTTCCCGATTTGGTTTGTAATCGCACTGGAAACATTACAATAAAATAACAACATAACCTGCTTCAACATCCAAGAGATAACGTTTACACATAACACAGCTCAATCGATATAAAGTTTATGGGAATAAATATTTTAGCGTCATCAAATATTATGACGCGGCATTGTGCTTATAAAACTTTTATGACAGGTACTTACGAAAGTGGTTTCGTTGGGACATTTATGTGTGCCATGAAACGAATAAATTTGATTGTCATTTTTATCTGCTGTATTGATCTCACATTGATTTATTTCCAAGTTAGATATGTCTATATCAAGCGAAACAACCCCTTCTTGCCTGTAAAAAGGATTATTATGGAACTTTAACAATATGTTACTAAACTTCTTAAAAAGGCACATGCATGGCTTAAGCTAAAGCCAGATTTGCGCGTAACGCTTGCAGAATCTACTTAAACAAACATAAAGGATTTGATTCTAATCCATCCTTAATAAAATGGGTTCAGCGTAAACATGTCTTGAGTATTAAGTTAAGATTGTAGCAGAATGATAATGTTCTTACTCTCTAGCGGAATGCACAGGAACTGTATACGACAAGAGCCATCTTTCCGCATCGCAGCTGTAATAAGGAAAGGTCCACCAACCCTTCATGACAGCACCAAGGGGTGAAGACATGAACTTAAGGGATCTGAGAGATTCTGTTTTATGTCGCGATTCATACCTGAAATCAAATAGTTGCATCTCATATCAAATTGAAATAATAAATACAGCACAATTAGAAGTAAATATACGTAGTCTAAGAGATGTTAAAAAATACACCAAGACTAAAATTTTCACTGACAGGATTGTAGCTACTTGACGACATTCGCATTTGAATTTAAATTTCAAATTTGAATTACTTACCAAGGGAACTCAGGTATAGGCGTCTGTTCTAGTGGTGTAAAGACAACGGCGACTGGTTCGGCTGTACCGTATCTTTCCCAACCTGTCGCGTTCTTAACCGTGCTTCCTGCTCTTAGTGGTATCGCTCTTGCCCCTACCGCCCTTTCTGAGGGATTACCCATAACCAACGATTGTGATACTGCTCGAAGTACTTCTGGAACGAATTATTCATTATTTTTAAATTACTAATCAAGTTAATAAATGAAGCAATCGAAATTGTATAAACGCGATTGTTTTTGTTTTTTAATCAATCTAACCCAGCCAATTACTATAGTAATCTAGATTTATATGCTATGATCTTTTTGAGTAGCTATGTATAAGTGCCGGCACGGAAATCTAGCGATGACCTTGTATGCGCAGAAGTATAAAATAGGGTATCCGTGGGCGCGCAGATCCCCTCCACGTGACTCGTCATCGCTAGACTTACGTGCCGGCACGTATAGTTATAGGACTAGACTAGACTATGTGTATTTGTGATATACTGGCCCGTAGATTTACATTAAACATTTATATTAAACTAGCTGTTGCCAGCGACTTCGTCTGCAAAGAATTCGTTTATTACTATCCCGCGGGAACTATGCAATTTTCCGGGATAAAAAGTAGCCTATGTGCTATTCCAGACTTTTCTCTATCTATGTGCCAAATTTCATCCAGATCCGTTGGACCGTTCTGGCGTGATTGAGTAACAAACAAACAAACATCCATCCATCCATCCATCCATCCATCCATACTTTCGCATTTATAATATTAGTTAGATTAGATAATCTAAATACTTATTGCCGAATTAACATTAACACACGGAACATAGTTTGCCGCAAAATGTGTTCTGCTGAATGCAAAATTAAATAAATAAATAAATATCTTGGGACAATTGACACCAAATTGACCTAGTCCCAAACTAAGCAAAGCTTGTGATATGGGCACTAGACAACGGATAAACATACTTATATAGATAAATACATACTTAAATACATATTAAACATCCAAGACTCGAGAACAAACATTCGTATTTTTCATACAAATATCTGCCCCGACCGGGGATCGAACCCGGGACCTCAAGCTTCATAGTCAGGTTCTCTAACCACTAGGCCATCCAGTCGTCAGAAATAAAGCATCAAGAGAGGCTTTGGTAATCAAATGAAACTTCCCTCACTTCCTGTTAGTTGTTTCTTCTAAACAATACCAAAGTCAGGGAGTAAGTTGGTAAAGTATTACCTTCTAAGACTAACTTAATTAAGAAGCTCGTTAACTCGTAAACAAATATCCACAAAAGATTCAGTTAGGTTTTTTTATGTCTTATATTTTGACAAGTTAAGCATTTTAAATAGTAAAAATTTTTGATCTTAAGTTACTGGGTCCAATCGAACCCGATTTAATTTTAGAAATGTACTAAAATAGTCAGTCATTGTCCTAATCCTAATCGGTAAGCAAATTGGAGGTGCCTAAGTGAACTGTCCTTCATTCCATTTATTTATATTAACAAAAATATATGTGACAACCAACAAAGTAGTTAAATTAAATGAGACTAACCAGCAGACTCCAATCCCAGTTGGTGCAAAAGGCTGGCAGCTAGGTCGGCACGAGCTCTTGCAGCGTCCCACCGCGTCACGTGCAAAGGTGCTCGAAGCTGCCCGAACCGGTGAGTAACGCACAGCGCCCCTGTGGCTCCTGTGGCGACAGCATGCACTAATCGCAGCGACGACTCCAACTCTTCCTGCAGAAAAATAATAATTGGGAGGAGCTGTCATAACACGTTAGTGGTTCAACGTGACAACAGTATTTTTTGATATGATATAACATGAAATTACATGAATTTTACTGGCTTATTTTTTTCTACGGAGCTGCCACGATTTTTCCGAGGACGGCTAAGTTTTGGTGTGCACAGCGAATTTTAAAAGCCTACCTACAACATTTAGCTGACAGGTGAATGCTGTTGTTTTACATAAACACGCTTCAACGGTTTATTTTCAATGTTGAAATATTCCAACATTTCAACTGCTCTCTTTTTATACACTTATTACTGTTATGGCTCTTTACTATGCAAGTTTTATCTTTGCCACACAAACTCATTTTGTTCAATGATAATGGTTTAAATTAATTGGATAAATTTACATAATGGAGCTTTGTCCTGCAGTCCTGTGTGATTTGTTTGGACTCCATATTAAATGTTGTCTGCGGGTTTGTGCTGTGCCCACAGGAAAACAAAATGTCGGATTGCAAATATCATTCATGGCTGATCTGATTCGGTTTCAGTTCATCAAACAAGCGTTCATTATTGACAAACAGTTACTTTTGTCCCATTGCAATTAACGATGGAGACAGTGTGGCGACGCATAAAATTTATAGGTTTTGTAATTACGCCACGACTGGCCGCATTCGAAATGTATTGCTACATTTAATTTCACCGAAATTTATAATTCGTGTAAGTACATTAGAAAATTCGGCCAGTATCGGTTTTCCACAACTCTCAACAACTAAATGAGAGCCAGTGTTTGGCGGCAAATAAGTAAAACGTGGAGGGGATATACACAGTATGAAAACGATGTTGTTTTTCATGCTGCGCATACCTATCCCCTCCACGTTTAACTTACACTTGTAACGAACACTTTAATTTTTTCTGATTTTTACATTACATTTATTCAGGATCAGATTTTAAAAAATGCATGCCAATAGCCCTAAATTTATGGAATTCAAAACATAATGTCAATTGCATACGATCGTGAGAAGCAATGACACGATGCCACCCGCTGGAAACCTGGTTGTCTCTTTTGTTCTCAAGCGTTTGAGATTACGGAGCGAAAGAGACATGTACATTGTTATCGAAGCGCGGTCGAAACACGAACCAAAACTCTGAGTTCCCGATGGCTCTCGCCGCTTTCGACGACAAGGTTCTACGGCGGGTCACAATTGTTACGTTAGGTAGGTATGGGTATGGCTATACTTGTACATACTTACTTTTTTTGTTCTGGGACGACTTTAAATAGTAGATTGATAAACTAGGGTTGAAATATACCCATTTCACCTGAGATATTTCTGGCACCCGAACGAAGTGAGGGTGCCAATAGTTCGAGGGTGAAATGGGTAATTTCATCCGAGTTGAACACTCTACTTTTCATTTCGAATATGAGGAAATTAAAATTTCACTAACGTCGCATGGTCGCATTTAATATTTGTTACATTTGTCATTCTCTTCCCGCTCTTTTTTCTATTGCGCGATTTGCGCGCATTGCGCATTTCTTCTGCGCACCAATGGCGGCCGGCTAGTTTTTTTTAAACTTGCAGACACGGAGGTCACTATCAATTAATTGTCGACTTAAATATTTCAAGCTAAAAAAATTACCGAACGTAATAATTTCTACTAATTCTTGTTGTACATACGCTTGCATAAAGCTTATATATAGCGGGAATGTTATTTTAAGATTATTTTGCCTTTTACAATTAAAAAGGAACTATTAGTATAGATTATTATTTTAAACATAGATTACATGGCTGTATACGTATTTCCATTGCTATATACCTCATTTGGATTAGCTAGAAAAAAAAATTACTTTCAACCCAAGGTTCGCGATGAGTCACTTTCAACCCTATATCCAGATAATCAATGACCTACTTTCAGAGTATGAGAGATGAAAAAGTAGTTTATCGACAAACTTACTCAATTTTATTCGCGTTTACACTTTATTGTTGATGTCTGTACCTATCGATCTTCCTTTTGTCAACAAGTCAGACACTCAGTGTGTGAGGTGATCACCTCGTATGGACAATATCGGGTTTAAGTATAGCAATTTTAACTTCATTATCGACTTAACCTCAATTTCAACAAAGCCAGCCCGTTTTACGGCTCTTTTTGTTGTGAAATAAAATACATCTACATCTACATCTGCACTGATTAAAAAATAGGACAGGAAAATTTTGATGAAAAGAAGAACCGCACATTTACTTGCAATTTCCGGGAACTCGGACCTATACCACAGAATACTAACATCCTATACAAATAATATCTGCTCCCTTTTAACTCTTAACATTTATATTACAATAACAATAATTCAATAGGTACCTACATTAAAATGGTTTGGTGGTAGGTACCTACCAGATCGCAGAAAATTGTACATACCTTGTATTACAATAATTATAACATTTTATACTGATCCTATTTTGTGGAAGATGTAGATCTTGCTAAATTTAAAACGCCCATGACGTTTTAATGTGTCAGTGAACTAAATCAGTGTCCCTGTGGTCCGTGGACCCCAGGGGTCCGCGAGTGTATGAATGGGGATCCGTAGTCTAATTCATTAAATGTTTCATAATGGTTACGCTTAAAGAGCACGGCATACATTTTTCGTTTAGGAGTTTCGTTTAGGTTTTGTTTCAAATAACGAAATAAGCTGTTCACATTTGTATAAGTGTGCAAAGGCTCTTTTGGAGCGCCTTCACTGCTTCTGCGGCCCGGTCCTGGAACTCACACTGTCATATGTGGCCCTTGGCCAGTAAAGTGTGACGACCGCTGGTTTAGGGGGTCCTTGAAAATTGTGCTAGATTGTGTAAGGGTCCGTAAATGAAAAAACCGGCCAAGTGCGAGTCGGACTCGCGCACTGAGGGTTCTGTACAAATTCGCCAAGTTATTATAAGTCCAGTCTTAGCGGAGCCCTGCTCTTAAGCAAAATGTAGGCAGTGTGAGGTCATTTTATATTGGTTATTATATACTTAGACAAACAAATATTAAATAAAAAAAACTACTTACTAGATCTTGTTCAAACCAATTTTGGGTGGAAGTTTGCATGGTTAATGTACATTATATATATTTTTTTGGTTTTATCATTCTCTTATTTTAGAAGTTACGGGGGGGGGACACATTTTACCACTTTGGAAGTGTCTCTCGCGCAAACTATGCAGTTTAGAAAAAAATGATATTAGAAACCTCAATATCATTTTTGAAGACCTATCCACAGATACCACACACGTATGGGTTTGATGAAAAAATTTTTTTGAGTTTCAGGTCAAAGTATGGGGAACCCCAAAAATTAATAGTTTTTTTTCTATATTTGTGGAAAAATCTTAATGCGGTTCACAGAATACATCTACATACCAAGTTTCAACAGTATAGCTCTTATAGTTTCGGAAAAAAGTGGCTGTGACATATGGACAGACAGACAGACAGACATGACGAATCTATAAGGGTTACGTTTTTGCCATTTGGCTACGGAGCCCTAAAAAGGTTAAGAACCACTGAACTGAATGATCTTAAAAGTCGTCTAGACTTTAAATATTGGTACTAAACCGGCCATCCTAATGAAATTGTAAGTATAAGTAGTCATTCCGTTTTTGCCTCTTGCACTGCATAACCAAGCAACGAAGCTCGAAATTTATCCAGATACAATAAGACAGCTTTGAATGTGACTAAGGATTTCAAAGGAGCGGCGAGATCCCAAAATCTCTCTCGGGCATGCTCTATGAAATAGGATTTGCAACTGTTTATTAGGTACTGCATTAACGATACTGACGTACCTATTACTTAGTTAATACTAGTAGCAGAGCTATCAGTTTATTATCAGCATATTCCACTCTGGAGTGTTAAGCCGATAATGGCAAGAGTTTAAGTTAGGAATAAGCAGATTAATGCCTCGATGATGTTACGAGATTTTATAACATTATTTATTTTACCAGCATAGTATAAAAACAAAGAGATTCTTATAGCTTTTTTCTGCAGGCACAGCAATAATTTACACGTAACGCGTCAAGTAATTAGCGAATATGTCATCAATATACAAGGTTACTACGATCGGCTTTATAGGTTGCGGTGCGGCGGTTGATAGGTTGACAGCGTGAAAAAAAGGCCACCCGTCAACAAGCGTATTTGGAATATCCTTGCACCATGTGAGCGAAATTCTATCCCAGTAGACTACACTAGTAGGCTATCTATCCCAGTAGACTATCCCATAGAAACGTCACGTCACGTGTCGTCGGGTAGGTAGGCCTTCCGCATTATTGTGTCCGCGGCGAGTAGCTACAACGGTTGTATGCTTCTTGTCTATGGGCTTGTAGGGTAGGGGTAGAGCGACGGGTGGGTGGGCTTAAGGGTAGGGCAAAGGGGTTTAGGCGCATAACGTCCCACTCGCATAACGTCCCACTCGCATAACGTCCCTTTGTCCCTTTCCAAAATGCCCCTTACGCAAAACGACCCTTCTGCAAAAGGGCCCGTTCGCAAAACGTCCCTTCACATAAATAAAGTCCCGTTCGCAAAACGTCCCTTTCGCAATATGGCCCGTTCGCAAAACGATCCTTATCCCATGAGAAGACTCCTAGTCTCTACTGAAACAAGCTTTTCCCAGACGGGACATTTTGCGAATGGGTCGTTTCGCAGACGGGACGTTTTGCGAAAGGGGCGTTTTGGGAATGGGGTATTTTACATAAGGGACCATTTGCAGAGAAGAGGTTTTGCGAATGAGACATAATTTTGGTGGAGGGACGTTTTGCTAGTGGGAGATTATGCGCCCAAACCGGCAAAGGGTACTTACTCGGTAGCCGGTGGCGTTGGCGGCGTCCGCGGGCAGAGCGAGCAGCGCGAACGGCAGCAACAGCGCGCTCGACATGCGCCGCGGCCCTCCCATCTCCGCACACCATCCGCGCAACGCGCCCGCCTGCAAATCAATTAACAAAATTTGCGTTGAAAATTATAAAAAAACTTTTTATGGGACAAAGAAGGCTATGGCTAGCGAGCTAGTCACTAGAATGTCACTTGATGGTGTTATCCTCTCATCAATGCTTTGTCGACCTGGAGTGCTAAGGTGGAATGTACCTTGTGTTGTGTCAGTTTCAACTAAAACACGATAGAATGAAATATAACATGCCAGGCTTTGACCTGGTCAAGCTGACTTTAAATTTGCTTAAATTAAATCTCATTCTCATAGGTACATCAGGTAAAGCTAGTCCTTTAAAATTTTTGCTAGCTACCTATACCTATGTAGAGTCTTCTATATGTAGAGTCTTCTATATGTAGAGTCTTCTATGTATTATGTAGAGTTATGAATCTCTACAGTTCAGATGCCGTGCCAAGTTTTAAATTGAATTCACTATACATGACCTAAATCTATAATTGCTTGACTTATGTCGTACCTTCTTATAATGTTTTAGTACCTAGTTACATTAGCCGAATGAAAACTGGAGTCTTTCGTAGAATTTGTACCTACTAATAAGTGTGTAAGTGTGCACATAGTATTGTACTTAGCTATTTTAATTGAAACTTTGAGTCCGATATGAAGTCATACCATTCATAAACGCTCTATAGGCTTCTGCTAACTTAGCAATCGTTTGTCCTTAGGTATCTGTCACTTTTTTTACAGATAAGGACAAACGATTGCTAAGTTAGCAGAAGCCTATAGAGCTTTTATGAATAAGGGGGTTAAAGTTTAGTTATTTCATCATTCAATGCTGAGTACACATATCATAATGTGAGTTCTCATGACTTTAGCTCATTGTTACTATCACAATTTTCCACAGAATCGGCTCTAGGGTAGAGTGCGGAGAGACGCCGCATGTCACTGCAATTATAGAATTCACTCCAAAGCGCTCAGGCGACAAATCTTGCGAAGCACTCAGCACATTAAGCACGGGCTTACTAGCACTGAAATATACCTAGGTGCCGGTGCTATGTACCCAAGTTTCGCCGCCGCGGGCAACGTTCCAACAAAGTTGAGTTCTCAGCGCTCCAGAAACGTCCAACCCACTGTTTTGTGTTACTAAATGCATTGTTTCTAGTAATCACAATAGGCAGATAGCCCTCAGCGCAAATGATAACGAAGCCTCTTATTATTCGCACGACAGCTTTCCCTACTTAACAATCCGTTGTGAATTGTTGCAAAAAAAAACTCTCAGGAATTCCGTTAGCCATAACTTGTTAACGGTAAATTGATCAGGGAATAAAGGGATTCTAAAAATTTCTCATTTCCTTTCTTCATTTGTTTTTCATTCTTTCAAGACATTTTCCGCTCGTGAAGACAATGAAATTAGCAACGTTATAGCTTAATTTATTGGAAAAAAAAAACTTTTCACTCAGGTAGATACGAAACAAAAGGGTACGTATTAAAATCCATAAAGTATAAAATGTATAATGGGTTAAAATACATAATGGTTCAAAATATATAATGCGATTTTCTCAGAAAATTGAAAATAACAGAATTGCTATGAACTAAACCTAACCTAACCTTAACCAATCTATAGATCACGCTATAAAAAAAATCATATACCTAATAGTTTCACAGAAAATTGCATTATATATTTTGAACTATTATACAGTGTTGCCAGATAGCCGTCTCACTTTCTCCCCAAATCTTTCCCAAAATCTCCCCAAAATTCAGGTTTTCAAGAAAAAAAACCCCCCACAGATTGAAAAAGTTATACATACATACATAACGTCACGCCTTTTTACCACAGGGGTAGGCAGAGACTACTTTGTTCCACTTGGCTACGATCCTGACATACCTCTTTTGCTTCATCCACATTCATCAATCTCTTCATATGTGCTCGTCGGTTTCGGGTACTCTTGACCTGACCTTTTTCCAAAACGTCCCCAATTTGATCACATCCGTCTAGGCCTTCCCCTTCCCATCGCACCCATTCACACTCCCCATATAAATCTGTTAAGTTTATTTAGATATGAAACATATTTTTTAGCCTCACTAGCTCTGAAAGCCCTTTTTGTTTGTTTAACATCTATTGAGAAAATCGCTTTTTACCCACATGTGAAGAAAGAGTTTTGAAATTTGAAGGCAGCTTAAGTAATGTATTTGACAGCTAACAAAACGTAAAACGTTAAGTGCTGAATTTTTAACATCACAATTAATTAATCGCATCGAGTAAAAAACACTAAATACAGTTACAACTTTATTTTAATTCATAAATATCAGCATTCAACATTAACATTTCATTCTTGTCGTAAAAACGGACAAATTGTTTTGACAGTCCAAGTAGGTTGATGTGCGAACAAAAAGCATCCGAAATAATTAAAAAAAAACTTAACTCAAAACTTTTCAATTAAGCCAAATCAACGTTAAATATTCGCATGTTTTTCTAGTTATTTTGTTATTAAAAATGAGTGATTCGAGTGACAAAGACGTATTAACTATACTTCAAAATTATTGTATTGACAAAGAGGTAAATAAATAATAATTGAAAGTACAAATCCTTTTTCTTATTTTCCTCGCTGTAGTGTAAAGTTTTGTGTTGTACACGGGTGAAAAGTTATTTTACGTCTCGTGTGTTGTAACACTCGCTACTACGCTCAGGATTCTATTTTTGAACCACTCGCTTCTCTCGTGGTAAATCATGCAAAATACTTGTTTTAAAAATGGAACTGCCTGATGATGTGTGTAAAGATAATGATCCAGCCAATAATGGAAGCTATTGCTGAAATTTTGCAAAACACTTGTTTTACACAATATCAGCAATAGCTTCCATTACTGGATCAATATTTTTACACACATCATCAGCAGTTCCATACATTTTTTCTGAGTTGAATCTCGTCAGCATCTTTAAACTTGGTTTAAAATAACACACCCTTCCACCAATGTATACTTTATACGCAGAATGGATTCGGCAGTTTGGAAGTCAGGCCACCGTAGTAATATCAAGTCGAATATTTGCTACATATAAATTGTATTAAAAATCCCCCAACTCCCTCCAAGTCCATATTTTTCCCTCCTATTTTCCCCCCAACAATATTGTCCCCCCAAATATCCCCACAATGCCTATGAAATACCCCCAAATTTGGAGGGATTCCCCCCTATCTGGCATCACTGCTATTATACATTTTAACCCATTATGTTTTAATGTTTTAATGTTTATTTGGGCACAAACGGTACATAATACTTAAATTTAAACACAAGTACAACTTACATAAACCAATGAAGCTGCCACCACTAAATAATACATTTACATAAAAACAACTTTATACATTTTAAACTTTATAAATTCTGATGCGCTCCCGAAACGGGTACTTTGATATATTAATTAGGGTTCACTGTGACTTTGTTGTCCCTCCGTCTGTCCGTCTGTCGGTTGAAATTTTCACAGTTGATGTATTTCTGTTGCCGCTATAACAACAAATAATAAAAACAGAATATTTTTTTGTGTGTCTGTCTATTATCTCCTTGTAGCCCAAAAGAAATGTGTTCGAGCGGTCTGTGGCGCTGGACCAAGAGATTCATGCAGACCCCTATTTCGAAAATTAGGACTCTTCACGTTAATTGGTCTGTATGTTCTCGAGTTATGTTGTTTTGTCCGAAAATTCCCGTTACATTTTAAGAAACCAGTTATCAACAATAGATTAAGAGAAAGGGACGAGTTTAAATTACTGATGCCGACATGTAAGACTTCATTATATAAGAAGAACTGCCATATTATGACTATTACTGTGTATAATAAAATTCCAAATGAAATACGAAAGTTATCTGACATATTATTTGTAACTAAGTTAAGGAAATGGCTAACAGAAAAATGTTTTTATACAATTAATGAATTTTTAGACTTATAGATGAATTAATATGTTAGACATGATTTTATTTTAATTGTATTATTTAATTTTGACATAACTTATTATACTTAAATAATTTTTGCATGCCACTCTTGGCTAAACATGTGAACTAAATTATTATTTATTATCACCTGTATGTACCTACCATGTTTACGCAAATAAAGTATTATTATTATTATTATTATTATTATGTCAGTAATCAACATAAACTGACCTCACACTGTATACATTTTGCTTAAGACCAAGGGCTCTGCTAACACTGGATTATATAACAATTTGCCAAATTTGTACGGAACCCTCGGTGCGCGAGTTCGACTTGCAAACGAGTTCGACTCGTACTTCGGCAGTTTTTTTAGTTCAGTATAAATTTAAGCCGTGTCGGATGCTTGTAAAAAAAAGACACCAACACAGTTAAAACCTATGACGCATTGCCAAATTAAAAACAACAGACGAAACCAAAAATACCGAAGTAAGAAACGCTAAACGAAATATCTATATTTCTCCATAATAGGATTAATGAAGATTGTACAAAGATTATTTTCGTTTCGTTGTCATTTTCCTGTAAAATGATAATTTGCAGAACGATTTTAATTTGTGTAACACGTTTAACGAAATTCCATTCAAATGATCACGTTGTAATGGAAACGCAAATCAGTTGTATAAAGAAGCTTTCTAAATAAAGAGCTTTGTGTTTAAATTTTAATATAAGGTTTGTTCTTGCAAGGTCCCGAGGTGGAAATCTAATTACTCCCCCTATTTGCTAGTATCCTGTTTCCAAGACTTCGAAATACGAAAAGCTTATGTCTGTTTATTATTTTCTGGATATTATTACCTCCGATTTTGTTAGTATAAACGGTAAAAGCCGTGGTAGCCTAGTGGTTTGCCTATGGCCTATCAGCAGAGGGTCGTAGGTTCAAATCCCGAGCTCTGAGTTTTTCGGAATTTATACGTGCGAAATTACATTTGAATATTATCATGAGCTTTTCGGTGAAGGAAAACATCGTGACGAAATGTATTCCATGGATGGACTGGGTATGCATTGCATGTATGTATGTTTCTCATCGCGGTTTAGTAATAGTAATATACCCAGTTAAAAAATTAGTGTTTGTATCGTATTGTTTCTGAATTTAGCAAAATCGTGCTTAGCAGCTCATAACTTTATCTTGTGTTCATTACTCGTCTTGGTAGTTTTTCAAGATCCTTTTAAAGTCAACTTTATTATATTCAGGATGTGAATGAACTGACCCGACCAATACTCTGCGTACCGTGACAGCGCTTCAACAAACAATGGACCTTTTACTGAATGCCAAAGGGCGTTTATTGAAAATGGCGGGGCTCTAGTCTATTTCCTACCTCGCTCGAGATTAAAACGATTTATTGAAATTCTATCGCGTTTTAATGGAAGCTGTTTTATTAGTTTTATAACTTCAAATATCGGTTTTTACGATACGGTAGTGGAGAGAAGATAATTACAGAAAGCAGGGGGGTTACCATGCCGTCTTAATGCGTTTCAGTTTAGGTTCGCTCGCTGTCAGATCCATGCTAAAAATTACAGCTAAAACCTGAACTGAGTCGGAGTTGAATTGAGTCGCATTAAGACGTCATGCTAAGGCCCCTGAGCACATTCGGTATATGTTTATACAACAGTATGTAAAGTACCTACTAAGACATTAAGAGTTTTCAATGAGATCAGGATTAAGTTCATTAGAAATATTATAAACGGGATGAGAACCGCGATTACCTTTATTGAGCACCCGATATTTCGACGCAGTTGCATGCATCATGATCACGGGTAGACTGAAGAAATTGCGGGTGGATGTTATTGTTGGGTAGACCGAGCTCTGTCTACCCTCATTCTTGCGCGTCGACTAAGACATTAAACGTAGCAGGTATTTACAATAGCAAAATTACGAGCCCACTCTCTACATGCAAGATGAGTTAAATGTCGCAACCTCTGTACTCTTAACACAACTGGTATATGCCTGCATCTAATAGCCCTAATTTACAAGGTTACGACACATAAAAACCATGCCACGATTGCGTCTGTAAGAAATTTATGTTCACGAGCTACCTCTACGCGTATACGAGTTAATGCAGAAAACATTTGTGCCTGGTTGTTTCCGAGGTATTGAAGGTTAGAAGTTAATCGTTGCCTTTTTAGGGTTCCGTGTGTCAAAAGGAAATCTTTATAGGATAACTTTGTTGTCCGTCCGTGATCAAGACCCTTTTTCTTTGGGCCGCGTAAAGGTGTAAATTTGAAATTAATTCCCATACGTAGAAAGGTACTATTAAAATGAATCAAGAATTTTACTAATGATAAAATACAGAGACGAATTAAATATTTACAAGATCCTTTGTCAGTGTGTACTGTACGTACAGTAAGTATCAAAAGTTGATAGGAAGAGCTCAAAATGATCTACACGCGACTGTATTGCGAAGAGAGTGTGTAGATGATTTTGAGATCTTTGACTGTTTATCAACTTCTGATGCTGACTGTACTTCAGTGTAATGTAAAGTGTTCTATGTACAATCTTCAGGTTATGTTTATCTCCAATCAAGATATTGCGGTATCCTTTTATGTTTGAAACGTCTACAAGCTCCAACTTCGTATCTCCTATCTCCGACACCTGCATTTAACGGCACTTTTACGCCGTGTTGACAAGCTATAAAGACGCTATTAAATCTAAGCTAGTTCCCAATGCGTCTATGTAGTCACAAATTAGGTTAACAGCAAAACTAAAATGTGCTAGAACCAATTGTCTCTTACTGGCTAATCCTACAGCCAAGCAGCAGTGCTTGCGCTGCTGTGCTCCGGCGTGGAGAGTAGGTAAGGCTGCCGTTAAAATTACGTGCACATGTCATGAGTTACCATGTCCATAGCCCTCAAGGCTGGCTGACGTATCTGCAATCCTCTATATAGAGTTGCGGTTGTCCATGGGCGGTGATGCTCACTTATTATTAGGTGACACGCTTGCTTGTTTGCTTTTCTTGTCGTATAAAACACAACTTTAGAGGCAGCCGATGTTTTGCTAACCTGGATGGCTGGGATGTAATACTTCTAGTGTCTGTAATTACCTCGTCTTACTGTGTCTTGCTATTGTTTAAGTCCACAATTACGTGTCGGTATTGTAGCCTTGAAAGCCGTGGTAGCCTAGTGGTTTGACCTGTGGCCTCTCAAGCAGAGGGTCGCGGGTTCGAATCCCGGGCTTCGCACCTCTGAGTTTTTCGGAATTTATGTGCGATATCTCATTTGAAATTTACCATGAGCTTTTCGGTGAAGGAAAACATCGTGAGGAAACCTGCACACAACTGCGAAGCAATTCAATGGTGTGTGTGAAGTTCCCAATCCGCACAGGGCCCGCGTGGGAACTATAGCCCAAGCCCTCTCATTCTGAGAGGAGGCCTGTGCCCAGCAGTGGGACGTATATAGGCTGGAGAGAGATTGTAGCCTTTTTAAAAATACCAGTAAGCCGGTAGCAAAGGCATTTTTGGTCGTTTTAATATTGAGGATGGAAGACAAAGCAAAGGCTTCATGCCATAAAAATCGCAATTCCTGCGGAACGAAAACAAAAATAAAAAGTCTAAATCCCCGGGCGACTAGCTGCAAAAATAACAGACCTTTATGCTTACCGTGCAGGTACTTACACTGAAGTACAGTCAGCATCAGAAGTTGATAAACAGTCAAAGAGCTCAAAATCATCTACACACTCTCTTCGCAATACAGTCGCGTGTAGATCATTTTGAGCTCTTCCTATCAACTTTTGATGCTGACTGTACACTGTTGTGCGTTGTGCCTTTTTATTTGGCAACCACGTATTCATATGTATATTTTACCTGCGTACATATTCATGTAACTCCAATTAAGACCGCGGAATTACATAGAAGCGACAAAGTGCAAAAACTTTTCTACTTTGACGCAGACTCTACCCACCGGAATGCGAGGACATGGGATTCTAAATATTTGCATTCGTGGTATGAAAGGAATGCCCTTCCGTGTCGTTGGCGGGCTCTTCTATTATAGTAGACCTTCATACAAGGCTGCTGGGAAGGCTGGCTGTTGGGCGGGAACAGGTCATCTATATGCGACGCAGCATGCGTTAATATTATTACTGGTTGAGCGTATTAGATGCACCGAGAGAATACAATATATTTTGAGCGTTCTCGGTGCACTTCAATTGTTATAATGTAGTTTGGAATAGTTTAGTAGAAGTAGAGTCTTTGTTTTGTGAAAGTATATTATGGAGGAAAATGTAAAAAAAACTAACTAAACTCAGCAGAAAAAATAAAAATAAAACAAAACGAAACCTAATCTAACCTAGTAAAAAAATATTAGACACAAATCACGTTCAGTACATTACGCACACAGTAATTTTTGTTGTGATGACAATATTGGTAACTTTCCGAATCAAACACACCCACCATTGATATAAAGGTATAAAATAAATGTCCAATGTTTTTATTATGTGATTGGACTGTTTCCGGTCAGGCACTTCAAATCATATTTACCCCACGGATCAAGGTTATTACGTGTGGTCGTTAGCCGATTTCAATTTGCAGGGCTATCTTTATTTTTTCAATTTACACCCGCGCGTTTAGCATGCATTTCAATTATTTTTTATCCCTGGCCACAGAATTTCGGGCTTATGTTTGTGTTCCGTGTCCACTTATCGGAATGTATTTTTAATCCGATACCTTTTGCCGACACAGGAAAATGATTATTTAATGCAAGGCTTTGTTGACACCTGGGGCCTTACCATGACGTCCTAATTCCGACTCAGTTCAAGTTTTAGCTGTCACTTTTAGTATGGATCTGACAGCGAGTGAACCTAAACTGAATCGCATTAAGACGTCATGGTAAGGCTCCTGAATGACGAAAATGACCACGGTATTCTATTGACAGCGACGTAAGCGAAGTTTTATGTCAATCGGTTTCTAATAAGAAAGCTTTAAGTGGGTATAAGTATTTTCTTAATAACGTAAGCGAGCTCCATACATCCGTAGAACCAAACAGTAAAACCTTTTGAAAGCCCATCCTGTGGGTATAGAATTTTCAAAATGAGTGGGATGGTTCCTAGTACCATAATGTAGACCGAGTCGAAACCTCTGCGTGTAGCGTTCCTTTCTTTTTAATACGTATTCAGCTCTTAATCTGTTAGCAACTCACCCCACAGCCCTTCCGAACACACAATAAGCATCATTTTCATACCACAATATCCTACATTGTCATAAGTCTTAACCGGAGCACGTAATCCGAAATAAACGGTGCTCGTTGCTTTTATTTAGCTAGCTGCGTCCAAGAGGCCGGGAGGTTGGGATAACCTCATTTCCTTTGCTGTCGTAGCCCCTGTAGAATACCGCCTATCTTTTCTCTAACGTAATGTTTGTCTACGAGGAATAGAAAATGTTTTCTTTTCCGACTACGCAACACTAACTCCATTTGAACCTCAAACACCGACCGAGCCAATAAACAAAAGTAAAAACCATATTATAAGTCTCTTATCTCTCATATGATAGATACTGTCTTCTGCAGCTCATTATGATGGGCAAAGTCGCTGGCAAAAGACACGTAGGCCGACGAAAGAAGTCTTGTCTAAGGAAGTGGAGTATTTCGCCTCGCGAGAGACAGGGAGAAATATTCGGAACTGACGGCCAACCTTTGCTAGACGGAGAGGCATCTAAAGAAGAAGAAGATAAGTCTCTTATTAACTAGTGATTCGGATCGGACGCAAAAAGCTTTACGGGATCTCACCACTCGAGCGAAGAAACTTGCAAAAAAAAAAATTAAGTAGGTAGCAGTAGCAGATTAAGATGACCCCCTCTGATCTTCCGTAATAGCGGTAACCATACTGAGGGGGTCCCTGTAGCTGACTGTACCTACCCAAAATTAGATTATTTCAGTTAACCTGGCCGTAAAGTGGGACCAAAATATGGTTCGGTTATTTCGGCCTCAATTTGTTTTAAGCGAAATTCAACAAAGTATACGTACTATTAAATTATGTAGGTGCCCTTTAAATACTGCGCAAGCATTTAGAGCTAATTTGAGTAGTGTATAATTGGGGGACCTGGATCAAACGAGATCCAGGATCCCCCAATCATACGTTATAATGATTACTGATCATGAATCAATACATTAATACATGTCAATCGAATTATCTGTTGAGCATATAATTACAGTACAATCCGATAATCAAGTGCTAGTTCAATCAAAAACTACTTCAATTAAATTCTAGTTCTAATACACTCTGAGCCAGAACCGCCACAAAACACCCTCGATCACAAATACTAGTCTTGCTTTATTTACGAACTTTGAATAGTGAAATAAAATGCACTGATATTTATAATTAAAATCATTTATTTAATTATGAATAAGGTTGTTACATTCTATGTACCACCGTCTAATACACTTTACATTTGTTAAAGCACATCTTTTTTTTTTATGTTTAATACATCTAAAATACAGATCGCCAACATCACTAAACATTTTATGCAATTCTTCAAAGTCTGGACACCCCATTTCTTCTACATCAATAATATCACAATTAGAACTTATTTCTTTTACCCACTTAACTTTTTCAGAACCTCTCACTAAAATGGTCTTATTTTTTAACAAATACTCCGCATATCCTTTGAAATCTGGATAGTCAATATTTCCTTCACTCCATGTTATGCCATAGTTTTTCCTAGTGCACTGCACCTGTTTTCGTTCTTCATCTGTTAACTTAGAATACGGGTACGGCGATTTTATTAAACTATTTTGCGCATAATTTTCTGCAGCGAAGGCAAATTCCTTTATTATAAAATTATTCTCCTTCACCTTGAAGCCTTGCACGTCGACTATGTAAGTATTTGAATTCATGATACTTTCTTCGCAAACAAGAAGCAGTTCTACACGATAACGGTTAGGATACTACTGATTGAAGCCTAGCGTATTGTTTGTATAAATAAATAAAGCACTAACTAGGCGACCGAGCTTTAGCTTACATTGTAAAACAGCGCTCCTCGTTTTCAATCACACAATGTTAATGCTCAGATTCATTAGCTTTTGCTCTGTCGAACAAAATCGCAGAAATGTTCTTGGACACACCAGATACGGATTGATGTTTTCCAGATTCACAACCTTGAAGCCTTGTACGTCAATTATGTAAGTATTTGAATTCATATTAGTTTCTTCGAAAACAAGAAGCAGTTCTAGACTATGACGGTTGTGATACGACTGTTGAAGTGTAGCGTATTGTTCGTATAATAAACGATAATTATTATGCTCGAATTTCGCAGACGGTAATCAAATCAAATTATATCTTTAGGTTTATTCCTAACTTTAGGAAGAAAGTAAACAAGGATTAAGTATACATGATTTATTTATAAAACATACATTTTTAAAGGTACAAACATTAAAATCAAAATGTTTATTATTATACACAGTGAATAAATAGAACACCATCATATCCTTCACAACACTACTATTTCTATTTATAACATGCTCAGGTTTCTATAACCACTCAGCGTAATGATTTAGAAACTTCCAATTAGATTGGTAGCAAGTCTGTATAACATTTATCTATTCTAATTACTCGAGCTGCTACTTGTAATCCCGTGTAAAAGATTCGTGAGCGTTTAGTTTTATAATAACTCTGAGTTATTAGCACACCAGAATAGTGCTCAGCGTTTAATATTTTGACATCATGACGACCATGAAGCTGACATTTATCAATGATAACCTCAACGATATCTCCTTTGTTGATATTCATTTTGATTATATACTTATTATAAAATATATACGTTGACAAATATCAGTATTAAACAAATATATAATATGATTGTTGATTTATTTACTTAAAAATATTATTATCTACACACCACTTATTTAAACAAGATACATTTTTAAAAGCACATGTTTTGGTATGGTAAATACAATTATAAATGTCGGAAGAAATCGAATATTTCTCACTAAGTGTTTTTAAATTAGGACAATTAAAGTCTTCTAAATTGTAAACATTGTCACTTTCTATTATCTTCTTTAACCAGACCACTTTTTCAGTACCTTTTGTATAAATACGTCTATTTTTACAAAAGTTTAATATCAAACTCTTATAGTTGAAGTATGGCACATACCCCTCATTCCATAATATTCCTCTGTTTCTCTCTATCCATGAGGCTTGCAACCGTTCTTTCTTAGTTAAATTATAAAAAGGATAAGGTGGTTTAATCAACAACACAATGACACCTTTTTTGCAAATAATTGCTATTTCTTTAGGTATAAATGTATTGTTTTCGTTTTTAAAACCTTGAACATCCATAATCACATTCATGATAATTTTCGCACTATATTACTCAAGGGTTTATACTCGATTAGACGATCATTTATGATTAGACAGTACGCTGTTGTATTGTCAGGTATATCTTCTGAAGACTCGATTTCTAAACGGACATCAACCGGTCCTGTTTTCAACGAATCATTTTGTCGTGAACAATCAATAACGAACAGTGGGGCTTTTTTCCCGAATGTATTTAAATCAAGCAGGGGATCGATTCCGGTGTTGTAATACGACTGACGAAAGTTAACATACATTTCGTATAATATACTATACTTATCTTCATTAAATTTTAAATTAAGTGAATCATAAGGAAAGTACTGTGAATTTAAAAACAACTTGACATTTGTTATGTTACAATGATCAAATTCTGATGAACTCTTCGTTCGATTCAGTTTTCTATCAGTTTGAACACCGAATATAACATATCTCGGTTTTTCTAACTGAGAAGCAGTTTTGACAGACCACGAGTGTTTTGTTGCTTTAGGTAAAAGCGGATATTCATATAAATCCCAATTTCGGAAAGCTAGTTGTATTGCTCGATCTTTTTCCAAGTGCTTAAGCAGCAATAATCTATTGCGATCCGAAACTTTAACATGAGGGATACGCCACTGAACCTTATGTATGTCTATTTCTATAGTATCATTTGTATCAGTTATAACACTATTCAAAACGGAATTGTTTCTATGAAGTATAAGTTCATGTCTACAATTGGCAACAATTTTGTTATAATCTTCTGCAAACCCTAACACTTTATTAAGCGGTATAATAACAGAAAAATTATCCCCTTTTTTCGCACTTCCGTTTAAATTCCACCCCCACAATGCTGAACTTTTACTTTCGCCTACGTTCATTGAGATAAGAGATTTAATCGTAGTTGTGATTCCAGCATTTTTAACATGATCTATTTCTACCCCATTTAATTCGTATCTTATATCTTGAAATAAAAACAATATAGGATTATTTATAAACTTAAACTCTTTCTTCTTCTTTTTTCCTGCTGTATCTAGTTCAAATACACTCGCATGTCCTTCGATGTAAATGGAGCTTGCAGATGGTAATACATAAACATCTTGCTGATGAATAGGTATTCTGATTTCATCGTTTTCTTTAAAGCTGTGATTGTATGGATTGTAGCTGTGAATCTCATAGCTTTCAATAGAATTATCTTGCTGCGGTAGTTCAGTTATTTGCAGCATATTATATTTATTTTTATTTTATTTTTAAGCCGAGAGAATGAAGAAAGATTTTATTACTTTTAGTAATTTTATTTGTCGTACTTAATCGTGTTCTTCCTTTGAACACTGGAAGATTAATAGTACATTTTTGTTCTTTGATGTTGTTTTTATTGAAAACATACATATTTAATTGTATACTTATAATAAATTGAAGCGGTTATTTGTACTAAACTCGGCAGACTGTTATGTACTCAACGCCCAATTCTGAATACTGTTCGCGAAGGAATGTCCTAATCCGGTTTAGCATTTTATTTTATTATCATTTAACAACCGTAACTATATGTTTAATCCGTTTCGTTATTTATTTATTTAGTCTCGATTTACTTTTCCAAAATGATTTTAGAAATTTCAAACATAAATGTCCACAGTTGTATAAATGATTGCCTTGTAAATTGACATAATTATACCGAATATTTGTTCCGACATATGCTAAGAATTCTTTTGGCGGTTTTAAGTTACCGTAACTGTCAAAATATTCAATATAGTCTTTAATTTTTCCATAGGCTACCCAGTGAGTACCAACATTTTTAGATGAATCTAAATTAATCACACCGCATTCCATCAGCCACGGCTTTTCTGGTAATTCATCTCGCATAAATACGCCTCGAAAATGGGGTATATTTTTCGCATGCTTTATTATATCGATATTAGTTAGCGCTCGATCAGGTAGCCCATTATCTAGTTTTTTTTGTTTGAAACGTAAATTCCTAACCCGTGTTTGTACGGTTTAAGATGTAATCCTTTACCAATACACATAGCCTCCATTTTCATGTTATGTCTTTTTAACTCTGCAAGATGTTTTTGTGCCGATTTATAATGATTGATAGCTTTGGTGATTCCCGCAACACCTCCAGCCAAGCTCCCCGTAGCAGATAAGCCGGCAAGAATAGGAATTAATGGTAAAAATCCACCAGTTTTAGGTACAGGTATCACTCTCGGGGATTGCACGGTTATGTCAGAAGCAAATTCTCGAGCAGCCGCGTATGCTAACTCCGTTAGCAATTTCTTGCACTTTGGTTTCAAATTTCGAATATGTTTTTTAGTGTGCGATACAATATTACTAAAGGTTTTTTTCAGACCAGCTCCCGTTTTCTGGGAGGGTGCTAATAATGTTTTTTCCTTATGATGCGCTTCTTTTTTAGTATTACTTCGTGTGTGTTTCATTTTAATAATAGTAATATTGGTATGATTAAAATGCTTTATTTAAAGTTGACTTTCTTGCATAAAGATCCAAGTGCAAATGAGCGTATTAAGTATGAATAGCTTATTTAATGTACTAAAATCACTACAAACGATTGTTTTTATCAATCCAACTGTTCTCACTTGATGGAAGACCCAGCCACTTAACATATACTTTGTTTCCTTTGCTTTTTACAACTTTTTCAACAAGATATACATCAGGGTGAGCAGTTTTCTGAATTTCTTGTCTGTAGAATGCTCCTAAAATAGGCCTAGACTTTGCGTCTTCTAATAAATATGTGAGTGGGTTAGTTTGTTGGACTTTTCTTATCTTAAATATTTCGGTTGACCAATTAGGTGTAAATCCTTTTTCAAAACATCCCTTGTATTTACTGATTCTTACAAAATCTCCAACTTGAAAAACATGACGATTCGGTCTTTTTTCGGATAGCGAATTGTTAATGTATCTTTGTAAGACAATTTCTTTATTATTATGATTAATTTCAGCCGGCGTTTTTCCTATGGTTCTATGAAAGGTATGATTGTATTCGTAAACTTTCTTGTCAAGAGTCCCATCGATCCATTTATAATTTCCTTTCAAACTAAATTCTTTGTAAAGCTTAGTTTTGAGAGTTCTTATAAGTCTTTCTACGATTGATGCTTTTTTTGTAGAATAAGAAGAGTAATGATTTATGTGATACTTTTCAATAACTTTTTTGAATTTATTATTATAAAATTCTGTACCCATATCAGTTTGTAAATTTTTTGGGTGACGACCATTTTCCAACAATGTTTGAAACTCTTTAGATACGATTTCTTTAGTCTTTTGTTTAATCGGGAATGCCCAAGCATATTTTGAGAAACCGTCTATAATTACTAGTATGTATTTATAACCAGCATTTAATTTGGATAAAGCTTGCATATCTATCAAATCCGCTTGCCAAAGGTCATCTATATCTCTTAATATTACGCTTCTCCGAGGGAAGTTTACTCGTACGTTTTTATGAATTTCATTAACAACGTCGGCTTTGCTCATAATGCTTGTTTAATTTTCCCTCAAGCTCCTTTAATGCAATATCTTTTTCAATATTTTTTACACGGTCTGTTAAAATCATAACCAGCTTTTCAATATGCGCAAGTTTTTCAGAATTATTCTTATTAAATTTATCAACGATCTCTTTATTAACAACGTCGAATACTTCACGTTTATCTATAGATGATATTTTAATTACTTCCAGTTTATAACTATCAACATTAAAATTTCCTTTTTTCTCTTCATTCATGTCTAATGCTTATTAGATTACTAGACGAAATGACTACACGAAAACAGAATTTATTCTTTTATTATACCCGCCTCCTTTAACTCTTCAATAATTGATATAATTTCATTGTCATGATTGCTGTTACCAGCACTTTTAGATGCAATTAAAAGTTTCAGTCTTTCAATAAGTTCGTTAGGATCATCCCAATAAATATAATCCGTATTACTTTTATATCGTTTTAATTCAGGCAAACCTTGACCGATTTTCAATTGCGGCAACTGTTGAGTGAACTCATTATTTTCGTCAGTTACTTGTGAAAATAGAGGCTTGATTATTGTACAGTATTTTAATCCTTTGTCACCTTTTAATTGTCCGGCCGGGTCAAAGTCCCGTTTGTGCGCGTTTGTGTTACTTAAAATTTCTTTGTATTTTGTTTTATCTTCTTCAGTTACAAGCTTAAGATTAGGTCTGTTTCGCAATAAAAGTTCTTTTAAACCACCGGTCAATTCATAATTCTTATTTTTGACAGTAATCATGTATTTTTTTCCCAAAGTATTATCAGTGTTATTTTTAAAAGATAAACTAACAACAGTGTTTCCCATCATCAGGTTCTTATCTTTAACATAAATACCAAACGGAACATTGACTTGCTCATACATATCCATCATGTCTTCTTTTTTCAAAGATAAAAGTGTATCGTGACTGTTACTTTGATTTGTTGTATTTTTATCATTATCATTAGAACATCCATAATATTCTGAATGGTGATTAGAATCAGCATTAATTATGTCTTTAAAATTATTATAGTCTAAAGAAGAGTTTAAATCGATCTGCGTGTTATTTTTACCATTTCTTGGTGTTATGTTAAAAGCAGAGTGAGGTGTTTGATTTATCTTGACAACTGTTTCTAAAGAATCAGTAATAGGTTTAAATACTTTTTTGTATTTCAGATCAGCTTCATAATCTTCATTTTTAATCTTCTTTATTTTGTTTTTTATATTGTTAACTGATTTAATGAGTTGTGCTTTTAAATCGGTATCCATTTTACTTTCCAACTTATTAATATGACTACCGTTTCTTAAAACCCCTTGTTTTCAAGTGAGATTTTTAAACTAGAAATCGGAATATATAACTAAGTTAGAAGCGGACAAACGTGTCAAATCCTTGTCTATATCGTCCGTTATTTATCGCGCAATCTTTATTTATAACTAAGAAACTGAATCGATCTTGCCATATAACAGAACAAAGTTGCTTAAATTGTATCCAATCTAAATCTGTATTTACATGTTCATTGTATATATGTTTTAAATTGGTATCATCTTGTTTGAAGATAATTAAAACATTAACATTATCTCTGATCAGTTGTTTAGGTATTTTCGAATAAGTTTGCGATAAGTAAAAACAATCTATCTGCCTATGTCTTCCCATAGTAAAATAATTTCTAATATTAATTTGATTTTCACATGCGACATCATCGAAAATCATAATGGAATTTGTCAAAGCATCGTTGGGGTGAAGAACTTCTTTGTGATCATTAAATACAAATAGCTCCGCTCCTGGAACACTTTCCATAACTTGTCTTAAAAAGAGGTACTTTGGTTGAAAAGCGGTCTTCGAGTATAAATAAATATGTTTAAATTTCAAACCATTTTCGTGTAACAATAAATTTAACATAACATTAGTTTTACCACAATTTGAAGGACCGCATATTATGCAGCGAATGGTATTAGGTAACAACGAACTATGTTTTAATTTTTGTGTGTCATTTTTTACTTTGAAAGTATTTACTTCCAAAGTTTGACTCTGTTTATCAAAGATCATGATGAAATGCGGGGAATCTCGGATTTTATTGCTTATATAATCTTGGGTCTAGTCTAGATCGTTGCTTAAAATGACGATCAAAAGAAAGAGATACATTTAATAATTTATTTGATTTGATTTGGTTGCATATATAAAAACTTTTTCATTCATGCTGAAATATATTTATTCCTTTTTTAAGCTCAATATAAACAAAGCATAATTATACTTCTAAACACACATCACACGAATACAATTTTACGATTTCTTAAAAAGAAAAACCAATACATAGCTCTAAATTACATTTAAAAATATAATAACCTTTTATATAAGACTGTTTTTTTTATTAATATCATATCTTCAATATGATAATATAATTAACTACTTATATACTTAAAGAAATCTTTTCAAATACGTACAAGGTATTTCGTATATCTATTAAAAAATTGTATTACAGTGACCCCAGGGGAGCGTTTCTATGTTACCAGCTAATATTTGCCTCTTGTCATCATTACTGTTTAAAACTACTTTGTTTACTTCCTGTGAATATAAAACATGTTTAATGGATTTAATCAGATTCATTTTTCGTCTAAAATTTTTTTTGGTGTGTAGCGCTGTTTTATAATCGGAAAGTTGTAATCGATTCGTTATAGGTTTCGAAACACCTTTAGCTTTGTTTAATGAAGTTTTAACTGTCTTTAAACAGTAGAGTTTAGCTCTTAAGCCTACAAATTCAGTAATTACGTCACCACCCATTTCATCTTTAAATAATCCCGGTACTTTAGCGTTAATTTGAGGTATGCCGTACGGGTTATCCTCATCATAATTACTTGTATCAAATTTCGTAATATCATTATGTAGGTCTTGGTAAAAGTCTGGTGTTACAATATTATACAGAAGACTATCAGTATCCGTGTAACAAAGTGCAGCCTTTGAATTATATTTTTTTTTTATAACATCATAGTGAAATCGATACAAATGCTGTTTAGCGAATTCTAGTACTGTAAATCCGATATATATTGGTCTGTCTAGTAAAATTTTTTCAGGAGCTAAATGGATAGCTACAAAATTTTCTGAAAATATGCATACGTTTTTTACATTTGGTTTTAGTAAGATTTTTTCTGCTCCTATATATTTATTTGTTTTATTGCTACAATCCTTCCATTTTGTGACTAATTTAACTTCTATTCGCTTTCGTTTATTTTCAATCGTCTTACCGAATACCGCATTATTTAGAAGTTTGAAAAAGTCTTTTTCGAACGCTGTAGTAGCACTTTGTCTTAAACGAGTATTTAAATCAATGTACTTTTGTAAAAAGTTATCTTGTCTGAAGCGTAAGACTCTGTGAACATTCCTTAATATTAAACCATTTTTCAAACATTCTTTCAAGTGAACATAATGTATGACGTAATTGTATTTATCATATAAATTAGCAACTAATTTTTTTGATTTACCGCCTGGCGGAATGAATTTTTCTGGGGCGAAAGGTAACTCACTGTGATAATCATGTAAATGTTCGGGATAAGTCAGGTCTACTTCTAAAATATATCCAAATTCTCCATCATTTGGCACTGTCATTACGTTAAAATATTTAACTTCATCTTCAGTTAAAAATTCAAAATCTGAAATAGGCATTTTTTTCCTCATCGCATAACCGTATAGATTGTTACAATCGAGATATATTAAATATGATGATGGTTTTGAATCATTAAATTCTGGAATATATTTATTATTCGCCTTTACATGTCGAAGAGAACATTGAGCTAATCCCCCTCGTATCCCGTTCTCAAGCATCTGATACATATTTAAATCATCTAATAGCTGTAATTGAACACCTGTACACAAAAGCATAGCATCCCAACTTAAACTAGGTGCAGACACATAATAAGCCGGATCAAGATTATAATGTCGTAAACTTGTACTTCTGAAATGTTCAAATATATCACACAATAATAGAACGTCGCATTTCAAGTATAAGTCGGTATATTCTCCTAATGAACTTATATTAAAGGTAGACCATACGAGTTGCGCATGTGTATACTCAGCATCAGTGATATGCTCATCTTTTAAAGAATTGAAAAAATGTTCTTTATATGGTAGTTTATCCTCTTCGTATTTAGACCAAGAATTAATATAATCATAGGGATAAATACCTTTACGTCTCAGCAAATTAATTTTATTATAGCTTTGAAATTCTTTTGATAAGTTGTGGAAATCCTTTTCATTCAAATTTTTTGTTAATTCATTTAAGCCTGAACTAAGAAATTGAAAAGAATCTATAAACTTAATATTGATTGGTTGCGACTGGTTTGTTGATTCTATAATTTTTGTAATAGACGTATATTTCTCTTTGGATTGAGGAATAATTTTCACAGAACCAGGATATTTTGCCAGTTCTTTAATAAACAAATGACAGTCATAACCAGCTAGGTTATGAAAAACAACTGGTATAAATGGACATATTCTGTATCTTAAATTGCAAAGTGAATGAGCGGCACCTCTATACTCTGAAGTAATATGATCATGATCATGAACTTTATCACCGAACAAAAATTGTTTGCATATGTGACATTTATCAGCATTTGTATGGCTAGCTACTTGTTCGGTAGTTAAAGGTTTCATTACATTATTTTGAGACAATATTGAATTAATGTTCTGTATATCATCGATTAACCACTTTATAAAAATCTCGACGCAATCTTCACCTCTATAGGTAACATATTTGTTTAAACGAGGATCATGCGAACAACAAATATAATACCCAAAACATGATGGAAGATGCTGTTTAACGGTTTGAGTGTTTTGTGTACTCGCATCTTCACAATTTATTAACATACTCTCAAAGTCAGCGTAAATTATATAATTAATTTTTTGTTGTCGTTCAAAGTTTTTAAATTGAATCGCTGCATTTTTTTCAGGTAAAACAGTAAGAATGTGAGAACAATGATGTGAATTATATTTTTTTTCAGTGGTGAAAAATTGAAGGCAAGAATCGCAAAAATACATATTACCCTTGTGGTGAGTTATTTGACGACGAACTAGACGCACTAGATCTTTGATTAAGCAGTAATGACCTGCACCGTTTTGTTCAATATATAACAAATTGATATGATTTATTTTCTTGGATTTCGCGCGGTACAACGGTCCTGTTACAATACCCTTGTCTAGCCCATAGATATTAATGCTTATATCACTATTACTTTTCTCAAACAACCTTACATCATTAGCAGACGGAGGGAATGACATTCCTTTTATATTTAAAACGGTTGAATAGTGCGGATAAGACTTAACTCGACACGCATTATTCTTTGAAGGAAATAGAGCTGCCATAATGCTCCATAAAAAACAATGACTATCGCTGTTCTGAATGTTTATACAGGTTTTAGTATTCTTGATATTAACTGGTAACGGTATGTAAGTACCACCTCTCATTGGGTTATATTTATTTATATTGATTTCTAAGTGACTAATTGTAGAATAAGACCACCCGGACTCACGATGTTCGAATTCGATTAGTTTATTTTTTAAGTTCTCGATCATAGTCATATATAATTCATTAAAATTTGTGTTTTTAAATACAATACTATATTTTGTGTTAAAAGACTTAAGCTGTTGGTTACATGAATTCGGTAATGTAAAATGAACAAACAGCTCGCTGTTCATTTTAACACAATCATGTTTCAATAATGCGGATTTCATAAGGTATAAAATATCACTTCGAATCCCGCATAGGAAAGTCTCAGGTGTAAGGCATTCGACATCCTGTGAGGGGTTTAAGCGATATGTAGCAATTCTGTTTCTAAATGCTGTGCTAATTATTTCAATGTGTTTAAAATCGGTTTTCGATAAACAATTTGATTTATGCAAATTTGTTCTTAAATGAAATCTGTATTTATTTATAGGCATCTCGATCTGACAATGATCACATCGCATAAATACATTGGTGGATGACTCGGGGTAAGTAGACGGAGCTGTAAACAAAAATATGATTTTATTGATAGTATTTATTCATAGATTTATCTAATACATAGGTTAATAATAAAGACATGAATTGGTAAGCGCTCTCTATAATGCACTAATCATGAATAACATACTAATTTCGTAATCATTAAATACAAAAAGAATAAAAATAAAACATTAATAGTAGTTGCTAACAAATGTCGGAGTACAAGTTCTATATTCCTTACGAGTCGATGTAATAAAGTTTGATAAGTGCTGCCAAGCTGTAGTATTATCATCCGTCTGAGTTTTTATGCTGACTATGGCATGCCGCCATCTATTAACAGGTAACACGTTTTTAATCTCGTCGCACTTGTAAACTTTTAGTTCAATAAAGTGTGAACCTGTTTTTGAATGATTCTCCTGTCGTGAAAACCCATTGGCTAGTCTTCGCGTGATACAAGACTGTAATTTACCAGGTGCAGGGGTGATACTCGAGGGCTGCTTCTCATCCTCGCTACCGCTTCCAAAAAGCTCCGCAGCAGTTGCGTGGTGTGGTTTCGCAGGTACAGGATTAATTTTGATCTTCTTTTTTGAAGCACTTGAAGATGATTGCGGTGACTTTGCGTGCTTTTTCTTTTTTTCACTCGATTCAGCCGGTCTCGCAGCTTCATCTTCAGAGCTTGACGAAGAAACTACAGCTTTAGATGAATGTTTCAATCTGAAAAAATAAAAACGATCGTTAAATTAAATCGAGCTAATAAAATTTTTGCAGAGACTTGACTACATTAGAGGATATTCAATGAAAGTAATTAAAATATTGATTGGGTCTGATTAAACTTAAACAACATCATTCAATAACACAGAATAATCTTTAGTATCGAGTCGAATCAAAAGATAAATTGAATACTTACGTTTTGCTATGCTTCCTCTTTCTTATCTCACTCGATTCGGCCTGCATCGTTGACTCGTCTTCCGACGGAAATAGTGTTTCAGCATTGTTAGAGCTATAAATCTTCGACCTGAAATAAATATTAAAACATTTTAACTACAGTATTTAAGTTATCTATAATATTTGACCCTACTTTTCGTTTTATAGTAAGTATTTAAATAAGATAGAGGTATATTTAAAAAGTATCGTCATTCGTCTTGTTTCATACAATTTACTAGCGCAGCCCTCCCCGAAATTATAAAATTTTGCACTACTATAAGAATGACGCATAATAACATAGCATCATTAAACTATTATTCTTTACCGCTATTCGAATGACTCATAATTTTATTGATGATATTAAGTTAAATTACTCTATTCAATAAACAGCATCATTTATATTGAAGCCAGAATTAGTTAGCATAACTCTATCAAATTCCAATATTTACACTACTATTCGAATGACGAATAATTTTATTGATAATATTAATGACTCCAATGTATAAAAACATCAACATTTAAATTATTAGACAGCATAATTGAAGCTAGAAAAGTAATTAACTTTTCTAGGTATCTATTCGAATAGATAAATAATAAATAAATATCCATCAGTCCAGAAATCCGCAACCTCGCTTTATAGTCGGTGTTATGTTACAAACGACTCGACTATTCAATCGTAATGATGGTTGCATAATTTAATAAATACATTTAGTTAATAAGATAGACACTTACATTTTTTTTGATGATGATCCTTCAGCTTAGGAGATGAGGTGATGGCTGGTTCTTTACTTTGCAGAGGAGATGAATGATGCACTAGATTCGGTATCAACCGCTTAAGTACTCTCTAATCCACGTGAATATCTTCCTTATACGGAAAGTATCCGCGTGACTTTAAAATAGGTCTCATCATGTATCAGCAGTAACCCTTTTAAGCGGTGTAATCTTAAACTTCTGCGTTAACGCTTAGTCTTAAATGGGAAGCGATGATTTTGTATAGTTTAATACTGTGGTTTTGCTTGGCCGATACGGATTTACTAACTGATTCACTAACTTCACAATTGGTTTTAGTTTATATAACCTATTGTGCGAAATAAAATAAAAAAACGTTTGTTAGTTTTCATATACGAGATCAACAAACAGACATACTTACCTCCAAATTCAGTGTATGTGGATGCAAATGTCGACATTGCAAATCATTGAGACTCATTTAGCATAGACATCTTTCATATATGGTTAGGTCTCATATTAACGATAAAACGATTTTACTATGCGATATTAAACCTTATGGTTTCTTTTTTATACTTAAAAAATAATATAAATAACAAGAAATTAGAACATTTTAACGATTAGTATTTTTGCAATACACTGGTGAGCAGTTCAGTAATGTCGGTGAGTGTGTACCTATTTTATTATACTTGTTATTATTTAATAATAATCAATATCCATACCGACGACTGGATAGCTGAGTGGTTAGAGAATCAGGCGACAAAGCTTGAGACAGATATTATGTATGAAAAATATGAAAGTTTGTTCTTGAGCTTCGAGTGTTTAATATATAAGTAAAGTGTTTAGTATTTAAGTATATATCTATCTATATAAGTATGTTTATTCGTTGGCCAGCACCTATAACGTAAGCTTACCTTACTTTAGACTCAGGTTAATCGACATCAATTGTCTCTGATATTTATTTATATAGTAATCCAATGCAAGCTTTATTGTAATACTCGATTTATAAATTTTAATGTCGTTTAGTCATGATAAGAATTCTTTTGTTAATTATCGATAAATTACGATTAATTGTTATCAAACACCAATGTTACTGACAATTATTTGATTCAAAAATTTTGAATGTCTTTTCTTTACAGGATACAGAAGATCTCTTTAATTTTGTACCAGCGGATCAGCGTGCTACGCATGGAGCAGAACAAAGATCTACCACTCATGATGGCGCTTCTCGCAAGAGAACCAGAACCGAACTACCATATTCTTCATACATAAAAAGAACTGTAAAACGTGCGACAAAAATAATTAAAATAGAAATTTATGACGCCGAGAACGCACCGAAATCTGAACATTCAATGTGTACTTGTGAAGCAGAAATCTGCGCCCAATATGTTGTGAAGGGTATATTATTTGATGACGTATATAGCGCAACTAAAGATATCATAAGTAAAATTCAGGATGATATGGATTTGAGAATAACTAAAATGTGTTAGTTAAGTATAATAATGTACTACTATATTGTCTACTTATTAAAAATAAAGGAGTTAATGTAATATGATATGTTTTATTTATAATAATTCAGATACTTAACTATAGCGTTAATAATCTTATATAATTACGAGTCTGAACGCTGAATAAATAAATTTAGACTTCAATTTAGAATTACGTAATTAAATTACTATTCAAGAATCAAATAAAATAAATAAGTTTCTGCGTAAGACACGTAATATAACATAGTCAGCATAGTAACTGGTGAGCGAGGTAGGTCTGTTGCACAGTGGTGTGCAGCGGATTCTGCTCTAGGGTAGGCTGGATACTTTTCTGATTGAGCTTTCAATCCAAATTGAATACCTAGTAGAATGGACAACGGTTTCTCATGAAATATGCATCACTGATGTTACACAATAATGATAACATATTACCTATTTAATATCTTACCCGTTTCGTACGTCAAAATCAGATTATTGAATTATATTAAGCAATTTATAGTGAAACATATCGAAACCTCACATTAAGTATTCTCTTCTTACAATAAATTTATAAACAAAGAATTATTGATTAAATAAAAAAATAACAAAATTGAATCCCTGTTTCATATTATAGCATCGCTAGTGAAAGATGACAGCTTAAAAACTCGGTCTCACCTGAGCCGTTGTTTATACTACGTCTCAATGATTCGTCAAACAACACGCCATTATCACGAATGCACTAGCTTGCATTTTCTCTATTGCTAACAAAGAATTTAATATCGTAAGTATTTGAATGATAATATGATTGTATAAAAATGGTGACTTAATATATATGTTTGCTCCATAACCAACGATATCAGAGTGTACCTATTAGAAATAGAATTTAATTGAAGTAGTTTTTGATTGAACTAGTATTTGATTATCGGATTGTACTGTAATTATATGCTCAACAGATAATTCGATTGACATATATTAATGTATTGATTCATGATCAGTAATCAATATAACGTATGATTGGGGGATCCTGGATCTCGTTTGATCCAGGTCCCCCAATTATACACTACTAATTTGCCACGTAGTATTCCGCGCGACGAATCTTAACTTCGCTTAACATAACGAGTTGACCCAAATTGAAAAACTCATTAACACGACTCGGAATCAAACTTGGGCACCTTTATAATATTATACTGACGAGCGAGTTTGTATGGGAAGTGACCCGTTATTTTTGATCGTCAGTGTACATAACACAATATTACAACTGCAATATTTTTGGAATAAACAATACTATAGCGTGTCCTAGAATTACTCTGGAATATTTCGGCAAGCGGCCAGACTAGTTTGATTGATCACTACTGACAAGGTTTATAGTGATTTTTAGTGATTAGTGAAGCTTTATTTGTGATTACGCCACTCTTTGACGCTGTGCATTTTGAACACCAACTAATGTGTGGAAACATTTTGACACCCTCAATAAAAAATCTGATAAACATTTACAGAGGTATACATTGAAACTAACTCAAACTGCTGAAGCATACTGGTATCCAGGCATAACATCTGCCTGGAGAGAGATGGCTACTACTACTTTGCTATCTCCGCAATATAGTGATGTCAAGTAGTTACACAGAAAGAAAGAAGGAAAGAAAAAACAATTTATTGCCACAAAAACAAATTAACAAAACTACAAATTAAGTAAAAAATACTCAAAACGGTTCGTGGCAAAAGGTGTCGGCGTCAACATAAGCTGCATAAGCATAAGCTGCTGGTGAGGGCGACACGCAGTGTATAGATACGTAGACACGTTGATTTCGCATATGAATATTTCTCCGAACTCTGTGATTAATCAAATTCATTTGCAATATTTATTGGGTTTCAACTTGATCAGGGAATACATTGAAGGCCTTTGTCGCAAAAAGCAGAACTGTAACGGGATGCTTGTTGCGTATTTTCTCTCCACGGTTTCCCGTATTGGTTTCCTGGAAACCATTAAAGGCAGCCGGGAGTTTCAAGAGAAGGCGTACAATTTACGTGCGAGAGCTATGTATTTTTGTTCCAATAACCATTTTATTTTAAGTTTATTGCGTTGTAGCTCAACATTTGCTTGGTGTGACTTGTGGTGTGACTGTAGACACAACACACACAGTGAACGAACTAATAAAATTCTGAGTTATAATTCTTAAACGTAAATCAATCTGGTACCAAAAGAGCTCAGTATATTTACCTATCTACTCCTGTAGTGTAGCCACGCGTAGTTTAAGCGACATACAAAATAGGACTTTGACGGCGACACCCTGTTTACAGACTATATCGGGCTGTGTTTATGGGTCGTTATTCACGAAATGTGATTTACGCCAACGCCGGTGTAACTAGGTTTTTAATACGGTAATTTCGAATTCCAATTTCTCGTAAACCTATCAGCTATCGAGAAATAAGAACGAAGGAAATATTGTACTACATTTTAATGTGTATCAAGGAAAAACCAGATGAAATTAACCTGATTCGTGGAAAAACATTTGTTATATTATATTAACTACAATACCTCTGTTACTGTCAGTCTCTCAGCTCGGCACTGCTAAAAATTACTTCGTTATCCGTTACAGAGTAGACAGAACCTTTTTTTTTTTAACGTGTGGAAAATGCGCCTTATGCATTTCCGTAGGCTTATTGTCTAACTCGCTCGCAATCGCCATCGTGTTCATTTTGACATTTCATGTATGGGCTGACAATTGGCATCGGAATCAGCTAGCTGTCACATTCATACAAGAACTGTCAAAATGAACACGATGGCGATTGCGAGAGAGTTAGACAATAAGCCAGCGCGCTCGGGGCAGCAACGGGGGTGTGACAGGCTCTCCAGCTCACCGCTGCCTTCCCTGATGGAAGGAGGGGAGAGGCCTACCGTCTAAAAACCGACACATTCCCTCCTGGGGGGTTACTCCTAAATTCGATTTTCGAAGTTCGTATCACGCCTTCTCTCTCACTCTCAAAGTAATAACTGAACGGAACGAAAGGAACTTCGAAAATCGAATTTCAGAGAGTATAAGGCCTGGCCATGGACTGTGAGCGTTACGGGAGCACTAGGTGTCACCGCGACGCCCACTGGCCGCCCCGGGATGGGGCAGAATGTCATTTTAGTATCTAGCTAAAATAAACAGACTTTAGGCTTTTACGATCTGCGCGGGCAGAGAATCTAGTACATTCTATGTTTTTATTTGCTTCCAAATCAGCATGGAAGAAAATCCAAATGTGCTCACTAGAATTGAACAACGGTAAGCCGATCCAGAATACTATCTACCTATATTCTTCATCATCGCTACATAGTATAAAACAAAGTCGTTTTCTCTGTCCCTATGTATGCTGAAATCTTTAAAACTACGCAACGGATTTTGATGCGGTTTTTTTTAATAGATAGAGTGAATCAAGAGGAAGGTTTATATGTATAATACATGCATAATATACCGTGCGAAGCCGGGGCGGGTCGCTAGTTCAAAAATAAAGGTTTCGTACGCTGACTCAAGTAATAGTTACCACTAACGAGCCACAAAAGTGTTTAAAGCGTCTTGAAGCGCAAGCCCTTTCAGAGAAATTAATTTCACATTCCCCTACAAACAGTCTCTCGAGTTCACACCACGATTAACACAAAACGTACTCCGTTAATCTGCTAAGAGTCCAGTATGCTAATCAAAAGGCTCCTTTGCAGCCTCCCGTTACAAAAGGTGTTCACTATTTAGGAACAAAGAGCAAATGAGATTCTGTCACGGCCTCGACGGACGAAGTCAAAGTGAATTTACTCGCTCTCAGAGGTTTCTTGGCTTCGGATGCCGTGTTTTATGAAAAGTAGAATCTTTTATCGAGTTGCGAAAGAAGAGTCCTGAAAGGTCGAGTACAAGTCTTGTTATAAGAATCCCATCAACGACATAAATAAGGTAGAGGAACTATTTTTTCTAATAGTAAGGCCACTAAGGCTATAGTCTGGCAGATATAACACTGCAGTAAAAAAAATGACACTTTAAGTGTTGTCAGTTTTTGGGCGAATATTTAATAGTGATGCGACTTAGTGAGTGAATGAAAGAATAACGATGTAATGAAATTAATTTGCGACATTTAGATATGTTAAAATAGAGAATTTTCAAAGCGTATTTTAATAAAATGATTTGTTCAATAAGGTATTTTATATGTTTTCTAGTTAGTAGTGTAAGAGTGCGATTGGGAAATGTGCGGAAGCATGTGAAATCAGTTACCAGTTTTCCACTCATTCCCCATTCTTTCACAAATAAAACAACAATTAGGAATCAAATTAATATTTTTTCTACCTCTGTACTTTACTTAATAACTTAAATTATTACGAATCAGTTTCACTGCGCTGCTGTCATTCATAAAATATTGCGATCGTTCTATAATCAAATCATTTATTACGTGACCTTAGTCGAGCACTAGTGAAATAATATAAATGTGGTATCACTATTTCGTAAAATGACATTTGGAAGTGTCATCTGGCTGCAGTAATTTATCTGCCAGACTATATGCGTAGTACTCGACTTCGTCGCCTAATGTAATGCTTCGCCGGTAATGCTCCCCTCATCCACTCAAGGGTTCACCGGAAGAAATCCCTTAGAGGAATAATTTCGCCTTTGTACACGTATCTCAATGTGTCTCAATTGTGTTTGTTTTACTTCTGCTACAACAATTTTTGTATTTCAATTCGGATTCGTTGATGCTTGTGCTGGATCTAGATTTTAACTACAATAACGTTATTTGGATATAAAATATCAATTTATTTTTAGAAAAACTTCATTTAGTTACTTGAAAGTGTTCAGGCACTTAAGAGTTGTATAAAACTTTTACTTACACTTTAATAATTCCAACGAGCATTAAGTTTCACATCAATTTCAATGAGAAAGAAAAGTCACACATGTTCGTTCCAGCTTCAATATTATTTTTTGTTGGAAAACTTTTCAGTACGGAAAACGCTCGTTTAATTTGGAAAAAACTTCTTACGATTCGTAAGATTCTGAACCATTGTATGGCCACAGTACACAGATTTAGATATTTATTCGACTGTTAGCGCTTCCAAGGGTGTTAATGTAATTATAAGAATACTAGCTGTTGCCTGCGACTTCGTCTGCAAAGAATTCGTTTATCATTATCCCGCGGGAATTTTCCGGGATAAAAAGTAGTATATGTGCTATTCCAGACATTTCTCTATCTATGTGCCGAGTTTCATCCAGATTCGTTGGGCCGTTCTGGCGTGATTAAGTAACAAACAAACATCCATCCCGTCCATCTATCCATCCATCCATACTTTCGCAATTATAATAATAATATTAGTTAGATTAGATTATAAGTTGCGGGGGTAGGAAAGGACCGTCTTACTCGCTAATCCTTCCGCCAAGCAGCAGTACTAGTACTGCTGTGTTCCGGCGTGGAGAGTAAGAAAACAAGAACAAGAAAACAAGGGGTATTCCATCCTATCCCTCCGGCTGACAACGCATCTGCAATCCTCTAGTGTTGCGGGTGTCCATGGGTTGTGCTCGCTTACCATGAGCTGACCCACTTGCTCGTTTGCCTTTCTTGTCGCATAAAAAAAATTAAGCCAGTTCCAATATCCACACCTGGTTACGGTATCGGTATCAAATCATCTTTTCAAGCTCCAAATAATATTGTAAATGAGATTTATAAATCAACAACTCTACCAAATAACATAATATAAAATATTGGATTCATTTCGACAAAATGACAATTGATACGAGTAATCTGCTTTTCCAACTGACGAACATAATAATCCTCCAAACTGCAAACGTTGCATTGTCAAATAAATTACGCTCAATTATTTAGGTACAATCAAAAGTAGCATTGTTCAGTCGAGTACAAAAAATGATATAATTATACAGATATCTTTAAACTCCACCAGTCGTGTTTTCAATTTATACACAGCTGACCATCGAAAACCTTCCCGAGCAGATGGTAAATGAAATGAAATGAAATGAAATGATTTATTTTCCAGACCAGGTCCAATAAATGTACAATAAATGAAAATAAAAATAAAACCAAAATTAAAAATTAAAAATAAAAATTAAATTAAATTATAATTAAAGGTAAAAACCCATCGAGAGAATCAGTGAAAATCGTAGAAATGAATACGATGCGGTTAGCAACCCATCACTATTTTTCGACTTCCCTTTCCACCTATACGTCAGCAATCATTATAGACGGGGCCTTTGGGTCTTCTTACCTTAGGCCCTGTCTACTACGTATACGAATAAAAATAATTAGCGACTTCACTAACTAAGGTATGAAAAGTCCTCTAAAATAGCGTCGCAACAGTTGTGCCCGTATCAAATCACTAAATTTAGTATGCTGGTTACATCATCATCATCATCATCATCAGCCTATGTTCGTCTGCTGGACATAGGCCTCTCCCATGGCACACCACTGAGCACGATCCTCGGCCACTCTCATCCAGCTCTTGCCAGTCGCCCTACGAAGATCCTCGCTCCACCGAGTCTGAGGACGTCCTACGCTACGTTTGCCGATCCGTGGTCTCCACTCAAGAACTCGTCTACCCCAACGGTTATCGGTTCTTCGCGTTAGATGACCGGCCCATTGCCACTTCAGCGTGCTAATGCGATGGGCTATGTCGATAACTTTGGTTCTCTGTCGGATCACTTCGTTACGAATTCGATCTTTTAGAGAAACTCCGAGCATAGCCCTGTTGGATACGGAATGAATCCAACAATTTGAACATTTTTACCTACAGTTTAAAGTGTGTAAGTTATTTTCATTCTTCTATCTCCAGCCTATATACGTCCCACTGCTGGGCACAGGCCTCGTTTCAGAATGAGAGGGCTTGGGCTATAGTTCCCACGCGGGCCCAGTGCGGATTTTCATTCTTACCTGTTCTATTTGGTAAACAAAATTCAAACCTCAAAACGTCTCATTTTTGTTATTTTTTAACTATTTAATCGTAAATAAAGGAACTGGAGATAAAAATATCAGCAAAATTATGTACAAAATATTACCTCAGGTTTATTTGATAACATAATACACCTTATTCTTTACAAAGATTTGCACATTGAGGTTAGAATTTTGTTTACCAAATAGGACAGGTAAGAATGAAAATTTGAAAATACCATACTGAGTACTGTATTCAGTCTGTGAACTGTCCCGACGTTCGCTTGTTACGCAACAGCTGAATTCAGCGCTACGCCAAAGCTCTTTTCAAAACTTCTTTTGTATACGATTCAGTAATAAATAACAGCTGCAGAGAACTCGGGTTTCACTCAGAGTGATTTAACTAGGAATGGTCAGGAATTATACATCATCATATCTGTCGGACAATGTTCATTGCTGAACCTATGTTTCCTCTATGTCTTCCCTAAGGCTTTCAAGAATATTGTTTTGTGCCGCGCAACCGATAGTTTCCCGCGATCTTTACCTGACCATTATTTTACCAATTTGACAATTGTCGGTGACCAGTGACAATTTCAAATTGCGATGCGTGGTCAACATGAAGCCAGTCGGCGTAGATTCTTGTCGAGTTTGTAATTTAGGTACCTACCTAAACAGAATTGCCACTTGTCACCGAGATGTGTCGAGATGATGAAATAGGGGCCAGATCGTCCAATCATCTTGCGGTCAGCTGTAATACGATACGAGGTTGCTACTCTAGAACCTTACGGTCCCAATGACCATCACCTCAAAAAAGCATAGTATGTCGCACAAGTATGCAAGAATTCCTCGTATTATTGATAGTACCTGAAATAGTCCTTAAAAATTAAACCTAGCGTTAAGAGCGTGTTGCCGGCCCTTTAAGAAAAGAATAGGCTCGTTTTTTGAAGATCCCTAAGTGGTACCGGTCCGGAAAAATTGGTGCCGCTAGCTGATTCCAAAGTTTAACCGTGCGTGGTAAGAAGTTCCGCGAAAAACGAACGGTCTTGGACTGCCAACTACGTACGGATCTTAGATAGGTACGGGTTCGTCCACGTGAGTCACATTACTTTAAAGTTGTTCCGTCCTAGCTGGATCGTTATGTGAAAATTAATCACCCCTACATACCTCCCTCAACCCTTAATAATTACAAGGACTTATATTATTAATTGGGAAGTTTTAACCTCAAAACTCGGCTTAGGCAAATAAGCCTCGGATTATTGGAAACGTAAAATTATTAAAACAATTTCTACTCGTGTTAATTAGTGGCTATATTAAGGTGAAGAGAGACAAGCTTATCAATTAATGAGATAACTCATAACTCACCCTGTCTGTTCAAATCATGCCTGGTGTATCTGAAAGGAAAAAGATGATTTAATTAATAACGTTTTCATCATTTTTTAATAATAGAATGTCAATTTGGATAAAGGAAAATACGCGATCCTTGCTATACGATAACAGAAAATACTTACAAATGGAAAATGAAATATCAAAAGAATATTATTATTACCTACTTATATAGCCAATTCTATCTCGCAGAGAGATAGAATCAGAAATGATGATATCCGCAGTAGAACTAAGGTGACCGACATAGCCCAAAGAATTGCGAAACTGAAGTGGCAGTGGGCGGGGCACATTGCTCGCAGGACCGATGGCCGATGGGGTCAGAAAGTTCTCGAATGGCGTCCGCGGACCGGGAGACGAGCTGTTGGTAGGCCTCCAACAAGATGGAGCGACGACCTGATCAGGATCGCGGGATCGCGGTGGATGCGGAAGGCACAGGACCGGTCCGAGTGGAGAGCCTTGGGGGAGGCCTATGTCCAGCAGTGGACGTCTTTCGGCTGATATGATGATGATGATAGCCAATTGATAACCAGTAAGTACTAAGGGCCACTCGCGCAGTAGAGGAGTTCAGCGCGCAGGAGTCCAAAAAATAAATCGATAAACGTTGGGGTTGCGGTTGAAAATTGAATTAATTTTGACATACTTAACCCTAGGTTAGCAGTTAACTCGTAGTCATAGTTTATACATTTATGTACTTAGTTAACTTTTAAGTCATGCAAGCGCACTTAAAAATATCGCATTACAATCGTGAAAATTTACTAAGACTTACTTAATCAATTAATGAATTAACATGTAATACGTAATTTAATTAGTAGCGTTGCGTCTTTATTGGTTCCGCTGGGGGAATTTAGGGTTAGGGAGTCTTAAGCGTTAAATTTAATAAATTGACAACATTTCATTTTTATAACACCTGAAAATGTATATAGGTATGGTTCGAAAGCATTTTGCCTCCTTATCACTGCAATATGTTTATATAATTTTAATATCGCTTATTATAAAAAATAAAAATTAATTAAAAATATGTGTTAATTTTACCAAAACTACCACAGGATAGGTGAAATGCCTTTGCTTTTTTCACGAGAAAAAATAAGCGATCATAATTTTGTATTTTTGACAAATTCAAAGTACAAGGGGGGCAACTCTGAAATTCTATTTTCGAAGTTCGTTGCATACCTTCTCTCTCACTCTCAAGATAATGACTATTAGATGAGCGGAACAGGGGGGCTACTCCGAAATTCGATTTTCGAAGTTCGTGTCATACCGTCCCTCTCACTCTCAAATGAATGTGTATTAGTATGAGCGAAACGGCAACAAACGAACTTCGAAAATCGAATTTCATAGTATAAGACCAGCACGAAGCGAACCTCGAAAATCGAATATTGGAGAATAGGGCCTGACATTGACAATTTGAAATTAACGTCAGTTTTTTTTTCTATAGAGAAAAGACAAAGGAATAAGTGTGCATTCTGTGATAGTATCGGAGTTACGCCCTTTTAGAATAAGCACAAATTAATAAATTAATTATAAATTAAATACGAGCCCTAGCGAAAAAATTTAACCGTCAGCATGTTCATCTTTTCAAACAAAATACAGAGAACCATTAAAATTATAGGCTCAGAAATATGAAATGTTGTCAATTCTTAAGAGATATCGAAATATTAAATAGCGTTCAGACAAGTCTGGTTCATATAAAACCTCACCCCAGGTGATCGGAAGACAGTATCCTAAATTCCCTATTCAGATTTAATGCGGACATTAATTTAAATTGCCTTACTTGCTAAACTTAGAACATTTAAGCGACTTAATAGTAGGCATGAATGAAAATTATACGGCAGTTTCAAAGACCATTAAGCTTGTCAACTTCCCTGTCTTCTCTGCTTTATGAGACGAAACTAACCATTAGTCTGGGCTTAACTAGTAATTTATTTAGTTCCAGACTAATCCTGTCAACATACTTCAGCGAGCTAGCCACGTGGAAATTAACTTTGCGATTAAAGGAAAGTTTCAGAGTACGGGAATGCAATGTAGAGGCAAAGATACGAGCTTGTTAACTCTGAGCTATAAAGTGCATTTAAGATCAACAAAATAGACTGCATAAGATTTTTTTTTTTAAGAATTACCGAATTGGTGGCGGAAAATATTTTGTTTAAGGCGCTGTCAACAGCAAATGACCTGGGAGCAGCGCCACTCTTCACACGTACGGTTCACGTGCCTGTTAGTGAAAGAGAAGAAACTATTCCGGCAGCTTGGCGCGCGTCTAAAATCTTGCAAATAAGACACAAATCATAAGAAATAAACAAAAGTATGGATTATTTGTGAAATATGACTCGTTAGCCGTTTAGGTATGAATATTTTGACTTTATGTTTTTAATTGCAGACCCATACGTCGAAAAAATAAAGACATAGAACCGTTTAATGATGATTTTAAGACCAATATTTGCAATTATTTTCTATCGAGCCGATTTTGTTCAATTATGTATCGAGCACGTCTAGCGTGTTTGAAATATGATGAAAATTAACATTATATTTTTTTGTATTTTTTTTGTGTGCAGTTTTTCTTAAAAAAGTGTTTAAATAACATAAATTTCAACAAAATTAGGTGTTGTCAGCCTCTTAATTAATTTACAGTTTAAAAGCCGTGGTAGCCTAGTGGTTTGACCTGTGGCCTCTCAAGCAGAGCGTCGTGGGTTCAAATCCCGGGCTCGCACCTCTGAGTTTTTCGGAATTTATGTGCGAAAATTACATTTGAAATTTGCCATGAGCTTTTCGGTGAAGGAAAACATCGTGAGGAAACCTGCACACATCTGCGAAGAAATGCAATGGCGTGTGTTAAGTTCCCAATCCGCACTGGGCGCGCGTGGGAACTATAGCCCAAATCCAATACACGGAGGAGGCCTATGCCATAAAGCACGCCGAATTACGCGACAATTTAATAAATAAACGACAATAACAACAACAACAACAACATGTAGGTAGGTACTTACTGAAATTGTAGCGAATTCGGAATAAAAAGGCTCATAAATAAAAAAAATACAGTTTATTCATCTGTGTACTTATACGACGACAACATTGAAATCTGCAATAATATAAAGCAAAATATACGTAATCGTTAATTATAGGAGATAAAGAGGTTGTATCCGCCGCTCCAAATAATGAAGCTATTGAAATAGTGAAATCAATACCAATTAGTGAGCTCGGATACGGTTTTAGAAGTAGATACCTACTCTAGGACTCATACTACATAGTTTTATTTAAGTATCTATAAGTAATTGTGCTATTGATCCTTAGTCATGTTGATGTTTAAATAATTGGAGGTTTAGTTTGTTACTCTTATTAGTATCACAATCACGCTGAACGTGGCTTGTTAATTTCCTTAAACTCAGTCTACCCCATAAGGGATAAAGACGTGATTTATACATATATGCATGTAGGTATTATTATTTTATATTTACTATAGAAATTGGTAGTAATCAACTAGCTTGACGTGCTACTACTTTAGTGAAGAGTTAGTTTTCAAATGGGTCGCGGTTAAATACCCTATTTAAGCTTTTATTCGTATTATCTACAATTTTCAGACTATCTTTTATTACGGCGGTTTATTGCAAACATTATTATAATATTTACTTAGTACAATCAACTTTGTAATTATAATTCCTACCTGGCAAAACAAGGGTCCATCATAATGTAGAAAATAATTTGAAATGAAGTACAGTGACCAGCATAAATAAGTGATCACTTTTGTACCTTGTCACTTTAAAGTCGTGTTTGAAAAACCATACGAAGTCATGTACCTAACGACTGAAAGCGACAAGGTACAAAAATGATCACTTATTTATCCTGGTGACTGTACCTAGTTGAGTACCTGCTTTGAACGCCATTATTTTTATTATTACGTACCAAAACCAATTATTACCTACCTAATTGTAGCGGCGTGACACAGCTACGGATTTTATGAGATTTACAGCCAGAAAATGATACGGTTGCGATAAATTAAACAAGATGTTCGTTATCCAGTAGAAAGCGTAAAAGTGGCATGTAAAAAATATACAAAAAAAAAGAAAAGGAGAGAGAGAACAATGAGTCCATCCGCAAACGACCTGACACAAAATCACGTCACTTCGACATTTGATTAGACGAAAAAATATTATTAATTATGGTTCAGTATCCGTAGCAAGCGCTTCAATCGAATGTGTCAAGATAAGCTTTGACCCCAAGTACTTACCTTGTTTTTGTTTATTGCTAAAGATTAAAGTATACTTACTTACTCCAATTTCTTATGAATTTGTTTTTTAGAAAGGTTTATACCTCTTTTTGAAACATATATCCTTTTTTTCATGGACCAATATTCTGTATTCAAAAAGCGTCAGCCACGGGTTCGCGTGGATTACTAAAAACTTTCCTTGTCATAATAATAACGTATTTATTATTGAACTCGAGTTTCATAAAACCACTTAATATTTACAGCATCCAAACCAAGAGCAGGACGTGACCAGAATCCCGTGACCACGATACATAAAGAACAGAGTTGAGAATGTAATAGATGTTTTATTACGAAAAAAGGTCATATTCGGTAAGTATTCGGTGAGACGATTTGGGCTTTAGAAACAAAATAAAAACGGTACGGCAAGAATAGTAGATTGATAAACAAGGGGTGAAATGGGTAATTTCATCCGAGTTGAACACTCTACTTTTCATTTCGAATATGAGGAAATTAAAAGAAGGTATTATGACAAATTTCACTAACGTCGCACGATCGCACTTAATATTTGTTACGTTTGTCATTCTTTTCCCGCTCTTTTTTCTATTACGCGATTTACGCGCATTGCGCATTTCTTCTGCGCACCAATGGCGGCCGGCTAGTTTTTTTTTAAACTTGCAGACACGGAGGTCGCTATCAATTAATTGTCAACTTAAATATTTCAAGCTAAAAAATTACCGAACGTAATAATTTCTAATTCTCGTTGTATAAGCTTGCATAAGCTTATTTATAGCGGGAATGTTATTTTAAGATTATTTAGCCTTTTACAATTAAAAAGGAACTATTAGTATAGATGATTATATAAAACATAGATTACATGGCTGAATACGTATTTCCATTGCTATGTACCTCATTTGGATTAGCTAGAAAAAAAAATTACTTTCAACCCAAGGGTCGCGATGAGTCACTTTCAACCCTATATCCAGATAATCAATGACCTCCTGATGATGATGATCCTGATAATGATGAAAATAAATCCGTTGGCAACAAGTTCAATTGCTGGTAGAAATATTTAACAAAAGATCGAGATGCGTTTACTTTTTTGGTGAAACTACAGGTTGCTGATACCGACATCATCTTTAATATATTTTTTTAATTTAATTTATTTTATATCACTACATAGTATAAAACAAAATCGCTTTCCGCTGTCTGTCGGTCCCTATGTATGCTTACTTTAAAACTACGCAACGGATTTTGATGAGGTATTTTTTTTAGACAGAGTGATTCAAGAGAAAGGTTTAATGTATAATTCTACGCAGACGAAGTCGTAAGCAGAAGCTTTTATTATAATTATGAAATACAAGCAATTAGTGCCAGTTGTTATGTCCAATAATTAATATCGGAGTTGTCAAAGCATACTTTTGTTTTCGCTTTGCGCTGTGTGAAAACACCAACATAATAAATAGGTAGTTACACCAGTTTGTAAACAACGCGGCCCGTCGTAGCTGTACTGCCACTTGTAACATTCTTCAAGCTCTCAAGGGTTCCGTCCACAATAGTTTGTAAGAGTTATTGCTTTTTATCTTATCTCAGACCCTTTACGGATGCACTTTGATCGTGGGGCCCTATTGTACACAACCTTTCTTAACTAGCCACAAGGGTATGTCTATTATGTCTCAGTAGAATTTTGTAGAGGCATCAGCATTGTGGACTTTGTTATGGCCGTACTGGATTGAACTTCTTTTGCTGGTTGTTCTTCTGCGAACGTAACTTTAAATTAATTTACTTTAACAATTGCCGTGAGCAAAAACTTTAGTTAGACAAGATTGTTGGTTTAGGAAAATCGTTGGAGTAATTTTAACGTGGAACGCGATCATATACCTAATAAATCATGTCTTCATCCCCAATGAGGTATACAGAGCCCAAAGTAACAAGACCTATAGGCCACGTTTAAGCATGATTGTGGGTGTAAAGGTAGAAAAGGGAATCAAAATTGTGAAGGGCAGCTAGCGGCATAGCCTGATGATTGCTAAGATTTTCGCCTATTCCCTCAATGGGCTTTTACCATCCGTGCGGATTCTCTAGCAACCGGTACATTTTTTTTCTTTGCTCCTTGGCCAGCATGGAAGAATATGGAACGCATAACAGAGCGATTCTAATATATTTCGATACATGCAAAGCAAAATTACCTGCTAAAAAGTTGGGGATCCTCGGCTGAGCGAAGCGATACTTCAAACCAATCCATAGCCTACAGCTATATAAGACTCAGGTTCGACCACCCATGGAGTATTGCTCGCACCTCTGGGCTGGGGCCCCTCAATACCAGCTCCTACCATTTGATCGCTTACAACGCAGGGCATGCGCATCATTGGTGACCCTATGCTCTCTGTGAAACTTGACCCTCTTTCTCTTCGCAGAGACGTAAGTTCTCTTTGCGTGTTCTACAGGATATACAATGGGGAGTGCTCCGAAGAACTTTTTAACCTTGTTCCAGCTGCCAAGTTCCATCACCGTACTACTCGATTCAAAAGTAGTTTCCATCAACATCACCTCGATAATGGATGGTGCTCCAACACGATTTAAACGGTCTTTCTTGCCCCGTACGTGTAAAATTTGGAATGGGCTGGCGGCTCGGCTGGGTTTTTTCCAACTGGCTACGACATGAATACCTTTAAGAGGCAAGTGTACTATAGTGTAGTAATAACTTGGTTAAGAGAGCTCGGTAAGAACCTTCATGTTTGCATACAAACATATGCTTAGTTCTTTCCTAAAAATTGCTAACACGACGAAAGAAGTTATTTTGATTAGTTTCCACGTAGACCGAAGTTAAGAATATCGAATAACCGAATACGTGTGTGTTACAATTCTTTGTAATCTTTGAGAAGAACTAACTGACGACTAGGAGGTATTTAGCTATAATGCTAATTAGTAATTTTTATTACATCACTTGTTTTATTCTAAACTAGCTGTTGCCCGCGAATTCGTTCGCGGAATTCGCTTATCAACTATTTCGTGGGAACCCCAGCACTGAAAATATTTGTATAGCAAATATCAAATAATTCGGTTCAGCGATTTAAGCGTGAAATGGTAACAGACAGATACCTATACAGTTACTTTCGAATTTCTAATACACCCCCTTGCAAAAAATTCGGGCACCTATAGTTTTTCAGATTTTTAGGTGTTAAAGGTTAGAAAGTAAGCTTTTGTGCACATAAAATACAAATCGGTATAGGGATTTAGGGATCAAGTTATAGAACTACTTATGCGGCTCAAAATTTAAGTAAATTTTACGTTCCTATTCAATTTTTATAGTTATAGCTCCATCGATACTGTCGATGATTCTGCCAATGTCGAGGTTGAAAAAGACACTGCTTGTTTTTAATCAGCCGTTGTTCGGTACCTTCGGCGTGCGGTACTCTGATGAGAATCTAAAATAGACAACACATACATAAATTGTTAGACTACCTACAAATATAATTTGTTAATTTTTATAAATACGTTCCTAGTAAATTGCGTTTGGAAAACGTTCTCTCTGTCAACTGTCACATTAACTGTCACGGACTAGGTACTCATACTGTGGCTTGTTTGAGGTAAACTGATTGCGACATGAGACAATTGGGTCATTTATGAATCTTCAACTCAGACGCGGTAATGACATATCTACTCCCTGTTTATATGTAATATCATTGAATTTACTCATCATTCACTAACATCCCGTGTGTGATCATGATTTGGGCGTAAATTCCGTTACTCTGTTCAGTTCGCTTACAAATTGCTATCACGACTTTCGCTAGAGCGCAGCAACATCTGTTTAATATTTCGCCGGCAATTCGTTCCCGTGACAAAACGCCGCCTTACCCTGTTTTACACTTTCGGGTAAGTTTGAACAATTAACAGGCTTTCGCTCGTGAAGTAATTAATATTTTATTATACAATGAAACACGAGCAGTGCCGGCGGCGATTGTGAGTAAAACTGGCCTCTGTAAAAAGTTTTAGGGTGCAGGTTGTAAAAAAGTGGACGTTTTGAACCAAATTGTTGAATATAATGATGATGATAAGTAGTTCCACGCTCTATGCAATATAATCTGGCAGACGGGGAGATGGCCGAAGGTTATGGAGCCACACAGTCCTCGTTCCGCTGCATAAAAAGGGTTCCACAAAAACATGCAGCAATTATCGCCTCATTGCCCTTATTTCGCATGAGAGTAAGATTTTGTTGCACATCCAGAACGAACGCCTTAAGAATTTCCTATCTAAAGAAATTTCTCCCGAGCAGGCTGGCTTCGTTAGGGGTAGAGGTACTCGTGAACAAATCTTGACGGTGCGACAAGTTATCGAGAAAGCCCGAGAGTTCAATAAACCGACTTATATTTGCTTCGTTGACTTCTCGAAAGCATTTGACTCTGTGAAGTAGCCTTTACTGTGGAAGACGTTGCTGGAAATGGGAACACCGAAGCATCTTGTGCATCTTCTGAGGAGCCTTTATGAAGGCGGAACAGCATCAGTGAGAGCAGACGAGATGATGTCTGGTAGTTTCCACCCCAGTGCGGGAGTACGTCAAGGGTGTATAGTCTCTCCGCTTCTGTTCAATATATACACAGAGCTTATAATGAGGATTACTCTTGATGATTGGCAGGATGGTGTTTCGATAGTTGGTTTGAAAATCTCGAACCTAAGATACGCAGATGACACAACCTTGTTTGCCACAACCATAGATCACATGGAGGATTTGCTCCGCAGGATGGAAACAGTCAGCCTCCAATTTGGTCTCAAAATAAATCGCAGTAAAATAAAGATGATGATTGTTGATCGTACCAACAACAATTCGCCAGAAGTCACCCAAATTGCGAACTGTGACGTAGTCCAATCATACGTATACCTTGGAGCGCTGACCGGTAATAACGGCGGAAGTGTTGAATAGATCAAACGACGAATGGCTATTGCTAGGTCTTCCATGGACAAGCTGAAGAAAATATGGAGGAGCCGTAACATCACTAAAACCACTAAAATCTGGCTCGTAAGAGCTTTAGTGTTTCCCATATTTCTGTACGCCGCGGAGACTTGGACGCTGCGCGAAAGCGAAAAGCGGATTGACGCTTTCGAAATGTGGTGCTGGCGAAGGCTACTCGGAGTGTCATGGACGGATTTCTGCACCAATGTGTCCATTTTGCAGTAGCTCAACATTAATCAGCGTCTGTCATCCATCGTACAGGCGCGCATTCTCACCTTTTTTGGGCACATATCCCGGCGTGATGATGGGTCTATTCAGCGGCTGGTGGTTCAGGGTCGAGTCGAAGGTACTCGAGCGCGCGGAAGGTCGCCTATGAGATGGACCGATCAGATCAAGGCAGCCGTGGACGGTACCTTGCACACATGTACCAGGAGGGCAGCTGTCAGGGACGAGTGGTAGCGTATTGTGAGGCGGGTCACGAGTACAGAAGTGACGACCACGACCTCTCTGTCAAGAGTGTAACGAAGAAGAAGTAGTTTTAGCCCGAGTTTGAACTATTTTATCTTTTATTTTATTGAATCAGGCGTTACTTTGCGTAGGTCCATTTCAATGAACACAAAATATTTACCTTGCTACTCCGCTACTTACGTGCAAGATAACCAAACTTGTGCGAAATATATACGTTTTGCATGCAACAATTTTTATTACTGTCCAATTGCATCCGAAGTTACAGCAAATATCCCGGTCATTGTCATGAGCAGTAAATAGCTTACATATTATAAAACGCTTTTAATTTTTTGAAACGCGGCGTTGAGCGCTCTTTGGGATTGGTAAAAAATATTAAACTCGCGTCAGGCGTAAAAGATGGAGGGAGAGTTTAAGTACCAGGATATCAGGATCCTCTAAGAGCTTATTTTGAAATATGAATGAAGCTAGAGTCGCGTTCGATTTTTAAAATGTACACACAGCAAAACTATTCGTTAAGCACCTTTGCATGCACGCGCCGCTTTAAATCTGCTTACCGAATAGCTTTGCTGTGTGTACGTTGATTTTGTCGCTTTAACGTATGTGCATGGCCTAGTGGTATAAGGTGTGGAATATCAGTATGTTCTCTCAGATGACCGCAGTTCAAATCTCGTGTATTTTTTTCTTTTTCTTTTTGCGCGAGAGTGCGAGTGTGTAGTTTTTACTTCTGCCGGCACTCCCGGTGTTTTTTATTCTCTTGTGCGACGCACTTATCACAAAAAGTGCACCAAATCATTCTCCATGCGATCCGTCTAATAAAGTCTATTTAATTTTTTGCTCAAATGGAGTGTTGTGACGCGTTAATTATCTAATTAACGTGTCACATAAATATGGATAGCGAGCCGGCAATCTGAATTGTTCTTTAGCTCTGCTTGCGACCTCCATTGATGTAATTTTTGATAAACTTTGGGTAAGCGTAGATGTAGATACCGTAATGTTTACTGAGCCGTGAGTAAGATTTTCTACTTGAGTGAATTTACAGGGAAGACTGATACTTATATTAGATTTACATCGCTTATATCAGCAGACTGGCTAAGGGGTTCATTCAATTGAGTATTAAATCAGACGTTATGTATTTTGTCGAGGTCCATATGCTCATGAATTAAAATCAATTACCTAGTTATGCTTCGTGTGATTGTGGAGTAGAAGAATTAGTTTTAGTTCATTTGTATTAGTTGAAGCAAAAAATAAAGTAAAGCAAAACAACAGCTTTAGATTGGAAAGCCTATTTAGATTAGCCTAAATACATTTTTAATTGCAGATCAATGAATCAGACACGCCTTTGAGTTTTTGAGGGCAGGTGTAAATAAACATGCGCTTTCAAGATTTTTGAAGAATTTCCGTATTTTATTAGCGGGAGACGCTTTACGCGGTGCCTACGCGGAATAAAATGCGTACTCAACGGAACGTTGTTTTCACTCAGGGAAAAAGTATTGTATAAAAGCTTGTTAAAATATTATTCACTTCCTTGTCACATACTATTCACGCGCCAACTTTAACGATCGATAAAACCACCGAGACGTAAAATATAAACAAATGAACATCTAATCGAATTAAGTGTTTAGTTTGTTGTTTCTATTTTCTTTTCAGTAAATTTATTTCTAGCATGGAGCGAGGTCGTACAGAATCCACCAATGCCAATAACTTTACAGTACAGCCTGGCCTTGGATGCACAGAAGTGAATTTAGCGTCCCTTTGGTATAAAATTACATGCCCGAAATTCCACGTCGTTCTTGCTCAAGAAGTTAGCCGTAAGCTGGTACATACATAGTTGAAACTTGAAATACAAGTACCTATGGTGATGGTTATAAACCTTCACCTGCCTACTTAACTACTACGGAGCCCTAAAATGAGACGAAATCTGCGCATATATTAGTTAAGCACACAAAGTTACCAAATAAATTCACTTGTTGTTATCAGACGTAATATTCAGTCAACAACTTTTAATACGTAGCTCGTTCAAACGCGACAGACATGACATGTTAGCCTAGGGCAATAAATATTGATCACAAACGATCAATGCTGAAAACCAGCCTTTAACCTCTCATGTTACAGTTTACTCTCGTATAACAGATACTGGTGGCTACCTTTTCCTAGCTGATATAAATTCATGAGCCTCAAGGACTTTTGAATTTCAATTCTGTAGCTATCCGTTAAATTCGTTTTAGAGAAACGCCGTGTTGGCGATAGAATAGGCTGCCGGAACCTCTAAGATAGATACGACCCGCATACCAATCCATCGGATTTATTGAGATCAAAAAGACGTTCCTGAAAAGGCGGGAGCACATGGTAAGAATTCGATAACAGGTTGAGCTGAAATTAAAAGTTTGTTGAAGAACACAATCGTTATTTGGAAATGACAATGCGTTTGGTTCGCGGTAAAGGTCAATATTCCAAAAAAAAAATTGCTTTGTCTCACTAAGTACTTTTGTCATTTTTGAAACTTCTTGTATGGATCTGACAGCGAGCGACCCAACTTTGGTTCGGAATTGAATCGCATTAAGACGTCGTAGTAAAAAGCTCCTGTTTTTTGTTTGGGTCAAATCTTGCCAGACAAATATTATATTTTTGGATTGCCTTGAAATTTGGTACACTTATATGTTGGATGGATAATAATGCAAGTGCAGTCAGAAAAAAAAGATTGTGTACTTAAAAAAATATTTTTTTTAACAAAACTTACGTAATTACAGTACCTCTAAGTTTGAAGTGCGTTTAGGCAAGTATTTCACTAACATGGCATACCCTATTTGGCCCATGTCCCATGTCACGTTACTAACGTACCAACCAAAGGAGCGCGAAGTTTCTCAACTCATCAAAGTACAGCAGCTCCTACCGTTCCCGTATATTGTTCGACCTCAAAATTCTACACGATAACTTAATCACCATCTTACATTACACGGAAGGTGCGACGTTTTTAATTAGCGTTTAGTTTCTTTGTAGTTAACAAAGCAAAAACGGAACTCACCATGTCTGTATGCGGTTTAGCTAAGCTCAAAAACTTCTAGCCTAGTCTAGACAGCTGTAATTTGGCATGAGTGTGCATAATAATCATGCCGGCAAATTTGTAGGTTATACCACAGAATGACTTGACTTATACACGTGAAGCAGGGTTGATTTTTCTTGTCGTGTTTGTAGTAGTGCGGGCTTGTCTTTGGATAGGTCTTTCAGAAATACGAAGGTTTGCAAAATATTAAGCTTTAAAGTACAGAGTTTGGTTATTGTCAAAATGTCAAGGTAAATGCTTTGGTTTGGATAAGCACGTAAAAATTGATGGCAGCACTTATTAGTGTATTGGTGCTGAGTATTGAGGCACAAAGTCGTGGTAAAAGTCTGTGTGATGCTATTAAACTACGGCTTAAATTAAATTCTCGAATAATTAACAAGATTAATTGGAGCTGTAATCTACTCCTTTTCAACACGAATTTTAAATTCAGTAGAAATTTTCATCAGTTTCGAGTGTTGGTTTCGAGAAATGTGCTTTTAAAAATCGGGTCTCAGGTGTGATTTCTATAATCGGCCCTTTGAAAACGAGTGAAAATGATGTCCAGGGGCCTTACCATGACGTCCTAATTCCGACGCAGTTAAAGTTTTAGCTGTCACTTTTAGTATGAATCTGACAGCGAGCAAACCTAAACTGAAACGCATTAAGACGTCATGGTAAGGCCCCAGCTTAAAATTCTTAAGAAACTAACCACTTACTTAGTAGCCACAGTAGTAGTTATTTACTACCTACCTACATAGTTTCATGACAATGAGTTATACCTATAATTGAATGCTCTCAAACACGCGAGTATCTATTAATTTCTATAAAACTTCCAGGATTACGCTTTCGAACATCTTAATAATTTAGAAAATAAACTAATTGTATTAAGAGATTTCACCGAGTAATTTTGACAAATCCCTAAAGTACCATTAAGGGCAAATGAAAGGAAGAGGTTTTTTCATCATTGCGTTGCCGCATTTCCGCGAGAAATTCCAGCCGTGCATCGTAGGAATAATTGAGTCTTTGAATTTAAAAAAAATATCGATTTTTTTTATGTTTTTTAAAACTTTATAGCATATTATATAATATCTAATTCAAAGAAATCTTAAAATATATTTTTTAAATTAATTATAAGCAATTCAAAATTGATGAAATTTGAAATATGACCACTTGACCGGGAACGGGCCATGATTGGTCGCCATGGCTGTGACGTCACAATGTTAAAGCAATTTCACGACAGTACTGGGTTAACGGCTGATTTCACTAAAAATATCAAAATTTAATACAAAAAATATCTGCTGAAGTTTTTTTTATGAAATAAGGTGGCAAACGAGCACGCGTATCACCTTATAGTAAGTAAATTTTTGTTTTAGCCATGTGTAGGTAGGTAATAAAAGCTTAATCCTGATAATGTTTCTGATTTATGTGAACTGGATTGATTTTACTGGACCTGAGATTTCACAATAAAGTACCTAAGTACAGTGAAAGATACTGAATCGCTTACCTACCACTGTGGAATTTTAACATACACCCTGCCAGAGATATTATTGCTAAATTGTACCTATTAGGTAGGTTACGAGATTCAGTTTCTTCGACCGTAGGTGCGTAAATTTTAATGGCTAGATTTTGTGGTTGATAGGTATTTCTAGTTCTTTTTATAATCCCGTGGGATTGTATTATATATTCAATGGGAATTTTTGCGTGTGTAAGAGCCTAACCTTGTTCTAGGTAGGTACGTTCGGATCGCTAGGTACGGTTAACGTCAAAGATATCTTTTTACTTTAGTACCTTGTCGTTGTAACTATATCGTCGGCTGTAGGTCTAATTGGCGTAACTGATATAATACGTTTTTTCAGGAGAGCCAATCAAAGTTTTTTTTCGGAGTAAATGGCTCATAACTTTTTTTATAACGAATCTTTTTTAGATCGGATTTCACACATAATCTTAGATTTTAGTGCTCTATCCTTATGTGTAACATTTATTAAAGTTTTGCGGCTATTTTAGAAATTAAATTTCCCTTACATCAATTTGTTTCGACAGTAACGTCCCTTACATGCCAAGTATTTTGCAGTCTTGCCCCTTACGTGGAATTGACCTCTACGTTGGAACCAACAATAATGACAAAAACAGGGTAAAGGACTAGTTGGAGAAATGCATGAAATACAAAATAGTGTACAGGGATTGACGAAAAGAAAGCATTGAATACAAAATGGTGCATAGGTGTTTATGAAAAAAATGCATGAAATACAAAGTAGTGTTTGACGATGGTTGAAAAAAATAACATGAAAACAAAATAATATAAAGGGATTCCTGAACAAAAAAGATGTACACCCTTATAGTGTAAAGCGATTTTTAAATTGTTTTTTGGTTTTTTAAACCATTTAAGACGTATAAAAATGTATTGGAAGAGTGTGTGTGGTTGTTTTTGCCCCTTACGTGCAATATTATTGTTTGTATTTTGTAAGAGTTGACTTCTATTGATTGGAATAAAACAATTTATATATTATTTTTATTGTTATCAAATAAAACAATATGTATAAATAATTTACCCATACCGCATCATTGGCGGTAAATATTTTTTACCTACTATCTATTGATCAACAATACGGATGTAGTGAGATGTAGCGAAGTAGAAAACTCTGATCTCAATTGGAATACGATGTCACCCGGACTGTCAATCAATGATATTATTAAATGAGTGACGTTTTCATATCCATTAATATGGAACTTTACTGTTTGATTCACTCTATCTATTAAAAAAAACTGCATCAAAATCCGTTGCATAATTTTAAAGATTTAAGCATACATAGGGACATAGGGACATAGGTATATAGGGACAGAGAAAGCGACTTTGTTTTATACTATGTAGTGATGAAGTGATGTCAAAGTGAAAAATGTTATTGTATAATATAGAGATGTTACAACACCTTCAGTAACTTCGAACTTTTTTTTATGTGAATAGGAAGGCAAACGAGCAAGTGGGTCACCTGATGGTAAGCGATCACCACTGCCCATAGACACCCGCAACCCCGGAGAGATTGCAGATGCGTTGCCAACCTAGAGGACTTAGATGAAATGCCTCTTGTGCCCGTAATTTCCCCGGCTGTCTTACTCTCCACACTGGAACACAGTAGTGCAAGCACTGCTGCTTAGCGACAGGATTAGCGAGTAAGATGGTGGTAGCGATCCGGACGGACCTTGCACAAGGCCCTACCACCCGCGAATATTCTATTGTCATAAGTATAATTATAAACAAATTATAATCAAAGCATTTTATCTTCACTTTAAAACAAAGTAAGTATACAACAAATTAAAGCTTATTGGGAAATGTTTACAAGAATAAAACTCAATACCTGCCTACTTAAAAACAACATCTACTTATGGGGCTACTATGAAAATTTGTATGTAAGTAAATTATGCATTTGAGAGGGATGCAAACGACATGAAGGTTTTCATACTAGGCCCGTTAGTATATTTATAGGTACTTTACATTGTTATTTTATCTACTGGATTATTTAGATCGATATTTTCAAAATTTACCATTTCATAATCTGAGTCCCAGTCAGACATATTATCGTTAGATTCGTCAGTGCTTTCATTAACATTAATTACAATTCTATCAATGTGATCATCCATCGAGTGTTCCGCTGACCGATATTTTTGCACTATAAATCTGTACACACAAGTAACATTCTTATATTGACTTGCTATTGCCCGAGGCTTCGCCCCCGTTTTGTTTATTTTTATTTTGTTTAATACCTATTGTTTCATCAGAAAGGTCTTAACGATAACGAACACAGAAAAAATATTTAGATATCGTTAAGTAATTTTTTTCCGTGCATGATGTCGTAAGAAGGTAGGTTGTAGTTAATAAACCAAACGACAGGTGAACGTGCACTGAGCTTAACGAATTACGGAGCTTTGTTTTGATGCCCGTGTGCTGTGTGTCGCATCCTCTCTTTCACACTCAAAAGACGTTGTGGGATAGAAAAGAATAACAACAATGTAAGCACGTCCGCTCTTATCTTGTGTTATGAAGTATGGTGTGCTTGTAAATAAAGGTAACGGATAAAATATTCATTAGTTTCACAATCAAATTGGTTTAACGTAAAATGAAACTAAATACAATTCGCATCAAATTAGCGTAACAGACAATAAACTCAAATATAATTCGAATCAAATTGGTGTAACGTTAGCACTGCTTAAAGTATGGGAATGCAAATCGGCGTAAGGGACAAATATTTCGAAACACTCGCAGTCCGTTTGATGTAAAAGCGATGCGTATTTTTTTTAATAACTGAGACATTAGTGTAAGGCAAGTTTTATTATGTTTTTCTTCGATAATTAACCATGTAAGGGTAATTCGTTGATTGAAAAGATCCTTACCTTATTCAAAGTGGGTTGGCGGCGGTAAATACACCATTTTTTGTTGCTATATTTAATATTTTTTCAGATACATTGTTTTTGTGAGGCTGATCCGACAAGAACCCCTTGAAAAAAATTAGAGTAAGGGACATTTTTTAAAAGCTAGAATTTTTTCAATAATACCATTCGAAAGAGCGGAAAATTCTGAACAAAACTGTATACTCAACTCATTTTGCGTATTTTGTCAGTTACGCCAATTAGACCTACAGCCGACGATATGTTTGAAGTTTCATATGAAGTGGTCAAAGTGCTTGGAGCGACAAGGCACTAAAGTGTAAAGATATCTTTGACGTCGACTGTACCAGCATCTTAGTAATCCTGCCGCCAAGCAGCAATGCTTGCGCTGGTGTGTTCCGGGTGAGGAGAGTAAAACAGCCCGATTTTGGCATAATTTTTTAAATCCAAGATGGCGGATTGGCGGATGACATTTTGACACTATTGACACTTTGACACTAAAATATTGATGGGTGTCGTTTTTGAGTAATTTGGTGCTTCTGAGCCTGATTTTGACATACTTTTTCGGATTCAAGATGGCGGATGACATTTTGATACTTTGACACTAAAAATGTTTATGGGTGTCGTTTTCGAGTAATTTGGTGGCTCTGAGCCCGGTGTTGGCGTAATTTTTTGGATACAAGATGGCGGATGACATTTTGACACATATGCCACTAAACATGTTTATGGGTGTCGTTTTCGAGTAATTTTGTGGCTCTGAGCCAGATTTTGACATACTTTTTTGGATTCAAGATGGCGGATGACATTTTGACACTATGATACTAAAAATGTTTATGGGGGTCGTTTTCGAGTAACATTTTACACTTTTTTGTGTTTTTTGTGTCAGTAATGTCAAAATGTCATCCGCCATTTTGGATCCAAAAAGGTATGCCAAAACCGGGCTGAGAACCACCAAATTACTCGAAAACGACACCCATAAACATTTTTAGTGGCATAAGTGTCAAAATGTCATCCGCCATCTTGGATCCAAAAAATTATGCCAAAATCGGGCTCAGAGCCACAAAATTACTCGAAAACGACACCCATAAACATTTTTAGTGTCAAAATGTCATCCGCCATCTTGGATCCAAAAAATTATGTCAAAATCTGGCTCAGAACCACAAAATTACTCGAAAACGACACCCATTCATATTTTAGTGTCAAAGTGTCAATAGTGTCAAAGTGTCAATAGTGTCAAAATGTCATTCGCCATCTTGAATCTAAAAAAATATGCAAAATACTCAAAAACGACACCCATAAACATTTTTAGTGTCATAGTGTCAAAATGTCATCCGCCATCTTTGTGCTCGAAATTCCGGGTTTTCTTATGAAATTCCCCTGGGATAAAATCAACGGGATTTTGAACTGAAATCCCACGACTTATTTACTTATTCATATAAATAGTTACTACCAAAGTGTACTGATATGTATCGCTGTTGTACCCACCTTACTTCAGTAATAAACAAGCAGTGGATCCGAACGGTTGTTCTCAGTACTCATCACTATTCTCATCTAATTTTATTGTTTTAAATCCCGGTACCGTGGAAAGTTGGGATAGAAGCATGATAGAAATATAGATATTGCCATCCACAAAGACTCGTAGATGTATTAAAATTAACCTTTAACTACAAATTAATAAGAACCACGATGGATGCCATCCATCGTGAATGACACCTACTATAGCCGGTACGTAAATCCAGATTATAAATTATAAACTTCGTGTATGCCAAATTTTATCGAAATCTGTTTAGCCGTTTTAGCGTGAAAGAGTCACAAACCAATACGCTCTCACAAACAATAGCATTTTACAATAATAGTAGGATAATAACAGAATAGAGTAGATTAAAGTCAAAAAACGGTATCACCTGTATACTAACTACGAGTGGAAACTAACATTGTGACGTCACACGCGGCTCGGCCTTGTTCGGGAACTGTCGGTGTGTTTTCGGTGCGGTACAGTCGCCATCAGATATATCGTAGCGGGCAAGGTCCTCAAATAATTCGTAGCAGCCTTAAATTTCAATAAATTCGTTACACTGTAAGGTTAATTAACATCGGAACACGCAATTAGTCATAAATATAATAGCAGCAACTTTTCAATAAAATCGGAACGTCACAGATCGTCAAAGGTATCGATACAGTCAGGCTGACCATAAAGATCGGAACATTTTTGGAAAATATACCTTAACTTTGATACAAACAGTTTAAATTACAGTGTGTTTATAGTAAAATTAGTTTTATAAAATAGAACTACATTCTTTGACTTATAACAGCAGAAGAAGAAAAAAATTATTCGTTAAAAAAAGTATAAATGGCAATTTAGTGGCCAGTAACAATTTACACTTTATACAACAAAAAAGGTTTTATGTTACTAACACAGTGAATTATGCATGCAAACGCATACACTATATAGGTGACATATCTTTCATTTAGGCATGACGTTTAAGCCTTATTTGTATTTTGTTTGGAATTCGATTCTATTATTATATAGGTAAGGTTTATTTTCCACATATGTTCCGATATTTATGGTCAGCCTGACTGCGTCGATACCTTTGATGATATGTGCTTCCTGATATTTTTAGCTCATTGAACGTCCCGAATTTATTGAAAAGTCGCTGCTCTTATATTTATGACGGATTGCGTGTTCCGATGTTATTAACCATATCTAGTGTGACGAATTTATTGAAATTTAATGCTGCTCCGAAACATTTGAGGACCTCGCCCGCTACGATATATCTGATGGCGACTGTACTCGACGATCAATTTTCAAATCGGTATAACTCGTTAATTATAGCGAATAAAAAAAAACTAAAAATACTTTTCTAACAAAACTTATATATGATCTTTCCATTTATGACAAAAAAAAATTTGATTCAAAAACTCAATTGAAAATTTTGCGAGTTCCACGGTAGGCGGGGACAGGCGTCACTCATGGCGGCTGAACCGACGGGTTTCCAAGAATTAAAAATAAAGTTATTTATGTTAATACTTTTCATTTGGAAATTTGAATAGCGAGTTTCAATAGGTAACGCTCAAAGTTATTATAATTTCGTGAAACTTTGCAATAAGGACCGCGGTCGCTAACAATATTAATTACTACTTTTCTACGGCCTCGTTGCAGAACTCCCTATCCCTTGGAAAAAAATAAAATTTGTTCTAATCCTTTGAACTTCATAAAGAGAACTTGTAAAATTTCAGCTGCCAATAGCGACAACGAGACAGATACATTTTTGGCTTACCTATCTAACTGACGATAACTAACTTAAAAGAACTGATCACGATCAGTGTTGATTAAAAGTACCTAAGTACATATATATTTACCTATGTCGAAACCATAACTTGGTTATTTTCTCTATGGCGAAAATAAACCACTATATACAGTAAATTTGTACTACGATCATGTCTAAAAAGAAAGGTAAACAAGCAACATTTAAATATGAACCTCAAACACAGCGAACACAGCAAACAAATAGAAGACCCGCTATTGTCACAACCTCAACACAAGCCGCGGGTATAAGTATTCATACATGAAGGTCCCAGCACAATACCTTTGATCACATTGTCCCTAATACAAAACGTGGACATCGTATTTCTGTTCTTTATTTATTATGTTATGTAAACAAAACCATGTCATTGGAAAGGTTCTCACGCACGCATGAACAATCGTGACGGTCTTATGTGATTTCATCTAATATCGACCCACTACTGAACTGTTATTCTAATGCTTATCAGAGTATTTTCCGGCATCATTACAAAACAATACTTTGCGCTTCGTATGTTTTGCATCATGATAGGCGATGCGGCTAGCAACCCATCACTATTTTGATTCCAGTTTCCACCTATACGCCCACAGTCTTGCCCAGATAATGGAACACAAACAATCCTGCAAATCGCTATTGTTAAAATTTGCATCGGGCAACGGAATAAAATATTTCTGCAGTGATTGGACAATACAAGCCCCTGTTTATTCACTGTATTTTAATAGAAAAAATGCACCTTAAAATACACAAGTTCGATAAGGTATACTTACAGCAAATTAACATTTATGTAAAGGACCTGAAAATGAGGACTGAACTGGACTTAAAAATAATAAGCTTTGTTTATTCGAATATTTCGAATTAACGAGCCGCAGGCGCTCCGAGCGTCGGAGAAATATCAAGATTGCTTTTTCTATGTCAACGTAAACTAGGTAGATATATTTACATAATAATAGGCCCTGAATTATGCATGGATTTAGTTCCAGCAGAAACTATTTGCGCTACTTCAGTTTTCTTGCTGCTGATCAGAAAATCAGGCTTTTATGATGTTCATTTGTTATTAAGAGTTTCTAATTTTTGTATTCTTTTGTAATCTTCATCAATCAAAAGCCTCAATGTAGTTTGCGGTGTTTGATGAAGGTCACTTTTCACATACGCCCTTTTAGAATGAGCAACTCTTAAAATGGCTTTTTTGCACTGAAATGAAGACTTACAGGAAAATAAAAAAATACATGAAGCTTAAAATTTAATCTTTTTTCTAGCTAGTCCCATTTGATGGCGTGTTATCAAACATGCATTTTTTTCGTGGTTTATTGCAGTTTTTAGAAAATCCTTAGAATATAGATTACTTATAGATTATCTGTTGATTTGCAAACACAATTAAGTACCGCCGGTTTTAAAATTGTAATCAAATATTGAACTTATAGACGGTCGCCCAAATAAATTTTCATCCAACTACCTATCAAATGAAAATGTCGCTAAAGTCGAACTTTCAAGTTGACGGCCTGTCTTATCGATATATTATATATTTTGACGTGCAAAGGAATTTTAACCTTAGGGTGGTAGACCACATATTTGGCTGATGGTACATACAGAATACCTACCTACCCACAGACAAACTTAATTAATATTAATATCCAATGTGGGAATTGTGTTTGACTGTGCCGTAAATCACGCGTATACGTAACAATTTAATTATTCTGATCTCGGCTGGCTTCTGCGAAGAGATATGTGACATAAACTGCCACACTCAGATACGTCATTTAAACGTAGTGGATTTAAACTAATTCTGTTTAAAAATGCATGTACTTAAGTTAAACGGGTCGCACTTGGGTCTGGAAATGTTATATATATTATATTCGAATATCGTTTATTTTAGGTATAATGTAATTAAGCATTACTTAGTCTGCAATCTGAAGTTAGCATGTTTGAAGTAAACGTTAGTATAAAGTAGGTACGTTGTTGTAGAGGTCGAAAAGTGAGTAGGTATGGACTAGTGTGTTTGAGGGACGAGAAGCAGTTGAGATTAGAGAGATAATAAGTGACCAGTTTTTCATTCAAATTTGACCTTTCAACATGAAACTACCGTGAGACTCAAACATAATTACAACAAACCGGATAATTCACGAAATAAAAAAAATTACGATAAAAATGAGGGTAGTTGTGCGCCGATGTCAGCTCCGCCGAGTAGCCGCGCGAGCAGAGCGTTGGCGGGCAGTGATCGTTTCCCTGCCGCCGGGGCGAGCGCTCTCTGATGAAGGACTAGGGAATAGTTCGAAACAATTGTCGGAGCATTCCTTCGGCTTTTATACGTGAGTTATCCGGTTTGTTGTAATTAAATTAGACCTGTTCTTCAAATCTGCAGGAATGGAATGCTTTGCACCCAGAAATAAGATCACATTGCCCATATAACATTGGCGAGAAAAACTTTAAATATAACTCTATTATTTTTTGCTTCACATTGTACAGGTATTGTTGAAAGCAGTACCTAGGTTACTGTGTAAAAAAATAAAGCAACTCACGAGTACACATTAAGTGGGAGATGGGTAGGTATCTATTTGAAATATTAAGTAGTAGGTTTCATGAGCGTCCTTCGTTCGTGATCTAAAGAAAATGAACATTCTTCGTAGAGCAGATAAGCCCACTTATAAAATGATTAGTGAAGAATTTCTCCGAACTTAATAACATTTGTATGAGCGAGCTCAGCGTGAGTAAATCACAAACTAGGTATCTTACCTAAGATAATAAATTAAGGGTACTGTAATACAATCTCGCCGTAATTTCATCTCCACGAGATAGTCAACAAGAAAGCTATTACTTTCACTAAGTATTTTCTGTCACTCATTTCACTGCGTTGTCTGGGTGTTTATGCTTAAGAAAGCTTTTTGATCGATTACTAACGGTACGCCATGTTAGAAACAAGATTATGTGATCAGTGCGTTTCGTGGTTAGATTTCCGTTCAGTACAATTTAGTAACTCTTTATTGGTAACAACAACAACATGCACTTACTGAAATTGTAGCGAATTCGGAATAAAAAGGCTTATAAATAAGTAAATATTGGTAATTAGGAAAAAAAAATTACATCGTTATTTAAAGGTGAACTCATCACTAGAAAGATCTCTTCCTGTTACCCTGAATTGAAAAGATGGGTTAACTAAGATAGGCAAGCATAAGAAGTAGGCGTGGAAAAATTATACCTAATAGTAATAACGGATGGTAATTAATTATTTTAATATTTTGTATATCAGGTCGAACGTCAAAAAATATTGGACACGTATTTTTTCTTTTTTCACAAAATCAATACGTCACAAAGATATATTTAATTTTATGGCGCAACACGTCACGTCTTGGTACAATTTTTACAGTGACGTCACGAACCCGCATTGCAAACTTTGACGTTCTTTATCTTTGCCATTTTTTGTTTGATTGACAAAAGAAAACATATGCGTTCAATATTTTTTGATAATATAACTAACAGACAAAAAAGAACTTTACTACAATGAGGATGTACATATATACGAGTAGGTATTATGAACACAACGTGACGTCTGCCGCTTCCAGAACCGCAAACAACACTCGTGTGTGACACCGACCACAAAGCTAGCCATATTCTTTTCAAAACATGCATGTCAGGGGTTAAATTTGAAATAACTTTTACTTTATTTGTATTGTCCCATTGTTGTTGGCTAGGAACAACATTGATAGTCGACAGAATTTGCTTGCAAAACAATGTCGGTTGCTTTTTAACATGCGTGTTGAAAATGGTTTGTAAAACAGGGTTAAAACGTGCAATCACATCTTTATCACTTAAATGGAATGGATATTTTCATTTTCTTAATCAAAATCAAATTAACTGGCCAAGCTAATAATAGGTAACTTACCATATAATAACTGATTGAATCAGGTAATATCAGGTGATACTTCCAGGAGCGCCATATTAATGAACAAAAAACATTTACCTACATAACACATTACGATTTTTTGTGGTAGCGGAGTAGCGAGGTAAGTAAATGTTTTTTCACTTCTCATGCTCAAAAAGTTCGACTTTATGCTGGATGTAGGCTGCATTAAATGGCATTTTATGCTCTCGTGCATAAAGTAAAATCTTCGTCTAAGACCAAGACAATCGGGTGCCAACAGCCACAAACAATCTTTACGACAAAATACTTACGACAGCATATTTTGTTTATTTTTTTAATTTTTTTTTTTATTATAATTTGCGGTCTATTAAACTGTTTAACTAGTACCTAAAACTAGGTAACAATAATTTGACAAGTTATTATTGAAACAAATAAGTACGTACATGAAAAATAAAACTTTTTAAAATATAAATCAACACCTGCCTACTCGAACCTTACCGCAGTATCACGTTTAAAAAAAAAGAAAAAAAGTTAATTGGCGGGAACTCAGGCGGGAACGTCCTATTTTCTCTTAGTAGGATTTATGTTGCAATTTGTTACTGTTTTACGATTAATATTCAATAATTTCGTCAAGTGAAGAGGAAATAACACTGACTTCTAACACAGTCAATTTGCCAGGAAAAACCATTAAATATATCGAATTGTTCCAATGTCACATTTAATTTTTATTAATTTTTTTGCAATGTTTTTGTTTTGTTTCTTCGCAATCTAAGTAAAAAGCAGTGTATAACTCGTTCATAAAACCCATTTTCCCCTCGATGTGTCTATCCACTTGAACGTCTCGGGTAAAATGGCTTGTTTTATGCTCTTGTTGTACAATCTACTATTGTTCACTAACCTACGTTTTGTTCATTAGCGTTTAGAGTCGTGTTGGCGATAGATGCGGAACTTTCTTCGCAGAAAATATTAAATAAGTTCGTGTTTCGCTCCGCTCACTTACATGTTCATGCTCGGTTGCGGAGTAGCAAAAGTTATTCCTAATTATCTTCAATGTCTCTTTAAAAAGTCCTTTTCAAAACACATCGCTATTATCTTATTAAAAAAACAAAATAGGGTAATTTCCCGTCCATGTTTGATTAATAAAGCCCAAGATAGAGGCAAAGTCATCATTTTAAATAGAATTTCACCATTGCGGAGGCCTTCAAGATAACAAGAGCTCTCGAGTGCTTTCGGCAACTTTGGGAAAGTACTTTATAGGTTTTAATTTTACGACCCAAGTTTTTATACGGAGATTTCAATTTAAGACTTCACTTTTTCACCGACTGAAACAATAGAAGGTACTCAAGTGGACTTTTTGTAAATGTGGCCTCGGTTAACTTTTTTCAGTACGTGGCAGCATTTTGATGCTGCTCTTTTGTTGGATTGCCATACTTCTAAGAAAACCCCTTTCAATTCGAATAGAAAACCTCCAGGGGTTCAAAATAGAAAATACATACATAAATATCGTCACACCTCTTTCCCACAGGGGTAGGCAGAGACTACTTTGTTCCACTTGCTACGATCCTGTCATACCTCTTTCGCTTCATCCACATTCATCAATCTCTTCATACATGCTCGTCGGTTTCGGGTACACTAGACCAAAAAAAAAAAAAAACTATCTCTTGAAAATAGAAAATGATTGCTTATTTATCGATCAAAATGAATTATTCATTAATTAATACACCTTCATACACATACGTAAAACATAAACCCGTCTTTCAATTCACAAATACTATTATTCACTATCACTACACAGTATAAAACAAAGTCGCTTTCCGCTGTCTGTCCCTATGTATGCTTAGATCTTTGAAACTACGCAACAGATTTTGATCCGGATTTTTTATAGATAGAGTGATTTCAGCCGAAGTCACGTACAGAAGCTAGTTTACATATATACTCAAGAGCAAAAATATCAGGTCGCTTTTCATAGAACTTTGTATGAAAAATGACCCGTCATTTTTGCACATCAGTGTATAACTGCCTACATCAATACAAACATAGTGCTCAATGCGATTCTATTGTTCCTTATCAAGCCTATATAGTTAATGAAATTCTATTCACCATATGGCATGTATAGCCGCCCATTCAAGAGGTCATGACACGAGCCACGTATCTAATGGCCTTTCCAACGTCACTAGAGCCGAGGGCACTCGACGCGAGCCTAGGGGATTGATCGACCGGTCCAGAAATTGCAACCATTAATACTAGAGGCCGCATAGATTGTTGAATTTATTAAAAACATTGAAATTCAAAATTTTCTGGAGCTAGGACTTTGTGCAATGTCCGTCCGGATCGCCTGGCATATTTTAGCCGGTTTTAAAATTTTAAATTGTAAAACGGTTTGATCTTTTTGTTAAAAAAATTAATAATGAACAGTTGAGTGAGGCTGTAAGTTCAAAAAGATATTGATTTTTTGATATTGAGTTTTGTTTTTTTTTTTAGATTTGAATTTGATTTTGATTTGATTTGAATTTTCTCTGATGAAGGACTACGGAATAGTCCGAAACAATTGTCGGAGCATTCCTTCGGCTTTTATACGTGAGTTGTCCGGTTTGTTGTAATTAGATATTGAATTCTAAATACTAGGAAATATTTAACAATACCTAGCTTAAATATTCTCCTTTCCACTTATACTCCCACAATCATGCTAAACGCGGCCTTTAGACGTGGTTACTCAACTTAATGAGTCACAATTTTCCTAAATATAGACTTATTAAGGTTGAATAGTGTGATTATTTTATTCTTAAGAGGGTGCATCCCTACTGAACTGGACTTTTATTTTCGTATTAAAGGGATAAAATACTATATCTCGTTTAATAATAAAATAAAAGTCCATCACGATTAATTATTGCATTAGACACATTAATACACTAAAAACGAAGTGCACTACAGACGAACATTTGAAACTTTCATTCAATTTATGTGAAATAATCGCAAAAAATCACCAAAAATGCGACCTTGCCAGCTCAGTAGGGATGCACGCTCTTAATACCTACCTACTCAATTTAGCGCTACTGCGTTCCGGCGTTGAGATTAAAACTGTCAGTGAAATTACTGGTACACGAGGCGTTCTATTCCCAGTGCGGTTATATACTCACAAATTAGGTTAACACCAGAACCAAACTGCACTAGAACCAATTCTGGCGTCAGAGTAAGACAGCTGGTGAAATTACTGACACATGAGGTATTCTGTGACCCACTCGCGCTTTTACCTTCCTTGTCGTACATACTTAAAAAAGTAAATTTACAAATGAATAGCATTAAGTATTTCAATAGAACCAACACACGGATCAGAGTTAGTTCATGTCCCTAGTTTTATTTCTAAAAGGCCAAAGTTTAAATTTGTTAGTTGAATTTGGAACCCTTTGTCACCCGACGAAAGTTCAGAATAACTTTGACGTTTTGACCTTTGTTGGCTAATGGGCCTTTTGAGAATAAACTTGGCTATTGTATGGAACTAAACTAAACCGGTTATAACTAGTTAACGGCCAATCCAATGATTATAGAACTTGGCAGAGTCTCGAACTCAAACAAAATTCTGGGGTGTGATTCTCTTAAACCAGTGTTTTTCAGAATGTATGTATGTATGTATGTATGTAAACTCTTTATTGTGCAAAATAAACAAGACAAATACAATTGACAAACAATGAGAAAATGAATGAATGAATGATGAATGTAGTTGTTTAATCGGAACAAAAGCAACACGTGCACATAATTCCTGTTATTATCCCAAAATAATCTCGTCTACTTAGTTAAATGCTCAGCATTTTGTACTTATATTTTAACGATGTTTCCGCTTTGTATTATTTCTGTAGTCTGCTCTGAACGAGGCAGTAGGATGAAATGGTATCCTTTATTACGCAATTATACACATGCCTAATGGTTTTAGATTACTTCGTATTCTCGCAAGATAATGGAATTTTTTGAGTTTTTTTGGAGAATGTTACGTATGTACTCAGCCTGTGTTTGTATGCTTATATTATGTCTACGTAATTAGATTTTATGATTGAAACAATTATTTAACCTACACCCACACACACATAAAGATTTAATGTATTATGTAAAGACGTAGATGTACAAATACAACTTTTGTTCAGTTTCTAGTAAAAATAGAGTTGGAAGCTGTATGTTACAATAAATATTCGGGTTGCAAAGCAAATTGAAGCAAATGCCTCATTTAAAAAGTTTCCTTGTAGGGCAAACAAATAAGCTTCGCATTATTTCTGTTAGTCGTGCTACGAAATTTTGTTTTCTTAACAAAGAATCTAACTTGATAGAAAATAATATATTGTGTTACATTTCGCCCATTTCTAAATATTAAAAAAAATGCAAAACATTAACTAGCATTCTCTAAGCTGAATGAAACATTAGTTGAAAGCGGTAAGGCATTTCCTTGTCTCATCTCAATTTGTCGTATTTTGAACAGTTTGCTACGAGTTACGTAAGAAATTACTTTCCATATCAACCGGTGCTACGAGCGCTGCTACGCCACAGGCCTCGTAGCTCTACGAGTGCGCCTACGCTACGTAACTGCGCTAAAATTGCGAGACGAAACTAGAATGAAAAGCAAATGAAGATCGCTTATCTCTAGACAAATTTTCCGAACACGACATTTTATAGTTAATTTCCGTGACGCGTTTTTTTGTTTTAAATTATTAATACGGTAATTATATATATGTCTAGTGTGTGTATATGTCTAGTCATTATGATCAACAATGAAATGCGAAAAAAACTCTTGTGATGAATAGTTTAGCAGAGCTACACAAATTACATTGTAAAATAGACTGATCAGTCACGTATCATCCCGTATCGAAGAAACGCTCGACATACTACTACTTAATCCATGGAGGACCATGGTCCTTCTTCCCGGAGCATAGCTCAACTTTGATACACAAGTGATCAAGTTTTTTTTTTATCTATTTTTTTTTGGTAACGCCTAAAAGTGTAGCAAGTTAAAAAACAACTCTCGTAGCTTCTTTGATAACAATTAAAATTATTTGCAGCACTGCTTCAACCTTAAAGGTAACGAACCGGAACAAAATCATATTTGAAATCACTGTGTAATCCAGCACTTTAGCATTACGGATTAACCCAGTTCAGTGAACTTTGCCGTGGCAGCAAGGATTTTCGCCTTTGACTAGCCTCAGAGGTTAACCGATGCTTGGTTGTCTTCAAAGCGTGGAACAATAATTAATTGAAGCAAACCCTATTCAACGGTAACGTAGCGTATCAATTTGTACCTAATTTTGCTGTTTCATTTAGTAATGAGTATCCTCATCAAGCAAAGTGGTCACGGTACGGACGTAGTTATGTGGGTTCTCGATTCCGAAACTGATGTATGTAGGAGTTTGCCACTCGACACTTCTCGACTTTTATCGAGAGTGGCTCGATTTTTGAAAGAACGTGGTTTGAAAGTACTGAACAAAAGTGATACCTACGCTTCTAAAAACTTAAAACTAAAACCCAAGAAACACGATTGGCTGAAAACAACGCTCACCCTAAACGTCTGAAGCTAAGCATTTTTCGAGAGTTGGGATTTTTAGGGAACAAATGCTCTACACTACCTCCGTTACTAAAATGACTAGTCTTAAAATTTGGTACGATTTAAGGAATCATAACTGATAAAAAGTAATTCCAGGATTTTTAAAAATGTCTGCGGGATATGGAATGAACAATTAATGTTTGAAGTCGCGAGCAAGAGCTTCACCAAGCACTAAATGTGTCCGTGACTTCAGCGAATCTCCGTATTCCGGATTCTGTCGCGCAAAGAAACTCCGAGCATAGCTCTCTCTATAGCTCATCGAGCAACTCTGAGCCTCTCCAAAGGGCAGCAGTCAAGGAGCACGTCCACTCATACTAATAATCATTAATAAGAGAATGAAAAAGATGATAAAATTATGATACGAACTTGTATTTCGAATGAGTGCGTTCCCGCGCCAGCCGCGGCGCTGCCTCCCAAGGTGTGGTAACTGATTATTTTTCCCCGGGAACTTTTTCCACCAAAAGCCGCTTATATGTTTATTTCGGCTACTTAGCAAAACATACTTTTGTAACAGCTTAATAAAAGTTTTTTTGTTGTAAATGCGTATATTTGACTCGTGTTTAAGTGAAATATTTTGTCGTGTTTTGAGAATTAACATCTGTTTCTATCATCTTAATTTGAAACTTTTCTACTTAATTTGAAATTTCTATTGTTACAGATATACAGATTTGTTATTTATTTAATTTCTAACGACTCGGTACAAACCGAGTCGCTAGAAAATACAAAATTAAAATTAAAAATTAAATTACAAAATTTAATTAGCATAGAGTCATATCACTTTTCATACAACTTCCTATCAAACGAAAATGTCTCTAAAGTCGAACTTTCAAGTTGGCACCATGTATCGCCATTACTTATATTTTATGACGAGCAAAGCATTTTCAACCTTAGGGCGACACACCACATATTTGGCTGATGGCACAACAGCCTAATGCCGACTGCTCTTCACCTTTTAGGTACAAAATGCTTTTCCTGATACAAAAGCATTTTTGTCGACTGTCATCGATTTTGTGTGTTGTTTCTCTGCCTGCGCAGATGGTAAAAGTCCATCGAGGGAATGTGCCTAAATCTTAGAAATCATGTTATAGGCAATGCAGCTAGCAACCCATCACTATTTTGATTGCCCTTTCCACCTATACGCCCACAATCATGCTAAACGTGGCCTTTAGGTTTTGTTACGCAGTAATTATTAAGTAATCTGTGCCATAGGCTTTGTCTACCCTATAAGGGATAAAGACGTGATTTGTGTTTTGTTTTGTGTTCTTATCAGAGTTCAGTAGAAATCCATAATTTCAACTACCAGTTGTAATGGTTAACACGAAGTCGCGGGTAAAATCTAATCACTAATACACACCTCTATAATTAAATACCTAGGCATCACGTCTCCCATTACCAATTTACGACTTACCGGCTTAACGGAGGCAATGCGACACATAAATTAACTATATATTATTTAGGATTACCCCACGTTGGTTTGATAGTAATTAGCGAGTTGGGTTTACACGAACGCATTCGCAAATGTGTGCCGCGGAAGATGAATGGGGCGTCGTTATCAGGCCACTCATTATCACTCGACGTAGGTAAACACAATGTCGGTTGTGTGGCAGGTCTAATTTTGCTGATGTGTCTTTTGTTTTCGAGTAATTTGAACCACCTAGCCGCTTCGAGAAAGATACGCGGCATAGGTACTTTTTTAGGTGTTTTATTACTTTTGGCCTCCAATACCCTCCAATACACGGAGGAGGTCTATGCCATGAGGCATGCCGAATTACGCGACAATTTAATAAATAAACGACAATAACAACAACAACATGTACTTACTGAAATTGTAGCGAATTCGGAATAAAAAGGCTCATAAATAAATAAATTACTTTTGGCACTTAAATATTCTTATCGGTGCTTTGGTGTAATTTCGGTAGGAATATCGCAATTGTTTGTGTGTTAAAAATACCAGCTATATAGTGATCGAGAAATCTGTTATTTATTTGCATACATATACCTACATATATTAACATTTACGTTTAAGACCACCAAAACGGCCCTAAGGATTTTGGAGGCTGAATAATTGAATATCGATCTCGCTAGGTTTCGTCTCTGGGAAAACGCTTTGTCCTGATTTCATAGACGTCGGGCATGAGCAAAGCTCGGTCGGACAGGCACTGCTAATAAAATCAGCACGCAGGCAGTGCCGACAAGGGATGCCATGACAGCTATTATTTTTTTACTTCTTTTTTTCCGCGTAGCGCTGCAAAATTTATTTGTAGCCAGTTTTAAAAGCAAGACAAGTAAACCTTTTTCCACGCATCGCTTACAAATCTTACTAATATCCTACTAATAATTATAAATGTCTGTGGATGTGAGTGAGTGTGTATGTTTATTCCTTCTTCACGCAGAAAGGACTGAACAGATTTAGATCAAATTTGGAACGAAGATGGCTGGTACCCTAGGTTAAAACATAGGCTACGTTTTATTCCGGAAAATTGCATATTTTCCGCGAGATAGCGACACAAATTTTTTGCAGACGAAGTCGCGGGCAACAGCTAGTACAGTCATAAAAATTCTTAACTTTTCTAGAATTCAGGTAAAAAACACAATGACGCTACCGTTTAAGTTCTACATATACAGGTATTTTTAAAATTGTTTTCTTTAATGTTTTGTTGCTTGACTGTACACCACATACACCTACATACACCTTAGATGGTTTTTACAGCAGACGGGCAACTCAGCCAGAGGGTAAACCGTATTAGTGGTTATTTTCTCAGTAAGCATAATATGTTTGTGTGTGTGTGTTTGTGTGTATGTTTAGTACCTAAGTCTCATTATAATGTACTGTATTGCTGTTGATGCCCCAAATAAAATAAATAAATAAATAAACACCTATGACCCAAATACTCGGAAACACCATACCCTCAAATAACACAGTTATTGTGTATTACTATGCTACTTTCATTTCATCAACACCGACAAACGCCTAGCTCATAATAAATTCTGTCTAAACTCACTTGTGTTAATGACAATGAGACCACATTTGTCTGAACGTCGAAATTAACTCCTGAACGTCGGGAGCTGTCAGGGGAGCTCTTCTAAAGCTCCCTTACGACGCTCTCTTAACGCTTGCTAGTTTAGTATTTATTTACCGCCTCTACCATTCTATGAAACTATTACGTAGGTACGTACACGATACATACTGGGTCATAGGTGAAAACGGATACCTAAGCTAGGCTATGCAAAGGTTGTATTGCGGGTTTGTATACAAAATCATTATTTTCATTTAAGGCTTGTACACGCGCTAAAGTCCTTGAGCGTACGGGCGGGGCTTGGGCGGAGCTTATGCCTCTCGCCCCCGCGACCCGCTCCATTAATACGTGAGTGCGAAACTGTCTTACAGAGTAAAATTATAGACGCGTCATCGCGCCGCGCATCGTTACCAATGCAAGGGTGGACGTGGACGGGTCGTATCGCATGATTATCGTTGTCATAACGTGATATTTATCATTAAGTATATTTTCCTACTCCAGTACTTTTATTTGACAGTTAAAGGGTCACCAACACCAATATAATGGTACACATAATATACTGGAGACAATTTTTTTTAATTTTGTCCGTCCGGACTAAGGCCAGAAACCACTCAGCCGTTTAGGACAAAATACGGTGTTAGCAATTTAGAAAGCAAACAAAATAAAAAAGTGTGTACAACACAATATTTCAATTTTACTGACATAATTTGACACTTGACATGTAAATGTTGATGGCTGTCGTTTTCGGGTAGTTTGGTGGATCTTATCACGAAATTGTAAAAATTTTTGGATCCAAGATGGCGGATGACATTTTGACACCTTTGCCTCAAAAATGTTCATGGGTGTCGTTTTCAAGTAATTTGGTGGCTCGGGGCACGAATTTTGCATATTTTTTTGGATTCAAGATGGCGGATGACATTTTGACACTTTTGCCACAAAAATGTTCATGGGTGTCGTTTTCGAGTAATTTGGTGGCTCTGAGGACGAATTTTGCATAATTTTTTGGATCCAAGATGGCGGATGACATTTTGACACTTTTGTCACAAAAATGTTCATGGGTGTCGTTTTCGAGTAATTTGGTGGCTCTGAGCACGAATTTTGCATAATTTTTTGGATCCAAGATGGCGGATGACATTTTAACACTTATGACACAAAATTGTTCATGGGTGTCGTTTTCGAGTAATTTGGTGGCTCTGAGCATGAATTTTGCATAATTTTTTGGATCCAAGATGGCGGATGACATTTTGACACTTTTGTCACAAAAATGTTCATGGGTGTCGTTTTCGAGTAATTTGGTGGCTCTGAGCACGAATTTTGCATTTTTTTTTTGGATCCAAGATGGCGGATGACATTTTGACACTTTTGACAGAAAAATGTTCATGGGTGTCGTTTTCGGGCAATTTGGTGGCTCTGATCGCGAATTTGGCATAATATTTAGGATCCAAGATGGCGGATGTCATTTTGACACTTGACACAAAAATGGTGATTGGGTATCATTTTCGGGTAATGTGGTCGCTCTGAGCCCGAGTTTGGCATTATTTATGTTTTATTTAAAAGAACATACGCCTAGGTCCAACGCTGATCACCTTTCAAATGCTAATGATGTGATGACGATGATGATGATAATTTTAATGAAGTCGTAGAAAAGTTATTGTATGCAACGTTGTATAAATAAGTCAAAAAATGCTCGTGGTGTCTTTCTTTACGATGTTCGCTACGCTCACATCGTAACCCACACCACTCGCCTTTTTTGACCTCTCTTATACAACTGTTGCATAAAATACTATATTGAAACGTGATATCCCTACTTAATATTATACATGCGAAAGTAACGCTCTGTCTGTCTATCTGTCTGTTACGCTTTCATGCCTAAACCACTGAACCGATATTAATGAAATTTGGTAAGGTGGTAGTTTTAGTCCCGAGGAAGGACAGGATAGTTTTTATCTCGGAAAATCTCATAGTTCCCGCGGGATAGCAGCGCAGACGGAGTCGCGGGCTACAGCCATGTGTCATAATTGATTAAGTTTAAAAATGATGTCCCCAATATACCATTACCTACTTTTGGAAATATTTATTTTTCTACACATATCAAAATCGATATCTAAGGGTCCGAGTGGTCCTCAAGCATGAATCCGTTGTCAAAAGTTTGAAAAGTGGCCGCCATTTTGAAAATTTTAGTTTTTCGACCGATTGCGTTCAAAATCGATATCTGATGACCCGAGTGGTCCCCAAGCATGAATCCGCTGTCAAAAATTGAAAAAGTGGCCGCCATTTTGAAATCTTTAGTTTGTGGACTGATTGTCTTCAAAATCGATATCTGAGGGTCCGAGTAGTCCCCAAACACGAATCCGTTGTCAAAAATGGAAATAGCGGCCACAATTTTTAAATGTTTAGTTTTTCGACCGAGTGCTTTTAAAATCAATATCTGAGTGGTCTCCAAAGTTGAATTTGTTGTCAGAATATGATAAAATAGGCGTAAACTAGAGAATTTTCAGTCACGAGAGAGTAGAGCCTAATTACACTTGACCGTTTTAGTAGAATCATATTTGGCATACCTACACACAGCAGCTTACAAAAATTTCATCGCAATCGAGTCTATAGTAGTACCTACCTAACAGGAATTAGACATTTTAACATTTAAATCCGACTCACGCTTGACGCTTTTTTGACAAAAACTTTCTCAGCATACTCACAGCCAGCTCACAATAATCTTCATTTGTATTTCGGACAGACGCTTTCCCCTCTCTCTACTTAGTGTTTAGTGTGCGATAGACATATATTGTTAGTAACTTAGATTATGACTTTTGTCGAACGTCCCGAGACGCACACGTTTTTTTATCAATGCACATTTCATAGACAATATTTTTGCAATATGAACTTTTTATATTGTGTGGTATTATTGCCACTCACTATTCTATCACACCACATGCAACAAGCAAGTCTAGCATTTTTCTCCTGTAGTTGACAGTCTTGACTCTTGACATTAACTATAATCAGGAACCCCTATTTTTTCACTTGTAACCATTTTACTGCTCCATTTTTTATCAGAAAAAGATTACATTTTATAATCTTCGTCATAAAATAATGAGCAATAACTTTATTTTCTTACTTACTTAAATTTCTTAAAAAATTAGCTCGTTTTTGCAATATTCCGGACAAGTTCCTACCGCTCCCCATTTTCGTCCATACGGTCAGTGCGGGACGAGGCGCGTTGCATGACGGACCTGTGTCAATTTTTCGCGGCGACCAAATAAAACTCCGTTTTTAAATATTTGTTGAATAATTTTGTAGCATAGAGTGGACAATCTGTTTCGTGATTTGTAAAGAAGTTACCTAATAAACATTATCGTATAGTTTAGTTTTGGTGTGTATGCTAAATATTATTATTCTAATAAAACGGTCAAGAGTGATAAGCGTTCACTTTGCTAGATCTTCAGATGTCCATTTTGAAATCAATCTGCCCAAAAACCAAAAATTTTAAGATGGCGGCCACTCTTTAGGTATATTTTTGACAACGGATTCAGCTTGGGGACCAGTCGGATTCTCAGATATCGATCTTGAAAACAATCGGCCCAAATCTAAAGATTTCAAAATGACGCCCACTTTTTCAATTTTTGACAAGGGATTCATACTTGGGGACCACTCGGGCCTTCAGATATCGATTTTGAAAACAATCTGCCCAAAAACAAAAGATTTCAAGATGGCGGCTACTTTTTCAATTTTTGATAACAGATTCATGCTTGGGGACCACTCGGATCCTCAGATATCGATTTTGACAACAATCGGCACACAAACTAAAGATTTCAAAAATGGCAGCTACTTTTTGAATTTTTGACAACGGATTCATGCTTGGGGAACACTTGAGCCATCAGATATCGATTTTAAAAACAATCTGCCCAAAACTAAAGATTTCAAGATGGCGCCCACTTTTTCAATTTTTGATAACGGATTCATGCTTGGGGACCACTCGGATCGCCAGATATCCATTATGAAATCAATCGGTCGATAAACTAAAAATTTCAAAATGGCAGCCACTTTTTGAATTTCTGGCAACGGATTCATGCTTGGGGACGACTCGGATCCTCAGATATTGATTTTGAAAACAATCGGTCCACAACCTAAAGATTTCAAAATGGCGGCCACTTTTTCAATTTTTGACAACGGATTCATGCTTGGGGACCACTCGGGCCATCAGATATCGATTTTGAAAACAATCTGCCCAAAAACTAAAGATTTCAAGATGGCGGCCACTTTTTCAATTTTTGATAACGGATTCATGCTTGGAAACCTCTCGGATCCTCAGATATCGATTTTGAAATCAATCGGTCGATAAAGTAAAAATTTCAAAATGGCGGCCACTTTTTGATTTTTTGACAACGGATTCATGTTTGGGGACCACTCGGATTCTCAGATATTGATTTTGAAAACAATCGGCCCTCAAACTAAAGATTTCAAAATGGCGGCCACTTTTTCAATTTTTAACAAGGGATTCATGTTTGGGGACCACTCGGATCCTCAGATATCAATTTTGAAAGCAATCGGTTGAAAAACTAAAGATTTCAAGATGGCGGCCACTTTTTTAATTTTTGATAACGGATTCATGCTTGGAAATCTCTCGGATCCTCAGATATCGATTTTGAAATAAATCGGTCGATAAACTAAAAATTTCAAAATGGCGGCCACTTTTTGAATTTTTGACAACGGATTCATGCTTGGGGACTACTCGGATCCTCAGATATCGATTTTGAAAACAATCGGCCCACAAACTAAAGATTTCAAAATGGCGGCCATTTATTCAATTTTTAACAAGGGATTCATGTTTGGGGACCACTCGGATCCTCAGATATCGATTTTGAAAGTAATCGCTTGAAAAACTAAAATTTTCAAAATGGCGGCCACTTTCTAAACTTTTGACAACGGATTCATGCTTGAAGACCACTCGGACCCTTAGATATCGATTTTGAAGACAAACGGTCAAAAAACAATTATTCTGTACCTACCTTTTACGCAAAAAGAAGGAGAGAAAGCAAAGGTTAACTTTCACACTCAGAAACGCCAATTAACATAATTAAAGCACTATTTGTTCCTTTGTATCTTTGGTTACGCAGGGATGATAAATTAAAACTTGAACTTGATCCGTTAACACGGTAAAACAGCGTAGAATATCCACCGTCAGTCAATACAACCGAGAGGAAAAATTTCATCTCTTTATGATAAAAAATGGAGCAGTAAAATGGTTACAAGTGAAAAAATAGGGGTGACTTTAGATTGCTTTTTCTCTGCTTTCTTTCACTAAAATGGATTTCTACCAAAACTATGTTACTTCTTATATCTTCCAGATTAGGATATATTTTTTCCGACGTATAAATTGTTACGTTATAATGTATAAAATGGTTACAACACAACTCATTTTCACGAAAATTTCAAAGGTCGAGCCTTAAACAACGACAGTTTTATTTGCTAGAGACCAGTGGCGTAGCGTCCATAGAGCTCGATTCCCAGTGGCTTGCCTATATTAAGGCATTTGGGCAATTTATTGTGCAGAATTAGAGGAAAAGGCTAGTTAAGTTCCCTTCGGCTTGCCTTCTGATATACTTGACGCCATGCCACTGCTAGAGACTATACTTTTTTAAATGAAATTGAGTGGCAAACGAGGTAACTTGATGGTAAGTGGTAAGTGAACACTAAAACCCATGGATACCAGTAGCACCAAAGGATTGCAGATGTCCTCCTAAAAGTTGAGATGGAATGCCACATATGTCAGAAATTACACAGGTTGTTTCTCCGCGTCGGAACACAGAAGCGCAACCACTGCTGCTCGGCGGTAGGATTAGGGAACAAGATAACGGCAGCGATTTGATGGACCTTGCACAAGATCCTACCAGGGAAAATAAGAGATTTCATTTCAAAACAATCTATTTATGACAGGTTCTTTCATCTATACCTAAATAGACCCTCCTCGATATAATTACCTTACATCATAAGCTAATGCTATTGTAATCACTTTCACCCTTGTCAATATCAGGCAAGAGCCGTATGACGTTCACAGTTAACAACCAATTAGAAACATGGGCACCGATACCCCACTGACAGCACAGACTTAATGCGTTTATTACCTCTATGTCCATAATAGAAATTACGTCCAGTGTATCTACAGTCGAAGATATCTTTACATTTTAGTGCCTTGTAAGTGTAAAGATATATTTGACTTCGACCCTATAGCGAAACGTACCTCGTAGTTGATCTGTTTATGTGGATTCAGAATAGAATTTTGCCGCCTCTGTCTCAATAACTTAACCTAAAAATTTCATTTTTAATACAAGATATTTTAACGGTCCGTACATTTTATTGATGGTAGTTGCATTGTCACTGATCCTGCATATATGTATATACCAAATTCCAAGGCAATTACAACAACCGTTGAAGAGTTTCATTCTGCGAAGACGATCCTGGCTGGGTCACCAGAATTTCATTTGAAGATTATTGTATCGTCATCTGAATTAGGTATACGTACTTAGTGCGAAATTTCACGTCAACCCAACCACTGGCACAGTATATATATAAGCTAAAGCAGTAGGGAAGCTGGGCCTACTTTTTGAAATAAGTAACGACGCTCCAATAAAGCGTTAGGGTTGTCGATTTATTTTTTGTCAAATTGAAAAGTTTTTTGTCTAGTTAGCGCTATAATCTCAGCTTGTAAGGCCTGTTTTAGAGTAACTAGCTACATTTAATTAAGAGTATTAAGGTTGGCACCCATAATTTGTGTAAAAGAGAAATAAACGTTTATTTGGATTCTATATTAATTAAATAATCGAATGAATTAACTATTTTTTACATAAAATAGGGTAATTAAAAAAAAACTTCAACAGTTTAAGATTTTCTATTTGTCGGTAGCGGTAGGTAAGTATTACATATTACTTACCAAAAAATACTTTTGCCTGCTACGACACGTTCGGAAAGCTCTGTTATTAAATTTTATTGTATAAAAAATTCTCATTGAAATGAATAGCTTTATTAAAATAAACTATTGGGAAGTTCTTTAATTTTGGGATTATTGGGTTTTAAAGAAGCAGAGTTCAAGCAGCCGTACTCGTACACTGCGCAATACGCTCTTGGCATATTTAAACCGAAAAAATGGCCGCTCGTCTCAATGCGCCACGCGCGACTGACAGCACCGCGAGATCCGCTTAGAGGCCGTGTAGAAGCGCGCGTCTATGTGTGCGTTCGTTTCGACCGTTTTGTTCGTAGATTCCCTACTGCTTTAGCTTATATATATACTGTGCCACTGGTCTGGAAGTACTTAGGTCAAAATTCACTTGTAAGATTTATGTAAAGACAGAAAACGAGACAGATGACATTAAATAAAACCTTGTAAATAGACGTCGATTTGTACGACGCAAATTGGCGTATGAAAAAGAAGAAAACTTTTAGTCTGATAACACCCAATACCTACTGGTTCCGCTCTGGTTTGATCGAGGTTTCGAATGCGTACTGTCTAAAATCCGTGTTCGATTTCGCTGCAACGACGGCTGTAAAAGGTAAAAGCCAAATCATTTTGGCTCGCTGGGAAGATCGGATTGGCACTCGATTAGCGATGCTGTAGCTGACAACGCGCGAATTCACCGGCGTGGGATTAACTTTTGATTCGCAGTTTTGGGAAAGGTTATAATCGAACAGAAATATATTGTGCTTTTACGTTTTTACATTTACATATTGTAGATGCATGACATCAATAGACTTTTGTAGGTCATAGATTTACTGTTAGTAACACTAAAGATTTTACGGTTCAGTTTAGTTTAGAGCAGACAGAACAAGATGGCAATGCTCTATTTGCATTATTAAGAATAGACCCTTCTACTAAACAGGTGGGCGCTTCTCAAAAGTCTGATCTGATCCGAAACTGTAGTTTTTCGACTACATACAATGTTCATGTTATCATCTGGACATAATTTGAACGAAACCGTACAAAAAATACTTAAGTATACTAATTATCAGTGCAAGTCAGTGATAGCAGAGGTAATAATAAGTACAACTAGTATATCGAGCACTGATAAGTCCGATGAAAATGATTTGATTTACTATATTACTTAAGTACTAGCTTTTGTCCGCGACTTTGACTGCGTGGAATTAGCATTTTGGGTAGATTATTAATATATGTATAATTAGCTTTTAAGGAAAAAGGTTTAATTAAAATCATTTGAATTTGAGATCTTTAATCTTACCGTTTTTAATTTATTCTACACAACAACTTTTTTTTCACTATTTAAACTAGGTATTTGCTATCTATTTCAAAGCCAGTCAATCCCTCTTAGTACAGTGCCGTTATCTGAGAGTATAGCAGTACCAGTTATACTTTTGGCCTTATCACTCGCTAAAAATAATACTATATGAGCAATTTCACTTGGATCCGACATCCTGTCAAGTGCCGTCAGGTTCTGAAGTCTGGCCCAAATTGAATTCATAAACGCCTCATGCCTCACGCCCATATTTGCTATAAGATCCGTTTTGACAGCTCCAGGGTTGACAGCGTTAACGCGAACTCCTTTAGGTGCGAGCTCTGCTGCAATGCTTCTCGTAAAGTGTTCAACTGCAGCTTTTGATGCACAGTCTGCAAAGGCTCCTGAATTTCTTAGGATGGATACAGCGCTCACACCACAAATGTTGATGATATTGCCTTTTGTGAGGATAAGATGAGGTGCAGCAACATTAGTTACATGAACGGTAGCTCTTAAATTTATTCGAATGACTCTATCAAAAGTTCGCATACAACTGTCGTCGAGAATATTGGTTGGACCGATTATTCCTGCTGAATTCACTAAAACATCTAGTCTCCCGTAGTGTTGCACTGTGGTTTCAACCGTTCTTTTTACATCTTCATCTTTGGTCAGGTCAGCTTCTATGACCAAGGGTTTTCTTCCTTTTTCCTCACATTCTGCAGATACATTGGCAAGTTTAATTTTGTTTCTTCCAACGATAGCAACATATGCCTGTTCAATTGCAAATTGTACAGCAACAGCAGCGCCTATGCCAGAACTGCCGCCAGTGACTAAAACTACTTTATCCTGAAAACTCATGATTTTTAAATAATCACTAACAACTCTTCACGGCAAACTCTGTGTACAATGTAAACATTATCTTGGTTTCAAACCAACAACTTGCTTGATAACCTCGATAACGAATAATGATAACCTTCCAAGTAATACTAAATCATGCTTTTTTGGTAATTATGATAACAATATGACTATTATTTAGTAATACTTACCCATTAATAAAAAAAACAAACGTAGCGAGCGGAACAATGTAGTCTCTGCCTACCCCTGTGGGAAAGAGGCGTGACTGTATGTATGTATGTAATAAAAAAATAGTGTATTTATTCCAATCTCGTAATTTTATTTTAAACTAAATTATTATTCTCAACCATTGGTTCCTCAGTACTCTTTAACTTCTCTCAATTTTGTACCATTGTCAGAGACGATTGATGAACCTGTGATGCCCCTAGCTTTATCGCTGGCCAAATACACAGGTCAGCAATTTCATCAGGTTCAGAAATTCTATGAAGGGCTGTTGTTTCTGCAATTTTTTTCCATACCTTTTCAATAACATTCTCTTTAGGAATTCCCATATTCTTTATAATATCAGTTTTGACTGGTCCAGGATTGACTGCGTTCACACGAACACCCTTTGGGGCTAGTTCTGACGCAATACACCTTGTGAAATGATCCAATGCAGCTTTCGACGAACAATATGGAAAAGTTCCGAGACTTCTTACAATTGAACTGCCAGCAATACTCCCAACATTCACAATATTACCTTTGGTGAGGACCAAATATGGCGCCGTAAGATTCGTTAAATAAACTATGGATCTAAAGTTAATCCTCATAACATTGTCGAAATTGATCATGGCGTCGTGATCCAGAATACACGCTGAGCGATAAATGCCAGCATTATTCACAAGGACGTCGATTCTTCCGAATATTTGTACTGTTTCGTTTACAACTCTCCTAACCTCTTCATCTTTGGTTAAGTCTGCCACTATCACTAAGGGTTTGCTTCCTCTCTTCTCACATGCTTCAGACACTTCAGCTAATTTATCTGCTTCTCTTCCAACTATTGCTATACTAGCTTGCTCCGCCGCGAACTGTTTGGCGGCAGCTGCCCCGATTCCGGAACTACCGCCCGTAACAATTACAACTTTCTCACGAAAACTCATGATTTGTAGTAAAGAAGCTAGCGACCTTCCACGATAAATGCTGCGTACGATTAAACAATATCTGGAACACTTCGATACTATTATAAACTTAGGTAAGCTATATAGGCATATCACGCGTTGTGTTGATAATTGAGATAGCAAAAAGCAATCTGAAAACATGTCAATGCCGCGTTGCGTAGGACTCATGGGAATATAAAGTTAGTTTCACTGTAACAACAATTGGGTGAAAAGTAAAAGCACCCTGATAAATAAAAAGTAAGGGTCATTTTTTTGTTATTTATTTACAACCATAAAACAACGGTCAAGAGAGGTTACAATGAAGAGATAAAGTCTAATAAGTATGCAATACACATAATACTGAAAGTTTTTTTTATTAATATCAAACGAACAAATATTTTTTGTAATGATTTTCAACTACGTTTTCAAATTACATTTCTTGAATTTCTTTCAGCAACGCACCATTATCATGAACAATTGTAGTCCCTGTCATTCCCTTTGCTTTATCACTCGCTAAAAACAATACTAAGTCAGCAATTTCTTCCGGCTCAGTCAGTCTTTCAAGGACGGTTCCTTCTTTAAGCGTTTCCCAGACCATATCTAGAACTCTGTCATCTTTGACACCCATATTTTTAATAATATCTGTCTTGACTGTTCCGGGGTTTACCGAATTGACGCGGACACCTCTTGATGCAAGTTCGGATGCGATGCACTTCGTGAAGAGTTCTAATGCAGCTTTAGAAGCACAAAACGCAAATGTGCCAGAATTTCTAACAACGGACTTTGAAGCTATGCTACCAATATTGACAATGTTACCTCTTGTATGGACCAAGTATGGTGATGCGACATTAGTCACTGATACCGTAGCTCTTAAATTAATTCTCATGACGTGGTCAAAATTTATCATTACGTCATGATCTAGTATGCAGGCGGAGCGGTAAATGCCTGCGCTATTCACTAAAATATCAAGTCTTCCGAAGCACTGTATAGTTGTTTCCACTGTTCTTCTGACATCTTCGTCTTTTGTTAGGTCTGCTACGACGACTAAAGGTTTGCTTCCTTTCTTCTCGCATTTTTCAGACACTTCTGCTAGTTTGACCGTATTTCTTCCAACTATGCAAACTTTAGCCCGCTCATCTACAAATCTAATTGCGGTGGCTGCTCCTATACCTGAACTGCCGCCCGTAACTAGAACAACCTTATCTTTAAAACTCATATTTTTACAATCAAACCAACAACAACGTCGCGCAAGATGTGATGTGTCTACAACACTTACAAATGTTATCTACCTACAATGCCTTGAAAACATTCGTAGGTATATTGATAAATATGATTAAGTAGATAATTTGTTCATTTGCTCAATTTTCATGACTATACTTCTAGGAATTAAAGTCACAGTTTGCAGTTGGTCGTATTGTTTCGTTTTCGCAGAATGTCTTAAAATGGTTTGATTCATTATCCATCTCAGCTTCATATTTTGTTTAATTTAATGCTGTTTGAGATTATGTATTGTAGAAAGAGAAAGTCAATGTGTAAACATTAACCCTTACATTAATATTCTTTGATCTCTTTGAATAGTGTGCCATTATCATTGATAATTGATGAACCTGTTATTCCTCTAGCCTTATCACTGGCTAAATAAAGAACTAGGTCAGCAATTTCTTCTGGTTCTGATATTCTTTCTAGAGCAGTAGCTTCTTCAAAACATTTCCACACTTTGTCCAAAATCCTGTCATTATTAATACCCATGTTTCTTATGATGTCGGTTTTAACTGGTCCAGGGTTAATGGCATTAACACGTACTCCACTAGGACCTAGCTCTACAGCCATGCACCGAGTGAAATTCTCTAAAGCCGCTTTAGATGCACAAAACGCGAAGGTTCCAGAACTCTGCAACACGGAATCAGCACCAACACTACCGATGTTGACAATATTACCTTTGCTGTAGATTAAGTACGGTGCCGCAAGGGAAGTTAGATAAACCGCCGATCTAAAATTGGTCCTCATAACGTCGTCAAATGTTCTAACAGCATCATGGTCAAGTATGCATGATGCAATATATTTACCAGCGCAATTGATAAGGACATCTAGTCTTTTAAAACATTGTATAGTTGTATTCACTACACTTCTAACGTCTTCGTCTTTGGTTAAGTCTGCAACGATGACTAATGGTTTACTTCCATTCTTCTCACATATTTCGGATGTTTTGGTTAGTTTGCTTGTATTTCTTCCGACTATTGCAACTTTAGCTTGTTCGACTGCAAATTTTATAGCAGTAGCTGCCCCAATACCAGAGCTACCGCCCGTGACTAGAACCACTTTATCTTTAAAACTCATGATTTCAATACTAAATTAAACGAGACTCCACGATAAACACTCGTGTTCTAAGGCAATGCGTAAAGATTGTTGAAAAAAATTGTTGTTTTCATTTGATTAAGTAGATACTAAAAAGACCGATAACCATGAATTCTTGTACGATTCTGTGCCTTGTTACTCAGAGATAATAATGTGTATTCATTATTCACTGACTTGTTGCGTTGAACGCAGGTATACGAGTATGACAATAATAAATATAATATTTTGATCTTTTAAATTGAAAAATCAGTTTAAAAATTTACTTCTAAAGATTAGTTGCTTAGCATCACTCAGTCACAGTTTACATAAAAATTGTTATTACGAATAATAAATGTCATCATCTCCAGCCTATATACGTCCCACTGCTGGGCACAGGCCTATCAGAATGAAAAGGCTTGGGCTATAGTTCCCACGCGGGCCCAGTGCGGATTGGGAACTTCACACACACCAGTGAAAAATAATTACCTACAACCCCTTTTGTGTCGAATATCGAATCGTGTTTTTAAGCTTATAGATATGTGCGTAAAATTTTTAAACACTCAATCTGTCCACAAATTGATCATTTTAGCGAAGAAAAGTTATCGGGACTGTCTTAATTAATCAGAAATTACACTATTTATTTGACAAACCAGGCGAGGACACTACAGAATAACAAAAAGTAAGTGGGTCGTCTTATTATACAGGACCAGCTATTTGCACAGAAAAAACCCTGTTTTCCGCTCACCTTCAAAATGACCAATTTTATTTACCGCACTCATATATTTTCCCACAGATCTAGTTAGCAGTTAGATTCATCAGGAAAAAAGGCCTTGATACACAGCTGACAAGTAAAATGGGTCTTAAAGATAAATCCTAAAAAGATAAAGCAGTAACGTTATCTTTGGAGCCATTATGCCAGCCCGCATGAAGCAGATTTTATCGAGCTGATAAAATGCTGGAAACTTAATTGAATCCAACTTTCATTTATCATTCGTGAGGACGTTTACCGCCGCGTTTACGGTGCCGTTGAGTGCGGTCTAGTTCAGAATGAGTTTGCTTTGCACTGCAATGTGTAACTTCGTAGATACGTTCCAGCATCTATATTTAGCATCCATCTCTATTTTTGCAATGCCCAAGTCTTTTGATGCTTAATAATAACAAATTAAGTACCTACAAAGTAAAAGGTTACACTGAGAACGGAATACTCAGAAAAGTCATCATTGCCAAGAATGCGCCGCTAGAAAACATGGCAGAAATGTCTGAACATGGCTTAAGAGTACAATACGATAGCGAACTTTGCATTTTGCATGCGAATTAGTTCAAAATTTGCACTGCGTTAAGATGCTGGCGTTTAACGTTTAATATTATACACCTAGAGCGCAAACTTTGAAGCGTTTAAAGCAAACTGACAATTAAGCTCGTCGCGGACGTGTAATAACGTTGACGTGTCTGTTTGTTCACTTTGAAAGTAATGTTTTTAAGTCGCGCGAGTGTGACTCGAGTGGAGTTAATAAAGTTAGAGTTTAGTACTTAAAAATAGATTGAAAAATTCAGTTGTGTGACAGACGGTAAAGCAAACAATTGTATGGTTAATTTCTGTGTAACTTTGGAACTTTTTCGTGTCAGTTGTTTTGCGAGGTTAACTAATGGTTACTAATGTTTAGCTTTTTGAGATCCACCAAGCAATCGGAGGTTGGGAATGTTGAGTTTTTTTGTTTTACTTGTAGTTCATTTTGAAGATACAGGACAACACAAATGTACAAAGGCGAACTTATCCCTAAAAGAGATACGGTGGTCAGTGAACTCAGAAAGCTCCTTTCGTATTTTACGATTCCATTTAGCGCAATTTGTATACGTTTAGAGCTAGCAAGTTAAGGTAACACGAGTATCATAAAATTCCGCACTTAGCATTATTGCTTCTTAAGAGGGCGAGCCACCCCAAAATGTGTTTTAGGCTTACAGCAAGTGCGAGTTAAAAACGCGTTAAATCTTCTTATCCGAGCCAACTTATTTAAAGAAGAAACCTTTTTCAATTCTTAGATGGGTGAGTTTCAAAACTAATGAATGAAGTATAATCTATTTAACAGAAGTGATAGTTAGTGCCAAACTAATACATAATACACAGACAGACAGCTGAGAGCCACTTATGTGATTACAGAGTACCTAACATTGTCCCTCAATTTATTAACCAATATTTATAAGTTAATAATAAAATAAATTAATATTGAAAAGTCGTTTTATAAATCTATTCTAATTCGATAGAGACAGTACCTGAAGATTTAAAAAATGCTCAAAAATCTTAACTCCACTTTGATGATTCTTTGAAAACTATGCCTCACTTCGCAAACAAACATTTACGAAGAAAAGCTTACATACTTTGTTATACATATTTTATGGCTAGAATTATTCGCATATAAAGTAGTTAAATAAAGTATGAAGGAGGTCTCCTCAAAGATTTAAGGAAGGATTTCACGATTAGGCACGGCATGTCAAGCCTGCCCTTCAGACCTTATTCAGGGTTCGATAGGGCAATATTTGGATGATTTATTTTTATGATGGCCCTCTGATAGATCTGCGAATATTTTATACAAGAATCCACACGACATAGAGGGACCGTAAGAAAGGTTGTATAGCCAATGCCATTTCATAACTTAGCGTACTAATATTCTTATTTCAGGGTCACGCGCAGAATATAGGGTTACCATGGCGTCTTAATGCGATTTAGTTTAGGTTCGCTCGCTCTCAGATCCATACTAGAAATGACAGCTAAAACTTGAACTGAGTCGGAATTAAGACGTCATGGTAATGCCCCAGAACGCGTTGGAGCCAGTTTATTTAAAAACTAAGTTCTGCAACAGGGTTGAAGACGAGTGTTTGTAAGCAAGTTCGATCATAAAACATCGACAAAATCCCATGCCAAATTAGACGTGTAACCATAAACTAAAAGCAAAAGTAAATAAATAGAAGTTAGACCACTATTTTCCAGTTCCTCCCGTTGGCCCATAAACATGGCAGGAACTTTGATAATAAAGTCTGCCTTCTAGAAATACGGCCTACATACCTACGCCCCTTTTTGTGATAGTTGGGTTGAGTTTCTGCCACAAAAACTGGCATTCTCATTTATTACATGTTTTGCGGCAGCGGCGAGGATCTTAATTATTTTGTCTATCATAAGGAACATCAAAGGGCTAATGAAGTTCTTCCGCCTACGGTGCTATATTAAAATGCTTTGAAGGTTTCATTAAATTTCATGTATTGCTAAACTTGTTCTCACGGACAAGAATTACTTTCCGCGGCTTCTTTCTTCCGATGGTAGTCTTTCTGACAACTTTTCAAATAAAAAAAACTCTGCAGCTAGCTTACAGAATTATTCCGTTTTTGAATAAAATTGCGACTAGCAACCCATCACTATTTCCCTTTCCAGTTATACAAGCCGAAAATCACGCTAAACGTGGCCTTTAGGCTCTGTCTATGTATGTATGTTTGAAATAAATTATCAGAACCGAACCTCTATACATCTCTCACATCCTTTCATGCGAGCAGCTACTCAGGGTTGGATTCCGGTTGGATAATATTATTTTCTGTGATTATATTCATATCACGGCTCCATCCAGTGAAGGAAAATACTACGTGAAAACATGACATTATCATGCATGACGTTGCAATAATCAGAACGACAGCAATATGCTCACTTTATGCTGCATGAGCAGCTTGAAAACTACATTAAGCTATTCGTAATCGGGCTTCTACTTATGATTACCTCTTCCTTTGCTATTAAACAAGATACCAGCTGTCACTCGCGAAAATTTCGAAGATTGTGGCAAAGTAGCAACCGAAGATGGCAAGCAGTACATAGCCTCCAGAGGCGTTCCCTGGAAATTCCCGTTGGGCTATTCGGACAAAAAAACACCTATTTTAAGGCGGCGAGTGAAAGAAGAGCAGGATAGAGAATTAGTAGAACCCGGTGGCAATCGAGTTTTTATGACGAAACGCCACTGATAGATATACTCTAACTCTTCGCTTTGTATGCAGTCGTGAGTTTTCTGATTATTTTTAAGCACACAATGAGAAGCCTAACACGTTGCAACAATATTTAAAATCTATAATATTATACCTAAGTTATGAGCCAACGTTCTTATTTGACCACACCTAAGTTTTTAAACGGTGATCAAGAACGTATAAATTAAATAACATTTGACCACGCATCAAGTAGGTACTTAAAATGTTCTAAATAGCTCTAAAAGGAATAAGGAAAATCGTGGAGACCGATTTACTATTTAAGTATAGGTAAATAAACAAAGTCACAGCGTGACACCATTAGATTGGATGTACCAGTAATTGCTTCGATTAACTAATTAATATATCCTTGGCGAGTGTGCTCAACCTTGTGTTTAATGAAATTGATCTAAGAACGCGCTCAGTTTGCAATGATTAAAATTTGTTAGGCCATGTAACATCAGCCGTTCATCACAAATTTAAACATGTTTAAACATTTTTTTTTACATTTTACACAAACGTTACAGATTTTGCAATAATTTATTTATTCAGAAAACGAAAAATATTAGCATTTAAGTAATTATTAATTACTTAATTGCTAATATTTTTCGTTTTCTGAATAAATATTAAATTATTGCTAGTTGTCCTAAGCGAACACGATTGCAAACTACAAAAAGTTTTTGTTAAGGCGGATGCTCGCGTTAGCTCATTGTAAAAGTCCCGTTAGATGGCGCTATAATCAATTTTGTTGGTTTTTTGTAGTTTTTAGAAGATTCTTAATACATTTATAGATTATTTATTGATTTGCGCACACAATTTAATACGGCCGATTTTTTGAGACCACACTCAAATGGTAACAATGCACCAATTCGGAGAATAGCTGCACAAACGCTGGTGTCACTAACGAACTTATACAGATACTAGGTCTTACACACACATGCAAATGGGAGGCGCTAGCTGCTGGTGGAAAAATATTGCAACACCTTGCTAAGCTATTAGCGTAATTTTTCACGTTATATTTACGTTTTTATATCAACTTTACTTTTACCAGAAATTTTACAAATCTATACGTGTACAAAAGTAAGTCGTGTTATTTAACTATTGATAACTTTGGAATGGCTGCACGGATTTTTATGATTTTTAATTTGTTGGCTTTCTCTCTTCCACGAATAGCCGAATATGTAATCAAATATATGAAAAATGCACTAAAAAAACTTTAATTTTTCGTATGCAGCGCCATCTCAGACAAAAACTGACTTTCGAATTTTTATTTGCCAGCTCAGCTAGTTATAAGTATTATATATGAGTCCAGCAAATGCAAATATGTGAATCAATGCCACCTTCAACCCTTTTTGAATACCAGGGAGTCGATTTTTTTGTACTTTGTTAGAATGAGGGCTATCGTATTTGTACTCACTAGTTGGCGCCACTGTAGAGTAAGGTATATCACATTATTCAGGATTTCTTTCAATTAATATTTAATAGCAAGCTATTTATTACCCAGTGTTGCACAGTCCCATTTATCTTCTAAATTAACTGCCATTTTATTTGCCTGCTTAATTTGGCTCCTAATTTTCAAAGCTCTTCTTTTATCTTTTAATAAACCTGTCGTATGTCTGCGATAATAATCGGAAACAATCTTAATAACACTAAAACTTCGTTATGTAAAGCCGGAATATGTAACTTGTAGGTACTACTAATTTTACGTTTCTGTATAATACCTCACGTTACAATAGCGCCTCTAGCGGCAAATTCATATGCCGTCATTGCTAGTATCTTCAAAAGCTACCTATTAGTATGTAGGAACCTGCGATTCATATTTGATATTCGCTCACACGTAGAGACATCATCATCACCATCGTCTGACATTTTATTAATACTCTTATGCATTATAACTTATAAGCGTTTCGTCTGGGGCATCTAAACAGCTAGCGCCGTAAGGTAGGAATTGTCGTTTCGAGTCAGGCGCGCCTTTCGTAAATAGGTAACTTGAGAATGAGCCTGGTTGCAGCGATGAGACGAAGTCACTCTTGCTAGCCATTCGGATCCTTTCACCAAAATGCATTGCAGTATAGGTTCAGACAAAGGAAATAATTACGCATAGCGGGTAGGGACTACGTCTGAATGCTTCTTGGCCTAGGGGTTTAGTTAGGGGTTTGGTTAGATAATTTTGTTCCAGAGTTGTGAGCTGCCTTTTTTAAGTTATGTCCTTATGTCATCATAATTCATATTTATAATAATTCATCGTATAGCGCATAAAAGGAAAAAATAATATTAGATAATTATGATGACTTTGCAATAGGTAGGTACGTCAAATAAAATAATGACAACTCCAAAACAAATCTAATCCATCTGAAGTCGCTTTTACTTACTAATACTTACTTCCACAAAAGTCCAACTTCATCCGTCGATGGTTTTGATTAGCGTTCGTTACCTAGAGTGGGATAAAGCAGAGTACTACGGTGTCTAGTCCACACGCGAAAAAATAAAATTGCAGCTCGACGCGTATTATATCAGCGCTTTCCTCATGAGCCTACTCTACATATATGTTGTGCCATTAGGAATTTCGGGTCAATAAAAATAAGAATTCTCATTTGAGATAGTAAAATTAGGTTAGGTTCATTAGGTATTTTCAAAATGCCCGAAGGGCAAACTGAATAGAAATAGGAACCCCGCCGTCGACCTTACGGAGGAGTGAAATTCCTAAAAGCACAACTAGTTGTGCATAATATAGAGTAAGGTCCATGAGGAAAGCGTCATAAATTTAGTCAAAAATCGTGTGCATAAAAATGAGATAAAATTTAGCTAGCGTCGTGCAGCTATTGTGCCTGTACTGCGTGTCAACCAGTGAACCAGAACCATATTTTTTTCGATCTTTACCCGTGATCCACCTACAGGTTGTCCACCTGGTTTTTGATGGAGCTCCGCTCTTGGGCGGAGCTCATTTTTTCTGGGTATTGGTTTTCCGGGTGGACAAATTAGGTGGGCCACGGGTAAGTCCCTATATTTTTCTAATTGGTATAGTAAGTAGATATTCGACTTTGTGTTTGATATCTAAAGTCGAAAAAACGTGCACGCTGCCATAGTACCTATGGCGTAATGGCTACTACGAACGAAATCATTCGACTCATAAGTAAATGCGCCACGCAACATGTGGTATGCGCACACAAGGGCTAATTTATCAAAGCGCTGGTAGTTAAAAAAAGATATATTTTTCAAATAAAACTTTCAATTTGATTTAAAACCAAATACCAGTGAGATGTCACTTTTGAAATAATCTGTATCACTATTCTATTCAGTATTCATAAACATTTGACACGCTGTAACAGGTATACGAATAGTTTTATCCGTACTATGTACTTATTCCTGGGTAGTGACAAATCAAGTCCTGACACATTGTTGAACTTTTTCACAGCAAATGTCTTAGTGAAGTTTCATTTTGATTGAACTGACAAGAAAATTCACTGTGCTGTTGACCGCGTTGATCGTGAAAACGTTCTACTGTAGGTTAGAAATATAGGAACCCGACCCGGAGCAAACTTGGAGTAAAAGCGTTTTCAGTCAAATTTCACGAAATTTTAGTAGATAGATTCAAGTCTCTTGATACCTATATTTTTCATTTGGGCATAACTCCCTCAGAATTACATGCTTCCAGTAATGATCAAATTTATATTTTTCTATTTCTTTTATATTTTTTAACGCGATAAGTTCTTTGAAATAACACACACTGACTAGTTATTGATAATTATGCCTAACTAATTATAATTCTGAGAGAGTTATGCTCCTACAAAAACCATACCAAGATACTGAGAATTCATACTAAAATTTTGTGAGAAGTAACTACCTACTGAAACTACTTTTTCCTCAAGTTTTCCTGCAGGGCTCTTTTATTGATAGTACATACATACATACTTAAATCACGTCTTTGTCCCTTACGGTGTAGACAAAGCCTAAGGTAACAAGACCTAAAGGCCACGTTTAGTATGATTGTGGGCGTATAGGTGCAAAGGAGAATCAAAATCGAGCGATGGGTTGCTAGCCTGTTGATTGATAGTATATACATATATACCTATAAACAAATGATCAAACTATTGATAGAAGGTACGAAATGGGACCCGTTGTATAGGCAGTCCCACGTATAGTCAATACCTAGGGAAATAAGACGAAAAATACAAGCATTTCCAAATACACGAGTCTCTCAATACGAAACTCAAAATATTTAATAATTTATTAAAAGATGTCACGAAATTGTAGTTTGTACAGTCACCAGCATAAATAAGTGATCATTTTTGTACCTTGTCGCTTTCAGTCGTTACATGATTTCGTATGGTTTTTCAAACATGACTTTGAAGTGACAAGGTACACACAGCAAAGCTATTCGGTAAGCAGGTTTAAAGCGGCGCGTGCATGCAAAGGTGCTTACCTAATAGCTTTGCTGTGTGTACAAGTGATCACTTATTTATGCTGGTGACTGTAGATCACGTAACATATTCAATAAATAAAATTTTACACGACAGATCATTCATTCATTCAAGTTTCATAACTGAATTGCATGTAATGGAAATTTGCCACTTATTATTTATTGTTCACAAAATAATATATTTTACATGCATACAAAAAACAATCATAACTTATTTTCCTACTTGGCATTATATAGGCTGACTTTTTTATCACCGTCGAAAGCAACAACACAACAAATACAAGCATTATTTTTCAGTTTGGTATTAAAATATTGCAAATAGTATCATTAAATGATACCTGTCATCATTATCATCATCATCATCATCATCATCATCATCATCATATCAACTGTAGGACGTCCACTGTTGGCCATAGGTCTCCTTCATACAGCTCCAGTTGCCTCGGTTGGAAGCGGCTTACATCCACCGTGAACCTGCGACTTACGATAGGTACCTATACGATTGCGTATGATACCTACGTAAAAAACTACGTAAAAACTTGGACGGTGATATATATATCACCCTGTATCATACAGTTTCCTTTTGCTTTACTGGTCATAGGTAATGAGAACATGAAAGACGGACGAGAAGAAAAGTCTTCAGAACAGGGTTGACAAAATTCCGCTGTTGGACATCTGGCATTTCACGGTCTTGATATTTTCCCTAGTTATTTTTATCTCATTATGTTATGTTATTACAAATTACGCCAATAAAAATCTACAGAATGTTTCATGTGTTTTTAGAACCAACAATTTTTTTTTAACATCACACCAGCAGTAAACATTTTGCTCTTCTTGCACAATAGTAGCAAGTAAGATACGCTCGCGTCCAGTGGATGTTTGCTTCACTTATTTCCTGTTACTGGAGACAAAAATTAAGTACCTTCCGAATCCAATGTGAATCTGAAAAATTATTCTACAGTCAGTACTACAAAAGGATACAGATGGATGGGCAGACGAATGGATGAATAATATTTATAATGACAGACAAACAGACAGACAGGTTTACATACAAACAGATAGACAGTGACGAACGGATAGAGGGTCAGACGCACAGACAGACATATGAGCGGACGAACGGACGGATGATTGGACGTACAGACAAACAGACAGACAGACGGACGCACGGACAGACGGACAATCAGAAAGACAAACGGACGGACGGACAGTCGGTCAGATGCAAATACAAAAAGACAGACAGACAGACGGACGAACGGACGGATGATTAGACGCACAGATTAACAAGCAGATGGACGGATGGACGGACGGTTGTTCGGATGCACAGACAAACAGACAGCTGGATGGATCGTCGGATGCACAGACAGACAGTCAAACGAACGGATGGACTGCCGGATGGATGGTTGAACAAACAGACAAACGAATAGACAAACAGACAAATGAACAGACAGAAAAACAGACATACATACAGACAAACAGACGAACAGATAGACAGACAGGCAGACAGAAAGAAATAAAGAAAAAGTTTATTTATGACAATCACAAAAGTAGTTAAAAAACAAAAGTAAGTACCTATATAAACATACAAAGCTAAAAATAAAAACCTACAGATAAATAAATTGTCACAAAATGGTCCAGAAGAATGGACAGACGGAAAGACAGACAGACAAAATAAGTGCTTCTACAATGGTTCCTTTTTTTCTATTTGTTTATTTTACTTACCTTTCTTATACCTTTCTATAATGTATACATACGTACGTATAGTTTTTAATTATCATTTTGACGGCAAATTCGGTATTTGGACGCCGGTCGGATACTCTGTAAAATATGTACATACATACACAAATCACGTCTATCCCTTACGAGGTAGACAGAGCCTAAGGTTACAAAACCTTAAGTCCATCAAGAACAAGCATGATTGTGGGCGTATAGGTGGAAAGCGGAATCAAACTAGTGATGGATTGCCGTATCGCCTATAATATGATTCCTAAGATTCTTGCATTTACCATCTGCGCGAGAAGCGAAGCAACTGGTACATTCCAGACCAGCATGAAAATGAGTAAAATATAACTACCTAATATGGGTAAGAAAACTATAAAGTTAGGACAGACGGACAGATAGACAGCCATAGACGGACGAATTTGAATAATGTGGCCATAAAATAAACCATGGTACAGCATGAACTCTGTAATAGATAAGCTCCTTTGTGTTCCGAACACCAAAGACTGGCCAAGTGTGGGTCGGACTCTCGTACCGAGGGATTCGTACAAATTCGGCAAGTAAATATAAAATCCAGTGTTAGCAGAGCCCTGCCTCCTAACCAAGATGTAGTCTTTATGAGGTAATTTTATATTTGTTATTTACATACTTAGACTCCCAAAAATATTCTGTTTTTAGTATTTGATGTTAGAGCGGCAACAGAGAAACGTAATTTGTGAAAATTTCAACTGTCGCTAGACAATCATGATAGCTGACAGCCATATCACGGTTTATGAGATACAGCTTGGTGACACAGACAGACAAATAGACAGACGGATAGTGGCTTCTAAGCAAAATGTAAGCAGTTTGAGGTCATTTGGGTTGTATGTATTTAAGTATGTATTTACCTACATTATATAAGTATGTTTATCCGTTGCCTGGTACCCATAGTACAAGCCTTGTGCTTAGTATGGGACTGGGTCAATTGGTGTAATTTGTCCCATGATATTTAATTATTTATTTATTTTACATTGGTTACTTTACTTACATAGACAGATGGACAAAAATATATTGTTTTAGTATTTGTTGTTATAGCTGCCTCAGAAATACATCATCTGTGAAAATTTCATCTATCACGGTTCATGAGATACTATAACAGCCTGGTGACAGACAGACGGTACATACAGACAGACAGATGGACAGTGGAATCTTAGTAGGTAATTAGAGTCCCGTTTTCACCCTTTGGGTACGGAACCCTAAAAAACCTGGTCAATAGCAAGTTCGATTCGAGCACTACAGACTCCAGTGAGTTCTAAAAGTTATAATTAGACGTAAACGTAATGCATGGATGGTTTTTACTCTTTCTGTTGATGGGTTTCCAACAGCGGGAACGATACCAGAATTTCACTTCAAGATTACTGTAGTACTTCTTACAAGTCTGACTTACAAGTACTTATGCCAGATTTCACGTCAATCTGATCAATTAGAAGTGGGTCAAAATTCACTTCCAAGATTTGATTACATGCAGACACCGGGACTGTGCACTTCAATTGCGTTTACAAAATATTTTGTGCCAATCTGACACTAACGTTGAAGTATTGTATCTTAAAAAAATATTATGATTAATTGATAAGTACATACCTGTACGTCCAAATAAATGCCTACGCTGCGTACAATATCGTAGCTCGTAACATCTTTTACTTCCAATTGACTTCAATTTATTTCGAATAAAATGATTATTTTTATTTTGAGACACCACGTTCTGTCAATCATTAGTTTATGACAATTTCATGTCATTGTTTTTTTAATTACCCGTCTAGCCAGGTTTTTGACTCGCATGTTTTTTTTTAATGTTCTATAATTGAGAAAACCTATTTACTCGGCCTATTTTGTATTTAGCACCTGTCGGATTTTAAAATCATTGCCGTGTGGCCGTGGTGTATGGCTGTGTTTTGATGCAGAGGTTTAGGGTTCGATTCTCGTGAGAAGCATTCGTGTAATTAACTAGAAGAACTTTTTTATTTTAATAGGTGTAATTTCTGTAGTTGAGTACCTTTTCTTAGTACATAAGGCAAAACATGTTATAAGGTGGCAATATGACTGCGAGGCGCCACCATCTATGCCAAAGTAATAAGCACGTGTGATCCTAATACTAAAGTACTTACTAGGTATGAAAGCTTTGCCAAGTTTAGGTTTGATAATGGGCATAAATTGCCCTAAATCAACTTGCTAAGTTTGTGGTTGTTTTAAAACCACTTAGGTAGTACCTAGCTTCTTTGATTTGGTTTGACAAGTAAAATATAGAATTTAACTTAAAGTTTCCTACATCTCAATGAGATGGTCTTACTCACTTTAAATTTGTAAATTATTAAAAAAAATGTTTAGAAAATATAAAAAAATCAAATGCGGCCTCGGGATTTGAACTTGGTCACTAACTATTCAGTTCTTTGAGTCATAACCACTGAGCCACATTAGTGGTCACGTGACAGCTCGAAATAGTCGATTGGTTTTTACAACTATTTTCATTTGACACTAGCTACTCACACTATTGTAAAATGCACCGAAATTTACTGCATCGTACTGCAATTTAGGTATGATAAACGCACACCTTTTTGCAATTTGCGCACACAATTTATCCATATCTAACTATCCTCAAAAAACCGCATTAAAATTAAGCCTGTGGACGAAATGCAGCTGCACGGAAGATTTGTATGGAAGAGCAACCCCCTTAAGTAGTAGTACCCAAATGTTATAATTAAAGCGTCAAACTAAGAATTCTTTTCGTTTCAATTTTTTTATTTATGTGAAAGAAATTACCATTGGTAAAATGGTTTAAAAAAAATTGTGAGTTCCTGTGTAGTAAGTATATTATTATTTATGCAAAAGATAAATTAATATCGGACCACAATAACTGCCGAAGTTATCGGTGCACATAAAAATGTAAGTATAAAAATACTTAGGTGCAGCCGTAAACAGAATCCCCTCGTTTTTGTAGTCAGTTAAAACTAGCTGACAGTGTTCAAGTAATAGAAAAACATAAATGTTTTTTATATCTGCAACATCTATTTCTAATAAACATTTTTTGTTGCGGAAATAGAGCGGTTTCCGTAAGAAAATTGAAAACTCACGGTCAATGCTTGAGATGGAAGGACAAATTGGAAAACCTAGTCGAAGGAGTATTGCAAAAAACAGTTATTGAGTTACTGATGTTCGAACTGGAACTTTTTTGTGACTCTTCTCTTCCTCATAATTCCTTTCATTTGTAGGTAACTTGCAATAGTCGTGTATATGGAAGTAAGTTTCCGTTTAAAAAGTTGCAAGTGATTGAACTAATTTCAGTGGTTTAATTGACTTGAAATTCTAAAAGTATAGTATAGAGTTTCTATGATAATACAGGAATTAAGTATTAACTTACTTGAAATAAAAATATTTTTAAAGCTTGTTCCGGCTATCTAGGTACAATGTTCAATTATTCGCCCGACGAAATCTGCGCCACGGATATGGTTTTTCATCATCATCATGTCAATGTCAGCCAAAAGACGTCCACTGCTGGACATAGGCCTCCCCTAAGGCCGTTTGTCCACCGCCGCCGTCACCGTCACGTCACCGAGAACGAGATGACGGCGCCGAAGTAGCGGTACATACATTTACTTAAGCCGCGTGTCCACCGCACATCCGTCACCCGAGCGCTGCGGTGGACACGCGGCTTAAGTAAATGTATGTACCGCTACTTCGGCGCCGTCATCTCGTTCTCGGTGACGTGACGGTGACGGCGGCGGTGGACAAACGGCCTAAGGCTCTTCACTCGGACCGGTCGGATATGGTTTTTAGTTTAAATAAAAATAGAAAGACAATATTTTTTATAGGTACCTACGTCAAGAAAGGTAAACTAGTGACATTATTGTGTTAAAAAGTTTTAAAATAGTCGGGGATTTAAAGTTTTAATTTGCCTTTCCTCACTTCTATAGGTTTGACTAAGCACTCAAACCATAGATACTCGTACTATTAAACAAGCAAAATTTCTAGGTATAATAATGTTTTGAGATCTCAAAAACGGCTCTTCACTGAAATTTACTAAATATGTAATTTTGGGGGCAAACTCTAATTTCTGGGAAAACGTCGAACTACATAGGTATCTCAATTTTAATGAACGGTGCTTTCTCCTGACATTTCAGCCAAGCAGGTGCTGCCAACAACAAAGGCAAAACTACGAATTTACCTTTCCTGTGAGCTTAACGTTATACCTTAAAGTTCGTCCCTAACACGCATAAATTTAAATAAATAATGCAAACCCTGTGCGGTAACATCGTTTTGTTTCAAATTTCACCTTTAAACTCACCTTATTTACGTTACGTAATATTGTAAGTAAGTAAACAATGCAAAATAGAGATATTGTGTTCGTTAGTCCACGGGTTACGCTATCATGAACAGGTAAAGGCATGTCAATTGTCAAACGCAACATTCGAGTCGAGTTGGGTATCTATCAATTCAGTATGTTCTGTTCAGAAATATGGCCAAAGCGTAGGTAAACTAGGCAGCCCATTCGCAATGAATTCTGTCGGTATTGACCCGGGCAATCAGCTCCATTTCTGAGGAAACTATAGCAACGTTTGCTTTGTACTTATGTTTATGTTGAGATCCCCAGTTTCAGCGTCGGGCCGCCTTTAAATTTACATAACCCTTCTGCGGTTGCAGAAAAAGACTTGAGGGATGTTTAAACTGCGTATGTCAACAGTTATTAGTGGTTATATGAAACGATTAGTTGGTTTTCATAAAAAAAATACAGGTTTTTGAAAGCAATTCTGTACAAACTACTGTACCGTTTTCGGTGTAATTTAAATGACACCAATCTGAAAACATATCCATTATTAAAATCTGTATACTTGATAAGCAATGCTGCTAAGCGCAAAACTCGAGAACGGCTGGACCAATTCGGATATTGTTTTTTCATATGTTCCTTAACTCTGTGCCATTGGTACCATCTTATACTCCGAAATTACAAATTCGAACTTCGTTTAGTGCCGTTTCGCTCACAATAATAGAATTTTTTATTAGAGTGAGAGGAACGGTATCAAGACGGTTTTCAAATTTCGAATTCCAGAATAGCTCCCAGCATCTGTTGAAATGCAAACGGTGCTGTGCTGTGACACAACACAACCTCGAATATGAAATTTTTGAAGTTTGAAGTGGTTATTCCAATTTCGTATACGAGGTTGAGTCACAGTATGTATCGTCGAAATCAAAGTGGTCCCTCTATTTTAGGCTTTCTAGGTTCGAACTATGACCCGCACATTGCACGATATCACATCAGGCCTACCGTGGAGTTAGGTATAAATTCTTAGTTTGTTTCGTACCGTTTAGAACGCTTATACACACATCAAAAGTGTTTACGGATCAGTCAAGTATAGAATTTCACACACGTTTGATACTTAGACTTATTTTGAACGGTATATCTATCCAAAATTCTTCTATCAAAATAATTCTGAAAGATAATAAATAACATCCATTTTCCCTGTATTTCCCTTACTTTCACGTATCCCGGCCAAAAAGATTGCACATCGGTCTTCTCAGTTTCATAGAGCTTTGTCTCGCTCTAACTTACGTGACGCCAATGGTCTCTTTCTGGTCTCAATCTGGCCGGGTACTGTAATAATTGAATGAACGTTAATGCACAAGTTATCGCTTCCAGCAACAGGTCCATAACGCAGGTTGTTATAAGATCTTAATCGGTTTATGATGCTTCAGAATTTAATATTAATTGAAATAAACGACTCGTTGTCACAGGAGTTTGGGCTCTTGCACTAATGCTGAAATATTATGACCATCAGGGAACGTACTTTTTGTATTGTTTCTATACGAGTCTTTTGTATGTATTTATCAAACCAACGTAAATTAGAAAACGTAACTTGTACAATTTGCGCTTAGGAAACGTATCTGATCAGGGGCCTGATTTTTGAAAGCAAATAACTCGAAACTACCAAAATCGGATCCCAGTGTGGCTTAAAAAAAGTCACTTGACTAAAATTCCATTAGATGGAAATAAGGCATCGAAAAACCACGTGATCTGTAACGATCATTACTGGCAATGCTGGTATGTCGACATCAATGTGCTTCGGAGCGTTTGTCACTAGTCTAGACAGTTGAGTGGAGCAAAACCTTATCAGTTTCGTTAGTCTTGTTAACTCTTTGAAACAAAAACGTGCTGACACTCCATTACTATCTGATGTGGTCTCGCAACACAATACAGCCAGCATATATAATTTGCATCTGAATTTTCACAAAAGACTTATCAACATAATAACTTTCGTGTCTACAGAATGGGCTTTTGAATCTCGAGGGGTACCCTTTGTCAGCTGACACGGTGACGGAGGACGGGTGTCTTTGTAGTTGGTAGTCGGCCATCTTCTTACTGATACTGGTGGCTGTGACAGGAATACCTCGAACAGATCGCGCCAAATAATTGTTCAATTTACTTGACTGAAGATTTCCTCTCGGCTCGACGTGGGCGATTCTTTTGAAGATGTTAAATAACTACAGTCCGGATAGGATTCGATGTGTCTGGCAAGTTTTTTACTTTACTCGTACTTACGTCGAGTTTTGGTGCGGACAGCCTTTAAGCGGCGACTTTAAACTAACTCAATACTCCACGTTCTGAATATTCTAGAAAATTTATAAATTCTGACAAATTTTGGTAGACTCGTACTTGCTTATGCAAAACTGGTCTACGTAGTGTCCGTTGACTGAACATTTTAAGTGAATCACGTACCTAATTTAGTGGGAATGTTCACTCCAAATTTACTTCGAAGCGCGGAGTCGGGCTAGGAATTTATGAACAACGGTATGTTCGGATGAGGTATGTAAATCTAGCAATTTTTAAATCAAATAACTTTCTCAACAAGTTTCACCTTAAGGTCACAAAGAAGAGAAAGAAGGTTGATTTACAACAAACAAAACTACGCCTAAATGCGTTTTCAAAAATCAATTCCAACGAAAATAGTCAGCTACACTGTGTAAACAGTTTGACTATCTCAAAATGGTGAACACAGTTCCGATTGAATTCGACTTACCACGAAGATTTCTTCCACGATGCGATATTTGTCTTCGGGTGTGCTTCTGTCGTAATTGCTTTTCTCGTTTGCTGTATCGGGGTGTCTGTGAAAATAAAGGGCAAGGAGTGCTATTGCGCTTCAGACTGTAAACAAGAATATTATGCCAGCTCCCTTAAAAGCCAACACTTTATTTTGTTTACCTTCGAGTACACACACAGCGATTCTGTAATTGCATCGCGAACGTGTTTACTCCGACTAAAAGTAAGATTAGCATCAGCTTTGACTGCAAGCTATTATTTTATTTTACATCGACGACTGTTCATTCAGGGTTGAAGATTACGAGTTCAAACTGTACAAAAAATATTACCAATATCCCGTGTCTTATCAAATCGCTCGTCGATCTTAACTTCACCATTCAAAACAAGCTGCAAAAGTTTCTGCACAAAGTTTACATACTTGTATTTCGTAATCCGTCTGTATTTTCAATCCAGTTCGTAATTACAGTAGACGGAGTTAAATGGTATCGAAAGCAATCGAGACTTCGTTTATAACTGCCGAGCTCACTGAAACTCATATCGAGTTAATACAGAGACACGGAAAGTTAGATTTAATGATACAACATGACCTTCGAGTCACGTTTCCTACAAACAGATACAAAATCAAATCATAAGTTCCACAGGGTATTGGATGTTGGACTTCCCCCTTTGGGAATCAGACGCAAATCTTTTCGGATCAAAGATTGCTTATTTTTGACGAAAATATGAAAAGGTACTGTGGTTCTGAGAATTTCATTTCATTACAACGCGAAATTGTTTCTGCGTTGAAAATGCTTCACAAATTATAGTCTACGGATGTTTCGGTTTATTTTACCTGACACGTGTCAACATAATCATGAAATGCTGTAAAATCAGATTCCAAACAATGTAAAATCCCTAAACTTCTTGGTTCGAGTTTCTTCAGGATGTGGTCTTCAATAAAAAGTGAACTGTAGATTTTAGCTGGTATAATTAGGAAATAAATTGCAAGATCAGTCGTTATGAATTTCCATTGAATCGCTAGAGAAGAAGATGACCAATCACTTTTTGACATGTAATGTTGCTATTATAAAATATTTACATAATCACTCCATTTAACGAAATCGAGTAAGTATATAATTGCAGTTACGTTGATTCCATTTAATTTACAATTTTAATATTATTCTTTCTTTACTTAACTAAATTTAATTACCTAGCTTTTAAGAAATATGATTATATAATTTTAATAAATGTGTAAATAAGAAATTAGGATTAAAAATTATAATTAATTTTTAAACGATTCTTAACAAACAGTTTTATTTGTTATTTTGAAATAATAAAATAATTAAGCAAAGTAACGTCCTAAATCGCTCAAATACTAACAATTTTGGTAAATTTATTTTTTCTAATCTGTTTTGATTTTTTTTTTCACTAGCGAACTATTAAATCGTAATTTTGTGATAGTTGCATCATTTTGCTAACATAATCGGCAGACTTAGTGTTTTTATAACCTTTCAAGTTTATTAAAAAAAAGTACCTACTAAAGTTAAGGTAACTGCCATTTTTTATGCGTAGGTACATATAACGACACCTTTAATATACATCATACAACACGATAGATAAAAAATCTACGAAATATATTAATCCGCGTCTCCCAATCTTAGTCTATTTATTATATTTCCGGTAGCATTTTAAATATATTGCCTTTTCAAAAGCCGAATTGCCTATTATAAATATGGTATCATAAAATTGCCACGCTCACATGTTTAGAACTCGATACCTGACCCTGCCCCGAAACCTGAGCTCCAAAATTAGCACTCCAGCTTATATTTATTAATTATCATCTCACCCCGTATTTGCCCCTTTAGGTGTAACACCTTTATAACATTTTCCCTTTCTAAAGCTTTGGTTAACAAAAGCTTTTGTTCAGCTCTAACATCTTAATTCCCGTAATATTAAAACAGAAGTAAGAAACGGTTATTAAAAAGATTAAGTATAAGGAAAATGTTCTTGATTGACATTCTCAAAGGATTCTTATTACCTAGAAAGCAGCGCGATATTCTTACATATGTATCCATTAGACATCATATACAGGTACATTGCTGAAAATGTCTAAGATTACGACAATCCCAATTCATTTAGATAGGATCCTAAATAAATAATGCTTCCTAGATTGATGTCAGTCAATACGTTCCCGAACTCTGCGTATTTGAAGAAGTTGGAAATCGATAATTTGATATGAGAAGTAATAAATGTTTGTACCTTGCTACCTATAGGTTTCACGTTTAGATTACCGAAGCGGTGGAGCACCAGGGATTCAACTTTAATGACGGTTTCGGTTCGATCTAGATGTAGGTAATTGAGATTGAGAAGTCCTATGAGAGTTCAACACGTAGACGGAAAAGCCAGGTTATATAACACTTCAATTACAAGCATCATGGCGCCAGCAATTTGTAAATTTTCACCGAGACCTTCTCATTGAAGTTGGCATTAATAACAAAATCCGAAAGAAATTTCATAAATTCTTGTTTTAAATAATATTTGATTCGCTCAAAGCTAAATCCGGCAAAGCCGCTACAAAGTTCAACTTGTAATTAATGAAAACACGCGCAACTTTCCAAAGTAATATTCCAAGGAGTTGAGTTAAATTTAAAGTACCTGCATCAGTAAATAGACAAGGTACTTTCGTATAAAAACGCTGCATTATTTTGAATGGAGGGAACTGTGACGGCCAGGCCCTCAGGCAAATGCACCGGCGACCTCAATTCCGTTAGCTGAAAGGTATGATTATACTTCAAAGAGCAGCCTGACGAAGAGGAAATGCTGTTAAATGTAAACAGAGGCATCCTGTCCTTCTCTTGGAAAATTCCACGTCTAAGGCAAGATTCAATTCGTAATTTTATATGTACGCTGCAGAGAAAAGGGACCCTCTCAGTATGGCTATCACTATTACGGGAGATATGTATGTAAAACACTTTATTGTACATAAAACACATGAAAAATATGAATCAATATATGATGATGATATGGGTATGGGGGGGGGGTCACCATTCTCTGCAGCTAGGTGCAGGTAGGTATAAGTGGTAGTACAAGCTTAATGGTCAAGCAATGATAGTCATCAACATCAGTGTATTTTTTTGCCGCCACAAAACGTATTGAACGCGTTAGCGATGAAGTGTTCAAATACTACCTATGCGATTAGTTCGTTGCCGTTAAGGGCCGCTAGCGTTTAGTGGCGTTGCCAATTTTTCATAGTAGTTAGTTGAGGCATTTAGGCGAATAAATTCAATACATTTCTGTGATAAAAACTTACACTAGAGCAGCTCAATAAACGACTGGACCGTTCACAAACCTTTTGAAATCATTTCTTTCTATTGATCACGCGATCGGTTAGACGAATAAACGAATAGGTTTAGAGAATTCGTTAATTTTCTTTGTAGGTTATAACGGTCTAAATTTTGCATCGAGCTCGGACCATTCGAGCGTCTCTCATTTAATTAGTAGGTCGGTTAAGTCTGTACCTACCTGCCTTTGAAACAATGTGCAGAGGAGCGTGTGTTCACCCCCCATTTGTAGGGGAAGACGCAATTATGAAATTCAATGCTTATTTTGTATTACCTTCGTTTATAAATTTGGAAATTTTGGACGGAACAAAACGGATTAGGTATGTAAATACAAAAAATAACAGGATGTCTAGAGTTGCATTGAATGTGTCTACTTACATAGTATTGCGATTTGACCTACGGCGCGTGGGTTCACAGGCAAGCACCTTTTACTTTATCGGAATTTATGTCTATAGTCAGAACTTCTAGTGTAATTTTTCACCCAAAAAAAGTCGAACGCATTCACATAGGTAATGTCTCAATTAGGTACAATGGAAAAATTAGCAGCACCGCCCACTTGCGGTTCGAAACGGCAACAAACTGTTCACAGTTTTATTGAATCAGGCGTTGCTTTGCGGAGGTCCATTTCAATGAACAAAAAACATTTGGGGCCTTACCATGACGTCCTAATTCCGACTCAGTTCAAGTTTTAGCTGTCACTTTTAGTATGAATCTGACAGCGAGCGAACCTAAACTGATTCGCATTAAGACGTCATGGTAAGGCCCCTGGTTTTGTTTGTTATTGTTTTCATAGTATATTTGACATTTTGACGCAAACGCATTTCTCGAAGTATTTTGTGACCGAAAACTTATACTAAACACACAGCTGTCTATGTATAGTACTAAAAATTTCAAAGGTAAGCCGCAGACAGACGAACGGACAGATGGACAGACGTGTGTATAAACGGACATGGCGAAACTAGAAGTGTTTCTTGTCGACTATGGAAACCTGAAAATCTATTCAAATGTTTATCTTTGTAGGTAAGTAAGTGTAACGAGGCTTCAAATATTTACAGCCACGATGTCACTCGATCCAAACATTGCGTTTTCCCAATTTATTTGTGTCGTGTCGTACGAAAGTCAATGTTTATCCTCCGAAGTGCTGGTTGCCATGAATATTTATGAAGCTCCCATACAAACACATGCGATTTTTACGGTAGGCTTGCTCTTTATCATCCATAAACCTATTTATAAAACATTACCCTAATTGCGTTCTCGTCGGGCAAAATACTACCATAATATACCTAACCGTGTAGGTAATAATTAATGTTTTTACCCCATTGTTGACATGGTGGGTTATGTTCTTTCATATCGACGTCATATTTTAACTTAACACCGGTTCAACCAACGGTAGAGAAAACATCATTTAATAGGTGGTAAGTACACAAACGCCCATAGAAATAAATATTTGATATAAATAAAATTTTAATAAAAGTTGATTTTTTTCTGACTTTACATACTTTTTTTGACGGTATTTACATCGTTACCTAATCTACATACATATACCAAAATTCAAGCCAATCCTCCATTTGAAGTGTCGAATAATAGTTTGAAATTTTTTAAGACAACTTTCTATAGGTTACCATTTACACGAACCTTGCAAGTTACATAAAAACTTATAAAGAGTAGTATTGTATTGAGGTACCTCTTATATCAGAGTTTTTTTTAATAATATCTATTTGGTGTCCCTCTGGTCAAAGACTGGACAAAGGCGTCCATTTTCTCGTTACACCCGTTTCTGTCTCTTGCGAAGCTTCCCCAGTCCGGTTCAAAATGCTGTAATTGTCCCGCCATCTCATTTTTGGTCCACCTTTTTTCCGGTGCCTGTCTCATTTGGAACCCAATCAGTAATTTCTACGTTCAGGGTACATTTTACTTTATTTATCAAACCGCCGTATGTTTACTGTACTGTAAACCACAATTTGAATTTGTCAAAAAGCGTTTGGCGTCTTTTAATTTTTAAACTACCCACTTACATGACCTTTGGAACAGTGCACGTATAGCGATTCATTCAATTAATCTTGCAAATTGATTTGAACTTGCATTCTGTCAGTGTGTGCACTCCCGTTGCAGTGCTAGTAATTGCTTTTGTGCATAACAATGCTAGATTGATAATGCGCTGTGGGCGAGATTGGTTGTTGCTTGGATACTGAAATGGTTGGAAACTCATTTTTACCACAATAGCTTACCTACTTGCACACAGTACATGACCATAAAGATTGCACATCACTTTTCTCGGCTAATTTCGGCTTCGTAGAGCGTTGTCTTGCTCTAACTTACGTGACACCAATTGTCTCTCTATGCCCGGGTACTGTAGTGTAGGTATGTCATATTTTCATTAGTTCCATAGAGGAACTAATCATGTAACAGCGTGGTTAAAAGGACTATCCATTTCTACAAGACGTTACTGATTTCTCATGTATGTAATTACCAACTAACCACTAGTTTTCGCGATTGTTTTTCCTTTATCAACATAAAATTTTACGAGCAAAGGAAAACAAGCTTTATTCCTTTCCTTTCAAAGTGCCTTAGGGTATACAATACTCGTATAATTAGGTACCTAATAACAACAAGATTTCATACATTCAACGTGTTTGGAAAAATTAACTTCATTTATCTATCTCTCCGTAACATACTCGTATTATGTCGCACTTTCTCTTGCATTTCCGTTCCATTAACGTTATTCTCAATCTTTGATTTTTACTAACAAAAGTATTTTCTCGCCATAAATTTATTCTATCTTATTTTTCCGCAACTCAAAAATTTAATGATGAGCCGAGCACAAGGAGCGGTTGGAGCTCGACAGTTACATGTTTCTCCCTATAGAGATATGTAAGTAATATTTTTATTGAATTTCAAGCTCATTGCGTAAAGGGTGCGTCAACTTCATTTGACGGTTCAAATCAAATTGACGTAGGTATTTAGGTCAAATATAATAAAAAATAGGACTGAATGATTTAAACGTTGCAATCTCAAAAGAGCAAGTACCTACCTAATGTAAGACAGTGATTCAATTCTTACGCAAAATCGTGTAAGAATATGCAAACACAAACAGATTTAGGGTGCGACCACTCCGCCGCCTAAAAAACCGGTGACGTTACGGAATTGCAACAAAATGTATGAAGAAACGGTGAGAAAACGTGACGCCTACGACACGTCACTGCGTATACGCGGCGGTTTGGTCGCACCCTTAACTTATAAAATTGAGTTACCTACTAAGTACCTGCAACTTACTAACTACTACTATTGATTGGGAATTAATTAGTTTAATTAATTTAATAATATCTGTGTATTATTTTATTCTACTATATGGAAGTGAATAATAGTTATTTGTTATACAAGAAGGGGAAAGTTGTATTTTACCTGCGAGTGTTCATTTGAAACATGAGGCGTAAAATAACTTTTCACCCGTGTATAACACAAAACTTTTCACCTCACTACAGCGAGGAAAATAAGAAAAAGGGTTTGTACTATCACTCATTTTTAATAACAAAATAACTAGAAAAACATGCGAATATTTAACGTTGACGGCTTAATTGAATAGTTTGACTTATTTTTTTTTTAATTATTTGAAAGAAAGAAAACATTTATTCGTAATATAAATTACATGGTACTTATTTTATCCGTTTTTACAACAAGAATGAAGGTTAATGTTGAATGCTAATATTTATGAATTAAAATAAAGTTGTAAGACTGTATTGAGTGTTTTTTAGTCGATGCAATTCATTAATTGTGATATTAAAAATTCAGCACTTTTAACGTTTTACGTTTTGTTAACTGTCCAATATCACTTAAGCTTCCTTCAAAATGTCAAAACCCTGTAATATATCTTTCTAATCTGTGGTCAAAACTCTTTCTCCACATGTGGATAAAAAGCGATTTTCTCAATAGGCGTCAAACAAACAAAAAGTGCTTTTCGAGCTAGTGAGGTTAAAAGATATTGTAGAGGTACGAGTAGGTGTGCGTGCCGCGTCAAGCATGAAAATGGAATGTAAATAAAAACAGGCAATTAATTTCTCGTTGTTCCAGATTATAACAATAAAAAGTACCTATTTTTAGTGCAGAAAAGCATTGTTTGTTTATGAAAAAAGCACAATAACAATTGCGCGCCACTTCCTAATGGGGCACTCAGAGTGGCTGTTGCTGGTTCGACTTGATGAGAATCATTAAAACACATCCTAAATAACCCAATTATCCTTTAATGTTATTTTTCACAGGATACAAAAAATTACGAAGCATCTTTTCCTTATTACTCAAATGTCACGGGGTCAAAACCTTATTAAAATAAACGAAAATACAGAGAAGGTAAAACGTAAAATATTTTGCTGTCGGAGCGATCATTAACTTGTGACAAATGGTTCATAATGAAGATTGTTTTTTCTTCATCACTCATATTTAACTGACGCCAGACTGGAGGGAAGGGGAAATCAATTTAGGTATTAAGTTTACTACTCTCGTATCTATGTATTATAGGTACAGTCATTTGTCTGGTCCACTGGTCAACGCACGCCAAAAAATATATGACTGTACTAGCTGTTGCCCGCGACTTCGTCTGCAAAGAATTCGTTTATCGCTATCCCGCGGGAACTACGCAATTTTCCGGGATAAAAAGTAGCTTATGTGTTATTCCAAATCATAAACTATGTCTGTTCCAAATTTTATCCAGATCCGTTAAGCCGTACTGGCGTGAAAGAGTAACAAACATCCATACATCCATACATCCATACTTACAAACTTTCGCCTTTATAATAGTAGTAGGATTATGTTTGCCAGAGAAGGGGTCAAGTTATGATATCATATGTCAAGTGCAGCGATCTTTTCTAGATAATCCTTTAAGTTTTACGTCGTAACAAACGTCTAGGACGTGTTCACATTAAACCTCTTGTTAAATAATTAAATAATGTAAATCTTCATCAAGGAAACATTATATTACGAATGTCATTCAAACATGTAAACAAACGGTAACTAGGTTACTCAGTCAGGTATATGACACGCCTCCGCCACGATTCCATGGATCAGAGGAGCAGGGAGCAGCTGGTCCAGGTGTCGGATCCACAGAAGTCCGCCGTCTGTTCTGATCTCGTAGTGCAGCTGTCCGAGACGGCGGGTTATAGTACCGAACTCCCACTTCGTCCTCGATATAGAGTAGTTCCTGGCTTGTACCCTGGCTCCGGGAGCAAACTCTCTAACTTCTGTCGGGTGCTCAGGTTGTCGATGCGGTGCTTTAGGAACTGCTCTTATTTTAGCCGACAATCTGGTCCGTATTTCTCTCCCGAACATAAGCATATACGGGGAGTCGCCTGAAGTAAGTGGTGTGGATCGAAGTGTACGTTTAACTATGTGGATTTTATGCAGGATACTACCACTCTCCCCCTCTAATTTATGCAAAGAGCGCTTGGCGGTCTGTACAAAACGTTCCGCTTGCCCGTTTGTAGCCGGGTGATAAGGAGCAATTGTTTTATGTACGATACCACAAGTAGACAGGAAATTTTTGAATTCTTGAGATACAAATTGTCTAGCGTTATCTGATACAACTGTGTATGGTAGTCCGAAAGTATCAAATAGTTCGTCTAATTTTTGAATGCAGAATGAACTTGTCATTGTTTTTGTCGGAATGATTTCTACCCATTTGGAAAAGGCGTCTACTACAATAAAAAGTTGGTAGCCAGACACAGGACCAGCGAAATCAATATGGATTCTTTGCCATGGTCCCGTCGGGTCTTCCCAGTGATGCAATGGGGCTTTAGGTGGTTCGTTCTGTTGCAACCGACAAGTTCGACATGATTTTACTTTGTTATCTATATCTTTATCGATATTTTTCCAATATACAAAGCTTCGTGCCAGGAGTTTCATTTTTAATATTCCAATATGTCCGGTGTGTAGTTCGTCTAGAATTTGTTGCTGTAATTTTTGAGGAATGACTACTCTCGTGCCTTTAAGAATGCATTCATTTTGCAGTGTTAGTTCATTATCGTTGTATCCTGATTCTCTAAGTGAATTTCCAGTTTGAAGTATTGTAAGTAAATTTCGTAATTCGGGATCTTCTTTTGTTTCTTTGGAGATTATTTCGGGTGAGATGTTCAATGAGTTTATCTGTCTCAGTTGGAAGATGCAGTGTTGGTCCATTTTACTGTCGTTGACCTGTTCAACAGGGAATCGTGAAAGGTAATCTGCATTGGAGTGCCTTGAAGAACTTCTATATTCAATATTGTAATCAAATCCAGAGAGAAAATGAGCGTAATGAAATAACCTCATCGTGCTTAATGTTGGTAGGGTTTGATGTGGATGAAAAATGGACGTCAGTGGCTTGTGATCCGTGACAAGAGTAAATTTTCGACCATAGCAATAGTGAAAAAATTTCTTTAATCCCCAAAAAATGGCGGTCGCTTCTTTGTCAATTTGACTGTACTTCTTTTCGCTACTAGTAAGAGATCTAGATGCAAATGCTATCGGTCGGTCCGATCCATCTTGTAATCTATGACTAAGTACTGCGCCCAGTCCTGTGGGAGAAGCATCCGTAGCTAGAATCAGTGGTTTATTCTGGTCGAAGTGTAGTAGGACTCTTTCACTGAGTATTTCTCTTTTGATATTTTTAAAGCTTTCTTCGCATTTTTGAGACCAATTGAATTTTGTTCCTTTCTTCAAGAGTCCGTTCAGTGGATTTGTGATAGATGCGAGATTAGGTATAAATTTATTATAATAATTTGCCATACCCAAGAAAGTACGTAGTTCGTTAACATTTGTTGGGCGTTGAGCGTTAGAAATTGCTTTGATTTTATCTTGATTCTTGTGTAATCCGTCTTTATCAATCGTGTGTCCTAGGTAATTAATACTTCTTTTGATAAAGTGACATTTTTCTTTATTGACTCGAAGGTTACTTTCTTTGAGTTTCTGCAAGACTTGTCTCAGTCTGTAAAGTAATTGTTCTTCTGTAGAACCTTGTATAATGATATCATCGAAAAAACACTTTACGCCATCCAGACCCAGTAACAATTGGTCCATAAACTTTTGCCAAAGACTCGGGGCTACTTTAACTCCGAACATGAGCCGGTTTACCTTGAAAGTACCCTTATGTGTGCTTAAGGTTTGTAAGAGTGCACTTTCTTCATCCATCACCATATTCAAGTACGCCTGTGTGATGTCTAAGGTGCAGAAAAGTTGTCCGCCATTCATTTCTGCTAGAATGTCTTCAATTATTGGAATTGGGTACTGTTCGTCTTTAATTACTTTGTTTAATGTAATCTTGTAGTCGGCACAAAGTCTGATGCTTCCGTTAGGTTTCACTATTGGTACGACAGGTGTACCCCAATCTGAGTGCTCGATCTTTGTAATAATGCCTAGATTTTCAAGGCGATCAATTTCTTCGTCTACTTTGGCTCGTAAAGCGTAAGGAATTCTGCGAGGTTTGATAAATATCGGTTGTGAATTTTCTATGAGAGTAAGGTGGCCACGAACATTTGGGATTTCGCCCAAATTTGAGTTGAAGACAGTGGAATCGTATTCTTCAAGTAATTTTTCAAGTTTTGGTAACTTTTCACAAGCTTGGACAGTTCTCATATCAGCAAGCGTGATATCAAATTCTTTCATCCAGCTTCTACCAAGAATCGGGTCAACATTCTTGTCTATTATGTATAGTTTTCCATGAAAGGTCTGAGTTCTGTAGTTGCACTTGACGTAAATTACACCAGTGGGTTTGAATACTTCTCCAGTGTAAGTCCTTAATTTCATGTTGGTCGGGAAAATTTTCTTGTCAATGTTAAGCTGCTTATAATCTTTAAGTGAAATTGTAGAAAGTGTTGCGCCCGTGTCAAATTCCATATTGACGTTTTTGCCTTCGATTTCAACAGTTATTGTGTATTTGTCAGATATTTCACTCTTTACCAGGTTGATCTCAGCTGTGCTGTCGGTGCTGTGGCTGCTTGTTGAGTTATCTAGTAAGTTTGTGTTGTTCAACCTACGTGTTTGTAAGCAGACTCGAGCTAGGTGTCCTTCCTTCTGGCACTTGCGACACGTGCTTTTCACCGCGCCGCATTCATTCGCTTTATGATCATCTCTACCGCATCGGTAACATTTGCCCCTCAGGTCTTTGATCGAAATTTGTGGTGCTTTTGAACTGTTTCTCGGTGAATATTTTGGTTTATCATGGAATTTCGATACTTTATTCATATTATCAATCGATGCGTTACGAATTGATGTCGACATGGTACAATTTTCATTCTTTCCTTTTTCCATTAAGGAGGCTGTATGTAATAACTCAGAAAATAGTGTTGTTTCTTTTTCTTGTAAAATTTTTGTACGAATTTCTCCATCTTTTAATCCGCGTATAAATTGTAGTGATAGGAATGATTCAAAAGTAGGTTTCTTGCAGTGTAAACATTTAAACTCACAGTTTAGAGACAACTTTTTCAGTTCTGATGCGTAGGAAGCGACTGTTTCATCTGCTTGTTGTAGACGTGATATAAAAGTATGTTGGGATGCCCAAATGCTTGGCTTTGGGTCGATAAACTTATCCAAAATATCTGTAAGTTCATCAAAAGATTTATCAATTGTCTCGTCTGGAGAACACAAGTCGTGTAATCTTTCATGTATATCTGGGGGCAAAGTAGTCAGCAATGTATACACTTTCGTGTTAGGATCGGTAATATTATTGAGCATGAGGTATACAGTAACCCGTTTTATGAAATTTTTGAATGATTCTTTCTCTTGAAACGGTTGAAAATTTATTCTCGGTTGTGCTCCGTGCTGGGTGCTCGGGCCGGAAGATGTTTGGGTCACGGACGGTACGTTGCTTGACGATTCAGTTTTTTTGTATATATTTATGAGTCGTAAAATTTTTGTTCGTAAATTGGTATAAATTTCGTCAATTTCATACCTGTAAGCGGCTTCTACCTCAAGATCGTCGTCGTCCGTCTCCTCTTCTATTCGGGTTTGTATGTTTTGTAGTAAATCGTAACTATGTTGTAATGTAAGAAGTCGTGTTTCCAATTCTTCGTAAGAGTGTAATTGTAGTTCTTCTTGAAACGCGTTGTTCGTTTTAGTGAGCACACCGCGCAGGGTGGCTCGTGCACGTTTACTTTTTCTTAAATCAAACGACATCGTCGCCAATTTGTTAAATAATTAAATAATGTAAATCTTCATCAAGGAAACATTATATTACGAATGTCATTCAAACATGTAAACAAACGGTAACTAGGTTACTCAGTCAGGTATATGACACCTCTCATTAAGATGTACCATGGAAAAATTGGTAGCGTCACTAGCGGCACGTAACGGCATCAAACAAATTTCAATAGTACCTATTGACACTTCAACGCGAACGATTCGACTTAAATATATAGAGAAATAAATAAATATATAGAATATATTTACATAGAGATAGGCTCTAAAAGCAAATTACCACCCACGGCATAAGGAACCGCCGTATTCTTTACTCTTTCATAAGGGCGGAACCGAATTCATAAGCTACCTGTACACTTGCTTATTATCACTTTAATTAGATTCAAAGTGAAACCAGAACGTTTTAAATCCTTTATGATCACAAGGCTGAAAAAGGAAAATTCCGGGAAGCTTATTACGCGTTATTTCATTTGAACTTGTCTGCTTTTCTAATATAAGGAAAAACATTTCGTAACCGGAATCACCGGAGCTCTCAATACATAAAAGTAGAGAGCACTCTATGTCTCGCTTGATTTTCTTTCGAGTAGTTACCTTCCGTTATGATCTTATAACGATAAGATGTATACATATACATTTTAAAGGTGACATTTTACGTACGTCCTAGAAAGGCATTTGATTCTTGATCAGCCCAGATAATTTTAGGTGTTGCCGTGTCATTTTATTACGATATTTCATCTAAATATTGTGAAGTTTCTTGTGTGATCTTGCGTGAGCCATAATTTAACTGATGTGACTACCGTTTTTTCTATAATACTCGATAGCTAATTGTAATAATGTTACTACCTACTGACTTACATACTTAATGTGAGAACCATCCATCGAGTACTGTCCATAATTTTACAAACAGGTCAGAAGCAAGCATGTTCTTGACTGTCATTGTTGCTCTTTACATTTGCCGCCAAATAAAGACTATTAGGTGAGTACATAAATATAAACACGATAAACACCGATCGTGTAGGTAAGTCTAGACTGCATAAAATGAAAAGGGTGTTTTGGTAGAGATACCGCATAGGAACACAAATTCTAAAAAACGAAGATTATCGCAGGATTTTCTCAAGCTTTGTCAAAATCTCGTCAATAGCTTAGGCATGCCGAGTAGAGTCATTTAGAGTGAATAACATACATAAATATTTATTATAATAACTACCTATCTAACTAATATTATAAATGCGAAAGTATGGATGGTTGGATGGATGTTTGTTTGTTACTCAATCACGCCAGAACGGCGCAACGGATCTGGATGAAATTCGGCACATAGATAGAGAAAAGTCTGGAATAGCACATAGGCTACTTTTTATCCTGGAAAATTGCGTAGCTCCCGCGGGATAGCGATAAACAAATTCTTTGCAGACGAAGTCGCTGGCAACAGCTAGTACCTATATAATTGTACGACCGAAATGGACAAACTGTTGAAACTTATAAATAATCATAAATGTTATCACTATTGTACACGGTGTTGTATTGTAAACAATAAACGTTTCTTATTTCTTATTATCTTTGCTACCATAAGAATTTAAAAAATCCTTCCTTGCCATAGAGGGTACATGTACCTACGCACAGTTTTATTTTTTCTAACTCCAAAGCTAGGTCTATAGTCTATACAGTCTACAGTTAATAGACAATGACTACGGTATAAACGTACCTACCAAACACTCTATAAAAACAAAACACATCCTTTCTACATTGTATATAAAAACATAATAGACATCCCACAATGAAAACGATATTCTATTTACTTAAATGTTTTTACCTACAACATCTGACTGAGTCATGTCTATTAACTGCTGTGTAAGGGTATGATAATTTAATTAATTCTATCCAAATTCCCAACAACAATGCTATTATAATTAAGAGATTAATTGAAGGCGAGGATCAAAGAATTGTTACTTAATATCGTTAATATCGTTAGGGCGGTCCGTTAGGTCCCACTGCTAGTTGAATTTATTAAAGGACTAGCTGTTGCCAGCGACTTCGTCTGCAAAGAATTCGTTTATCGCTATCCCGCGGGAACTAAGCAATTTTCCGGGATAAAAAGTAGCCTATGTGCTATTCCAGAATTTTCTCTATCTATGTGCCAAATTTCATCCAGATCCGTTGGGCCGTTCTGGCGTGATTGAGTAACAAACAAACATCCATCCATCTATCCATACTTTCGCATTTATAATATTAGTTAGATTACCTAAGTCCTTCATTTTCCCTTCTATTAAACTGTTTTACGACTGAACCGTTAATGATAAAGACGGATGGCGAATGATGGCCAAGCTAATATTCAAATGTGATGAATAAAATCCACAAAAATGAGAACGCATTTGAATCCAAATCATCGTTTGTTGAAATGTTACATTATTATGGCTTACAGCGTTGTTTTTAATGTTCATATATATAAAAAGTAGCCTATGTGCTATTCCAGAATTTTCTCTATCTATGTGCCAAATTTCATCCAGATCCGTTGGGCCGTTCTGGCGTGATTGAGTAACAAACAAACATCCATCCATCCATCCATACTTTCGCATTTATAATATTAGTTAGATTACCTAAGTCCTTCATTTTCCCTTCTATTAAACTGTTTTACGACTGAACCGTTAATGATAAAGACGGATGGCGAATGATGGCCAAGCTAATATTCAAATGTGATGAATAAAATCCACAAAAATGAGAACGCATTTGAATCCAAATCATCGTTTGTTGAAATGTTACATTATTATGGCTTACAGCGTTGTTTTTAATGTTCATAACTAACAGTTTTGTAAAATGTCGCGTTGTTTTTAACTGTGAAATTTTATGTTCATTGATTAAATTTAAAATAGCCGTGGGGCAGTTTGCACAAGCCTAGCTTCTGCCTTTAAAGATTTTAGTTTAAATAGTTGGACAAGTGAATTCAAGAATTTGCATGTACCTATACGTACCTGCTATTGGAATGTGTCCCTCGCGAGCCTGTTAGATAACGACACCTCGTCCCAGGCTCAGCTCCAGGCCAAAGGTCGTAACCTTTAACCCACCACTTGCGGGCCTCGTCAAAACAAAAACATCAATCGATAATAAGAGGAAAATAAAAAAAAACTTACTTACGCCGCCGAAATCTGTCGCAGCTTCTACTGACGTGATTTATTGTCCGCTCTCAGTACCACTAATCGTTCGAGATGTACCAACCGATTATTAGTCAACATAACACTTTATCACTTAGACGGTCGCGGTTTTTAATTGTATCACTCGAATGTTTAGTAGATTCGCTCCTGCGGACGGTTATTCAATCATTTCACATAAAACGGCTGTGCCGGTCGGGGGGCGCGTGACGCGCGGACTCTCCCCCGTTGCTCCCTGAAAACTGAAACGGACGAAGCCTACGGAAAACATGAGCCTCGCTGGGATTCGGTGTGAAACTGCGTTCGAGAGGAGCGAGTACGGATTGCTGGCTTACTCACTCCTAATGACTCAGCCGTGAGTCAGAGGAGGTCTAATAGATACCTATTGCCTAGCGAGCCCGGCTGCCGGAGTACACCGAAGTTGGCCGGTTTCGGGCGACCGCCAGCGAAAGCTCAATGAACAACGATAATTCATTACATTAGTAGGTATATGAAAATGACATTTCTGAGATGCTTTCAGTGCTCTTCCGTGGGCGCGCTTCGGCTTGAGTATGAATTCGTTTAACATATTCAAGCACTCCGCGCGGCTGGGACAATGCTGATGAAATTGCAATCGTCGGCAGGTTCGAGAAATAATATATCTGGCTTTCTTCTGGCTGTCGTATATTTGGTTTCATTTTTGTGCCTATCTACCCATTTTAGCCGTTTTAGCAATAAAAAAAAACACAAGTAGGTAAACTACTTCAGGCGGCAGCAAAATAGGTTGATACGTGTACTTAGGTATGTATGTCACTGGAAAAAAAACAACTAAGAACGCGACAAAATGAGGGTAGCTACATTTAAATCTACCCTCCATAAAGGCGCCGTTTTACAAAATATGTACTTAGGTACTTATAGATGTAGGTACGTATACTTAAAGACAAAAAACAATTTTTAAGTAGCCATAAAAACATTTTAACTATAGATATAACATTTTATTTTTGAATCCGGATTTATTTTTAATTTAATAAATAAAAATGTGGTTTTAGGTGTTATTATTTACTATTATGTATTAAGTATTATTTATTATTATTGAATAAAACTAAAACACATTTATTTTTCCTTATACAAATATGTACACACAGCAAAGCTATTCGGTAAGCAGGTTTAAAGCGGCGCGTGCATGCAAAGGTGCTTACCGAATAGCTTTGCTGTGTGTACATATTTGTATAAGGAAAAATACATAGTTCGAGGAAAATAAATGGATAGGTATTTAATAAATACTATTTATCTGATGCAACCGTCGCGTGGTTTGTCATCTACATAAATAACGAACGAACTTATGTTTATTTACTCATATTCATAGAATTTATGTTAATTGTAATTATGAGACAGTTATTCTAAAATTTTATAGTCATAAGCAAGCGCACTGGCAATCCCTTTCTTCCCTTTTGATACCGAATCCTACTAATATTATAAATGCGAAAGTTTGTGACGATGTGAGTGAGTCAGTGTGTATGTTTGTTCCTTCTTCACGCTAAAACGACTGGACGGATTTGGATAAAATTTGGAACGAAGATAGCTGGTACCCTAGATTGAAACATAGGCTACTTTTTTTCACGAAAAATTGCATAGTTCCCGCGGGATAGCTATAAACATGTCAATTGCTAATTTTACGCGGACGAAGTCGCGGTCAGAAGCTAGTGCTTTATTACAGTAAGGCCTCTGGAAGTCTTGGTCTTATAGTTTCGTCACATTCCATTGAAAATTTTAATCCAATAATTCGTCTCCAACGTAGTCGCGAAATAGTCTAAGATCCCAGAGCGATCTGACATACGTAACTTATTTTCAAAAGCATAGAACTTTCGGTTCTAAGCAGTCTCTACATGTACTTTTAATACCTGCGTGCTTGTGGAGTTCGCTCGGTGACACCTAGGCAGGCACCAGGTGAGAAAGGGAACTAAAAATCAGAGTTACATTAGGTAGGTACTTAAATTTGTATGACTGACTTTTAAAATATATTTTGTAGAATGTTATTCAGAAGTAGGTTAAATTAAAAGTGTCAGACGATTTCCATGGGCCAGAACTTTCGTACGACGCTTTAAAGATCTACAAAAATAAATGAACTTTACTTATTTTTGAATGTCAGATTTTTATTTGATTGTATTTTTTTTGACGTATTTGTTATTATGAATAAATTTAAATAAATTATACATAATTAGAGAAAGATAACTATTACAGAGTTATATTTAATCAGTCAGACAAATTGTTATGACCAAACATCCCCTAAACGCAAAAAATATTCAAACATGAGTATGTTGTTTTTGTGTTTTGGGGACGTTTGGTCATTACAATGTCTGACTGATTAAATATAACATATTTAAAAATCTGACATTTAAAAATAAGTAAAGTTCATTTATTTTTGTAGAGCTTTAAAGCGTCTGTCAAAATTTCTGGCCCATGGAAAGCGTCTGTAACTTTTAATTTTACTTCAGAATAACATTCTACAAAATAAATATATTTAAAAACTAGTCATACAAATTTAAGTAAAGTAACTCTGATTTTTAGTTACCTTTTCCACCTGTATGCTTAGTAGGTTTTCGGTCACAAAAAACGTCTCGAACGCGTTTGCGTTGAACTGTCAAATACTATGGGAACAGTATGCTTAGTGTAGGTTTTCGGTCACAAAATACGTTTGCGTTAAAATGTCAAATACTATGAGAACAGTTTGTTGCCGTTTCGATCCGCAGGTGGCGCTGCAAATTATTCCATAGTAATTGAGACGTTTACGTGAACGCGTTCGAGACTTTTTATATCCGAAAACTTACACAAGAGGCTCAGTTTGTTGCCGTTTCGGTCCGCAAGTGGCGCTGCCAATTTTTCCATAGTAATTGAGACGTTTACGTGAACGCGTTCGAGACGTTTTTATATGCGAAAACTTACACTAGAGGCTCTGGTACCTGAGGTGTCACCGAGCGAACTCCACAAGCACGCAGGTATTTGTAGAGACTACTTAGAAAAGCAAGTTCTATGCTTTTGAAAATAAGTTATGTCAGATCGCTCTGGGATCTTACTCAAAAAGTTATAAGATTAGTTTGTCGTTACGTGCCCCTATAATATAGTGGCGAATATCATAACTTAACGAGTATTTATAGTGGCGAAGCCAATTTTTCCATACCTAGTAATTGAGAGTTCGTGTACGCGTTCAAGACTTTCTATGTGTCAAAAACTTATTACAAAGACAACTCTTTCTCCACGCTGCCGTATAACTTGGAAAATGCTGAATAGAAGTTCCTGAACACCCTCCTCCAGCCAGACGCATGCAACTGTAATCGCTACATGAAGCGAGCGAAGTTTTATCCGTAGGTATTATTTTAAAGTACCCATCTTTCAAACTAGAGTGCTTTTCCTGCATCTTATTTGCGTACCGTGGGAACTTTATCTTTCCCGGGATGGGTTAAAAGTAGCCTATAAAGATTCCTATACTGTACAATGTTTCTTTATGGATGCTAGGTAGGTAGCTTTCTATTAGCGGAACAATTCTAAACACCGTTTCAGATTTTCAGAGATCACTAACTCTACACTAAAAACAAAGTTTACCTCTTTCTTATATTTTTCACTAGCGACCCGTCACGGCTTCAGGTTTTCAAACTATAGGTAGGTATGTATAAACAAACCTCTCTCCGTAGTGTAGTTTAAAAGATCTGAGCTATACCTACATACACACTTGTTAACGGTGGGAAGCGCTATAAAATATACTAGTACGTACTAGTACGTAGTATATTTTATAGGTTAATCACAACCACGCCAATACAACGAAACTAGCAAGAGATTTCTTACACTTCATTAGTTAAAATGAGGTAAGAGATTCTAGAATCGAATTTAACGCAGTCCATTCTAGCTAGTTACCTATAGTCATTTTAACTCTCACTGGTTACACTTTAACGTCTGTTTTTGCTAGCACACGTGAAACCATATTAGGGTAGACCGGGGGCAATAGTACCACGGGTCAATAGTAACATCGTCGATATTTCTAACCCTATAACATTCTAAGCATCACTGTGTACGTGCGTACGTGCGTTGAGTGTGTCCCGACCTGCCCACCAGTCGGCGGCGCAGTACCGTGCAGAACGAACATGATAGACAACTATTTTTGTTTTCGCACAACCAAAGTAAATAATTCCGTTGATTGTTTTGGCTTATAGTTTCCCCAATATAGCTGTTAGTCTAATATTTTTACTCAATTATGATGCTACGGTTATCAATGCTTGAATCTAGTAATGGTTTGGTTATCAGGTAATAAGAACGGCTGAGATATCTGAATGTAAGTAATTTGAAATGCTTTGAGGGCAATAGTACCAGCACAGTCGGGGTCAAATGTAACGTTACATTTGACCCCGTGGTACAAATGACCCTAAATAATATTTTTATATTATCAAATTTAACTGACGTTTTAAGGTGAATCTAATGTTTAATTAGTTACTTCCATTTTCTACATTTTTATCGTATATTATGAGCCGCTTTTGAAGTTGCTATAGTATTGTGATTTTACACTGTAAAGTATTGTTAAATTCGAGGAATGGGGTTCATTGTACCAGGGGTCAATTGTAACTGTATGCAATTTTGCGATACTAGTTTTGTACTGAATTTTATTGGTTTACGTAGTTTTACAGGCCAGAAAATTATGCCTAGAAAATTTAGAAGCCGTGTTATTTCATAAAAACGATTAATTTAATTGTAGAAACTGAGATAACTTGAATATAAATTTCTTAGACTTGAGTAATTATATTTTTATTGAAAATGTAGATCCTCATTGCTGATACTGGTACAACTGATCAGACTGATTAAGTTCAAGAAATAAATATTGAAATTGTTAAGATTTTGTTATAAATGTATGTTTTATTCACTTCGGAAATTGTGGTACAAATGACCCGTAGTAGGGGTCAATAGTAGCAGTGGGAATCACTGAACAAAAACTCAATTATACGCTAAACTGCTATGGTCTAGTAAAAAATAATACCAAAAACGTATAAACAATGAACCTGGCATGTCATACGTTGATGTAGTTTTTCTTAGAAATGTTCAGATTCTGTGCTATGCGCCGTTATTTGCAAAGTGTTACTATTGCCCCCGGTCTACCCTACTTAGGTGCAGTTGCCAAGAGAATACGAAATTATTTCAATGTACACTGACCCTAATAATATGCATAACACAGGTGTTTCGAAAGTGCGTAGCGATGGATTTATAGCAGGTGTGAATACCTACATTTTTATCTGGAAGCTTATCAGTAGATAGAAAATATACTATGTAGTATAAGCGTCATTTAGGTAAACACGTTTGCCTACCTCTTGAGATTCCAACGTATCTACCTATCCTTTAACCAATTGGCGGACACTCGATTCTAAAATACTAGTGATGCAACGGAAGTGAACGCGGAAACAATTTCAGAAGTAAATTTTAACGGAACCAGAAATGGATGCAGAAGTGATTTACGGTAAGAATGTAGCGTTCAGAAAAGACAGAAGTGGCAAAACGCAGGCGTGTCTTTTTTCCGCAAACCTTGGACTATTCAAAACCAGAGTGAACAGGCTGTTACTGAACCAGTGAGCTACATCTTTGGCCTCATCTGCACTTACCATCAGGTGAGATAGAGGTCAATCCCTGGTCAGTTTATTATAAAAAAAAAGTTAGGGAACTTCACTCCTCAGCTGTCCTATATAATAAAGTACAAAGGACGACCACGTGCTGTAGCCTACTACCTTCACGGCTAGCACAAGAGAGCTGTGTCGCGCGTTTTATTCACATTGATTCAGCCAGGTAAGTAATCGTGCGACCCTCTAACCTTTGCCCTTATCGGCCAGCATAAACAACGCGATGCTAAAAATGTTTCATATTTACATTAAACAAGATGGTTTCACATTTCGTTGGCACCTCATGGGCTTAAAGTAAACATTATTGTTTTTGTAAATTGGCACGCGCGAAAACTAAAATGGTTCGCTATAGTACATTACTGCAGAGGCCGGGAAAGAAAGGCTTGCAGGCTGAGTAACGTATATAGACTAGATAGACTAGGATAGGAGTACGAAGCCTGCAAGTTCTTTCACGCCGAGGCTTGTATAGTGCTTTTCTCAAACATGCAATGAAATAAATAAAAAAACTCCGAAAAACCCTTAGAATGTAGCCGCTAGCGCGTGCATTAGGCGGCGGCCGAGCAGCAGCAGGCGCATGTCCTCCACGTGCGTGTTCTCCAGCAGCGCGCCCCGCGCACGACGACGACCACCATAAAACAAAATACGATCGGCCAAGGCCTGCCATTTTGTATGAAAATCCATTACATATCACTTGTCCAACCGCGCCCGCAACGCGATACGTCCCGGCCTATTATTTGGAACGTAAGGTTAACATTTCATTGCATCTTTGAGAAAAAATCATTTTTTTATCAGAAATCGTGGCATTTAGTTAAAAGAGCTATGCGCAAATTACAATCCAGAACAAGTGAGATTGTAAATTAGTTTTTGTAGAGCTCTTGTTCATAAGTACTATACCTACTTACGTTTTGTAATCTATCATGACTATCTATGTTTTGTATCTCAGTGTTTGTCAATTGTATTTGTATTGTTTATTTTGCACAATAAAGAGTTTACACACAATACATACTATCATAGTAACAGTGTATCTCACTCAATCCACTTTATACCTACGCCTTTGTGAACAAACCAATTTTATCTAAATTCCCCAGTTATTGTTTATCAAAAGGTAATTTAGATGACACTGATTAAGTTTATTAATTATAAATAACTATCATCATACCGAGTAGCTATGTCGCAATGTTGATCAGTTCAGTTTTGTCCAGAAAAAAAAATCCGCTTTCAAAGCGTTCACATTCATCGCCAAATAATCCATATTTGCGATAATTTGACGAAGGAGATCACTTTTCAACAGGTAAATGAAAGAAATTATAACACGAAGCCCGCCAAAACCAGTGAAAAGTGAGTGTTATTGGACCTCACGTGACAGCGTGACACTAGCGCCTCTAGTGGCAAATTTACACGCGATAGCCCTCATTGTGTCTACCTACCTATTGATATCACGATCATCCAGAAATCTTATTAATGGGCGCAAGTCTACACGCACAATTAATACCCATGCGGGCTCAGCGCGATGTTCAGGCTTCTTCAAGATCGAAATAATCCTACTAATATTGTAAATGCGAAAGTTTGTGCGTGACGATATGACGATGTGAGGATGTGAGTGAGTGTGTATGTTTGTTCCTTCTTTGCGCTGAAACGACTGAACGGATTTGGATAAAATTTGGAACGAAGATAGCTGGTACCCTAGATTGAAACATAGGCTACTTTTTATCCCGGAAAATTGCATAGTTCCTGCGGGATAGCGATAAAGATGTCAATTGCTAATTTTACGCGGTCGAAGTCGCGGGCAGAAGCTAGTTAGTGATAATTCACATAAATTTCAGCAGGATTCTCATATTTTTCCAAGTAAATCCAATTATTCTCATTTTACAATCACAATTCGATTTTATCATTATTATGAACCTTGAATGTTTAACGTAGGTAAGTTATTTAACAACATAGAAATGATTGTGTTCAGTCAATTCACACTATCAATGTTAATAGCACAGAACAAGAGACGCGTTGTGCAAATTCATACAATTATTTTATACTAACTGTCTTTATTATTCATCAGTAAATTGAAACATCAATATATAAGGTAATTTCGGTATTTCAGTACAAAATGAGATTCATCAAGTGATTGGAATGCATATTAAACATGTATACTTATTGCCTAAGTTACAAAAATGGACGGAAATTAGTCAAATAAGGCACAGTACAAACATTAACTTAAAACTATTAAGGCTCTTGTCTTAATAACTACAGCTTTCTAAAGTCAAAAAATTGGTGGAGTACTACTTTAGTCCTTTATGTATGGGGTACCTACATCATTGGGTGTTTGACAAGTACTCCAATACATTTATTATCTATCTTTTCTTTAAAGTTAACATATCAAGATTAAGCTGCCTTACCAAATCAGTAAAGACAGCGCAATAGTATTTAAAAACACCTTCGTAAGTCATGCCATCTCACTCACTTCTATTGGTTTGATACTTCAATAGACTGAAGACTGATGGTACCCAAAACTCTAATGTCATTGTAGGACATTGTCTTTAGAAAATTTGGTCCCAGTGTAAGTAGTACAAATAGCGATTAAAACTTTCGCGATTTTCACACATTATTATAAGACAAAAATTTGTTTGTTTTTTGTTGGATGCAAAGACGCGTCCGAAACGTCGAGGTATTTACAAAAATACTTTTTGTTTACGTGATTAAGTCCCATTGTCATACAAATAAGGACCAAATTTCTTAAGGATTATTTACATATCAAAGACTATCTTAAAACTCAATTTGTTAACTTTAAAGGCAGTCCCTTAGGTACATCACAATACATATTTGTGCAAAAATACCATGACAACTGTACTTAAAGTCAGTGCAACAGACGAAGAAATGAAAGAAGAACTGTTACATTCATCAGATGCGCAGTAGCATTCTTCCCAGTAGACACCGTTGTCATAAACACCCCAGTTACAAACCGTGGTGACACCAGTGTCAGCGATGGATGCACAGCGACGGATCACTTGACGCCATCGACCGTCCCCTGCAAAGAATGTTTCAGATGGACTAATTACAATTGGACCGTTAAGCGTTTTGTTTTCCCCGTTATAGTAAACTTGTGCAAAGAGGTGGGTCATAGGTATTTATGTGGCAGATGATAAATATTTAAGAAACATATTAGCAAGCCTAGCTAATATGAAGTATATAAAATGTAGGAGCACAAATTTAACACATTTTCAAACAATGAACTCTTAATCCAAACTCAACTTTAGATGTTATTTTCTTTAATAATAAATAATTACAAATGAGAAGTTCAGAATACTTACAAATAAATCCTTTGGGTCCTTGTTGAGTTAGTTTCATACAAAATGCTCCTTGTATGTTAGTTTCTTCACTATAGCAGTCTACGGCTATATGGCTCTCTTTGTCAAACGTCTTGTAAGCCCCACATGTATCTTCTAGCAGGTTCTGAGACGATGCACATTGATAACAGCGTACGCTATAAACTGTAACAAACTTTATTTATTGAGTACTCAAAAATGCCAATTGAATATCGAAGTTTTAAAATAAACAAATCTTTACCGGTTGGTAACGCGCAGGCCAATATCAATAAACAGTATGAAGTCATCATTTTCAACTTTATTATTATTATTTCATATATTATTTAGGGAAAAAGAGACATACAAATAAAAAAGTTAATAATAACACTCAACAGCAGCTTTCGAAACAGACGTGACGTGAGGTGAAGTGAATAATTTCAACGAAACGAATGATTGAATGAAACGAATGTACACACCCAATCCCAAATTAATTAGTGTAGCAAGACAAAGTTTAGTACGGACTCCGCTCGGAATACCGGTTATACCCGTGTTGTATACCGGTCCGTTAATAAACAAATCGATGATTTAATTTGTGCACGGAAGATGATTTAAATGATGGGTTGATAGGGCAGAAAATTTATTGTTAAGTCCTAAATTGGTTTACAAAAAGCTTTGATGGCACGGGCACCTTGTGTAATCCGAAATTCGTAACATAATAATATCGTCCAACTAAAGGTCAGACCGCACTAGGCGGAACTGCGCGGCACGGCGCGGCAAAATATTCTTTATTTGGAATTGTATGAGATAACACGCACTACGCGGCAGCGGAACTGCGCGGCAAAGTTGACCAACTCACCAATATTGCCGCGCCGTGCCGCGCCGCGCCGCGCCGCGCAGTTCCGCTACCGCGTACTTAGTGCGGTATAGCAAGCAGCGCGGCACTGCAAGTTTTTATGTAATAAAATTTATAAAAATATATTTATTTATATCCGACTATCCTTGCTGATCCATATTCCTTTTGGCTACTTGTTTTGTTAGTTTAGATACTTTTGATTATTATTTTTTCGTGTAAATAAAATCATCCATGTCAGGTTCTACCATCTTGCTCGAACGCTACTGAACTACTGACAGGCAAAATTTGCCGCGCCGCTGCAGTTCCGCTGCAGTTCATGTGCGGTATGACGAATTTTGCCGCGCCGTGCCGCGCAGTTCCGCTGCCGCGCAGTTACACCTAGTGCGGTCTGACCTTTACTTTCACTTTGATTACTACTTTTCTTTTAGTTTGAGCGGAAAGGCAATATAATATATTATGCGAACGTCTAATTGACAACATTTTATTTTTATAACACCTGAAAATGTATATATGGTTCGAAAGCATTTTGCCTACTGATCACTGCAATATGTTTATATAATTTTAATATTGCTTATTATAAAAATAAAAAAATAATCAAAAATATGTCCTAATTTTACCAAAACTACCACAGAATAGGTGAAACGCCTTTCCTTTTTTCACGAGAAAAAATTAGCAATCATAATTTTGCATTTTTGACAACTTCAAAGTACAAGGGGGGCAACTCTGAAATTCTATTATCGAAGTTCGTTGCATACCTTTTCTCTCACTCTCAAAATAATGACTATTAGTATAACCCCCGGGCCTCATTAGCGGGCGAAGGTTCATGTCGCGTTGTCGCGATAAAAAGTTCGAGTTCGTGTAACCACGAACTACGCGCCCACACTAGACGAAATTATCGCGATAAAAACTTCGGGCGAACTATGTCGCGCAACTCTTAATTTGGCGGGAAAATGAACCAAGAGCTCAAAGAAACAAAAAGATGGAGGCAGCGTTTGCTTTCTATTGTATGACTGTAAGTGTAAATAATTATTGAAATGTCACTTGTCAAAATTGACGTACATTTCAGAAATTTCAAAGTACGAAGTGTAGACACTTGCTCGAACACGAACTCTGTTGCGATAAAATCCTTTGATGTGCGCTAGATACCGACAGGAGCCCGAACACAGTTCGAGTTCGCCCGAATGATTCGTGATAAAGCGAACTGTCTGTCCACACATGCCGCGATAGGGCGAACCTTCGCCGAATCCCGCTAATGTGGCCGTAGCATAAGCGGAACAGCACGAAGCGATCCTCGAAAATCGAATATTGGAGAATAGGGCCTGACATTGACAATTTGAAATTAACGTCAGTTTTTTTTTCTATACAGAAAATACAAAGGGATAAGTGTGTATTCTCTGATAGTATCGGAGTTACGCCCTTTTAGAATAAGCACAAATTAATAAATCTAACTAATATTATAAATGCGAAAGTATGGATGGATGGATGTATGGATGGATGGATGGATGGATGGATGGATGGATGGATGGATGGATGTTTGTTTGTTACTCAATCACGCCAGAACGGCCCAACGGATCTGGATGAAATTCGGCACATAGATAGAGAAAAGTCTAGAATAGCACATATGCTACTTTTTATTCATTTATTCATTTATTCATTCATTGCAAAGTCAAGTACATATTAAAAGGTGTTATTATAAGATTAGTAGGGTTTTATCCCGGAAAATTGCGTAGTTCCCGCGGGATAGTGATAAACGAATTCTTTGCAGACGAAGTCGCTGGCAACAGCTAGTTAACTATAAATTAAATACAAGCCCTAGCGAAAAAATGAAACTGTCAGCATGTTCATCTTTCCCAATCTTTCCAATAAAATACAGAGAACCATTAAAATTATAGGCTCAGAAATAGGAAATGTTGTTAATTTCGCATGCTGTGACAATACGATACTGTGCGTCTGCCACATTGTGGCGTTGTTGGTTGTTAACGGTTTTCACATCTCAGCTCAACCAAAGACAAGTACTATTTCTCCTGGCAACGTTTTCCTTCTGTTATCTGTCAAAATCTAAATAAAAAAAAAACAGTAAAAAAAAAAAGCTGTGAGCAGTCCACCAACTGCCACAATATCCATTTAGAAGTTTCTGTATGAAAATTATATCAAATTTCGTACAAAATGGCAGGGATTTGGAGGATTGTGATCACTCTGGCAATTGTCATTGTGCTAACTCCAAACGGTAATTAGTTCTTCTATTGTTTTGTGGGAACTTAAAACTTAACCGCACCACACCCATCTGAATTAATTTAACGTTAGTTAACGTCAGTTCATTTGTTTTTAATCTATTTTGTATTTTTACCTAACACTAGCTAGAATGTAAACTATCATCACGAGTCATGGCACCTAAAGATACTTTGAAATTAAAAAGCTTTCATTGTTATTGTTTGTTTTTGATTACAGTGATTGGCATCAAGTGCTGGAATTGCCGGTCCAACAACGATCCCAAGTGCGCTGATCCTTTCGACAATACTACCGTTCCCATAACGGATTGCGCTCAGGAGAGAGGTCTTCCTCATTTACAAGGCGTAAGACCAACAATGTGCCGCAAAATTAGACAAAAGGGTAAATATTCTAGTTGTGAGTCTATAATTGGCTTCATTGGTACTATAGAAGTAATCTACTCTGTAATTTATAGCTGTTGGTTCTCTGAATATAAATAAATACATATATAAAGATCCATACAATTATATAGAAAAAAAAAACTAATGTGTTTGTAGATATCAATCAACATAAATAACTTCTTGTTAGAACTTAACATTAACTAATGCTACCTGTTTGAAGCTTGGTAACTTCCATATCTGTCTGACACAAAAGAAAATAGATCTGAATCTGAAAGCGATATTATAGGGGCGTGTGTGTTAATTCTAGTGGATTGAAAGTTGATGTGCTGTACCAAAGATATTGATATCAATCAAAACTATTTTTCAGTTAACGGCGAATGGCGTTACTTCCGTGACTGTGCATACCTCGGTGAAGTTGGTATCCAGGGAGACGAGAGATTCTGCCTCATGAGGACCGGCACCTACAATATATTCCTCGAGTATTGCACTTGCAATAGCAAAGATGGCTGCAACTCGTCCTACATGATCACACCAACACCGTTAATGATGGTCTTACTAATTGGTTTCAGCTGCTTGTTAAAGTATATTTCGTAGTACGAACGATTGTTGACTTAATTTTACAATAGACTGCCAGTTAGTATCTACAAATCATCACTAATCATTACACTCAGTTTTAGCCTGTTTAGTGAAGTGTTGATATATTTTTTTACTGAGAATACTTAAACTTTTAACATGAAACTACCGTGAGACTCAATCACATGACTCGTTTTTATATGTGAGTTATCCGGTTTGTTGTAATTAGAATACTTAAAACATAAAAAATAAATGCCTAAGACCACCCGAAGCCCTATATAGCGTTAAAGGTTCTTACTCGCATATAGACACTAAACTTGATAGGTAAAATATAAGTCTGTTGTGATTGCCTTAAATAGAATTGACACATTGAGTTCTAAGTATGAATGTTGAATAGAAATGTAAGAAAAATGCATTTAGATTTTGCTGTATTGAGTGCCTTTATATATAAGCACTGAGTTTACATGTTTTTTAAGCTTATACTGTCTAAAAGACACAAAACATTACAAAACATAGTGGTACAGGTTGTGTCTTTTATATTAAATAAAAAAAAATTGAATCTGTTTGTACAAAGTCAGCCTAAGCTAAACTTAGTAGTAATTAATATTTCTTCTAGACCATTTTTGGGACTTATGTAAGTACTAGCTGTTGCCAGCGACTTCGTCTGCAAGGAATTCGTTTATCGCTATCCCGCGGGAACTACGCAATTTTCCGGGAAAAAAAGTAGCCTATGTGCTATTCCAGACTTTTTTCTATCTATGTGCCGAATTTCATCCAGATCCGTTGGGCCGTTCTGGCGTGATTGAGTAACAAACAAACATCCATCCATCCATCCATCCATCCATCCATACTTTCGCATTTATAATATTAGTTAGATTTTTATTTCAAGCACACTAAAGATCTTTTCTAAGTGGTTAAGTTAAAATGAATCTCGGATCAATGTTAATTGCTGCTTATTAGAGTCATAAAGTTTGCATCCCAGTATTTTCACATGCTATAACATTACAAGCGCAAGCTTTTGTCCTACCAATAATAATAGTTTTAAATGATACATTATTCAGAAATTTTTCTATAGATGCAATTACGTATAACAAGCTTCCAATAAAACGCTTGAATGTATCGTGATCATGGATAGCAGTGCCTTCAATAACTGTCAATTTTAGACTAATGCTCTTAGGGCCACTTCCACAGACCAGGGTTAACGAGTTAACCCCGTGTTAGATGCTAACCCGGGGCTAAGTAGTGTCAAATGTATTGAAACTGTCAAACCTAAACCCAAGTTAGCAATTTAATTTTTTAACTCTGGGCTGTGCAATTGGGCCTTAGTGTGTGTTGATTTCATCTGCTGCTAACTGGGGGCTACTCCGAAATTCGAATTTCGAATAAGAGTTTTTAATGATTCACGGTTAAGTTCATTCGAAATATAAACGGGATGTGAACCGCGATCACAATTCGATCGCGATTTCGAATTTCGAAGTTCGTATCATACTATGCTTAGTGTAAGTTTTCGGTCACAAAAAACGTCTCGATCGCGTTTGCGTTAAAATGTCAAATACTATGAGAACAGAGCCTCTAGTGTAAGTTTTCGGATATAAAAACGTCTCGAACGCGTTCACGTAAACGTCTCAATTACTATGGAATAATTTGCAGCGCCACCTGCGGATCGAAACGGCAACAAACTGTTCTCATAGTATTTGTCATTTTAACGCAAACGCATTCGAGACGTATTTTGTGACCGAAAACCTACACTAAGCATACAGTTTGTTGCCGTTTCGATCCGTAAGTGGCGCTGTCAATTATCCCATAGTAATTGAGACGTTTACGCGAACGCGTTCGATACGTTTTTCGTGTCAAAAACGTACACTAGAGGCTCGATGGTCGGATGGACGGACTCACACTCACGTTAATGACTAAGCGTGAACGGAATGGCGCGAAACGAACTTTGGAAATCGAATTTCGTTGTATACTTTAAGGCTTGGACGTTGAGATAGCTGCGTTTCGTGTGGTCGTCAATTCCGAACAGATCAAGCGTTTAATCATTAAATCGATTAGCAATCGATTCGCGTAGGCGTTTGATCGCTAGAGATCACTATATATTTTAATTAATGTATTGAGTCAAGGTTAAATATATGGATCCTTGCAAAGTTACAATAACATGCGTACATCAGTTTTACTAACTAATAAATAACTAATAAGGTGTGTGTAGGTACATATCTGTGAAACCTTGTTTGTGTTCATGTATTTAGAAACGACTTAAATGCAGGACATATTATTGAGAGTACTACAACAAAGAGTAGAAAATGGAATACCTGAGAGTAGAGAAAAATTAAATATTTTCCTACTGAATAAATTGGTGGCGCGTGCGTTTAAGCATATTATGTTGAGAATGAGACGGTTACAAAGGAAGTGGTTCTCTTGTTAAATTTCTAATTTTTGTTGTTGTACTCTTAGATAAGCTGAGAAAACTGTTAATTACAGAAAGGGAGTTGTATGGTTATCCTGCAAGTGTAGAATAAGCTCATCTGATATATAGGTATAAGACTTGAATATTCCGTCCAAAAGATCTGTTTTATGTATTTTGATAATTTTATACTTACCAATAATTTTGTAATAAAATGATTTTACGTCTGTGACTTAGTAAGTTTTGCGTTTTAATTGTTATTCGTTTCAAATTCAGGTAATCCAAAAATAATTCTTCAATAATAATTAGAGGCATCAATTTGGTTACTTATGTGTGGGTTAGGTACTGAGTTATGTGAATGTTTTGGCCGATTGCTGGTGGAGTAAAAGCATAGATTTTTCGTATCCTTTATACCTACCAAAACCTACCTTCACTAATTACGTAGGTACCTAAGCACCTATTAAGCATTTGAATTGGCATAGTAATATTTACGGCAGATTCAAGTAATGTACCTTTTATGTACAGTCACCAGCATAAATAAGTGATCATTTTTGCACCTTGTCACTTTCAGTTGTTACATGATTTCGTATAGTTTTTCAAACATGACTTTAAAGTGACAAGGTACAAAAGTGATCACTTATTTATGCTGGTGACTGTACAACAAAATTTTACAAAGTTAGTCTCTGCCCCCCTATGGGTAAGAGTCGTGACGGTATGTATGTATGTAAAATTGATCATGAAGTCGGATAAAAAGGAATTCGGACTGACGATTATGCAAACAAATAAAATTCAATTAAAACACCAATTTTAGTAGTCAACTTTATTATTGTTAGCACCCTTTTCAAGTTAGTCACATTTTCGTTTGATGATAATCTATTTTAATATCAGCTGCTGTGCAGAGGCACTGAGTAGTAAACATTGTCATGTCAAAGGCACGTAAGTATTGCTGTTTTGATTTATAAATAGGCACTGTCTTATAACAATTAACAATTCATTTTCAAAATATCCCGTGTTAGTAAATTACACTTACAACATTTTAACACAATATTTACAACTAAATTATAATTAAATAACTGGATTCTAAGAGCTTTTACGAGACAATTCTTAAGTTAGAACCTAAGTAGATAGAAATTGAAGTAAGTACCTAAGTATGTATTCAATCTTTTAATAAAAATATATCCAGATTTTAGTTATCTAGGTATATTTCGTAGGTAGGTAGGTATGTAGTTTAGGGCAAGAAATGAATCAATTTCATATGCATTTAACAGTGTTAGAAGAGTCACTGATTGATAATTCATAGATAAATATTGGCTGATGGCTAAAAGCTCTGTAAAGCCTGACCAGAAATATAAAAACCCTCGCCATATTGCGGAAAATTTCGGAACTTATTTATTTACCATATAAAAGATACAGTGGCGACACCAATGCAGGGTTTTTATATTTCTGGTCACGCTTTATACAATATTCAGAATTTCCATTATTCTAGGTAGGCCTGGGCTTTAGGTAGATACTTATATTAAATAAACAATACCGAATGGGATGTAAAGTCAGTTACTATTCTGCTAACGATCCAGCATGAGACACTAGGTACCTACCTACTCTGGATACGTATGGAGTACGTATATACATAGTAGGTTTTCGTATTACATAATTCACACTCGTTATTGCTAAGGGTACCCTAGGGACTTATAACTGAAAAGGCACAAAAACAAAGCTTTTTATTACGTACGTGCGATAAACTAATGAAGTAAACATTAATTACTTATATGCAAAATTTGTACCTCTAAATAGGTCACGTTTTGTACTTTATTTTCGATGCTAAAGTTGTTAACTAATGCGGTGGGTAACTTAATTGGTTTCTTTCTTTAGTACAATGTACCTAATGCGTAGAAGATTTTGTAGGCATCAAATAAAATATTATTTGAATACACCTCTTGACTTATCCGCTGCTTATGTTAAAAAGTTAAGGTAATCTGTGACCCATAAAAACTTATGTTTCCGATACTTAGTACTTATTTTGGTTTTTGTTGAAACAGGCGTTGAACCGCAAAGGTTTATTATTCAGGTTTCTCAAAATCCTAGGTGCTGTTATCATATCATAACTGAGTATGTACATAGTTTTTCCGATGTTTTGACATCTAATTTTGTTTGATCAAAGATATACACTAAATCGATGAACTTAGGCCTGTATTAAAAACTGAAATATGCAATTTTTTTGTTTAGGTATTTAATAATACCTAGCACCTACTACTGCATTACGGATACCGTGATAAAAAAACATAGCTAGCTACTAAATCAAATCATCGAAAACACTATCACCACAAAGTTTGTAAAAAAAACCTACCGTGTATTAAGACTATTTTGTTTTACTATAGTTAACATTTACTTAAACAATAGAAGTGCCAATGGCGCCAACAGCAGTGCAATCGTTTTGCCAACAGCTCCAGCGCCGTTGCAGCCGTCGTAGTCGCACGTCTCACAGAAGGAGGTGACTTCGTTCGGCCCATTGGAGGTGCTTGGGCATGAAGTGGAGTAGTCGTCGGCGCGTTTCCAAGTGCAACCTCGGGAGATCACCATTTCTCCGTTAACTGTGAAGAAATAAGCACTTATTAAGAATACGGAGCTACAAAGCTTTTTTGTATATCTACCTAACTAGTATAGAGTGGAGTTCGCTCTTTAGGAGACAATAGACATGCCATATACCTTATGACATGACTCATATTTTTTATTTTATTTTAACTAATCGGGACACCTGACTCTGTATCATTCCTACGAGTCAATTGAGTGCTTTATTATTTTCCTGTTACTCTCAATCGTATTTGTTAATAGGAAACATCAAAATCGATTGATCTATCTAGTATACCTAACTTTACCTAACGTCTGCTGGGGGGTCCTTCCACAATAAGTAGGTACTTTTAAACGCATTATCGTTCCTTTTGTGCTCTAGGCTAGGTCAAGGCAGTTTAGGGTCCCTTAGACCAAGGAGCCCGTGGCGTATTTCTAGTCCTGCCAACCCTATAGATACGCCACTGCTAATAATTCATGATTTGCTGTAGATAGGTATAGAGGTTGTGGTAGGTACCTACAGTTATAATATTATATTAAGATCAGCATCTACTTAGTACCTACTAGATAACGGATGCGGTTGGTATCTATAGCCTCACCAATGAGGAAATTAGTAGGCGTAGGGGAAATGAAAGATGAAAGTTACGCGTAACCAGTTTTCCTGACTTAGATTAGACGTGCTTAAAATAGACCGGAGTTAGATCCAGATCAGCGTCCAACTGCAATAATGTTAACTGATGAAATTCATAGACTGATTTAATGTTGTGCACCGACTGATGCAAGTGCAATGTCATATCCGAAAATAACACCTAAGCACCGGGCCTTGAGTCAAATACGTAATAACACAATACTGTTCTGTTTGTATCTCTGAAACGCATGTGGGTGGTCTGTTATTACCTAAATAACGAGACCTCCGTTATACTTTTAACCGACTTCCATATAGGAGGTCTTTGGAAGACCAATTTCGAAATTTTGTATTACTTTACATAACTGCCTACATGGCGTTAGGTAGGCTTGTTATTAAATTCTAACCCCCTTATTCATAAACGCACTATAGGCTTCTACTAACTTAGCAATCGTTTGTCCTTATCTGTCACTTTGACATTTACCTTTCACAGATAAGGACAAACGATTACTAAGTTAGCAGAAGCCTATAGAGCGTTTATGAATGGGGGTAAGTATCTAGCATTAAAAAATTTTCTTTCTCAACTTAAAAAAAAAACAATTAAGTAGGTTACCTCTACTTATCTGTAGCCGATAAAGAAAGTGCTTTACTATTTTTATGACAGTTCCCACATAAAAAAAAAAAAAACAAAAGATAAGGCTGATTGTCCTTGTAAGTGAAAATACTCTTCAACATTCTAAGCCGTATACAAAATATGACAATAACCTATGTAAGGGTGATACTTAAAGCAACGCGGGCTTCCTACGGAAGGGAGTCGCCTTAGCGATGGTTTACTATTAAAATATTTCTGGCGTTTTCTGCGGGGGGAAATGTGCACACAAGTGCAGTTCCGCACACTTACATGCTAAAACAAAACTGCCAACTGACAGCAACTGACTGTAATGACGACGTTCACACATAAAAAATCCAACAATACACTAATAATTCGTGTACAGATGACTCAAAACTCACGCATTGACACGTTTTCGACGTCTATAGGGGTACTCCAATTGTCGATACAGCCATATCGATAAATTTTGGAATTTATCGTATTAAGTAGGAAGGATTATGGGTGACGAACAGAAACATTACGAGTATTAAATATCGTCTTTATTAATTGGATGATTAATTGTATAAATAAAAATTTTATCGTCGAAATTTATGTAATTTGTGTCACAAAGGAGCTAAATGATGTAATCGTAGATTGATAATCTAGGGTTGAAATATACCCATTTCACCTGAGATATTTCGTGTGCCAATAGTTCGAGGGTGAAATGGGTAATTTCATCCGAGTTGAACACTCTACTTTTCATTTCGAATATTATGAGGAAATTAAAATTTCACCAACGTCGCATGGTCGCATTTAATATTTGTTACGTTTGTCATTCTCTTCCCGCTCTTTTTTCTATTGCGCGATTTGCGCGCATTGCGCATTTCTTCTGCGCACCAATGGAGGCCGGCTAGTTTTTTTTAAAATTTGCAGACACGGAGGTCGCTATCAATTAATTGTCGACTTAAATATTTCAAGCTAAAAAAATTACCGAACGTAATAATTTCTACTAATTCTCGTTGTATACGCTTGCATAATAAGCTTATATATATAGCGGGAATGTTATTTTAAGATTATTTTGCCTTTTACAATTAAAAAGGAACTATTAGTATAGATTATTATTTTAAACATAGATTACATGGCTGTATACAACGTATTTCCATTGCTATGTACCTCATTTGGATTAGCTAGAAAAAAAAAATACTTTCAACCCAAGAGTCGCGATGAGTCACTTTCAACCCTATATCCAGATAATCAATGACCTACTTTCAGAGTATGAGAGATGAAAAATAATTTTGCTCCCTAGTGGCTCATACAACTTTTCACACTGAGCATTAAAAAAACTTGCAAAAAGAATTCTTAATATTATTAAAGAGCTATCAGCATAGAAAATGGCGTGGTTTTACAATTATCAACTTCAAAAAGTTTCATTCGCATAAAAACACTTAGACAAGCCTTGAACAGAAAAGTTGGACTTTGATCCCTCTCGTCAGGGAGCAATATTAACTTTTCTGAATGAGAGGTGTGAAAAATACATTTATTTTTCTTTAACTTGCTTTATGTAATACACGTTACGTAAAGTTTTACCAAAACTTATTATACATATACACCGTGGAAACGAGTTATGCGTTTTTTTTTTACCAAAGATTAAGTGCCTATTTGGTAAAAAAAAGTAATATAAACATTGCTGGATAAAGCCTAATTTTCGAGGTATTAAATTGTAAGTAAGTAAGTAAGTAATGCTTTATTTTACAAATATAAAGAAACAGATACAATTCACAAAATAATACAAATAACAATAATAAATGCACAAAGGCGAACTTAACTTAATTGTTTCAGTATTTCACAAGTTGATAAATCTCAAGGTTAACAAGTCTTTGTAATGTGACGTAATCACACGCACGCACACACACGCAATATGGGTCTAATAACAAACTTACCTGACATCTGCCATTATTTTGAATACTCGAAAAAACTTTTTATTAAAAGTTAAGTTTCAACACCAAAAAGTTCTTTGTACTTTTTTACCACTTTTTCTTGTTGAAAACGTACTGGCCGTAAATCAGATTTAAAATGTCACTAGAAATTACAAAAAAATTATAAACGATTGTCACCTAAGTCAAGTTGAATAGCGCTACTCGTTTCTAAGGTTTCGTTCACAAGAAAGTACCATCGTTTATTGATTTTTTTGTTAGAGAAATTAAGAAAGTTAATGTGACAGTTTTGGACTTATGTTGATTTGATATAACATTATTTACTCGTAATACCACCAGGAATCCATAGTTGACATTTTTCGCATAACTCGTTCCCACGGTGTATAAATACAACAACATCAAACAGTCGTATTATTATATAGAATAAGTAGTTACTTAACATCAACTTCTTGAATTAGAATAAGGGCCAAGCCACAACACAACGCTCAAATTTAATTCGAGGACCGTACGTAGTATATTATTTTTATATTATTCTTTAATTATTGCTTTAATAAATTTTATAAATTCAACAGCATACACGTTGATATATATTATTTTTGCTCCGTTTGATTTATTGTACTCGAATCATAATAAAATATCTAAATTTAATCCATGTTTTTTTTTTTTTACTTTTTAATTCTTTACAATATAGTACAAGCCTAATTCTACTTAGTGTTATTTTTTCCGTACTTATATTTATTTTTAACTTTTTGGTATTATGTAATAATCAAATAATTGTTTTATATTTAACCGACTCAAAGCAAAATTCCAGCTCCATCGAACACTGGGAAGTGGGTCAAATTTAAATTGCAATTTAATTGCAAGGTGACGTGTGAAAATCTTGTAATAAATACGATGCGTCCTAGAATTTTACTATTTATTCGATATCGCAAAGCAATGTTGTGGCTTTAGGGTGCGACACGCAGGTGGTATACGCAGTGACGTGTCGTATGCGTCACGTTTTCTCACCGTTTCTTTATACATTTTGTTGCGATTCCGTAACGTCACCGTTTTTTAAGCGGCGGTGTGGTCGCAACTTTACCTAATATTGCGCTGCCAATCGCTACTTAAATTTATCGACACATATTATGTTAAGGTAACATCACTAAGTTTTTCATCGGCGAGAAGTCGGATTTATCGCTTGACCGATCCGAAATTCTGACGGGTGAGCGGACTCGGTGTTGGTAAACGAATCTGACAACAATATTATGATAAAATGTAAGAATTTCATGTTCAAATGTAATTAAATAGCAATAATACGATAATAATACGATAACAATTTTCTTACATGTGAAATGTAACACCATCTTTTTGCAAGCTTGATGTCCCAGATCTCTTTTTACAGCAGAAAACTGAACAATTCGGCATTTTCAGCACAGCTGCGTTCACCCTCGCGTCTCGATTCGGTCTAGTTTGAAATCCGAGCGCGCCTAGTTTTATAAAATGTGTATGCCCACTTGGGCTTGTACTTTGGCAGAGGGGAATGCAGCGAATGCCGACTCCCTTCCGTAGGAAGCCCGCGTTGCTTTAAGGGGTGATAAGATATAGGACTTTCTTGGTTGACTTATGTCTTTTGATTATTCTTTAGCCATGATAAAGGAGGTATTTGGCAGGAGTTTTAACTTAATCTCACTTTTCTATTTTGGATATTTATAAATTTAAGGCTTCATAAGTATAAATCTAACATTGAATTTGCAGCTGTACCTGTACCGACTACGACATGCTAGGAAACAAATTACTGTCAGACCTTTGCGAAAAAAAATAACCAAGTACCAATTTATTATAAAAACAATTACATGCACGTGATATGGTGTTACGTGTTACTTACTCAAGGTTGTATAGTTATGAATCACCATCACAAGAGGCTCAGTACCTTGTGGTACCTACAACCTTGTCGCATTTAAGTTTTCCCAAAGAGTAGGAAGCTGCGAAATATGGCACTTATAACTTACGTAGCTACTACTTGTATGTTCAAGAAGGTGAGGTACTTGCATACGGTTGGTGTAATTAGCGTCGATTAGAGAACAATAGAATGGATGTATAACAACTCGTATATGGCGTGGGTAATCGGTAGTTATTTTGTTTACGGTTGACATTGAGAAAAACGTAGTCATTTGAGATACAATGTGAATCAAGAAGGCATATAGGAGACGAGATATAATGAATGAATTATGCGACACGGTAGTGGGATTTCACGTTTATGTCACGATTTTTATGGAATAAATAAATTATAATAGCTACTGCTCGTGGTTTTGCCCCCGTTCCAGTTTTTCTTTTTTTCAATATTTTCTCACCGTTTAAACCTTCTCTGGACTTCTACAAAATATTTCAAAATCAAAATTAGCCAAAACGGTCAATCCATTATGGAATTTTAGCAAGAAAAACGACCAGCAATTTATTCTTACTTATATAGGTATACGAGAAGATAGATCCGCTATGCAGTGCTTAAAATTTCCTACTGAAAGTATTGAATGCAGGGATTGCAGAGACAAGTTCAAACTGATTAAGCAATCCGCTCAAGTGATCTATCGATTAATTAATTGTTAATTCTAATACCAAGCCTATTGGTCCATCAAGGGTAAACACAACTAGATGAGTCAGGACCTTGAATAGGCAGATAGGTACCTACTTAAAGGCCACAAGGAATCCTCAAGCAAGGTCTCCACACTTCATAATTTGAACTGTTTACCGTTTCGACAGATATTTGTTAGACGCTCGCTTATAAGAGTAGAAATAAATAGAGGGCACCAACTTCTATGTAACTCGCATGTTTTTGATGTAAAATGCTTGAGGCTAGCAAATATTTTCCCTATGGAGGTGTTTAGTTTTCTTTTATTGTTTTTTTTTTAACTTTTCTAAGAGTGAGTCAACTTCTGTTAACAATAGAACAGTCATGTTGAATAAGGGTGCGTCCACACCGCCGCTTAAAAAACGATGACGTTACGGAATCGCAACAAACTGTATGAAGAAACGGTGAGAAAACGTGACGCATACGACACGTAACTGCGTATACGTACGCGGCGGTTTATTCACACCCCTGACTTCTTGCAATTCACAGAGTTAATAATCTGCTTAGAGATGTCACGCATCTTAAAACGTCTTATTCAGATTATTATTCAACTGCAGCTATTTTCGTCGAGGATAATAAATATTATACAGCTGCTTATGAGTACAATGTGGCCTTTAAAACTGCGAGAAACAGTAAAGTTAGCGAATCTACCCAAGGTATCCTAATTACTAACTGTAAGTAGTTAAATAGGTAGGTAGAAAACTCACCAGTTTGTGAGAAACAATAGTAGTACCTACCAGGTGATTTCAGTCAGACATAGCCCATTAAGTAGGTACCTATTATTTATGACCTAAGTATATAGAATCCTGAAAACGGAACAAGTCATTGCAGCTCAGCCATTATCGTGTCATTTCTTTAAAAAAAATGAAGGGAATATTAATAAAATATTAATAAAATGCTTAAATAGGGTCAAGGTACCTAATTTCACGTTGACAAAGAATATCCGATCCACATGAGTGTTGAGTGCAAAAAAATGTACATAACTAACGAGTAAACAATCGGAACACAAATAAAACCAAGCTCCACGGTTTAAAGGTAGATACGTATCGTAGTCGTAGGCGTCATTTCTCACCGTACATACAATTTTGTTGCGTAAACGCATCGTCAACATCTGTTAAGAGTGATCGAACCTTAACACGAGTCCTGAGGCCTTAGCACGGTAAAATGTAGACAAATATATGTCTGTGGATAAAATATTTTGTCACGACATATTTTACCGTGCTAGCCAGGCTGGCCTTATCATGACGTACGTTTTAGCTATCATTTTGACACTTCTAGTACCTATGGATCTGACAGCGATAGATCCAACTTTGGTTCAGAATTGAATCGCCTTAGGACGTCACGGTAAGGCCCCTATACCAAACCACCGTAGCTCTTAACAATAACACTTACTGTACTTCGTCTGCTTCTTGCAAGCAGACTTGGACGACGTGAGGTACGGGTAGGTGGCGCCAGTGTTGGCATCGCAGTTGGACAGCTGAAGCAGGTAGGAGTTGTCGTTGCGGCCGGCCAGGAATGGGTCCGCGCAGTTGTGGTTCAGGTCCGAGGAACACGACCAGCAGCGGACTGATTCACCTGGAAGATTTAAAGACAATATTTGTAGGTTGAATTTAATTTTTGTTATCATCAGCCTATATTCGTCCACTGCTGGACATAGGCCTCTCCCATGGCACGCAACTGAGCATCATCCAGCTCATCCAGCTTTGCCAGCCGCCTTGCGAAGATCCTCGCTCCACCGAGCGTCGACTGCTTTATGTCATTGGTGTTCAAAGGTGTTGATTTGTTTGGAGTGATGAGTTACGTTTGACCATAGGTTTGACGCTGACTGGCTACTACCTGTCTACGTAAATTCCTGGATTAGCTATTTCGATGTTATTTTAAGTTCAAATCATGATACTTATTGAGAGGCATATTATGTTACGCCGCAAACAACACTTTTTTGCGATGTTATTTTGCAGACTCATACCAAAGACGGAGTTTGGGAACAGAAAACTTTAAACTACGCCGTGCCGTGTTCGTACCCACAGCACGCACACAAATACAACCAAATGTATACGCACACGCGTACACAACACGGCGATGCCTCACTTTGCAGTTCGCAAAATCTCGATTGTTTGGGTACCTAAATAGGTCGGAGGTCATAATGTAAGGCGAACTGAGGTCAATTAAACAAACAAATTTGCACATAGGCTTTATCAAATGTTGATTTAGTTTAGTGTGTCTAAATGAATATACTGTTATCATTGTTACATAAACGGATAACTCACGTATAAAAGTCGAGTAATGCTCGACAGGCTTCGGACTAATTGGTAGGTCGTTTCCACAAATTCTAACGTCACCTCATTATGCTTGCATTGTGTCAATGAAATATTATGTATAAGTACCAAAGAAAACACGCTTGTAAAACATAACCCTCTTTCTGATGCAGTTGGGTAAAAATGCATTCCATGTTCATTTGAACACATAATTTAAGTGAACAGTTTATATCAGGCAAATTACCATACAAAAGCTTAATCTGACTCAAATACTGTCAACTTGTGGTACTTGGGCACTTTGTAAGAACGGTAATAGCAGTTATTATGGTAACAATGGGAAACATTTTCCATTCAAACTGTTTTTATCGATGTACTAGGTACGAACGGAAAATAATGAATTGATGTTTTTTAACTAGATTCCAAGATGTTATCGCGTTTGTGGACTGAGCACCGTTAAATAAAGGTAACAGCTGAATACAAAAATATGATCATGTTTCTTACGTTTTTGCGCCTAATTCTGTTATAATTAAAGTGCAAAATTGTATACATGGGTTGTACTCTACTGTACTTATTGTGTGACTAAAGTGAATGACGTAGTGTGTTTATAGTCGTATTTAGTAGTATATGTACCTATTGTATGTATAAGTATAACTTTTTATCACTACATAGTATAAAACAAAGTCGCTTTCCACTGTCTGTCTGTCTGTCCGTATGCTTTAGATCCTTAAAACTACGTTTTTTAATAGATAGAGTGATTCAAGAGGAAGGTTTATAATATGTATACCTATAATTCTACGCAGTAGAAGTCGCGGGTAGAAGCTAGTCGTACATAAAACACATGAAAATGTTGAATACAGGCCAAAAAAAATGCACAAAGGCGAACTTATCCCTAAAAGGGACGATAACCTCCTTATTCATGAAAAGTTACAAACTGTAATCGAAAAAGAAAACGTATGTCACGTTTGTGTCTTTTTAAGGCAAATGACAATGCGACAGATTTTAAGAACGAATTTTAAGTCAAGCGTTTATGAAGAAGGGTGTAGATATGTCATTTATTGATAGAGTCCAGTTTTCAGGACTACAATTAAGAAATAACTAGGTGGTACCTACTCATTCAAACCAATAACATAAATATTAATTTCAAAATGTTGTAAGTATCGATGGTTTTTTTGTTTTTAAACCGTCAATTAAACATTAAGGTTAAGGCCCACTTGCACAGTCCAGAATTAAAAAATTAAATCGCTAACTGGGTGTTAGGTTTGACAGTTCCATACATTTTGACACTAATTAGCCCCGGGTTAGCATCTAACACGAGGTTAAGTCATTAACCCTGGTCCGTGCAAGTGGCCCTAAGTGCACCAACAGTTCTTCGCTGGCTTTTACCGAAGCTAAATTTTGATGACATGAAAATTAAAAAAAAATGATCAAAAAAAGAACCCCCCAATACTGTTACTAACAAACATGGCCAGTTGCCGTCAACCTTCGGCACAACAATAAAAACTTATTAAAAGTACCGCAAGGCCCTTGCATTCAAAAGGTTTTTACTGACAGCAATCCGTCACGGAACCTAGGAAATGACAATGACTTCTGACGTGAGTCCGGTCAAGCATGTAATTTTTCATATCAATGAATTTTCGGCAAAAAGCAAATCGTGATTTTTACGGATAAATATTTGAAGGTGAGCTAAGTTAAGACGATAGATAGACTCAGACCACAAAAAGTAGAAAACGGATGCAAGAATAAAGGATGTTATCAAGTTTACGTCAAAAGTATGACAATTGCGAAAATAATGGTTTCATCATTTTACTACTTTGCCATCAGTCAACATAACTTTCCTTTTCTACCTTGGTTACTCTATAAAAAGATAGTGATAATATTAAAATTTAATTCCCTTGTAGAATTCCTTATTCAGCGGAAATTTGGCAAAATTCGCCTTCATATATCGTTTACTTACAAAGGGAACCTCTATGTAAACTTCCAGATTCTCCAGGGGTTCGGCTGTCATTTAATTATCTAAGATAAATGAAATGATACTATTAACATTACGAAAACTTTTTTACCACATACAACCTTTTTATACCTTGCCATGATCTGATCATAAATCTAACTAATATTATAAATGCGAAAGTATGGATGGATGGATGGATGTTTGTTTGTTACTCAATCACGCCAGAACGGCCCAACGAATCGGGATGAAATTCAGCACATAGATAGAGAAAAGTCTGGAATAGCACATATCCCGGAAAATTCCTGCGGGATAGCGATAAACGAATTCTTTGCAGACGAAGTCGTTGGCCACAGCTAGTAGATATTATAAGTGCATAGAAATTGATTAGGTACTTAGATACTGCTCAAATAGTTCTATCGACCTAAACCTGATCGTAAAAGTTGCATCTAAATGAAATTACAATAAGTAAAGTAATTCCCTTCCCTTTAATGACTAGGTATTTTATTCGTCATGGTTCATTAAATCTTAAGTGAGAAGGAACCCACTTCAGTCACGTGGAGTTACGCAAGCAGGTACCTAGGTAATGGAAATCATGACTCATATAGTTGCAGTTAATTGCTTTCATACAGGGCTAACATTCTTATACAACCGTTTTGACTGAATAAAATTCAAACGTAATTTCGCACACAAATTCCGAAAACTCAGAGGTGCGAGCCCGGGATCTGAACCCACGATCCTTTGCGTGAGAGGTCTCCAGTCAAACCACTAGGCTACCACGGCTTTTTTTCTCTGACTGAAGTATGATAACTGTTAATTATTTGTAAAAGGCAAGGTGAAGAAATAACAGTTGCTAGAGGACCAAAGGACGTATGCGATCCATCCAGAGAACCGATTTATAAAATCGTTAAAACTATGTTAAGGGAAAGGAAAGATAATTAAACATCACTGCACTAAGTTATCTTTAAATTTTAAAAATAGATTTGATAATGACTAACTCTATACATGTGTCATTATCTCGAACAGATCTTTTCTAGACTAATCTTCTATATATATAAAAGGCAAAGTCCTGACTCACTCATTGACTCATCAACGCCCAGGCCAAACCCTTGAACCTAGAAAGCTGTAATTTTGCACAGAGGTTCCTTTAATAATGTGTACACGAGATAAGAACGGATTTTTCGAAATTCTACTTCTAAGGGGGTGAAAAAGGGGGGCAAAGTTTGTATGGGGCGACGTGATTCCTTGGTCCGATCTACTTCAAATTTTGCATAAACATTCTTTAACAAAATTGATGGAATACGTGTTTCGTATTTTCTTGATATTCATCCACTAATGGGGTTTTAAAGGGGTATAAAGTTATTTTGGGGGCGATTTGCTTCGAAGTTGATATCAATACTCCTTAGTGCTTATGATTAAAAATAAATTTTATTTTGACACAGTCATGTTTGAAATCTCAATCCATTGACGTAATATTTTTAAACAGGACCGAGTAGGTACTCGCAACTGAAAAACGGGCCGACCGAGATAGTATGGAGGCGCGTGTACCTTTCTAATAGGACTGACAATAAAAGTTTTTTTTTATCATTACACAATATAAAACAAATTCGCGTTCCGCTGTGTCTCTGTCCCTATGTATGCTTGATCTTTAAAACTAAGCAACGGATGTTGATGCGGTTTTTTTAGGTAGATAAAATGATTCAAGAAGATATTTTCTGAGGATACTTAGAATCGATTACAGAACACGTGTATATTTGCGAGCGCATCACGTGAAAACGGCTGAACGGATTTTGATACAAGCTATACTAATCTGTTGAGAAAATCACTGGCCAGGTTATAGGCTACTTTTTATCCCGGAAAATTGCATAGTTCCCGCGGGATAGCGATGAATATGTCAAAAATCGCAGCTGCCTAGAGTCACAACGTAAATAAATATTTCTGTAGTATCATAGACGTACACTACGGAGGGCTTTTTAAATTCCCACGGGATAGGGAATAAATGTGGTTTATAAGTCCATTGAGAAGAGAGCCTGTCTCCATAACTAGAGTCATGAAATTTGGCACACAAGTAGGGAATCATTATTGCTGAAATTCGATTTCAAGACTTTTCAAAATTCCCACGGGATAGGGAGAAAAAAGGATTTATATTATTACTTTCAAATGTTCTTATCTCCTTAAATATTAGGTCTTACTAGAATCTTTAATTTGGCATAAGAGTAATAGATGATTATGATATCTGAAAACTTATTTCAGGAATTTGCGAATTTCCTGTGGGATAAGAAAAAATAGTAACTTTACTGACTTGCTAATATAGTTCATTGGTATTTGGCAGACATTCCTTGACGATCAAAGAGGTGCACTACAAAGAGATTTTCCAATTATCCCACGGGATAAAATGACCGTATAGAAAATATAAACTTTGTATTTAGTAGACTACATGTTCTTTGACGATCACGTAGGTGTCATAAGTTAGATTTTTCGAATTTTCCACAGAACAAAAGGATGGGATAAGATATAATGGAAGCGGGTCCATACAAGAAACTGGTTTATTTCGTTGAGGTAGGTAGGTAATACGAAATCCTCCATGCTAAAGTATGACTTCCATTTGACTGTTTTCGTACATTTTCGATGGGAGAGAGGAAAAAGTTTTAGCGCGAATTATGACTCTGCGCGGACGAAGTCGCGGGCAAAAGCTAGTTATATTATAATTATGAAGACATTGTGAGGTTTTAATAGTGTAGCTGACGTTCCTAATGTTTATCACAGGATGCAACTTTATGTTTATATTGTTTCACGTTGCAAGATTGCTATCGGAACATCAAGATACTTATTATTGTCTTGGTTTTCTTCGGTTTTATAAGACAATTTATGTAAAAAAGCCAACAATTGGAAGTGAGTGAAAAGATAGATTAGAACCAAAGAAAATTAATTAAATTAATAAGCTTTTGGTCTTCCGAATCCATGTAACTTAAAATCTGTGTAAGTTTGTGTAATTTTACTTCAGTTGCTAATAGCTAATATATATAGTAGGTAACTGATAATATTTGTTTATTTAATTCGAACCCCTTTAATTAAGCTTAGCGCGTTTTTCCATCTTTCTTTCTTGACCTCCAGCTTTCCTTTTCTGCTATTGCAAAGTCTTTTCTTTGCTGGTTCTTTCCGTGTTGTAACATTTAGCGGTCTCGTAAATAAAAGCTTTATCTAAAATTTTATTGTTTCCGTCTTACAACACACAAATTTACTTAAGTACATCACTTTTTTTACCAGAAATAAAGGATTTTTTGAAATACTTGTAATAAGACATGGCGCAGCATGCAAGCAAGCGATGTTGATTGCATTGACCGATTTAACTAAGTCCTTTTCTGTTCAAATGTTTGCAAAGGTTATGAGACAGAAATATCTACTTCTTTTTACCTAGCGGCTGTGCTATAATTTGCTGAAACTTTATGGCATACAAGAGCACGAAATAAAAAAGTTTCACAGTAGACCAAGGTTTACATATTTCAAAATCCACTTTGATTAATAAGAAAAACCGAGCGACTCAGTTTAATTTAAAAGGCTTAATTGAAAAAGTTTCGAATACTTTATAAAGTTATTGAAGAAGGCACCCATAAGGACCACGACATAAAAATAAAGAAATTAGAAATTGAAGATGTTATTCTAAGTGTAGTGGCACAATTTAGCGATGGTCCGCTGTGCTCACACGCCGAAATTAAATATTCGAATTTCGAATCGTGCTGTGACAGCCACATTGATTGTATTAAATAGGAGAGTGAGGGGGATGGTATTATACGAAACCCCTGGTCAAAACAATTGCTCGTCCGAAGAAGACCTCCGTATATAAAATAAACAACAAACTAAAGAACTTTACAAGTTTGTGTCGATCCTAAAGCAACATCATTAAGTCGCTTTATCGCTGCATATTTGAACTATTTTGAACACGCCTCAGGTGCTAAATCTCTGTCAGAACGTATAGCACGATGCTTTTATGGCATGGTACTGTTCCCCCCGTGACCTGCATAAATGAGGTCACCAGGTCACAATAGTCATTCAATTTCCTTACCTGTCCTTTGTGTTTTTTGACAGCAGCGCACCGTTTCCCAATACAAGACAAAATGTAAATACAGTTTAACATTAAAGGACTATTTGGAAAAATAACAATAACATAGGTACGCCTGTATAACGTAAAGCTGCTCTACATAACGTCTATTAGATATATTTAAACCAGGAAAACTTATAGCTACATGGTTATAGCAATTTTCCTTATTATTTTACGTTCTAGAAGTTATTAGAATCATGATTAAAGAAACTTTTTGTAGTAACTGGTTTGCGAATGTAAACACGTTTTAAAAAAATGAAGGCAACACAAACACCATTAAATTTGATGTACCTTTACAAAATAGCCCTAATACTGATGAACTCATGCAAACTAGATAATTATAGGTTGACATTGACATGGCTCTGGTTACGTTGGAAATATTTTAGAAGAAGGGATTTTGTAAGTCTTTACGCAACTTGTACAATTTTTCTCAATCCCAGTGTAAAGATCCCGCTTGACCTTTACGTTGTTGTGACAAATAAACGATGCAATAACACCGGTTTAAGGCAGTTGCCAGTAGGTATTTGAATCGATGGAATCTTAATCATTTGATCACGCTCTGTTGGTTCAGCTTCATTTTTTAGCACAACAATGCACTTATGTGTACTATTGTGTTTCTTGCTTGTACAGTGTACACTTACTTATCAAGTGCAGTGGTGAATGTTTATTTAAGATAATATGAAGGAATATTCACAACTATAAGGTGATCACGACTTTCAAAGTATCTTAGGTTCTAAGTAGCTATAACAACAAAGAAAAGTTTGAAGTTAATAGACAACTAGTAATTACTTATTGTCATAAAAATTACGAGTATTTCCACGGAATCTTAATGGTGTTCACGTTGATTTCGCTGTTGCCAATATGTTCACCAAATAAAGTATAGAGTATTGTATCAAACCGAACCATTAATCACTGACAATCATTATTTACAAAAATGGGAACAATCGGTACTACCTATTTTGTAGTACGGGCACTGTTGGCAGCAAAGCGGGTTTGTTCGAATTCTGGAAACAGCCAGAAATACTGACGGAGTATAATCGATGAGATCAGCTACTTAAGCTATTATTATAACAATCTGTCACCTTAAGCCAAATAACCATTATCGGCGTAAAGTTTGTTGCCGTTGTTCTTGTCGGGAAAAACATTTTGAAGACACTTGCTTAGGTAGGTTACCGTCTGAATTACTACTTACAATAACAAAATATGAATCAGATTTTGTTAAAAAAAAATCTTTAATAGGTACTCTTTTTGTTTACCGTGAAACAGCAGTGATATTTATATTATAACTCAAGCGCAGCGCTGTACAAAATTAAAACCGTTGACAGCCCTAGAAATAATGACAATATTATGAGCGAGGGGAAGCTTCGGCCTTTTTACATCAATTATGTAACGAGATACAAAGTAGCAATTCGTCCCCTTCCGGTGCTCAAGACTTAATAGAATCTAATTCCTTATTCAAATCAAATCACAGCCGTTTATGGCTTTGAAAGATGTTGTTTCCATTTTAAACGCAATTATTTTTATTTATTTTCTTGTTCATTCCAACGCAATCTGTTTAATGAAAGCTTGATGATAGATTAAGTGCATGTTCCATTTATTACTTAAATAGATTGAAATTTGCTAATGTAGGTATACTCGATGGATGATAATAAACCGAACTTTGGGGCTTATATTTTTTATAACTATAATAGCATAGGTAGGTTGTATACGTTCACGTTGCTTTATTTGTTTCTTTTTATCAATTTGTTATTTACATTTTTTCCAAGGACGACATAACTATACACGAAGTTCGACTAAGATTTAAATAAATGTATAACCTGTTGTTATTTAGGTTTTTATAATATCACATCACAAGAGATATTGGAAGGGTATTCTTTACTAAATTTTTCCATAATCTTCTCTACTGAGGGCTGTGTTGTCTGTGGGCTGATGTCTTGAGTTGCCCAAACAACTGCTTAACCAGAGTGTAAGGCAGCAGTAGGGGAGAGTGGGTAGGATTCGTACACATTTTTTTGTAAGCCACATAAAAAAATAACTGTTTACAATTTCATAATAAATTCAGTGCTGCTATATACCTTACTTATCTAGCTTTCATAATAATTAAGTGTCTTTTGGATATTAAGCAGCATGGCGATGATACGGTGATTTTTCTCAAAAATGGGAAACGTACGAAACTGCCCCACACGTGGGGTAGTTTCGTACATGCTGTAGGGTACATTCGTACATAGTAGGGAACCTTCGTACAATCAAAGAAAAAACCATTTATTCAATGTAATATTATCATTTCTTGAGGTCAAATTTAACACTCACACACACATTTAATTTTTTTTTTAGCGAAAGAGGTATGTCAGGATCGTAGCAAGTGGAACAAAGTAGTCTCTGCCTACCCCTGTGGGAAAGAGGCGTGACGATATGTATGTATGTATGTATGTAAATTTAACACTAAATCAGCCATTATGTGGTAACAATTAACGATTATTATGTTTTAAGTACTTGAGTACTAATAATAACTACTTATTTGTAGTAACAAAAAACTCGTGATTAATTTTTCTCTTATTAATAGATAAATAATTAATCAAAATTATAAATTGTACCGTTACAGTAACAAGTCTTAGTTTTAGGTAATAATAGATGCAATCGACATTAATACTAATAATAATATAGCCCTTTTATTTCAAATTCGCTAAAATTTCAGTACAATATAGTCTTTTTTTTATTTTATTTTTATAAATTACTTATCGCTTAATTCGGCGTGCCTCATGGCATAGGCCTACTCCGTTTATTGGAGGGTTTAGGCTATATAGTTCCCTACGCGGGCCCAGTGCGACATTATATACAGGGTGTATCAGATACTCCCTAACAATAATCAACTGGGGTATATAACCATAGCTACAGAAGCTAAACAAAATATTTTTAAAAAAATTGGAGTATTTTTTTTATATTGTCTATAGGAATGGTAGTATTAACTGTAATCATTCCTATAGAAAACAAAAAAAAATTGACTCCAATTATTTTTTAAATCTTTTTTTTAGCTTCTATAGCTATGGTTATATACCCCAGTTGATTATTGTTAGTGGCTATCTGATACACCCTGTATATCCGACATTATATACGCTTAGGGCCATATTCAGCGGAACACGCAGGGTCAACAAGAGAGTTATAGTTAGTTAGTTAGTTATAAGAGGTAAACGAAGATGCAAGTCAGCTATAGAAGATATCTTTTATAGCTGACTTGCATCTTCGTTTACCTCTTCCGATCTTGTCCCTTTTTTACATATACCTACTCGCGGCATAATGGTTCTGAAATAATAATAATAATATTCATGGAATAAGATCTTTTTAGTTACGCAGTTCAAAGTGGGGAGCATTCGTACTGTACGAATCTGCCCCACTGACAACTGTACGAAGGTAACCCAACCCAACAAATTATCAAATAAATTTGAAATAAAATTAACCGTTCTAGATATCCCAAAATGGCTGTTTACATATAATACCTCGATATCAAATCATAAACTATATTGATCAGTTTATCTAATTCGAGCAAAACTTATAAGATTTAAACGTGTTTCAAGGTGAATACAAAATCAGTTTTCCTGGAGCGAAAACATGAATGAACTTGTCGTGTCGAAGCCGGCGGCCGCACTGTTGCGCCGCCCCGCGGGTAGCATATGCGCATGAGTGGGAGTTACCCACACAAACGTGAACACGCCACTGTATTCAATAGCGGAGATATCACCACTGTACGAATGCTCCCGGTGTACGAATCCTACCCACTCTCCCCTACTTGTTTTTTTTTAACTAAACCTTCTATGTACTTGGATCCTAGCAAACAGTGGCGTAACTATAGGGTGGCAGGGCTGGCAAAATGCCAGGGGCCCCCAGCTCTACGGGGCCCCGAACTGGCTTGACCTTGAGCACAGAAGAGAAGATGATGCACTTCTTTATAGTGAGGAAGGGCCCCATCATCTGATAAATTTACCGCGGGCCCCTGACGTTGTAGTTACGCCACTGCTAGCAAAACCTACATTGCAATATCCTAGTTTCTGCAATTGTACCGTTCTCGCTTCTGCTACTTCTCATACTGCCATTTTGTTCCAGATAGGTACGTTTTCTTTCCGCATCTTTTTTACTTTTGGCTAACCTCTGGTTGGTTTGTTGGCATCGCCCATGTTTCACTTAATAATATAATCTGTGAACTACTCCCATGCGTGTAATTAAGCAATAAAGGTTCACTTTGGGAGCAAGCCATCTGGTTTGTAAGTAGCTTTGCCTTTAATGGATGACACATGCGCGATAGAACGTGTATCGTTATGTGTAAGGGGTTCCTGTCCTGGGTCATAACCGTTTTAATTATATGTCAAGAGGTCACGGCTCTGTCTATGATCCACTTGCGGCTGAGGATTGAACTGTCGTTGACTGGGACGGTGACTAATTCCTTAAATAAAGACGGTACAAAAATAACGAAGCATTGACACTTTTGTCATTTGTGACGATAACAAGTGACAACATCATCATTTGACCTGACTGATCTATCAACGAGTAACTTGAACTGCAAAACCTAGAAAGCCGAAATTTCAACTGAATCTACTGATCTACTGTTGCTCATGTATTGTAAACGCATGCCTACACTAAGATTCATTTTTAATGTCATGTATGAACATCCCTATTATTTAATTTAGTTAGTACTTATTATGGGAACTAAAAAACAATTCACACGAACTAATTGACAGTTAAATTATATGTAAGAGACACACTTGACACATCTACGAGTAGGTATGTCTAAAATAATACAATGTGTTGCGTCTTCTGTTTAGGGGTGCGTGTCGGGTTACCTCCACGTGCGGTCAGGAGCTGCTGTTCGTTTCTGGATCCGTCCGGGGGAAGAGCAGTGCTTGGTCCGGTGCACCCTGGGCAACGGCTAATAATTTCCTGGCAGTATCTGAGGGATATCATTGACCGTTGGCTAAGAGCCCGACAGGGGGGGAGGGGGGTCTTTGACCATATTACCGTACAACGTTGCCGACATTTTGTTGATTTTGTCACAAGATTTTATAATAAAATTTTACCCTGACATTGGCGAAGTTGTCGTCGCTATAACGACTTGTAACGCCACAAATAAAAGAAGCAGAAGTCTTCTGTTTAAAGTTGTTTTAGTTATTGCTTTATCATCAGTAGACAATCTTTTGCGAATTGTCATTCGTTAATCATAAAATTTATCGCCATGTTGGCTCGCTTTACAAAATTATCTGTAAATATCTGTGGTGATTTTGGTTTTGTTATAAAAATTCCCACCAAGTGTCGCGTATTCACTTATTCCGCGATAAAAAGAGGGAAATAGCTTGAAAGCGTTCGTTATCGTTAATAAATATAAATAAATGGTGTGATTCGCCACCATTCATTCATTCATTCAAGTCACAATGGGTGTTAACGCCGCTCAGCGGGGTCGTAGCTTTTTTATTGGATTTCATTCAAATTATGCGGGTCACTAGACGTCGGTCGTATCGTTCGATCAGTGATAAATTATCTGCTTTATGGTCTCAGTAATTATATTTTATTTGTATAAGTAATGAGGAGGTCGCATCAATCGCATGTCCTAGACCTAATTGCGAACATCGCTTCATACTCCGTTAACGGCATGTCTGTTTTGCGGTAATAAAAGAGCCATTGATATCTGGAACTACAGGTATCAGGAACTTTAAAGTGGTGAAACAGGCCTTGAGTATAATAAAAGTCTTTAAGGGTGCGACCAAACCGCCGCGTAAATGCAGTGACGTGTCGTATGCGTCACGTTTTCTCACCGTTTCTTCATACATTTTGTTGCGATTCCGTACCGTCACCGTTTTTTAAGCGGCGGTGTGGTTGCACCCTAAGTACAACGTAAATTTTAACTACCAGCTTTAATTGAGTATATGACTTGGACAAAGTTATGTTTAGAAAGTGTTGTTCGGTCGCCGTCTCCTTAAATAATACACTACGAAGAATTTTCTTATCTTATCTCTAAAATAATGGCTAGTGCAAGTTGTTCCGATTTAGGTCAAAGAACTGAAGGATCTGTTAGCTATTTGTACCTACCTATAACATAGAATACATACATACATACATACATAAATCACGGCTTTATCTCTTACGGGGTAGACAGAACCTAAAGTAGCTAGGTCACGTTTAGCAGGATTACCTGTAACTAGTGTCCGACCGAAACATGTTTATTTTGCAGAAACTGAACCGAAATCGAAGGTTTGGTTTTGATTATAGTTTCGGCCGAAACCTGAAACCACACCCGCACTTTTTTTAAATGTACCTAATTACAACATTTCAAACTTTCCAGATATATTAGTAAAATGAAACATGTTGCCGGTCCAATCCAATACTACAAGGTTCTATGTTTCACTTTTCTCGGATTGAATTTTTTACATTGTCATTGTGACACTGGGTCTAAATTAAACTACCTACCCTAAAAGTGCAAATGTAACAATAACTGCAATACTGAGGCAGCGAAAGCACGATGTTACAAGTTTCGGCGCAGCCAAAAGGTTCGGTTAGTTTTTAGCCGAAACCGAACCTCAGACCGAAACACGATTTTTAGGCCGAAATCGGCCGAAACCGAAACCGAAACTTTGGTCGGACACTACCTGTAACATTACAAACATTATGCAAGAACATGTCATCCGTTTACTAATCTGTCATTAAATGATTATGTTCCGATTACTAGTGGGCTTTAATGATCGATTACAACATCATATGTATTTTAAGTAACTCCATGAAAAATAATCAAGGTACCGGTTCTCCGGAAGCTGTGGCTGTAACCTTTATTCTTGTCTCAGTTAAATCGTATATAAATAAACATTTTACTGCAGTGCTTTTATTAGAACAGCAGGTTTATTCTGAGATTTAAACTCATCAGTAAAACTGAAGCGTAAACGTGGACACACTTGTAACGGTACAATGTCTCTTTTTTTCTTCACGAATTCTGAGGGTTCATTGATAAGTTTTCTGTCTCAACAATCGTCTCGATCGCGTTCGAGATGAAAATGTCAATGTCAAATGTGAAGTCTGTTAACGATACGTGCCGGCAGGGCGCTATTATTTTGGCAAGCAAAATCTAGACATTCTTGTGACAAAAACTTACAATAAAGGCTTTAAATAGGCAAAAAATACCATCGGACAGCGTCTATTCTTTTTTGATGAAACTCGATATTTCATTGAAGTGTGTTCGAGTTCGAGTTTAAGTACTTACATAATGTTTGAATTGTTATGATACAAATATTCTGTTGTTAGTGCAGCTGATATAAAGTTATTTGGAGTTAGTAGCACTTGCAATTTCCAACCCACGCGAGGTGATACTGCGTTATTAATACCGTCTTCAACGCAATTCAAAGTTTTTGATAACTCTTGTGACTATTGCAAAGTAAAATCAAAGCATAAAAGATTTGTAGATATGGTCCTGGGTCGCTTTATATTAGCTTTTACCCATTGTATCTTCTTTTAGAGAAAGTATATTTATCACTGTTAACATCTGATTTAGACAATGTAGTTTGTTTGTTATAAGACTGTTTTAACCGCATATTGAATCGAAGAGGGAACATTAGAAAGTGAACTATGAATCAAAGTCACGGAAGTTACACAAGCAAGCAAGCAATTAAAAAGCTATCTTTGAATTCTATCCACGACGCGTGTGTCACTAGAAATAAATTGAGCCAAAATAGTTGCAAAGCTTAGCTAGATCAAGAAACTAGGTCATTTCTATACAAATAGAAACATTCCTATTGTTTTTTTTTAAGAAATTTTGAATAACATCAGCGATTAGTTTCTCATTTTTCTGGGTAATTTTTTATAGCGGTAATTAATTAGGTATTTAACTGACAGATTATTAGGTACGGAAACGCATGGTACGGGCTCTGTGTAAACATAATGCGATGAGGAAACATCCAATGAAGGGACGAAAGTTTACGTTAATTATAATCCAAGGGTACTGACTAAAAATATTAAGATTATGTAGGTATCTCTTTGTACGTAACGTGATTTTATAAGATTGTACACATACTAGCTATTGCCCGCGGCTTCGCCCCCGTTCCAGTTTTTTTCCTTCTAATTTCAAAATTTCATTTTATAAGAACCTTCTCCTGACAATAACAAACACAACAAAAAAGAATTTAGGGAAATCGGTCCAGCCGTGCGCGTGATGCCGTGACCAAGGGAAATAGGGTTTTTTTTTATAGGTACATAAAAGATTAGCGAAGAATCATCGACATAGAGGTTTTTTAAGAACTTTATTTTCACGTTATCGAAGTGGTTATGGATCATTGAACTTAATTAAGTACTGTTGATAACTTTTTACATATTGAGCAATTTAGCCAGCATAATGAAACGGTTCGTCATTGTCACCATTAAATCGTAATGGGCGGACACGGTAGAAAGCATGCCCTTCGTGCGACGAAGCTACAATGGGAAAGGGCCAAACTGTGTCGAATAGAAATGCGATACATCTAGTGAAAGTTGCTGGTTGTACTTATGTTTGAATATTTGCGGCTGCGCTGGCACAACTTTTTAAATATTGACACATTTATCTGATAATTTTTGTTAAAGTTCACAAAGATATACACAAAAATAATCATGTTTCCGCTACGGCTGCTGGCCTGCTACATATTTTGAACCATAAGGTATCAATTTGTAAATAAATCTCGATGTAAAAACTTACTTTAGTTTCTCTCGAAATCGTGGTAGCTGTGTATCTAGTTTAGGAACATTTGTTTTAAGTTTTGGCGAAAGTTTATGTATTTTCTCGAATTGCGGGGCCCATGATTTTGGCTAACATTATTTTAACTCTTACCAAAATATCAAAGCAATCTTATTCATAATATTTGAGCATAGGCATTACTTAGGTACCTACCTATAACTAAAAGGCTTGCATTTTTAACAATACTTAGTCGATGAGGTAGGTACAGTGCAGTGCCTGAAGACTAGAATCTATAATCAGTGCGTGTTGCCAGTGATGACTTATGGCTCTGAGACGTGGTCTTTGACTGCTGGCCTATTGGAAAGGCTATGTTCGGAGTTTCTTTGCGCGACAGAATCCGAAATACGGAGATTCGCCGAAGAACTAGAGTCACCGACATAGCTCGAAAAGTATGTACGTTGAAGTGGCAATGGGCAGGCCATATCGCTCGTAGAACCGTTGGGGGAAAAAAGTTCTCGAGTGGCGACCGCGATCCGGAAGACGTAGTGTTGGCTGGCCTCCCACTAGGTGTACTGACGACATCGTAAAAGTTACGGGAAACCGGTGGATGCAGGTGGCGACTTGTCGTTCATTATGGTGTGCTAAGGGGGAGGCCTTTGTTCAGCAGTGGACGTCTTCAGGCTGATTATGATGATGATGATGATGATGATGAGGTACAGTGTCATTTAACACCTGTATCCTTTGTTGCCGTCTTCATCTTTGCCTTTTAAATTATCTTGCGATAATGTAAGCGAATATTCGCTTGCCGTTTATCAAAATTTGCATAGTGACATTCCAACTCGATTGATAAAATGTGTTTCCAAGTTTTCTTTTTACATCAGCTCAATTTAAGTTGATACCGTGTATCTTTCTATTAATATTCCACAAGTCGTTCTGCTTCGACTGCTGTCGACTGCTCATTTGTGCCCAGCCCCTCTCCATTGCGTGGTTATATAATTAGACCTTCTAACTGGTTATGGTGAAATCTTCGGTTCAATAACAGTACATACTATAATATAATCAGCATTTGATTTCATAGCGCGTTCCCTCGCGGTTGTGAAGTATGGTTCACGCTATTGTTTTGCGCGTGGCGGATGATTCAATGTACCTGCTTGTACATTTGTGAGCTTAAGGTTTCTTGAATCATTGTGTAAGCATGATTATATATATGCATAATCATTGTCAATTTCTAATATTGCTATTTAAATGCATTTTATTAATACCTAGCCGTTCCCGCGATTTCGTGTGTGAAATATTTGATCATGACTACTACAGGCGGTGGCACGTAAGTAAAACGTGGAGGGGAGATGCGCAGTATGAAAAACAACATCATTTTCATGTTGTGCATCTCCCCTCCACGTTTTACTTACGTGCCGCCACCTGTACAGGGCTACGCAATTTATCTTTGTGACAATTTCATCTACCTTGTCAGTTCAGCTGGTCTATCGTGATTAAATAACACTATTACTAACTTTTGCATTTATAACAGTTAGTAGAAAGATATACCTACTTTAGTTTAATTAAATTCTTTATTTATTGTTAAACAATTAAGTTCATCATACAATTCTCCATAATAAAGTACTTTATTATCTTGGACAATACATATACTTAATTAAATTAGGCAAAATATTTGGGAGCGTGTTTTGTATAATTCTGTGTGTTTACGACCGTGTCCTGTGGTCATAGTCAGAGTCAAGTCAATAGCCGCAGAAACCCGTTTATCGGCTGAATTATCGTGTATTACAAGTTCATAACAAACAAACTATAAAGACCAGCCTGCATTCGCAAGCAGCTAAGAGGGATCGAGGACACTTGGCCGGATATTTTTATTTAATTCCGTCTGTCACTTCTTAATACGATGATAAAGTCTCCCCCAGATGCTCAGGCTGCTTTAGTCGTAGTTCATTATGTTGTGTTCTCATTTTTATAGCACTTAGGTATCTTACGTATGGGCACATTTTATGATATGACCAATAATCATGCCACAAGATTGTTTAAAGGATAGGGAATGAAGGACGATAGTCGATTCGCCAAAGTGAAAACGGACGGAAATAGAAATAGGATATGATTGTTACCGATACTTTCTCATTTCCAAGCTTTTATATTTATTATACCATTTTACATAATCTTGTAGAAAACCCACTTCTAGTAGGAATAAGATTGACTTAAAATTTGGAACCTTATGCAGAATGGATGATATCATTTGTGTGATACAAAATAAGAGATGTGACATATATATCCCTCTCTTTGGTCAGATTTTCGAGCGCAGAATTATTGACCGTTGATTTTTGGCTCGACTACGACTTTCTTGTACTTTATAAGATAAGATTGTCTGGAATGGTTAGGTATTGGCCAGCTTTGTTGCATAAAACTATTGGTAAGCTTAAAATTGCACTTTGCTTTGGAACACGCTAAGATATAGCATTGCAAATTGATTCTATTGCATGCGAGAAAATTGTCTCTAATATGACTGACGAGATACCTGCCTAGTACTACCTACTCTAATGCAATCTTGCGTCAACATGAAAGTTGACCAATTTAAATGGAAATAAGGTTGTATAAACTTATTTGAATGCTGTTTACATGCAGTATTAATTTCTCGTTACTTATGTACATAGTTACTCATGAAGGTGAAACACATGGTTAAATAGTAATGCGACTAAATTATGTATACCTACTGATGACTCAATCTACATATCTAGAAAATTATGTTACCTAGAAGTGAAGACGGATGGAGAGGAAAGGGAAACCATTGCCCTACTGTAGGACACTAAGTAAATAGATTACAAAAAAAGTTTTTAGGTTTCAATAATACGTGTGACCGGTTGGCTGTCCTAGGTATCTCTGGAGCGATATGGTTCAGAGGGATCTTTGGGATCTTGAAGACGGATGGAGAGGAAAGGGAAACCATTGCCCTACTGTAGGACACTAAGTAAATAGATTACAAAAAAAGTTTTTAGGTTTCAATAATAGGTGTGACCGGTTGGCTGTCCTAGGTATCTCTGGAGCGATATGGTTCAGAGGGATCTTTGGGATCTTGAAGACGGATGGAGAGGAAAGGGAAACCATTGCACTACTGTAGGACACTAAGTAAATAGATTACAAAAAAAGTTTTTAGGTTTCAATAATAGGTGTGATCGGTTGGCTGTCCTAGGTATCTCTGGAGCGATGTGGTTCAGAGGGATCTTTGGGATCTTGAAGACGGATGGAGAGGAAAGGGAAACCATTGCACTACTGTAGGACACTAAGTAAATAGATTACAAAAAAAGTTTTTAGGTTTCAATAATAAGTGTGACCGGTTGGCTGTCCTAGGTATCTCTGGAGCGATATGGTTCAGAGGGATCTTTGGAATCTCGGGGCAGATGGTTGGCGAAAGTTGACTCAAGATCGCAACTCGCAAGGCATTACAGGGGTCTTGTACTTGTACTGGGAGGCCAAGATCCACTTCGGGTCATTGCACCCAGTCGGAATGTATTGTATGTAGTAGTAGAACGATTATGTTTAGGTGTAAGAAATTTGTCAAAGCTCAAAACAATAAGTATCTCGGCTATCTAACTAATATTATAAATGTGAAAGTATGGATGGATGGATGGATGGATGGATGGATGTTTGTTTGTTTGTTACTCAATCACGCCAGAACGGCCCAACGGATCTGGATGAAATTTGGCACATAGATAGAGAAAAGTCTGGAATAGCAAATAGGCTACTTTTTATCCCGGGAAATTGCGTAGTTCCCGCGGGATAGCGATAAACGAATTCTTTGCAGACGAAGTCGCGGGCAACAGTTAGTATGAAATAAAAATGGTTTAAGTAATGGTTCCACTAATCTAACTAATATTATTAATGTGAAAGTATGGATGGATGGATGGATGGATGTTTGTTTGTTTGTTACTCAATCACGCCAGAACGGCCCAACGGATCTGGATGAAATTCGGCACATAGATAGAGAAAAGTCTGGAATAGCACATATGCTACTTTTTATCCCGGGAAATTGCGTAGTTCCCGCGGGATAGCGATAAACGAATTCTTTGCAGACGAAGTCGCGGGCAACAGCTAGTTAATTAATAAATTGAGTGACTGGCAGTGGCGTTACGTGAAGGTTTCCGTTAGACAGCCAAGGCAAATAATCACCTAAGTATTTACCTATCTTCTTCCAACCCTATCCTTCCATGAAGAACGAAGTTTGATAAAGAAATTCGGTGGGAATCGAGTTGTTAGGTCGACTCGCCACTGATGACTGGTCAGCGGCTGCGGCAGATTACCTGGACTAGGTTTCCAAATGCTGTTTTGGCCACAAGAATATAATACTAATTGTTGAATGAAAATATAACTATTAAAGTCTGCGAAGTGTGCCCACAATCAAGTTGTGTGACCTAAAAAAATCGGTCTATAAATATTATTATTTCAATGCACTACAAGATTATTGTTAATTCAATCTTGGTAGATAATAACGATGCTGGCATTACAATGGATGACGTTCGCCAAGGTTTACCTTAGCCCCAATGGCGTGGATAATGGACAGCAGTAACGTAACTTCATAGATAAATTAACATCGAATTAATTGATTGTGTTGATCTTTCGTATCTTAGACGATTCAAGTTTGATTGTTTTTAGACTGTCTATAAAAATGAGTCTATTTGCTATCGTTTCAACCGCTAACAGTATCCTATCTATATATATAAAATTCTAAACTGACTGACTGACTGACTGACTGACTGACTGACTGACTGTTGATATATCAACGCACAGCCCAAACCACTGGACCTAGAGACTTGAAATTTTGCACACAGATACCTTATACAATGTAGGCATCCACTAAGGAAGTATTTTTGGAAATTCGACCCCTAAAGGGGTTAAATGGGGGTCCAAAGTTTGTATGGGGAAACAAGATTAGTTAGACTATTTTATTCGAAACTTCACAGGAGTATTCCTAACGATAAATGAGTAAACACCTGTTTCAGGTTTTTTGAAAATTCAACCCCTAAAAGGGGGATATGTGGTGACAAAGTCTGAAAATCAATGTGGGTATTATTATATTATTATTATTAGTGGGTAGTATTGTTTGTACGGTTTATCGGGTCGCTGATTGCGCAAACAACAACACACATACCTACCTAACACACACACACACACACACACACACACACACACACACACACACACACACACAAATTTCTACGGGAACGGGAAAAAACGGGACTTATGTACTTATTCGATTCCGAGTGACCCTATCTCAGTAACTATAATAACTAGACTCTTCACGTACATAAGTAGATGATTACAACATTAAGAAAGTAATTTCAGGATTTTTGGAAATTTCTACGGGATAAGGAACAAACGGAATTTATATATTCAGTTCAACGAAATCCTATGAACTATAATTATAAAAACGGTTTTAAGGATTTTAGGAAATTCCCACGGGATAAGGAAAAAGGGAATTTATATTCAGTTCTACGAGATCGATTTTTCGTTTTACTGGTCGTAGAAAACTGAAATTTGGCCTTCAGGTTCCTTAGGGAGTAAAGGGGAGCATCACAAAAGGATTTCCCGAATTTCTGACGGAAACAAACGAGAAAAACGAAAAACGGGATTTTTTGTTATACATTGGTCGTAGAAAGTTGAAATTTGGCATGAAGGTTGCTTGATAAGTGTAAGAAAACATTAAGAGACAATTTTTAATATGAGTTTTCAATGATTCACGATTAAGTTCATTCGAAATATTTTAAACAAAATAACAAAAAAAAAATAACGGGGGGAAATATCGGGTGCTCAATAAAGGTAATCGCGGTTCACATCCCGTTTAAATATTTCGAATTTCTCAATATTCCCACGGGAACGGGAAAATCGATACTTCGTTTTACTGGTTGTAGAAAGCTGAAATTCGGCATGTAGGCTGCTTGATGAGTGAAGAGAAGCATTAAGAGACGACTTTCCAAAATTCCCATGGGAATATGGAAAAAGACGGGATTTTTCGTTTTACTGGTCGTAGAAAGTTGAACTTCGGCATGTAGGTTGCTTGAAGAGTGTAGGAAAGCTATAAGAGATAATTTCCCAAAATTCCCACGGGAACGGGAAAAAGGGGCTTTTCGTTTTACTGGTTGTAGAAAGCTGAAATTCGGCATGTAGGTTGCTTGAAGAGTGTAGAGAAAAATTAAGGGAGGAAAACGGTTTTAAGGATTTTAGGAATTTCCCACGGGATAAGGAAGAAAGGGAATTTATGTTCAGTTTTTTCGTCGATTTTTCGTTTTAATGGTCGTAGAAAACTGAAATTTGGCCTTCAGGTTCTTTGGGGAGTATAGGGGAGCACTACAAAAGGATTTCCCGAATTTATGACGGAAACGAACGGGAAAAACGTAATTTTTTGTTATACACTGGTTGTAGAAAGTTGAAATTTGGCAAGTAGGTTGCTTGATAAGTGTAAAGAAGCATTAAAAGGCAATTTTCCAAAATTCGCACGGGAACGGGAAAAACGAGACTTCGTTTTACTGGTTGTAGAAAGCTGAAATTCGGCATGTAGGCTGCTTGATGAGTGTAGAGAAGCATTAAGAGAGGACTTTCCAAAATTCCCGCGGGAACGGAAAAAAACGGGATTTTTCGTTTTACTGGTCGTAGAAAGCTGGAATTTGGCAAGTAGGTTCCTTGGAGAGTATATAGGGAAGCTATAAGAGATAATTTCCCAAAATTCCCACGGGAACGGGAATAAGGGGCTTTTCGTTTTACTGGTTGTAGAAAGCTGAAATTCGGCATGTAGGTTTCTTGAAGAGTGTACAGAGGAACATTAAGAGAGCATTTCCCGAAATTCTTACGGGAACGGGGTAAAACGGGATTGATATACTCCTGGTACACGCGAGCAAAGCCACGGGCAAAAGCTATTTGTCAATAAATGAGTCTACGCGGACCAGTGTAAGCAGAGCCCTGCTCCAAAGCAAAATGTACGCAGTGTGGGGTCACTTTATATTGGTCACTGATATTTACAGACATACATACATATTTACGGTTTTCGCAATTATTCCATAATCTGTGTTATTAGACCTACCTTCATACCAAATTTCAAGATTCTGCGTTCACGGGAAGTACCCTGTAGGTTTTGATTCCCTTGAGAGGTGCGGAAATTTGCGGCATAAACGGCTGTATCTTTTGATTGCGTTGGTTTAGAAGTTTGATTTTTCACAGCTCCAAGGGGCAGTGGACCTGAGTATTTGATATAAATTTCAGCTTGATACCTCTACGCGTTCCTGAGAAAAAGGGTCTTGACAGACGGACGGACGGACGGACGGACAACAAAGTGATCCTATTAGGGTTCCGTTTTTTCCTTTTGAGGTACGGAACCCTAAAAAGAGTAACTTTACTGACTTGAAATATAGTTTCTCGGTATTTGGCAGACATTCCTTGATGATCAAAGAGAGAGGAGAGGAGGATTTTCCAATTTTCCCACGGGATAAAAGGACCGTATAGAAAATAACTATAAACTTGGTATTTTGTAGATATGTTCTTTGAAGATCACGTAGGTGTCATAAGATTAGATTTTTCGAATATCCCACAGAATAAAAGGATGGGATAAAAAATAATAGGGTGGGATAGGTAGTCCAAAATCCTTCGTGCTAAAGTACGACTTCCATTTGGCTGTTTATGTAATTTTTCGATGGGAGAGAGGATAAAGTTTTATCGCAAATTATGATTCTGCGCGGACGAAGTCGCGGGCAAAAGCTAGTCACTCATAAATATCAAAGAAATGAGCCAAACTAAGTTCAAGAATTTTATAAATGGCAGTGTGCTTAGCAATTCGATTTATAATTTTTTTAACTGATTTCAAAAAAAAGGAGGTTCTCAATTTGGTTGTTTTTTTATGCTAACTGGCTCATTTCTTCAGTAAGTACCTATATGCGACAGGGTAAGCAGGGTGTTGTATATTATAGATTATAGTAATGAATTCTCCGCATACCTAAGTCGAGGGCAACAGCTAGAATTCTATGAATGCACTATTTTTAAGAGGTCTATCATATTTGAGTATGATTTTTGGGGGGTCGTGCCCCCCGTGCCCCCCTTTTCCCTCCTACCACGTGCCTAAGGCGCAAGATACCATTTTCACTTTCATTGCTAAAGCACGTTCGCGACGCACCATGTTCCGGTGAACAGTGTTGCAACAAAACTGGTTTGTCTGGTTCGCGACCAAGCCCTTAGGACAAAACTCGTGTACGTATATACTATAGGTACTGAATTATATAAGATATACAGTCAGCACGGGTGAAGAAACTGTCGCGTGCCTCTGTGGAACCTCTTCATAGTACATACTATTAGTACATAAATCACGTCACACATGTGAAGGCTATATACCAATATGACACTTGCAAAGACAAGGTTGGAGTGGTTCGCTATTCAGTTTTTTTGACAGTACTTACAGTTACGATAACCTATCTCGCCTTTTGTATATTTTGAAATATAGTAACTTACTTAAATAAGATAACAAGCTATAGGTAGGTATCAGTGGCGTGGCGTCAAGTATATCAGAAGGCAAGCCGAAGGGAACTTAACTAGCCTTTTCCTCTAATTCTGCACAATAAATTGCCCAACTGCCTTAAATTAGGCAAGCCGGTGGGAATCGAGTTCTATGGACGCCACGCCACTGATAGGTATTGTATAACACGCCAGCGTTCGAATTCACATTCCTTAAGAAGAAGAGTTCCTGGGTACCTACCTACCCTAAAGAAATGGTAAATACGAGTTAGTGGTCCTGTTATCTGAAAGATGACTGAAACTCATACTCACTACCTCTCTTGCTAACTCTGTTGTATTCATTTTATGTTTATTTTGCACAATAAATAGTTTACATACATTACATACGTACTCATCTTAAGTCAAACATCAATACCCCATTGATTAGATATAAATTAATTAGAATAAAAAATCTTTGAATTGTAAAAACAAATATGCCACAAGCAATAAACGAGGCAGTCGAATTTGTGCGGAGTATTTTACATAAACATTCCATAGTAAACTAAATTTTACGCACCTAAAAGGTAACAACAGGTCGATAAACAATGACCTCAATGTAAACAAAGTTAACGTAATTTTTAAACTTATCAAAGTAAACGTACCTTCTCTAATGAATAAGGCCACCAACAGCACTGGCACCAAAAGCGTGAGATTCGCCATCGCCACGTAGTTTTTATTCAAAAACAAAACACAAACACGAATTCGAAATTCAAATCACCGAACGACGACTCTATTCGGTCGCGAGTGAATGACGAGTGAGCGGTGTTTGGCGCGAATACGGTATTGCGTACTATGGTCACATCGCGTTTGTAGCCAAGATTATGCAGGTGGCAGATAGACAGGCCAGTAGGCTTATTGTCTAACTCGGTTCATGTAGCCCATACATATACATAGACAATTGGCATCGGAATCAGCTAGCTGTCACATTCATACAAGAACTGTCAAAATGAACACGATGGCGATTGCGAGCGAGTTAGACAATACTGCCGCAGCCACCTATCTATTTGCATTATCAATGCTGTAAATATTAATAATCAAGTTTAAGGCTGTGAATCAAGTATATTTTAAATGGCTAAAATTATTATTTTCCAAAATGCCACTATAGTTAGACCGTATCTAGACAATCACATTGCAACAACACAAATTATCCATACCATCTAATAAGAATTAAAAAGGATACGATCAAAAACTGGTACTTATATGGTTATCTGAACTTAATAGTAAAAAACACCGACCTACTTACAACTTTTCACTCCGTGAACACCTGTCGTGGTTATAATCCGACCAATGGTTTAAATCATATTAAACCTAAGTAAGTGGCAAATGGTTTACTGTGTAAGTATTTTATCAATTTATTTTACATTTATCCATTCCAAAACCCTGATCTCAATTTATGAAATTAAAATGTTACATTAATTGCCTTCAATACAGTTACCAGTCTTAAAAGATTCACAATTAGTTATTCTATGGCAGAGTCGACCCGAGCTCGGTTACGAAAGACCGCGAACAGCAATGCCGACGGTTTACTTTTATTTTAACGATACTTTAATTCTGTACTTTTATGTCTTGTCAGCATTCAAATTTGTCTTTTGTTTATATTAACTTGACGTTAATAGGGCGAACAGAAAAATAGGCAAGTCATCTACTTTCTCTGTCTGTTCGCGATAAACTCAGAAACTACCTAGGTACTAAACGAAGTTTCATGCGATTTTCACCAATAGATAGAGTGATTCACGATGAAGGTTCAAGTAGGTAGATAAGTTAATATAATTTTCTCAAACATGCTCGGAAATGTATGCGTTAATGTCATGAAATGAAGCCATGAAGTTTCACATTTATGGCCTAGGCCAAGAAATAATGTGGTGCTAGTGCTGTGGGGGTGCTGCTGGTGCGGTGGTGGGTGTGCGGTTAACACGGTGCGAGCAATAGCTTGTTCAAATGAGTAAAAAAGCAACAATTTTTACTTGATTATTTTTATTTAAATTTAACATTTCCTCGCATTGCTTGAGCTTGAACTATACAATCCTCGGCCGGAAACAGGGATTGCAGGACTCGTTTTATCCGGCCTCGTCGTTTTTGAGTAAATTCGTTAAAATACACCACCTTGCAAAAAAATCGGGCACCTATGGTTTCTCAGATTTTTAGGCATTAAAACTTAGAAACTAAGCTTTTATGCACATAAAATACAAAAGTCAAAAGTCAAAAAGTTTCTAATATTGTATGATACAAATGGTGCGATGAATGCCTAATAGGTACGTGTGAGATTGTTATGCTAGAATTTGGCAAGACCAGGACTTTACAGGATAGTAATAAAACAAATCGAAAATTATTAAAAACATACTGAAATGGTGACAGTGTTGGATTAAGAGTTCCTCAATGTTTCCGAGGTTAAAATAACTAATAAGGCGTGGTTGTGGTCAGGAGGGCTACTCCGAAATTCGATTTTCGAAGTTCGTATCACACCGTCCCTCTCACTCTCAAATTAATTACTATTAGTGAGAGCGGAACGGCACGAAACAAACTTCGAAAATCGAATTTAGTATAAGGCCAGACGCAAGCCCTTATCGCATAATAAATGTTATTGTGTAATTTTATTAGAACTGTTATTACTTAATTTATTGTAAATTGTTATTGTTCATTGTTTAATTTGTACTTGGTTATATCATTTTTCATGGTGCATTAGTTGTAAGCCTGTAATGCCATGTAATTTTTTTTGTCAATAAATAAATAAATAAATAATTATTTGTGTATGCCATTTATTTTTTTCCTCTTGTTTGTTTTTATACTGCTTGATTTTTGCCCTACCTACTCATTGCTTTAGAGTAAAGGTCAGACCGCACTAGGCGGAACTGCGCGGCAGCGGAACTGCGCTGCACGGCGCGGCAAAATATTCTTTATATGGAATTGAGTCTTTGAATCAATTTTTTTTTTGTCATCAATGGAAAGATCATATATGAGTTTTGTAAGAAAAGTATTTTTAGTTTTTTTTTATTCGCTATAATTAACGAGTTATACCGATTTGAAAATTGATCGTCGAGTACCGCACCGAAAACACACCGACAGTTCCCGAACAAGGCCGAGCCGCGTGTGACGTCACAATGTCAGTTTCCACTCGTAGTTAGTATGCAGGTGATACAGTTTTTTGACTTTAATCTATTCTATTCTGTTATTATCCTACTATTATTATAAAATGCTAGTGCTTGTGAGAGCGTGTTTGTTTGTGACTCTTTCACGCTAAAACGGCTAAACAGATTTCGATAAAATTTGGCATACACGAAGTTTATAATTTATAACCTGGATTTACGTACCGGCTATAGTAGGTGTCATTCACGATGGATGCCATCCACCGTGGTTCTTATTACTTTGTAGTTAAAGGTTAATTTTGATACATCTACGAGTCTTTGTGGATGGCACTATCTATAAGTACTTCTATCATGCTTCTATCCCAACTTTCCACGGTACTGGGATTTAAAACCATAAAATTAGATAAGAATAGTGATGAGTACACTTTGGTAATAACTATTTATATGAATAAGTAAATAAGTCGTGGGATTTCAGTTGAAAATCCCGTTGATTTTATCCCAGGGGAATTTCATAAGAAAACCCGGAATTTCGAGCACAAAGATAGCGGATGACATTTTGACACTATGATACTAAAAATGTTTATGGGTGTCGTTTTTGAGTAATTTGGTGGCTCTGAGCCCGATTTTGGCATAATTTTCTAGATTCAAGATGGCGGATGACATTTTGACACTATTGACACTAAAAATGTTTATGGGTGTCGTTTTCGAGTAATTTGGTGGCTCTGAGCCCGATTTAGGCATAATTTTTTGGATCCAAGATGGCGGATGATATTTTGACACTTATGACACTAAAAATATTGATGGGTGTCGTTTTTGAGTAATTTGGTGCTTCTGAGCCTGATTTTGACATACTTTTTTGGATCCAAGATGGCGGAAGACATTTTGACACTTATGACACTAAAAATGTTTATGGATGTCGTTTTCGAGTAATTTGGTGGTTCTCAGCCCGGTTTTGGCAAACCTTTTTGGATCCAAGATGGCGGATAACATTTTGATATTACTGACACAAAAAACACAAAAAGTTTTTAGTGTCAATAGTGTCAAAATGTCATTCACCATCTTGGATCCAAAAAATTATGCCAAAATCGGGCTCAGAGCCACCAAATTACTCGAAAACGACACCCAGAATCATTTTTGGTGTCAAAGTGTCAAAATGTCACCCACCATCTTTGATCCAAAAAATTATGCCAAAACCGGGCTCAGAGCCACCAAATTACTCGAAAACGACACCCATAAACATTTTTAGTGTCAAAGTGTCAAATGTCATTATCCGCCATCTTGAATCCAAAAAAGTATGTCAAAATCAGGATCAGAAGCACCAAATTACTCAAAAACGACACCCATCAATATTTTAGTGTCAAAAAGTCAATAGTGTCAAAATGTCATCCGCCATCTTGGATTTAAAAAAATATGCCAAAATCGGGCTGTTTTACTCTCCTCACCCGGAACACATCAGCGCAAGCATTGCTGCTTGGCGGCAGGATTAGTAAGATGCTGGTACAGTCGACGTCAAAGATATCTTTTCACTTTAGTGCCTTGTCGCTCCAAGCACTTTGACAACTTCATATGAAACTTCAAACATATAGTTACAACGACAAGGCACTACCTACCTAGAACAAGGTTAGGCTCTTACACCCGCAAAAATTCCCATTCCCATTGAATATATAATACATTCCCACGGGGTTATAAAAAAACTATGGAATACCTATCAACCACAAAATCTAGTCATTAAAATTTACGTACCTACGGTCGAAGAAACTAAATCACGTAACCTACCTAATAGGTACAATTTAGCAATAATATCTCTGGCAGGGTGTATGTTAAAATTCCACAGTGGTAGGTAAGCGATTCAGTATCTTTCACTGTACCTACTTAGGTACTTTATTGTGAAATCTCAGGTCCAGTAAAATCAATACAGTTCACATAAATTAGAAACATTATCAGGATTAAGCTTTTATTACCTACCTACACATGACTAAAACAAAAATTTACTTACTATAAGGTGATACGCGTGCTCGTTTGCCACCTTATTTCATAAAAAAAAAAACTTCAGCAGATATTTTTTGTATCAAATTTCGGATATTTTTAGTGAAATCAGCCGTTAACCCAGTACTGTCGTGAAATTGCTTTAACATTGTGACGTCACAGCCATGGCGACCAATCATGGCCCGTTCCCGGTCAAGTGGTCATATTTCAAATTTCATCAATTTTGAATTGCTTATAATTAATTTAAAAAAAATATTTTAACAATTCTTTGAATTAGATATTATATAATATGTCATAAAGTTTTAAAAAACATAAAAAAAATCGATATTTTTTTTAAATTCAAAGACTCAATTGTATGAGATAACACGCACTACGCGGCAGCGCAACTGCGCGGCAGCGGAACTGCGCGGCAAAGTTGACCAACTCACCAAAATTGCCGCGCCGCGCCGCGCCGCGCAGTTCCGCTGCCGCGTAATGCGGTATAGCAAGCGGCGCGGCACTGCAAGTTATTTATGTAATAATATTTATAAAAATATATTTCTTTATATCTGACTATCCTTGCTGATCCATATTCCTTTTGGCTACTTGTTTTGTTAGTTTAGATACTTTCGATTATTATTTTTTCGCGTAAATAAAATCATCCGTGTCAGGTTCTACCATCTTGCTCGAACGCTGCTGAACTACTGACAGGCAAAATTTGCCGCGCCGCTGCAGTTCCGCTGCAGTTCAATGTGCGGTATGCCGAATTTTGCCGCGCCGTGCAGCGCAGTTCCGCTGCCGCGCAGTTCCACCTAGTGCGGTCTGACCTTAAACTATCATGCTGAGTAAGTTTTTATGAATAAATAAATAAAAATTATCAAGTCTATGGTAATTTCTGTCCAGTCATAGAGCGCAGGTCGGTGTTTCTAATTGCATCAGCTATTCGACGCTGCGGATGCTGCGGATGCTGCGGATGCTGCGGTTTCAGTAACGATACGACAGAAATTTACAAGTTTGTGTTAATTGTGACCTGATAAGGTACTTCACAATAAGAGTGGGCGTGTCATTGGCCCTGGCCTCGTGGCTAAGATCCTGTTGAATTGGCGACAAATCCAGAGGCCATTATTGTCTATCGCTTCACAATTCCCTAGACCCTCAACGTCTTAGGCAGCGTCTCTACTTGCGCGGTCTTGGAACGAGGCAGCCCATCGACCCGAGCTGCCGTCCTAATTAAAAAGGACGTATATGCGTTTCATATGACACACATATAGGTACGTCCTTTTTAATTAGAAGGGCAGCGAGGCTACCTCTAGTAGTGGATAAGCGACTAATCACATTCACACATTAATTGACAAAAAATTTACCTCGCCGAAATTGACAGTGACCTGCTAACACTTGATTTTATACTCACTTGCCAAATTTGTACGGAACCCTCGGTGCGCGAGTACGACTTAGAGCGATTGCGAATTTTACTGTCCGGAGTCCGATTTCTAACGGAGTAGGTAAGTACAAAATAAATTTATATGACAGTTTGTACAGTCAACGGCATAAATAAGTGATCATTTTTGTACCTCTTCGCTTTCAATCGTTACATGATTTGTATGGTTTTTCAAACATGACTTTAATGTGACAAGGTACAAAAGTGATCACTTATTTATGCTGGTGACTGTACCTATTCCGTAAAAAATCGCACTCCGGATAGTAAATATCCTTGTAGTGCATAATCGCCCTTACAATTGGCCGGTTTTTACAATACAATACAATACAATACAAATACTCTTTATTGAACACCACAAATCACTTATCACTAATAATTTGTTTTTTTTTGCTAATTATGTTATGTATTATCGACCCACCCCGGCGTTGCACACCCGTTGCTTGAATCTACTATGGGTACAAGACAAAGGATAACCATACCATACCACTGGTGCAAACATTCATAAATCATAAATCATAAATCATAAATCATAAATCATAAATCATAAATCATTCATTTTCATTATGCACGTTCCTGCCCCTACCGGGATTCGGACCCGAGACCTCTAGCTACATACTACTTACTGACTAACTAACTTCAACTGCTGGGCTAAGTGGTTCTCATTTTGGCCGCAAAGATTCTAATTCTAGCTCTTTTACTGGTCTAGAACGTTTCGTTTGCGTTTTGATGAAGTTTTATCAATTTAGAGCAAGGTTTTTTAACAGTCGGGCCAAACGGTGGATTCAGACATTTACGATGGGCCACTGACAACTCTTATTCAGTTACTCTAGACCAGAGGTTCCCAAACTCTTTTGTTTCATAGACCACTTTCAAAATTTTGCTGGATCCGGTGGGCCCCTGCAGCTACATTACCACTAATTTCTAAACTAAATCTCGAAAAAAAATTAAGATTAGCTCTATCTATGGAAACTTGCGTTGTTGCTGAGTTTCAACGATAAATTAACAGTTTTCGAAAAAATAGGTTAGAATTGATTGCTTGATAGGGTTAATTATTTGAAAATAAAGTCGACTAAACAAATTTTCAATTAAATTTAATTTTTTTGCTGCGAGTGACTCCATCCTACTTTACTTTCTTGAAATCTACAATGACTCACAGCACAAGAACCAATAAATTTTCACAAATTTCATTCAGAAAACGTCCCATTCGGAGTGGTAAAAATAAATATAGTATATTTCCGTGTGTCTCGACGTGTTGTACTGAATATGGAAAATGCAAGTTTTACAAGTAACAGTCGCTGAGCTTCTTAAAATATTATCTGCCTATGGCCTATAAGGCATATTGATAGAAGTCAAGCCAACATTTTAGTTATTCACTATCGTCCAAATTAATTTTCATGCACCCCCGCTTGCGATTATGGACCCCCATTTTTGGTCACGCCCAACGTAGACCCCCGTCGAGTCTTCCGTGGATCCCTGGGGGTCCACCTGGACCACTTTGGGAACTACTGCTCCAGACTCAGGACAGGTTTTAGATTTGCTGCGTATTTCAAACTTACTTGCGCGGGCCATTTAAAATCGGGCCTGGGGTTGACCACCCTTGATTTAGAGCATCTCCAGTTCTGAGTATAAGAATTCTATAAAATGCCTATCCGGACCGAGAGCTCTTACAATGCAATTCGGGTTTGTCTTGCTGTCTCACTCACTCTTATTGGTTTGATACGTGGCCGAGTGAGGGAGACCGCAAGACAAACCCGAATAGCTCACGGACTGTACTACTTTTAGAGATAACTCTGAGATTGACAGATATTTTAAAAGGCCACGGACTGATTTAACATTTTTGTGTTCATCAACTATTTTTAGCGACAATAAACGGGTAGTTTATTGACTATTGAGTAGGTCTGTACGTTGACATTCCACTGTAGCCGTGGATTACAAATTCTTCCTCAAATAACTACCATAAAATTTATCTTTGAACAAACAAAAGTTCTATTCAGTTATAATTATAAACTTCGTACCAAACTATTATCCACACGATGAGTATCTTACGATTTTGACACTTAAAGGTGTAACTGATAAATTAATTAAATCGAACTATCTAACTAATATTATAAATGTGAAAGTTGTTGGAGTTGGAATGCAATACCAAAACAAATCCATTTCACTCTAACTTATACTTATTTATGTATAAGTCCTTCTCTCTCATTGTTAATGTAAATAATGCTTTTAAGTGGATTATGAACTTGCTTCATAGCACTGTTTCATATTTTAGTTTATTAAGAACTGCTATACCGAGTAGACACACCTCTCCTAAAAGTATATTGGAAATATACATATAATTTACTACTAAAGTGAACTTTTATTTAAACCACTGCCCAATAGGTTATGGGCCCAGTATTAAAATAAAGTTAAATTCTGTGTAATTAAGTGAAGTGACAATAAAAACTGTGCCAGTAAGTTAAAGTAAAATAAGTGCCTTTTAGTGATAAATCTAGTGACTATTTAAAATGGATGGTACTATAATGAAGAGAAATATCAAACAATTTGATGGGGAGAAATACAGTATTTGGAAGCTTAGAATACGCAATTTGTTAAGTGAACTTGGTCTGATAAGACTGATAGACAATGAACCTCCCGTACAGCGAGACAATGAATGGATTGCACAAGACAAAGTGGCAAAAAATACGTTAGTTGAACATTTATTTGTCAGATTCATTATTGGGATTGACTAGTGAAGATAGTACTGCGAGAGAAACTTTAAACAAATTAGACAGTATATATGAAAGAAAAAGTATAGCTACTCAATTAGCTTTGAGAAAACAACTTTTAAATTTAAAGTTACAAGGTCAAGAGAGTTTGATGAAACATTTCCAAACTTTTGACACTTTAATTAGTGACTTATTGGCAGCTGGCGCTAGATTAGAAGAAGCAGATAAAATCACCCATCTCTTTATGACTCTTCCCAAGTCGTATGATGGAGTCATTACAGCCATAGAGACGTTGGCAGAAGACACATTGTCTTTGACTTTTGTCAAAACAAGGCTTTTAGATCAAGAAATCAAATTAGCAAATGAGAATCGAGACAATAGTATGAAGGTTTTGCAGGCTGAAACTTGGAGAGCGAGACATAATAGTAAAAACAGATTCCAGATACAAAATTTTCTGAAGAATTCACATAAAATTAGAAATAAATTGCAAAAGATGAAGTGCCATTGTTGCGGAAGGAAGGGCCACCTGCAGAAAAACTGTTACTACAATAAAAACGCTACTACAAGAGAACACCCTAATAATAGAACGATCAAAACAGTAAACGTTGCAGATGGAGATTGCAACATGTCAGGTTTTGCCTTCATGACAGGAGAATACTGTAGTGATAATCAAAATCAAGATGGTATCACTTTTGTTCTGGATTCCGGAGCGTCTGATCACCTAATAAATAGACAAGATTTGTCAGAACATTTCAAGAGACTAGAAACGCCAATAAAAATATCTGTTGCGAAGAATGGAACATTCATAACAGCGACAAAAAAGGGCGACTTACCAGTGATAAGCAACACTGGAAGCGAAGGAGTAATACAGGATGTTCTTTTCTGCTCAGATATTCCATACAATCTGTTGTCTGTTAAAAAGATGCAACAGGCGGGAATGACTGTTGTTTTTGACATGAACGGCGATGTCAAAATCTACAAAGATGGTAAGATGGTAATAAAGGGTGAGTGTTTGAACAATTTAATTGGCATTAACTTTATACTAAATAAATATGCTTATAACACTGACTGCTCGTTAAATAAAGTCGTAAATAAAAATAAAAACTATGATTTATGGCATCAAAGATTAGGTCATATTGGCAAATCTAAGTTTTTAGAAATTAAAAGCAAACAAATGTTTCGTGATATTGAAACAATAAAACATATTTCACCTGTCGACAAGTTATGTGAACCTTGTATAAATGGAAAACAAGCATGTTTGCCATTTAATAAATCGAAATCTAAAATAGTGCAACGACCTTTATTTAACGTGCACAGTGACGTGTGTGGTCCCATCACTCCTACAACACTTGACGGCAAAAACTATTTCGTTATCTTTGTTGATGAGTATACCCACTACTGTGCAACATACTTAATAACTCATAAATCAGAAGTTTTTGTTGCTTTTCGAGATTATGTAGGAAAGTGTGAAGTTCATTTTGGTTCGAGAGTTGTCAATTTGTACTGTGATAATGGTGGTGAATATTTATCAAAGGAAATGAAAGAGTACTGTGTGCAAAAAGGTATTAGCTACCACTTAACAGTGCCCCATACACCAGCTTTGAATGGTGTTGCTGAAAGAATGATAAGATCAATTACAGAACGCAGTCGCGCTATGATATCTGGTGCGAAATTAGATAAAACATTCTGGGGTGAGGCTGTGCTTACTGCTACTTATTTAATTAATATCAGTCCCACCAAAGCACTGAAAATAGCAAACACACCATTTGAGTTGTGGCACAATCAGAAGCCTCAATTGAAATATTTAAAGATTTTCGGTTCCACTGTTTATTTCCATAACAAAACAAGGAAAACCAAGTTTGATGAAAAATCCTTAAAAGGGATCTTGGTTGGCTATGAACCGAATGGTTATAAGGTGTGGGATGTGGTAGATGAAAAGTTTGTAAAAGTCAGAGATGTAATTGTTGATGAGATGAATTTCTTATCAAGTAGACCAGTGAAGTCTAAAGGAATAATATCGGAATATTCCAGTATTGAAAACTCTGGCAAGCTTATTGAGAAGCTTAATAATTCTGATTACCTGAAACAAACGGAACCTACCTCATTAGGTCCACTACCTAATAAATCTGTAAGTGAAACAGATAGGCATTCAGACTGCTCTTCATTTCAAAATGAATTGTCTCCATCACACAGTAAAATGACTTCACATGACCTTAGAAGAAGTGATAGAATTAAAAATTTACCCTCTGTGTCCTACAATGAAGACGATGATATCTCTGGTAATTGTTTGTTGTCTGCTTCATCTTTCTTATATGAAATACCTAAATCGTTGGATGAAATTAAATCAAGGGATGATAAGCACTTATGGCAACAAGCTATTAACGAGGAAATTAAATCACTTAACGAAAACGAAACGTGGACATTTGTTCCAAAACCTACTAGCAGAAATATCGTCGACTGTAAATGGATATTTTCAATTAAAACTGATGAAAATGGAAAACCCCTGAAATATAAAGCGCGTTTAGTTGCTCGTGGTTTCAGTCAAGAATATTTAATAGATTACAATGAAACTTTTGCACCTGTTGCTAGAATTACAAGTTTCAGATTTATATTAGCTTTTGCAAATCAATTTAATTTGCTTGTCCACCATATGGATGTTAAAACAGCATTCTTGAACGGAAAACTGGAAGAAGAAATATACATGAATATTCCTGAAGGAATTCCAAGTCACGAAAATTACGTCTGTAAATTAAATAAAGCATTGTACGGTTTAAAACAATCTGCAAGATGTTGGTTCCGTACGTTCGAACAAGCTTTAGTTGAAAAGGGTTTTCTAAATTCATCAGCTGACAGATGCATTTATATTTTGGATGTAGGTGACATTCAGAACAACATTTACGTTTTACTTTACGTGGACGATCTTATAATTTCAACAGGAAACATTAATACCATGATTAGTTTTAAAAATTACTTGATGAACAAGTTTAAAATGGTAGATTTAAAAGAAATCAAATGTTTCTTGGGAATAAAAGTTGAGCGGTCTAAAAATAAAATAACATTAGACCAGAGACTGTACATAGAAACAATCTTAAAAAAATTCAACATGAGTGAGTGTAACCCTGTCAGCACACCTTTAGAAAGCAAAGTGGATTTTAACTCTTTAAATTGTAGTGAAACAATAAAGGCACCTTGTAGAAATGTTATCGGGTGCTTGATGTATATTATGCTATGCACGAGACCTGACTTGAGCTATGCAGTAAACATCTTGAGTAGGTTCGCTAACAAAAACAACCAATCACTTTGGTCACACCTAAAAAGGTTGTTGCGTTATTTAAAAGGGTCTATTGATCTCAAGTTAACTTACGTTCAGAGCGACTGCAGCAGCATAAACAAAAATATATTAAGTGGCTTTGTCGACTCTGATTGGGGTAGTAACGAGGTAGACCGAAAAAGCACGACGGGATATTTGTTTATATTATTTGAACAATGCACAATATGCTGGCAAACAAAGAAACAACTTACAGTTGCAGCTTCATCAACTGAGGCAGAATACATGGCTTTATTTGAAGCGGTTCGGGAAGCTTTGTGGTTAAAATCGTTAATAAACAGCATAAAAATCGAAATACCAAGTGCGATTCCTATTTATGAGGATAACAATGGTTGTATATCCATTGCTAATAATCCAACCAGCCACAAACGATCGAAACACATTGATATAAAGTATCACTTTTCAAGAGAACAAGTGGAGAAAAATGTGATTAAAATGTTTTATGTGTCCACAGGTAACCAATTGGCCGACATCTTAACGAAGTCGTTACCGACAGTGCGTTTCTCCGAGATGAGGAACAAACTAGGTTTATTGTAAATTATATTGTAAATAATTAGATCTATAATATAATAAAATAAAGAAATTATAGACATAAGACATAGTTAAGATGGAGTGGTCTGATCAGGTTTTCCTGGGTTTCCCTGATCCTGTGCAACAAATGTTGGACCATGTAAATAATTGTTTCCCCAGAACATGGAGAGTGTGTGATTCAAATATTGTACTTATATACCGAGCATTTTTTGATTAAATTTTATTTTAGGATTTATTTTGAGGGGGCGTGTTGGAGTTGGAATGCAATACCAAAACAAATCCATTTCACTCTAACTTATACTTATTTATGTATAAGTCCTTCTCTCTCATTGTTAATGTAAATAATGCTTTTAAGTGGATTATGAACTTGCTTCATAGCACTGTTTCATATTTTAGTTTATTAAGAACTGCTATACCGAGTAGACACACCTCTCCTAAAAGTATATTGGAAATATACATATAATTTACTACTAAAGTGAACTTTTATTTAAACCACTGCCCAATAAAAGTATGGATGGATGGATGGATGTTTGTTTGTTACTCAATCACGCCAGAACGGTCCAACGGATCTGGATGAAATTCGACACATAGATAGAGAAAAGTCTGGAATAGCACATAGGCTACTTTTATCCCGGAAAATTGTGTAGTTACCACGGGATAGCGATACGAATTCTTTGCAGACGAAGTCGCTGGCAACAGCTAGTACCTAATAAATACAGTTTCATTTGTAGATAATATTTTAACACAACCTTTACTTCTGCCCCTACTTGGTTTTTTGCATTGTTTTTGCATCTGTACTTACCAAATTTCAAGTCAATTCGTCAAGTTAATAGACGTCACTTGCAAGATTTGAAAATAACTGTACTTTACTTACACATAAGCACGAACATTGAAAGTTATTTGAAAGCTTGTGGTAGCCTGGTAGCGCCCCATGTTGAATACTTTTACGATGTATAAATTCTCTTTGGATAGTGAGTTTTAATTTTTTTTTCCGGTTTACCCGTCAGAAACTATATTTTTAAACAATACTGATAACTGGAACACATGGAAAAATTGAAAATACTTTTCTTGACCATAGATTTACTTTTCGGATTTGTCCATGTGTTCTAGTTATCATTATTGTTTAAAAATATAAAAATAAAATGATATGTCGAAAGTTCGAAACTGTAATCAAAAAATAATTCACGAAAGGAATAATAGGCGCCCCCTAGCTTAGCGTCAAGAGCCACATTTAAGAAATAGGTAAGTCTTATTTTTATTTACTTGCCTTGGAACATGCCCTATTAAATTTAATAACTCCTTAAATTAATTACTTATCCTCCCTGCGGCGCAACTAGCTTATGATAGAAGTTTGAGATAAAATTGTGTCGATTGCCAAACTGACGGCAGCGCCATCTTTTATTTTCTAGTAACAATACAAATGCTACGAATTCAGTGGCGCGTAGCTGTGGCTACGGAATCGGCGCGACATTCTGTTACAGTAGATAAAATATAGATGTCACTATACGTACACAATTAATTAAATCAGGGGGTTGCTCTTCCATACAAATCTTCCGTGCAGCTGCATTTCGTCCACAGGCTTAATTTTAATGCGGTTTTTTGAGGATAGTTAGATATGGATAAATTGTGTGCGCAAATTACAAAAAGTTGTGCATTTATCATACCTAAATTGCAGTACGATGCAGTAAATTTCGATGCATTTTACAATAGTGTGAGTAGCTAGTGTCAAATAAAAATAGTTGTAAAAACCAATCGACTATTTCGAACAGTCACGTGACCACTAATGTGGCTCAGTGGTTATGACTCAAAGAACTGAATAGTAAGTGACCAAGTTCAAATCCCGAGGCCGCATTTCATTTTTTTTATATTTTATAAACATTTTTTTAATAATTTACAAATTTAAAGTGAGTAAGACCATCTCATTGAGATGTAGGAAACTTTAAGTTAAATTCAATATTTTTCTTGTCAAACCAAATCAAAGAAGCTAGGTACTACCTAAGTGGTTTTAAAACAACCACAAACTTAGCAGGTTGATTTAGGGCAATTTATGCCCATTATCAAACCTAAACTTGGCAAAGCTTTCATACCTAGTAAGTGTACTAGTACTTTAGTATTAGGATCACACGTGCTTATTACTTTGGCATAGATGGTGGCGCCTCGCAGTCATAGCCACCTTATAACATGTTTTGCCTTATGTACTAAGAAAAGGTACTCAACTACAGAAATTACACCTATTAAAATAAAAAAGTTCTTCTAGTTAATTACACGAATGCTTCTCACGAGAATCGAACCCTAAACCTCTGCATCAAAACACAGCCATACACCACGGCAATGATTTTAAAATCCGGACAGGTGCTAAATACAAAATAGGCCGAGTAAATAGGTTTTCTCAATTATAGAACATTAAAAAAAAAACATGCGAGTCAAAAACCTGGCTAGAAGGGTAATTAAAAAAACAATGACATGAAATTGTCATAAACTAATGATTGACAGAACGTGGTTTCTCAAAATAAAAATAATCATTTTATTCGAAATAAATTGAAGTCAATTGAAGTAAAAGATGTTACGAGCTACGATATTTTACGCAGCGAAGGCATTTATTCGGACGTACAGGTATGTACTTATCAATTAATCATAATATTTTTTTAAGATACAATACTTCAACGTTTGTGTCAGATTGGCACAAAATATTTTGTAAACGCAATTGAAGTGCACAGTCCCAGTGTCTGCATGTAATCAAATCTTGGAAGTGAATTTTGACCCACTTCTTATTGATCAGATTGACGTGAAATCTGGCATAAGTACTTGTAAGTCAGACTTGTAAGAAGTACTACAGTAATCTTGAAGTGAAATTCTGGTATCGTTCCCGCTGTTGGAAACTCATCAACAGAAAGAGTAACAACCATCCATGCATGATGCATCACGTTTACGTCTAATTATAATTTTTAGAACTCAGAGGAATCTGTAGTGCGAGTAATCGAACTTGCTATTGACCAGGTTTTTTAGGGTTCCGTACCCAAAGGGTGAAAACGGGACTCTAATTACCTACTAAGATTCCACTGTCCGTCTGTCTGTCTGTATGTACCGTCTTTCTGTCACCAGGCTGTATAGTATCTCATGAACAGTGATAGATGAAATTTTCACAGATGATGTATTTCTGTGGCAGCTATAACAACAAATACTAAAACAATATATTTTTGTCCATCTGTCTATGTAAGTAAAGTAACCAATGTAAAATAAATAAATAAATATCATGGGACAAATTACACCAATTGACCCAGTCCCAAACTAAGCACAAGGCTTGTACTATGGGTACCAGGCAACGGATAAACATACTTGTATAATGTAGGTAAATACATACTTAAATACATACAACCCAAATGACCTCACACTGCTTACATTTTGCTTAGAAGCCACTGTCCGTCTGTCTGTTTGTCTGTCGTGTCTGTCTGTGTCACCATGCTGTATCTCATGAACCGTGATATGGCTGTCAGCTATCATGATTGTCTAGCGAAAGTTGTAATTTTCAAAAATTACGTTTCTCTGTTGCCGCTCTAACATCAAATACTAAAAACAGAATATTTTTGTGAGTCTAAGTATGTAAATAACAAATATAAAATTACCTCATAAAGAGTACATCTTGCTTAGGAGGCAGGGCTCTGCTAACACTGGATTTTATATTTACTTGCCGAATTTGTACGAATCCCTCGGTGCGAGAGTCCGACCCACACTTGTCCAGTCTTTGGTGTTCGGAACACAAAGGAGCTTAACTATTACCAAGTTCATGCTGTACCATGGTTTATTTTATGGCCACATTGTTCAAATTCGTCCGTCTATGGCTGTCTATCTGTCCGTCTGTCCTAACTTTATAGTTTTTTTACCCATATTAGGTAGTTATTTTTTACTCATTTTCATGCTGGTCTGGAATGTATGTATGTATAACTCTTTATTGTACATAAAACACATGAAAAAGGTAAATACAGGACAACACAAATACACACGTATTTTAGTTGTTTCGCTTCTCGCGCAGATGGTAAATGCAAGAATCTTAGGAATCATATTATAGGCGATACGGCAATCCATCACTAGTTTGATTCCGCTTTCCACCTATACGCCCACAATCATGCTTGTTCTTGATGGACTTAAGGTTTTGTAACCTTAGGCTCTGTCTACCTCGTAAGGGATAGACGTGATTTGTGTATGTATGTACATATTTTACAGAGTATCCGACCGGCGTCCGAATACCGAATTTGCCGTCAAAATGATAATTAAAAACTATACGTATGTATGTATGCATTATAGAATGGTATAAGAAAGGTAAGTAAAATAAACAAAAAGAAAAAAAGGAACCATTGTAGAAGCACTTATTTTGTCTGTCTGTCTTTCCGTCTGTCAATTCTTCTGGACCATTTTGTGACAATTTATTTATCTGTAGGTTTTATTTTTAGCTTTGTATGTTTATATAGGTACTTACTTTTGTTTTTTTAACTACTTTTGTAATTGTCATAAATTAACTTTTTCTTTATTTCTTTCTGTCTGCCTGTCTATCTATCTGTTCGTCTGTTTGTCTGTATGTATGTCTGTCTGTCTGTCTGTTCGTTTGTCTGTTTGTCTATTCGTCTGTCTATGCGTCCGACGATCCATCCGGCTGTCTGTTTGTCTGTGCATCCGAACAACCATCCGTCCATCCGTCCATCTGCTTGTTAATCTGTGCGTCTAATCATCCGTCCGTCTGTCCATCTGTCTGTTTGTATGTGCATCTGACCGACTGTCCGTCCGTCCGTTTGTCTTTCTGTTTGTCCGTCTGTCCGTGCATCCGTCTGTCTGTCTGTTTGTCTGTGCGTCCAATCATCCGTCCGTCCGTCCGTTCATATGTCTGTCTGTGCGTCCGACCCTCTATCCGTTCGTCACTGTCCATCTGTTTGTATGTAAATCTGTCTGTCTGTTTGTCTGTCATTATAAATATTATTCATCCATTCGTCCGCCCATCCATCTATATCCTTTTGTAGTACTGACTGTAGAATAATTTTTCAGATTCACATTGGATTCGGAAGGTACTTAATTTTTGTCTCCAGTAACAGGAAATAAGTGAAGCAAACATCCACTGGACGCGAGCGTATCTTACTTGCTATTATTGTGCAAGAAGGGCAAAAAGTTTACTGCTGGTGTGATGATAAAAAAAAATTGTTGTTTCTAAATCACATGAAACATTCTGTAGATTTATATTACCGTAATTTGTAATAACATAACATAATGACATAAAAATAACTAGAGAAAATTCAAGACCGTGAATTGCCAGATGTCCAACAGCGGAGTTTTGTCAACCCTGTTCTGAAGACTTGAAGTCTTTTCTACCGTCTTTCATGTTCTCATTACCTATGACCAGTAAAGCAAAAGGAAACTGTATGATACAGGGTGATATTAATATCACCGTCCAAGTTTTTACGTAGTTTTTTACGTAGGTATCATACGCAATCGTATAGGTACCTACCGTAAGTCGCAGGTTCACGGTGGATGTAAGCCGCTTCCAACCGAGGCAACTGGAGCTGTATGAAGGAGGCCTATGGCCAACAGTGGACGTCCTACAGCTGATATGATGATGATGATGATGATACTGATGACAGGTATCATTTAATGATACTATTTGCAATATTTTAATACCAAACCGAAAAATAATAAATAAATAAATAATGCCAAGTAGGAAAATAAGTTATGATTGTTTTTTGTATGCATATAAAAAATATTATTTTGTGAACAATAAATAATAAGTGGCAAATTTCCATTAAATTATGAAACTTATGAATAATCACTCGTGTAAAATTTTATTTATTGAATATGTTACGTGATCTACAGTCACCAGCATAAAAAGTGATCACTTTTGTACCTTGTCACTTTAAAGTCATGTTTGAAAAACCATACGAAATCATGTAACGACTGAAAGCGACAAGGTACAAAAATGATCATTTATTTATGCTGGTGACTGTACAAACTACAATTTCGTGACATCTTTTAATAAATTATTAAATATTTTGAGTTTCGTATTGAGAGACTCGTGTATTTGGAAATGCTTGTATTTTTCGTCTTATTTCCCTAGGTATTGACTATACGTGGGACTGCCTATACAACGGGTCCCATTTCGTACCTTCTAACAATAGTTTGATCATTTGTTCATAGGTATATGTATATACTATCAATCAACAGGCTAGCAACCCATCGCTCATTTTGATTCTCCTTTCCACCTATACGCCCACAATCATACTAAACGTGGCCTTTAGGTCTTGTTAGCTTAGGCTTTGTCTACACCGTAAGGGTTAATGACGTGATTTAAGTATGTATGTACTATCAATAAAAGAGCCCTGCAGGAAAACTTGAGGGAAAAGTAGTTTCAGGAGGTAGTTACTTCTCACAAAATTTTAGTATGAATTTTCAGTATCTTGGTATGGTTTTTGTATGAGCATAACTCTCTCAGAATTATAATTAGTTAGGCATACTTATCAATAACTAGTCAGTGTGTGTTATTTCAAAGAACTTATCGCATTTAGAAAACATAATAGAAATAGAAAAATATAAATTTGATCATTACTGGAAGCATTTAATTCTGAGGGAATTATGCCCAAATGAAAAAATAGGTATCAAGAGACTTGAATCTCCATCAAACTAAAATTTCGTGAAATTTGACTGAAAACGCTTTTACTCCGAGTTTGCTCCGGGTCGGGTTCCTATATTTCTAACCTACAGTAGAACGTTTTCACGATCAACGCGGTCAACAGCACAGTGAATTTTCTTGTCAGTTCAATCAAAATGAAACTTCACTAAGACATTTGCTGTGATAAAGTTCAACAATGTGTCAGGACTTGATTTGTCACTACCACTACCCAGGAATAAGTACATAGTACGAATAAAACTATTCGTATTCCTGTTACAGCGTGTCAAATGTTTATGAATACTGAATAGAATAGTGATACAAATTATTTCAAAAGTGACATCTCACTGGTATTTGGTTTCAAATCAAATTGAAAGTTTTATTTGAAAAATATATCTTTTTTTTAACTACCAGCGCTTTGATAAATTAGCCCTTGTGTGCGCATACCACATGTTGCGTGGCGCATTTACTTATGAGTCGAATGATTTCGTTCGTAGTAGCCATTACGCCATAGGTACTATGGCAGCGTGCACGTTTTTTCGACTTTAGATATCAAACACAAAGTCAAATATCTACCTACTACTATACCAATTAGAAAAATATAGGGACTTACCCGTGGCCCACCTAATTTGTCCACCCGGAAAACCAATACCCAGCTTCCAATACCCAGAAAAAAGGAGCTCCGCCCAAGAGCGGAGCTCCATCAAAAACCAGGTGGACAACCTGTAGGTAGATCACGAGAAAGATCGAAAAAAATATGGTTCTGGTTCACTGGTCGACACGCAGTACAGACGCAATAGCTGCACGACGCTAACAAAATTTTATCTCATTTTTATGCACACGATTTCTGACTAAATGTATGACGCTTTCCTCATGGGCCTTACTCTATATTATGCACAACTAGTTGTGCTTTTAGGAATTTCACTCCACCGTAAGGTCCGACAGCGGGGTTCCTATTTCTATTCAGTTTGCCCTTCGGGTATTTGAAAATACCTAATGAACCTAACCTAATTTTACTATCTCAAATGAGAATTCTTATTTTTATTGACCCGAAATTCCTAATGGCACAACTAGTTGCGCATAATATATATATGTAGAGTAGGCTCATGAGGAAAGCGCTGATATAATACGCGTCGAGCTGCAATTTTATTTTTTCGCGTGTGGACTAGACACCGTAGTACTCTGCTTTATCCCACTCTAGGCAACGCTAATCAAAACCATCGACGGATGAAGTTGGACTTTTGTGGAAGTAAGTATTATAGTAAGTAAAAGCGAGTTCAGATGGATTAGATTTGTTTTGGAGTTGTCATTATTTTATTTGACGTACCTACCTATTGCAAAGTCATCATAATTATCTAATATTATTTTTTCCTTTTATGCGCTATACGATGAATTATTATAAATATGAATTATGATGACATAAGGACATAACTTAAAAAAGGCAGCTCACAACTCTGGAACAAAATTATCTAACCAAACCCCTAACTAAACCCTTAGGCCTAGAAGCATTCAGACGTAGTCCCTACCCGCTATGCGTAATTATTTCCTTTGTCTGAACCTATACTGCAATGCATTTTGGTGAAAGGATCCGAATGGCTAGCACGAGTGACTTCGTCTCATCGCTGCAACTAGGCTCATTCTCAAGTTACCTATTTACGAAAGGCGCGCCTGACTCGAAACGACAATACCTACCTTACGGCGCTAGCTGTTTAGATGCCCCAGACGAAACGCTTTTATAAGTTATAATGCATAAGAGTATTAATAAATGTCAGACGATGGTGATGATGATGTCTCTACGTATGAACGAATATCAAATATGAATAGGTTCCTACATACTGATAGGTACTTTGAAGATACTAGCAATGACGGCATATGAATTTGCCGCTAGAGGCGCTATTTTAACGTGAGGTATTATACAGAAACGTAAAATTAGTAGTACCTACAAGTTGATAATCCGGCTTTACATAACGGATTTTTAGTGTTATTAAGATTGTTTCCTTCCGATTATTATCGCAGACATACCTACGACAGGTTTATTAAAAGAGAAAAGAAGAGTTATGAAAATTAGGAGCCAAATTAAGCAGGCAAATAAAATGGCAGCTAATTTAGAAGATAAGATAGGACTGTGCAACACTGTGGGTAATAAATAGCTTGCTATTAAATATTAATTAAAAGAAATCCTGAATAATGTGATATACCTTACTCTACAGTGGCGCCAACTAGTGAGTACAAATACGATAGCCCTCATTCTAACAAAGTACAAAAAAATTGACTCCCTGGTATTCAAAAAGGGTTAAAGGTGGCATTGATTCACATATTTGCATCTGCTAGACTCATATGTAATATTTATAACTAGCTGAGCTAGTAAAAAATATTTCGCCTTAAAGTCAGTTTTTGTCTGAGATGGCGCTGCATACGAAAAATTAAAGTTATTTTGTGCATTTTTCATATTTTTGATTAGATATTCAGCTATTCGTGGAAGAGAGAAAGCCAACAAATCAATAATCATAAAAATCCGTGCAGCTATTCCAAAGTTATCAATAGTTAAAATAACACGACTTACTTTTGTACGTATAGATTTGTAAAATTTCTGGTAAAAGTAAAGTTGATATAAAAACGTAAATATAACGTGAAAAGTTACGCTAACAGCTTAGCAAGGTGTTGCAATATTTTTCCACCCGCTAGTGCCTCCTATTTGCATGTGTGTGTAAGACCTAGTATCTGTATAAGGCCGTTAATGACACCAGCGTTTGTGCAGCTATTCTCCGAATTGGTGCATAATTACCATTTGAGTGTAGTCTCAAAAAATCGGCCGTATTGAATTGTGTGCGCAAATTAATTGATAATCTATAAATGTATTAAGAATCTTCTAAAAACTACAAAAAACCAACAAAATTGATTATAGCGCCATCTAACGGGACTTTTACAATGAGCTAACGCGAGCATCCGCCTTAAATCGCTTTATTTTTAACAATTAATTTCACTTACAAAAACATAATTTATTGCAAGAAAAATTTATTTATGAAGCAAATAATGTTATAAATGCAATTGCTTTGTGATACATGTGAGTATATTTGTACGAGAACTCTGTAGAATCGATGCAGCTTTATCGACTTTAATTAGTTTAAAAGGACTCAAAATTATGTTCTGGGCCCCTTTTGTCCGAAATCAATAAGTAATTTTATAATTTTCTAGGACATCGAGTACTTTGCGACCATAGGAGTTACAATCATAGCCAGGAAAGCCATGAACAAGTCAGGAATAGAGTGAGGTATTCCAACACCGTTCGAGTCGTTGCATCTATCCCCCTCGCACTCATTGCAGTAGAGCAGTTTCACGATATCGCCATGGTTGTCATGAGAAGCTCGGATATCGGCGCAAGAGCCACGTTCGGAAGCACAACCTCGGATAACCCACGGGTCCCTCATATCTACAAGAAAAAAATAGAAATAATCATCACTACATAGTATAAAACAAAGTCGCTTTTCACTGTCTGTCTGCTTGTCTGTCCCTATGTATGCTTAGATTTTTAAAACTACGCAACGGATTTATATGCGATTTTTTAATAGATACTGTCATTTGGGAGGAAGGTTTACGTTTATAAATGTATAATAATACGCAGACGAAGTCGCGGAAAGAAACTAGTTTTAAATAAAAAGGCGCCTATTTTATGCAACACACTGGATAAAATTGGAAGGGGATTAATTATGTCTCTTCAAAGTGCATTCCTTGCAACGTTATGTATAACTAGCAGCCCGTCCCGGCTTCGCACGGGGTAGACAATTATTTATTTTTGGAAATTTGGATATAAAACACTTTTTTTCACAAATCTGTATTTCAGTGCCCCCTCCACCCCGCCCGCCGCGATGCCCGGCGCGCTTTTCAGACTGCATCGCAAACAACGGCCACGGCGATATGGCGGTTTTGTTTACTGTTTGAATTTTTTAATTCGTAATATCTTTTGAATGGAAAGTCCAATTTAAATAATTTAAAAACTATTTTATAGGTAGTTAAATGGTCTTGACCATAAAATAATTTATTTGGATAAGGATTAATATAAACACATAAATAGCATGGTTTGAATTTGGTTAGCATTTTCATTAATGTTTAAAATGAAAAAAGTTGTTGTAGTGACATAACTACAATAGTTGGACATATGCTACCGCGGAGTTTTTTGTAGACATTATGATGTTCTTCAATATTATTGTACATTATTTTGTTCTATCGCTAATAGTTTCGGCAGCGCATTCGATGAAAGACATTTTAAGACTCATTTTTCTACACCTTCGGTTTTTTTTTTTTTTTTTTGTACGATAATGAACAAATCGCAGTCCTCGCGAGAGGTACGGGCGACTGCGATTCCATGAACTAATGGACAAGGATGTTAGTGCTGTAATAAAAATAAACTAATATGACTTAAAGTCGGTGATGTTATGTAATGTTTATATGAGTGACATGAGGATTGTTAATGATTTTGTGAAGATGATTGTAATGCTTGCTTGGTACTAATATTAAAATATAGGTGGGAACTATGTGCCGTTGAACTTTTTAAGACTATTGATTATTATGCTAGTGAATTTTTCGAAAGATGATAACGTCGTTTCTTTTGAGATGAGTTCTGTTAAGATGTACGGGTCTATTCTAAAGTTGCTGCAGATGATTTCATGATTTAGTCGTTGCGAAGAAAATTTTGGGCAGTGTTTTAGGAGATGATCAATTGATTGAAGGCTGGTTCCGTCACAAGGGCATAGAGCATCGTTGATGATTTTGAATCGACACAGGTATTCTTTATGGTATCCATGTCCTGTGAGGATTTGGGTGATTTCAAAAGTCGGTCGTATTGCATTTCGGAATTGATTGATGGCTGCTAAGTTTGGTAACCAGCGCTTCAGGTGGGCGCCGGTTGGAGAGGTCTCGTAAGTTATGTTTGCTTGGGCTTCTGATTCTGTTTTTCTTTTAAGTTTGTGGTGACTGATTGGAAAGTGACAGAAATCTGGCTCTATTTGGAGGGCGGCGGCTTTCTTGGCTTCTAGGTCGGCTTCTTCGTTCCCACATAAACCGTGATGTGCTTTTATCCAGAAGAATTTTATGGTCCTGGAGTTTCTAATGGTTTTAATGTGTTTGTGTATGCTGTTGATGATTCTGTTAGTGCTGTTTCGGTTTGCGATTTCTTGCAGGGCTGACATCGAGTCTGAGAAGATTGCAAAATTTGAGGAAAGGTTTGTTGCACAATGGAGACAGGCTCTTTCGATAGCTAAACATTCTGCCTGAAAGACAGAGCAGCAGTTGTGTAACTTTAGCTGATGTATCATTTTCGTGCCGTCGGGATGACAGATTACAACCGCAGCACCAACTTGTCCATCGGCCTTGCTGCCGTCTGTGTAGATTTGGGTATCAGCCGGATCACAATGTAGTTCGATATCTGCGTTCGAATAAATCTTATCTATTGTAATGCTAATTCTATCGCTTGGATGAAGAAGCTGAGACAAAGGTAAACGTGAATCGAGAGTTATGGAGTCATGAAGAAATTTAGAGATGCCAGTGTGTTTCGCCAGCTGTATATCTGCTATTTCGTTAACTTTGATGTCCAAAGGGATGAGTCCAGCTAGTGATATAGCTGCAGAGGTTGAAATGGTGCGAAAGCCTCGTATTATTTTAATGGCAAAGCCTCTTTGCATGGATCGTAGAGCTCTTATTACAGTTTTAAATTTAGTAGCGCTGGCCCATATCTCCGCAGCATAAGTGATAATCGGTTCGATGACTCGCTCATAGATGATGGTGATATTTTCGGACTGAAGCCCCCAGGTAGGACGGACGTAATTACAGAGTTTCAGGTATATTTTCTGAGCCTTGGCTATTATATGATGGGAGTGTTTTATGAACTTGAAGTGTTTATCGATAATGACACCAAGAAGTTTTATTTCATTGCTAAATTGTAGTTTCACTGAGTTCATTTCTATGTTTGATTTTGTAGCTTTAGGGGTGCAGGTCATCATCTGAGTCTTTTCTGGACCAAATGTGAGTTTATTACGTAAACCCCATTCAGTGATCATTTTAAGGGCTGCCTGAGCGGAAATTTCGAGTTCTCTGATGGTTTTTGCTGTAGTAATAAGGAGGACATCATCAGCGTAGGCTTGAATATGGTTTCCTTCAGGGAATATGGTGTCCAGCAAATCGTAATTTAATACATTGTTCAAATTTTACCAAGGATCCCTTTTTTTTTCAAAATTAAATGTAGCCTATGTCAAACTGGAAGAATGTAGCATTCTATTGGTGAAAGAATTTTTTAAATCGGCCCAGTACTTTTTGAGCCTATTCATTACAAACATACAAACATACAAAAGTAGGTACAAATCTTTCCTCTTTATAATATTAGTGTAGATTCAACCCAGTGCAGTCAAACCAAGTAAGTAAGTTACCACCAACCCAACTAAGGCATAGGTACAGTATTTAAGCTAGTACTTAGGCCTTGTTTTCCGCATACCTTAACGTTATAATCGTGATTCTGCTTATCAACGATGCAATGTAAACTCATTCTCAATTAATTAAATGAAGATTTTTAATGGAAATAGCTATTAATACTCAAGATTAAAACGTTATCTGCTCAGGTTTCACTTTGTGAATCATTGTCGCTACTCTATTGTAGAACGTACCTGCCTGTAGTACTAATTGATGTCTACGTGCGTGGAGAGGTATGCCACATAATTCATGAATCACTATGCTTTATAGGTAGCTAAATACCAGGTGAATTCCCTAAGAAATATGGTTAGAAGTGGACAAGAAGATGAAAAAGGGAAATCCCTGAGCTACTATGTGTGAAACATACAATAAATTATACCCAATAAACAAGTAAGTACCAGTAGGCTTATTGTCTAACTAGCTCGCAATCGCCATCGTCTTCATTTTGACAGTTCATGTATGGGCTGACAATTAGCATCGGAATTAGCTAGCTGTCACATTCATACAAGAACTGTCAAAATGAACACGATGGCGATTGCGAGCGAGTTAGACAATAAGCCTACTGTTGTATTAAGTAGGTACCTACTTCAGCAGTGAATTCTAAAATTGATGAAATTTTTTGTGTGTAGGTAATAGGTACCTATTTGATACAGAACACAAATAAGAGAAAAATGTACATTGAAAAACTAAAAAAAATTAGAAACAGTCTTGAAACAGTACAATTAGGCTGCCTCATCAGCTTATCACTTCAGAACTCATCCTAGTAGGTAAGTAGTGCAATAAACAACATCATTGACAAGAATACGTTAGAGAAATATACATAAAAACATATTTAATACATACATGAAGATGGAGAGATCTATACCTAGTAGATAAATATTTTTCTCACCATGGTAGTAAGTTGTTAGGTATAGATAAAACACTTTGATCGGAATGTAGTAGTTGTACTACATTCCGATCAAAGTGTTTTATGGCTAACTTCAAATTTTTAAATAATGGACGCAACTCACGATGATACTTCTCTCCGTAAATTACGCATTTCCTCTGCTTGGAGGGATCAAACGAATAAGCGCATTGTTTCACCGTCGCGTTCAGCGGCGAGGGGCATCCCACGCAGGCTAAGCACTCGTGCCTAACTTGGGGACCTGGGGGACGGGGCATTGGCTTTGGGCCGAAGCCTTCGGCCACAGCGTTAGCACCCGCCGAGGCATAAGGCCCCGCCCGGTCCGAACCTTCTTCGAATTCTGATTCCCCAGGACTCCCCGACTGATCATTTTCAAGCTGTGCTTCTTCTTCTGTAATGTAATGTTTATGATGTATCCGCAAGACTAAGTGGCTGCAGGCATGGTCAACAAATAAAATGGTGGTAGCGTTCCGGATGGATACTGTACTGGTCCTAGCATAGCACTTCTGGTTTCTTAAAAAATCTGCCTGAAGACATGAAAATGAGTCTCGCTGCAATTTTAATATCTATAGACCCCTTCCATACTTCTTAACGCTCTCATTTCTACTGCATTTATTCTACTTTCATGCTTCTTTTTGCTTGGGTATGGCAACTTACGCAAGTTTAGCGGGGACATAGTACCTCGTTAAAGAACTTTGAACTGAACTTTACTGATGTTATACTTACTCTGTGATACGCCTGAGTGAATCACAGTGAGTGTAATGCCCACCAGAATGCACACTAACGCTAGTTTGGTCATGTTCTCTATGCCTACACTATAGCCATTGTTGTCAGCCACTGTGTTAAATAGGGCAGCTTATCGAGATTCACCATGCCCGGGCAACTATATAGGCACGCTCGTCAAAGCATGGTGCGACGGTATGCTGTTTGACAATAATTTGGAGCAATCGGGCGTGAAACGCTGATAGGTACAGTGCGATAGTATTTAAGAAGAGCGTCGGGTCTGTATTGCTGTCTCACTCACTCTTATGAGTTTGAGCGGCCAATTGTATCCGAAACCCGAAAGTCGTTCTAGGAACTCACGGAATATATCTTTAAAAAGATCTGTATTCGATGATAGAGGACAGTATTTGTTCGATGAAATCTCCCATTTGGTATTTGAAACAATTTAAGACTAGCAATATTTACTTAGATGATGCACAAAATGTTGACAACATTGGCTAGATAAGTCTACAACTGAACAAACCTTTTTTTTTGAGATGATAAACGGAGTATTTGCCACTTCTGATGCCAAATGAGTGCTGCCCCGCAAGACTACAGTTGAGATAAAATATCATAAGTCCCCGTAATTTCACTGTTTGATAAAAATTTAAAGAAAATAAATACCTATTTCGATTGAGACTTTTGCAGAAAATGTTCATTATAAATTCATCGTTTACGTATACGCTACGTCTAATCCATAACCATTGAAAGAGTAGCTACAATTGCCGCCGAAAGGCTAATTGATTATAACAAATGTTGATAATAAATATTCGTGCGGAAGTATTAAATACTTAAAAATTATATCTAGGATTTTTTTGTTCCAGCTGCGAGTATCTATCATATAGATTATTCAATAATAGAAATAAAAAACGTCACACTTAAATTACCTACACCGGATACCGTAAAGGGATAAAACTATTAAATCGGCTTACGCGATCTGATAGCCAAAATAATTCAATAAGTAGGTCTCATTCAATAGGCGCGATCGTTTTACTGATAAGCAAAGGTATTTATGGATTAGCTAACTCATTGACGTGAACGTTTGCACAAAATTTGCCACCGATTGCACAAAATTCATCCATTGCGAAATCACCATTTTTTTTCTGAAATCACTCCATCAAGTTCACACCAGCAAGTTTAATGCCATAAATCATAAGTTACTAATATGGCCAAATCTACATACATACTTTTTCCTACAGGGGTAGGCAGGGACTACTCTACTACTCTATTCCACTTGCTACGATCCTGACATACCTTTCGCTTCATCCACATTTTATCAATCTCTTCATACATGCTCATCGGTTTCGGATACTCCTGACCTGACCTTGATAGCCAGATTTACGACTCAATTAACAATATTTTCCCATATCAATACTTTAAACAAGAAAAAAGATAGCATATCACAGACAGAAACTAGAAACGAGGAGGATTAAAAAGGCGCCGTAACTTTACCATCTTTAAAAACTGTGACGTTGAAAACTGCAATATCCTATATTTTCCTTTCCCTGTAAGGAATTGCGATTTTCCTTGGAGTTATCTATAGATTATTTGATGCATCTAAGTTGTCTGCTCGCTATCTGGGTCGCGGCAGTGCCCACGGCTTCCTGACGCTTCTCAGGAAATTACCAAATACTATATCCATCTAAAACACATGACTTAAGGAAATTGACTGTTTTTCTTTGTAAACCAATTTGTGACAATTTAGTCCTAAGTTCTTAATGTTAGTTTTTGTTTTTACTACTGTTTATAATATTGTTACAAGTAAACTTTTTCTTTCTTCCTTTCTTTTTAATCTTTATCTATTATTTTAAGAGTGGCTCACAAACCCACAATTGCTACAATCCCTGGTAACCCAAAGATTAACCCAAGATTCCAAATAATATAGCTTGGATGAAAAATTATAAAGATATTTATTACATAATTAGGGCAAAATGACATCCCATCTTTCTGTCCTTCGTCCCATCTTGAATTTTTGGAGGCAAAACTTTGGTACTTAAAAAAAAAGACAAAACTTTTTTTTAAATATTATTTATGTATTTATTATGCGAGAGTATACATAATTATTATAGAAACCTTTGCCACTAAGGATGTTTGTCGTCAATTAAAAAAAAAAATTTAGACCATGATGTATTTATTCTAGTATATCAATATCACATATGTGATAAGTTATGCAAATAAGCTTATTTGAAACGTCATTGCTCAATTATGTTATTACCCGTAATAAATGTTAGTCGTAATCTTTTATGATAATTTGCTATTTCTGTCGTTTCGGAGAGATAATTAAATTATAAGGCGATCTATTTGCTTAGCTATATTATTGATTATGTAAATAGATTACTTTAAAAGTAATACCTAATATTATACATAAATAAGGCAGGTAGGTACACTAAGACATTCACAATAAAAGTTCATTCTGTAAAATAATTTACGTATTATCATTACAATCAAAAATCTAATACTTACAACGTCTTACATTTACAACCTTATTCATAAATTCTCGTAAAAGTTATGTTAGTAAATAGTCTAATCTGTTCTGTCAATTGATATTTTATTTGACTTTGTCAGATACGGACAAAACGTAATTAAACTAGGTATAAAAAGTATCGAAATTTTATGAATAAGGCGGCTATTTTACACACAATATCTTGGTGATCTCCTAGCGTTTTTTCCGGCATTTGCCACGGCTCAGTGAGCTTGGGGTCCACTTTAACAACCTTGACTGTTGACTTAAATAATAATAAAAAAACACAATTATCTTACCTAATTTATAAATAATACTTTTGTTTATCAATCTAATAAAATCACAATCAATATGCATGATCATAAAGATAATGACAATAAATTCTGACATTATCAAACCATACTTTACACGCGGTTTGCATCCACGTTACCTGCGTCATTAATGGTATGGTCTTTGAGTATACACCTACATAATACACCCCCTTGCAAAATAATCGGACACCTATGGATTTTCAGATTTTTAGGTATGAAATACAAAAACCATGGGTGCCCGTTTTTTTTCGCAAGGGGGTGTATTATGTACATGTAGGTACATTGCGCGTATCTTCTCCTAGAAGTGTGTTAAATTGCATTTTCTAGTTGAATACCTACTTATTTTCATTTGAACGGTGCAATCACGTGACTAAGTATATTCTTGCCCGTTTAAAGTTCGTTGCATACCCAAATTCATATCTTCCAATGCCATCCACCCTAACTAATTTGGGAATTCACAGACATAGCTCAGTCAGTTATTTAACTTAATTCAATTCTGGTATTTTTTTATAGATTTCGGTATAAAAAAAGCAAAAACAACTTACCTTGAAAAAAAAAAAGGATTTATCCGAGTTTGACCCAAATATGCTTGTTCTCATGAAAGTTCTTAGTCGTTAAAGCAGTCTTTCAACTTCTGCAATTATTTCTACATAAAGATGCTCACACACATTAGTTTCTGAAAATACTCAGATCATTACAACCAAACTAAATACCTATCAAATATTATGAATTTTGCTCATAAATTAACTAATAATCCTATAATAAGCGGAACAAAGGCGAGGAACGATTTCGCTGCGGAGTTACACAGGTCTCCATCGCAAAGTAGACAGCTTAACAAATCGGCATCATCGACGTTACCTCCGATGGCTTCTCGGCACCTTGCCATAGGGTCTTCAGATTCGTAAGAACAACCTCTTACTACGTTTCTTTCACCGTTTGCTGTGAAATAAAATATTCGTTTAGAAATTGTTAAGGTGTCCTGTCCTGTCCATCGAAAACTATTCCAAAGACTATTTTCATTTAACGCTACGATAAGTTAAAAAAAACATTTTCGTTTCATATTATATCTCGCACAAACATTCATTTGCGTTACCTATCTCTCTTTCTCGTATCCAATCTTTTCGGTAGAATTTTTTTGAATCTATGATAGCGAACCACGATAGATAATAATCTGAAGATTAAAATCTTATTATTCCAATTAAGTAGTTTGTTTATTTAACTGCTTATTTGAAGAGCACTCATGAAGAACGTTAACTGGAAACGATAAGTCAAGTGTTTTTTCTTCTGATATAATAATATATGAAGAAAAAACGCAAAGTTACAATGTAATCGGGATATTCTAAATCAAGTCTACCTATCTATAAATTTGATTGAGATTAGTTTTTTCTTATTACTATTATTTAAAAAAATATTACATAATCAAAAGAACATAAAAAACGTTAAAAAAGGAAATGACGAGATGCACAACATAGGTTTAGTTTAATTATCTTGTGTTTATGCAATTAGATGTACATTATTTACAATTTAAGCTCTAAAAATGTCTAAAATTATTTAAAACCGATAATTTTACTGTTCATAAATTAACTAACGAAAAATTAGTTACGGTACCTAACTAACGAAACAGATTGCAAAGTGTAATCCCATAAATCAATACCAATGTTAAAAAACTGATTTTTTATCTCAATCAAATCCTACGTGAAAAAAATGCTATGCTTTGGGCTAATATGACCTATATAGATAATATGACTCATAGAATTTCCGACAGTATAAAGACTGGACAGTATGATACCTAATATTTATGTTTCATACCTTCCAAGAAGCTAGTGACGACGCATCGCACTTCAGGAACGTCGTTGCGGGGTTGCTTTAGGCTTCTGGAGAAACGACGTCTCATAGAATTTTCTACCACGAAGTTATTATCAGGAGTCTGTAAGAAGAAGCTTTATGTAGATGGCAATCCATTTCTAGAGTATTTCTTTTAGAAAAAAAAAACTGCCAAGAGACTTGCGCCACATCCTGCTTGACAATAATGGTCTTTTCAAAAGCGCTAGTAATTTAAGAAAAGAGACGTGAAAAAGAGCCTTTTGCGGCCCATTTGCAGAATAAACTTTTGATTTTGACTTAAACATTTTGGAAGTCGGACATGCGGGAATCCGGGCATGTCAGGTGGAAGCGTGTTTTGCTTAGTTCTATATAAGTTTAACATATTATCTATGTGTTATTTTTTCGATTATAATCTACTTTATCTATCATCGTCACGTAATGCTTATTATCATTAAAACAAATCTCCGCTGTCTAATAACGGTGAGATTATAAACCGCACATTTTGGTAACAGACATTAACATTTATTGAGAGTTATATTTTTGTAAGACTAATGCAATTTTCCGTTCTAATAATTATGAAAGCATCATACATAGAATATTATACGTACCTCTTCGATACTTTCAGTTCCTGCTGTTGTTAGTTCAGGTGCATCTGTTGTTGTTGTGTCGGGAGCCGAGGTGGTTGTGATTTCTTCTGGGGCATTGGTTGTTGTTGTGTCAGGAGCCTGGGTGGTTGTGGTTTCTTCAGGAGCATTGGTTGTTGTTGTGTCTGGAGCCTGGGTGGTTGTCGTTCCTTCAGGAGCATTGGTTGTTGTTGTGTCGGGAGCCGAAGTGGTTGTGGTTTCTTCAGGGGCATTGGTTGTTGTTGTGTCGGGAGCTGAAGTGGTTGTGGCTTCTTCTGGGACATCCGTGGTTGTTGTGTCGGGAGCCGAGGTGGTTGTGGTTTCTTCAGGGGCATCCGTGGTTGTGCTTTCTTCAGGTGCATCCGTGGTTGTTGTGTCGGGAGCCGAGGTGGTTGTGGTTTCTTCAGGGGCATTGGTTGTTGTTGTGTCGGGAGCTGAAGTAGTTGTGGTTTCTTCAGGAGCATTGGTTGTTGTTGTGTCGGGAGCTGAAGTTGTTGTGGTTTCTACAGGGACGTCCGTTGTTGTTGTCTCGGGAGCTGATGTAGTTGTGGTTTCTTCTGGAGCATTGGTTGTTGTTGTGTCGGGAGCTAAGGTGGTTGTGGTTTCTTCAGGGGCACTGGTTGTTGTTGGGTCGGGGACTGAAGTAGTTGTGGTATCTTCAGGAGCATTGGTTGTTGTTGTGTCGGGAGCCCATGTAGTTGTGGTTTCTTCTAGGGCATTGGTTGTTGTTGTGTCGGGAGCTGAAGTGGTTGAGGTGTCTTCAGGGGCATACGTTGTTGTTGTGTCGGGAGCCGAGGTGGTTGTGGTTTCTTCAGGGGCATTGGTTGTTGTTGTGTCGGGAGCTGAAGTTGTTGTGGTTTCTACAGGGACGTCCGTTGTTGTTGTCTCGGGAGCCGATGTAGTTGTGGATTCTTCTGGAGCATTGGTTGTTGTTGTGTCGGGAACTAAGGTTGGTGTGGTTTCTTCAGGGGCATTGGTTGTTGTTGTGTCGGGAGCTGAAGTAGTTGTGGTTTCTTCTTGGGCATTGGTTGTTGTTGTGTCTGGAGCTGAGGTGGTTGTGGTTTCTTCAGGGGCATTGGTTGTTGTTGTGTCGGGGGCCGAGGTGATAGTGGTTTCTTCAGGAGCATTGGTTGTTGTTGTGTCGGGAGCTGAAGTTGTTGTGGTTTCTACAGGGACGTCCGTTGTTGTTGTCTCGGGAGCTGATGTAGTTGTGGTTTCTTCTGGAGCATTGGTTGTTGTTGTGTCGGGAGCTAAGGTGGTTGTGGTTTCTTCAGGGGCACTGGTTGTTGTTGGGTCGGGGACTGAAGTAGTTGTGGTATCTTCAGGAGCATTGGTTGTTGTTGTGTCGGGAGCCGATGTCGTTGTGGTTTCTTCTGGGGCATTGGTTGTTGTTGTGTCGGGAGCTGAAGTGGTTGAGGTGTCTTCAGGGGCATACGTTGTTGTTGTGTCGGGAGCCGAGGTGGTTGTGGTTTCTTCAGGGGCATTGGTTGTTGTTGTGTCGGGAGCTGAAGTTGTTGTGGTTTCTACAGGGACGTCCGTTGTTGTTGTCTCGGGAGCCGATGTAGTTGTGGATTCTTCTGGAGCATTGGTTGTTGTTGTGTCGGGAACTAAGGTTGGTGTGGTTTCTTCAGGGGCATTGGTTGTTGTTGTGTCGGGAGCTGAAGTAGTTGTGGTTTCTTCTTGGGCATTGGTTGTTGTTGTGTCTGGAGCTGAGGTGGTTGTGGTTTCTTCAGGGGCATTGGTTGTCGTTGTGTCGGGTGCTGAAGTGGTTGTGGTTTCTTCAGGGGCATTGGTTGTTGTTGTGTCGGGAGCTAGAGTGGTTGTAGTTTCTTCAGGGGTATCCGTTGTTGTGTCGGGAGCCGATGTGGTTGTGGTTTCTTCAGGGGCATTGGTTGTCGTTGTGTCGGGTGCTGAAGTAGTTGTGGTGTCATCAGGGGCATCCGTTGTTGTGGTTTCTTCAGGTGCATCCGTGGTTGTGTCGGGAGCCGAGGTGGTTGTGGTTTCTTCAGATTCATCCGTGGTTGTGCTTTCTTCAGGTGCATCCGTGGTTGTGGTTTCTTCAGGTGCATCCGTGGTTGTGGTTTCTTCAGGTGCATCCGTGGTTGTGTCGGGAGCCGAGGTGGTTGTGGTTTCTTCAGATTCATCCGTGGTTGTGCTTTCTTCAGGTGCATCCGTGGTTGTGGTTTCTTCAGGTGCATCCGTGGTTGTGTCGGGAGCCGAGGTGGTTGTGGTTTCTTCAGATTCATCCGTGGTTGTGCTTTCTTCAGGTGCATCCGTGGTTGTGGTTTCTTCAGGTGCATCCGTGGTTGTGTCGGGAGCCGAGGTGGTTGTGGTTTCTTCAGGGGCATTGGTTGTTGTTGTGTCGGGAGCTGAAGTAGTTGTGGTTTCTTCAGGAGCATTGGTTGTTGTTGTGTCGGGAGCTGAAGTTGTTGTGGTTTCTACAGGGACGTCCGTTGTTGTTGTCTCGGGAGCTGATGTAGTTGTGGTTTCTTCTGGAGCATTGGTTGTTGTTGTGTCGGGAGCTAAGGTGGTTGTGGTTTCTTCAGGGGCACTGGTTGTTGTTGGGTCGGGGACTGAAGTAGTTGTGGTATCTTCAGGAGCATTGGTTGTTGTTGTGTCGGGAGCCCATGTAGTTGTGGTTTCTTCTAGGGCATTGGTTGTTGTTGTGTCGGGAGCTGAAGTGGTTGAGGTGTCTTCAGGGGCATACGTTGTTGTTGTGTCGGGAGCCGAGGTGGTTGTGGTTTCTTCAGGGGCATTGGTTGTTGTTGTGTCGGGAGCTGAAGTTGTTGTGGTTTCTACAGGGACGTCCGTTGTTGTTGTCTCGGGAGCCGATGTAGTTGTGGATTCTTCTGGAGCATTGGTTGTTGTTGTGTCGGGAACTAAGGTTGGTGTGGTTTCTTCAGGGGCATTGGTTGTTGTTGTGTCGGGAGCTGAAGTAGTTGTGGTTTCTTCTTGGGCATTGGTTGTTGTTGTGTCTGGAGCTGAGGTGGTTGTGGTTTCTTCAGGGGCATTGGTTGTTGTTGTGTCGGGGGCCGAGGTGATAGTGGTTTCTTCAGGAGCATTGGTTGTTGTTGTGTCGGGAGCTGAAGTTGTTGTGGTTTCTACAGGGACGTCCGTTGTTGTTGTCTCGGGAGCTGATGTAGTTGTGGTTTCTTCTGGAGCATTGGTTGTTGTTGTGTCGGGAGCTAAGGTGGTTGTGGTTTCTTCAGGGGCACTGGTTGTTGTTGGGTCGGGGACTGAAGTAGTTGTGGTATCTTCAGGAGCATTGGTTGTTGTTGTGTCGGGAGCCGATGTCGTTGTGGTTTCTTCTGGGGCATTGGTTGTTGTTGTGTCGGGAGCTGAAGTGGTTGAGGTGTCTTCAGGGGCATACGTTGTTGTTGTGTCGGGAGCCGAGGTGGTTGTGGTTTCTTCAGGGGCATTGGTTGTTGTTGTGTCGGGAGCTGAAGTTGTTGTGGTTTCTACAGGGACGTCCGTTGTTGTTGTCTCGGGAGCCGATGTAGTTGTGGATTCTTCTGGAGCATTGGTTGTTGTTGTGTCGGGAACTAAGGTTGGTGTGGTTTCTTCAGGGGCATTGGTTGTTGTTGTGTCGGGAGCTGAAGTAGTTGTGGTTTCTTCTTGGGCATTGGTTGTTGTTGTGTCTGGAGCTGAGGTGGTTGTGGTTTCTTCAGGGGCATTGGTTGTCGTTGTGTCGGGTGCTGAAGTGGTTGTGGTTTCTTCAGGGGCATTGGTTGTTGTTGTGTCGGGAGCTAGAGTGGTTGTAGTTTCTTCAGGGGTATCCGTTGTTGTGTCGGGAGCCGATGTGGTTGTGGTTTCTTCAGGGGCATTGGTTGTCGTTGTGTCGGGTGCTGAAGTAGTTGTGGTGTCATCAGGGGCATCCGTTGTTGTGGTTTCTTCAGGTGCATCCGTGGTTGTGTCGGGAGCCGAGGTGGTTGTGGTTTCTTCAGATTCATCCGTGGTTGTGCTTTCTTCAGGTGCATCCGTGGTTGTGGTTTCTTCAGGTGCATCCGTGGTTGTGGTTTCTTCAGGTGCATCCGTGGTTGTGTCGGGAGCCGAGGTGGTTGTGGTTTCTTCAGATTCATCCGTGGTTGTGCTTTCTTCAGGTGCATCCGTGGTTGTGGTTTCTTCAGGTGCATCCGTGGTTGTGTCGGGAGCCGAGGTGGTTGTGGTTTCTTCAGATTCATCCGTGGTTGTGCTTTCTTCAGGTGCATCCGTGGTTGTGGTTTCTTCAGGTGCATCCGTGGTTGTGTCGGGAGCCGAGGTGGTTGTGGTTTCTTCAGATTCATCCGTGGTTGTGCTTTCTGCAGGTGCATCCGTGGATATTGTGTCGGGAGCCGAGGTGGTTGTTGTGGGAGTCAAAGGCGGTGGTTCACATTGTTCAATGTGTTCGGATGTTACTTCATTGCAATTTCGACATACAAAACATTGTAGTGCAATTGCTGTAAAAAAGTTTTATTTTTGTTAAAATTGCACTTTCATCACGTAATTACATTATTTGATAACGTTGCTTCATTTTTCGAAAAAAAAAAAACACTTAAAATCTGTCAAATTGCAAGAATCATTGAAAATAAATTTGAAGCATGTAAAAAAATATACGTCTTGTGCGGTTCGATTAAAAATACGTGTCATATTTATTATAGAAAAGTATTTTGAAAATTTAAACACATGAGAATAGACCGGTTTTTTAAAAATTCCGTAAATTTAATTGACCTCGTTATTATTTACGAATAGTTTCTTACAAACTTGCAAAGTAGGTAGTTTTAATTTTGACACATAAATTTATTGACTTTGTCGGAAAGAAAGTTGGGATTCTTTTCTAACGTAAATATCCGAAGCAACAAACGGTCCTTACAAAAAAACGTACCATTTCTACTGAATAAAGTGATCAAGACAAAAGTACACCATAAAATCTTCAAACTGTACATTTTTAGCCAATTTAAATAAATTAAATATTAAAAAAACCAATCATCTGTACCATTAAAACGCATTTAATGAAAAGCGAGTGCAGCGTACAAATATGTACTTATATACTCATTATCCAGCTAAAATGGATAACATTTTTTTATCAGGATATAGAATACTTACCGTCGTTAAATAAGATATGCCACTCCGTACACCGACAAACAATAATACATTCTTCGATCATTTTTATGATCGGTGTATACAATGCTCAAAAATGTGTAGACACATCTTAATAATTTTATTATGTACGTTTTAGTGTTTTCTACTCAAAACGTGTCAACGACACACTATTGCTAATGCATCATTGTCCTGTATTCTTTGAACCGCATTAAGTAAGAAGATACTTCGGTTTTCACAGAATAATGTATTATGATTACGACGACCGGATAGCTTAGTATCTGTCTTGGTGTATTAATTTTTTCACGAGTTTTAATTATTACTCTATGATATACTATGTATATAAAACTGAGGTAGATACGTCATAGGCGATCTCCCCGTGGCAAGCGAAAAGTGAGGTAATTGCCTGACTTGTGTTAAGTCGCTGTCGGCGCGCGCAGAGATCCATATATGTCAAGTAACGGCAATAACGTTGCCATGTCCGAAAGGAGTTTTGTTCAGCTATAACGCGTCTATTAGTAACAAGCTTCTGCCCGCGACTTCGTCTGCGTAGTATTTCCGGGATAAAAAGTAGCCTATGTTTTAATCTAGGGTACCAGCTATCTTCGTACCAAATTTTATCCCAATTCGTCCAGTCGTTTTAGCGTGAAGAAGGAAAAAACATACACACTCACTCACTCACATCGTCACATCATCACATCGTCACAAACTTTCGCATTTATAATATTAGTAGGATATGTCATTGTTATTACTTATTCATTCATTATTCATTATAAACAGTCCTGGATTTACACATTTGCCGCCCCACTCGTGTCCGCAGCCTTACTTTTTTTTTGTAATTTTTTATTTGCGCCAATTTTGCCGCCCTAGGCTTCAGCTTTTTTAGCCTCTATGGTAAATCCGGCCCTGGTTTTAAAGAACCGCACTCCCTACCAATATAATCAAGCGTAATTCTGTTTTATGTGATAACATCCTGATGTTATTATTCGCTTTACTTCGTCTATAATAAAGTGTACTTTCTGTATAATAATTGTAATCTAACTGAGGTACTAGATGTGATAAGATTGAGGTAAAGAGCGGTTGTACGCTTTCATTAACAGTTCACCAGTTACTTGCATGCGTTTGGCTTTCCGCTTGTCTTTCTTTTTTTTGGGCAACTCATTACTTACCATGGATTATTATAAGAAAAACGGGACTTAATCACGTAAATAAATAACCACCTCGACCCATCCTCCCGAGACCATAGATGCAAATTTGCGTCCGAAACGTCGAGGTATTTAAAAAAAATACATTTTATTTACGTGGTTAAAACCCGTTTTTCTTATAGTAATGTGTGAAAATTGTGAAAGTTTAAATCGATTCATTACCATGGAATTTTTATTTATTTATATTCGCAATCAGTTGAAACACTTTTATCGGGCTTGTTTAGGGAGGACTTGTAAGGGAAGAGAGTTTTTTCACCTTTTATAATAGGTAGGTATAGTCGAACCATTTGTTTTCGGACCCACTGCAGAACGTTCTCACAGTAAACGCCACATGATTTTCCTTGTTAATTCAATGCAACTTCACTATAATACTTACTGTGAGAGGGTTCCAAGGGGGCAGGCCAGGAAATCAAATCAAATTGGGGTGCGACCACACCGCCGCTTAAAAAACGGTGACGTTACGGAATCGCAACAAAATGTATGAAGAAACGGTGAGAAAACGTGACGCCTACGACACGTCACTGCGTATACGCGGCGGTTTGGTCGCACCCTTGTTCCATGGCGTATTTGCAGCTTACTTAATGTTGGTAGTGTGGAAGAATAAATTTTTACCTTATAGTGTTGTTACTGTGTATATAGTACCCGGGCATAAAGTCATCGGTCTTCTCGGCTAATTTCGGCTTAGTAGAGCGTTGTCTCGCTCTAACTTACGTGATTTCATTTCATTTCATTTATTTATTTGATGCCAATTGTCTCTTACCAAAGACCGAAGTGCAATCTTTATAGCCGGGTACTGTAAAGGTGGAAACAAATTTCCAACACGCGACGCGACCCGATGCAACGAATGTATGCGCATGGCGTCGCGTCGGATGTTCATAGTGTGGTTCTGGTCATAGAAAATAATACAATTTGATTCGACTCAACACGCGTCGCGTTGCATCGGGTCGCGTCGCGTGTCAATAATGTGTTTCCAGCTTAAAACCTTGTGCAGGATCCGTCCGGCTTTAGTTCTGCCGCCAAGCAGCAGAGCTTGTGCTGCTGTATTCTGGCGTGGATAGCAAGATAACCGCTGAAATAACTGGCACATGAGGTATCTAGGATGGCAAGGCTTTATATTGACTACGCATTGCATTTCGAATTGTTATGCAATGCGTAGTAAGGGCCCAGGTGAAAAATTTGCTCATCATCTCCAGCCTATATACGTCCCACTGCTGGGCACAGGCCTCCTCTCAGAATGAGAGGGCTTGGGCTATAGTTCCCACGCGGGCCCAGTGCGAATTGGGAACTTCACACACACCATTGAATTGCTTCGCAGTTGTGTGCAGGTTTCCTCACGATGTTTTTCCTTCACCGAAAAGCTCATGGTAAATTTCAAATGAGATATCGCACATAAATTCCGAAAAACTCAGAGGTGTGAGCCCGGGATTCGATCCCACGACCCTCTGCTTGAGAGGCCACAGATCAAACCACTAGGCTACCACGGCTTTTTAAAAATTTGCTCGTTTCTTCAATATATTTGATGACCAAACCAAGGGTATAATAAAATAACGGTATTAATTAGATACACGCAAGTAAATTTTATTTATTAATTTAATTACATCAGATAAAAAGTTACGAAAACAACATCTAAATTCACACACAATTACATTTTTATACAAATTAGCATCACATCCACCGGAATGTTGAGGAATCATGCTCGTACCTACTTGATATCTCACATTTTATAACAATTATACTAGTTATGCATTATTATTACGTCAGTTTTATATGAATTTGGGAAGACTTGTTTGTTTACAAAAACGTTAAAATGGTTTGGAATGGGCTATATCATGTGCCGCCTATTTTTGTCCTTTTTTATGGGACCTCAAAACTAAAACTAAAAATTAATCGATAATAAAAAATAATCGATATGCATAATATTGCCACATCGTAGTCAATTTTCAAGAACAGGGGATTCACCTTGGGATTAAAACTAGCAACTTGTCGGTTTATCTTAATCTTTTTATGTCTCAAATAATCACTCAATATACACAAGGCATTAACATACCGCGTCATTATGCATTCTTATACTCTCTTAATGACTAATTAGACAGGGTACTTAACCCACTCGTATTAATTACTTTATCATGCCAGTTGTCAACATACGATGTAATAGTTATTAAATATCTGGGGGAACTAAAATACTCCCGACAAAAGAAAAAAAAAAGACGCGGAGCACTACTTACCTTTTCTCGAAGTTAAGGGTTTATATTTTCTCTCCTTTTCTTGCATTTGCTTTCCTTGTTGTACAAGATAAGAATAGGTCTGTAAATATGGTGAACACAATAATGGTTAAAAAAAACTCAAATTACGAATTTGTCTTTTTATTTATTTTTATGGGCTTAAATTTAATTATTATAATAATATCTTATAAGTTAGACGCCTTCTTGAAAGACTGGACTCTTACCGCAGCAGACTGGAGGCAGTGGAAGAGTTGGAGGTAGGCCAAAGGCTGAGCAAAGGCTCAGCAGTGGGACATAATAGGATCATAATAATAATAAAAATAATATATCTTATAAGTTATTTATACTACTACATAGTAATAATAACAATAGGTTGTCTGTACCTTGCTATAAACAAATTCCACAAAATTAATAGTCATAATGAAATTAAAAAGACTACGAAAGATATTACTAAATTTGACACGATTCCCAGAGTACTCGCAGCTAACAATTGTGATGGGGCATTATTACATTTGTTTGTTCCACATGTTCTACATTTGGGTCCAAAGCCTGCCTTTTCACAAAGTACCTCTTGATTTTTTTCTAATAGTGCACATCCACGTCTTGTTATTCTGGTTCCGTTCACTAAAAGTAAAACAGTGTCTTTATTACATAGGTAACTGTTGCCCGCAATTTCGTCTGCAAAGAATTCATTTATCGCTATCCCGCGAAAACTTCGCAATTTTTGGGGAAAAAAGTAGCCTGTGTGTTATTCCAGACCTGATGTATTTCTGTGACCAATAATGCTCCGGATCTTTTCATCCATTCTGGCGTGAAAGAATAACAAACATTTATACATACATCCATACACACAAACTTTCTCGTTTATAATATTTGTAGGATATCGACCTATAGTCAATCTAGAATTTCCTTTTTACCCTTAGGGTACGATGTCATTAGTGCTGCTTAAATCATCAAATTTAAAAATTAGAAGATGATCAAAGAATTCAGAAACATGTCATGAACGGAAATGAAAGGAACACGCCATACAATCCCTTTAAAATATGTATTATACTCACCTTTGATTCTAGCCACGACACAGGCAAATGTGTCATCATCCTTGAGAGATAGATCTTCTTCTACTTTAGTAATAAATCTTTTCGAACGTTGATGCGTCAGTGGACAGTTGCAGACTTTATCCTGCAAGAGAATGTTATTTACTAATTAAATGTTATCCATTTGAACCAATTGTTAACTACCTAAGTTAATTTGAAGAGTCTGATTTAATTTGAAATAAATGAGGTTAACCATTAATATTGTTATGACGAGGACGATATTGAGCACAGCAGACTGGAACTAATGCGACAGGAATAATAATATACTTTTAATTAATAATACATGGACGGGAGTAGATTTAGCCGATAGGATGATCAAAAGCTTGTCTTACTAAACAAATCAGTAAATTATCGGGGAAACTTTGAAATAATACTAACTCCGTCTAAAAGTTAACGGGTAAGAGTAGACTTCAGTCTGCTCTTGCCATTACGAGATCTAAAGAGTAAACTAAAACTAGTTAAAAGTTTGATTTTAATACTATATGTAAGTTTTAAAACAGATGAACACATTTCTGGAGCAACATTCCTACTTACATTATTACACGTACAATCTGGCAAAGACCTGTTACTACGACGTAAATTGTTGGTGTCATCTTCAGATGCATTTCGATCTTCATCTGATTTCGACGTAGTAGTTCTATTGGTCAAAGTGTCTATTGTTACATTTGAAATAGACTTCGTTTCTGTTGATAAGGTTGTTGTAAAGGCTACATCAGGTTCCATCGTACTTGTCCTTTTTGTCGGTTCCGTTGTACTGTTTGTAACTTCCGCAGAATTGGTTGAAATTACAGGATTTTCTGTAGTTGCATTTGCTGTTGTCGTTGTAGACGATAAAGTAGTCAGTTCAATAGGTAATGTTGTGGGGGTTGTAAATGGTACAGTATCGTTAGTTATGGAAGATGTAGTGGTCTCTAGTGAGGTAGTAGAGGTTGTTGTGGTTTTGTCGATCAGGGTTGTTATAGGAGAACTAGTCTTTGGTTCTGTCGGTGTTGAAGCTGAAGTGTTTTTTATTGGTTCCAATGTAGTTGACGTATAGCTCGGATTAGTTGGTGCTATAGAAGTATTAGGTTCCGGCGTAGTTGTAGACAAATTACTGTTTGGTACTGTAGAAGTTATAGATGGTGTTGCTGTTGTTGAAACTTTTTGTTCTGGTATAGATAGCAGTGATTCGCATGTTCTTAAACTTTTTTCGGTCACTCTTGCACAATCCTCACACACATAACATTGGAGACATTGTGCTGAAAAAAGGCACTATAATTTATTTTTGAAATTCAAATGGCATTGGTCACACACATACAAATTACTTTATTTAATTATGAAAACATTATACTATCATTACAGCGCACTCATGAGTTTATGTAAAAAGGTAATAAAAACTTACCTCCAATTAAGAAACCGAAAAAAAGAGTGAATACTATTATTGATCTTTCCATGTCTACATTTGAATTTGAAATGAGTAAGTTCAACCACAAAATGGATGTATTTGACTCAGATCATCGACGCAGGTATTTATACCTGACAGATATTTCTTAATTATGCCTATGATTTCGAGTACCGTGCACACAATAAGTTTTCTAAAGAAATAGGTTTCCTTTGCTTTTTTCCTAAAACTAAATACTTAAGCCCGCGGAATTAGTCCACCTTTGTGCATGTATTTCAGAGTTTGCCAATTGTATTTGTCTCATGTTTATTTGCACAATAAAGAGGTTACTTATTTTTCCTTACTTACTTATGTAGAAGATGTCACGTGCTCTATTGTTATATGCATTTAGCGCCTTTGCCAAATGACTCTAAAGAGTAAGATGGTGGTGCCTATTCGTGTATTGGGACATTAGGGCGGACTTTATACAAGGTCCTTCCACCAGTAAACTCGCTTGTGTTCCATTTAGAGTTGGAGTGACTATCAAAATGCATCACGCCAATACATCTCTAATACATTTAATTGTTTCATTGAAATATTTGGCATATGAATTTGGAATCATCCCTACTAATAATATAAATGCGAAAGTAATTCTGTCTGTCCGTTTGTTATGCTTTCACGCGTAAACCACTAAGCCGATTCATTTGGAATTTGGTATAGACATAGTTTCAGTATCGGCGAAGGATAAACGTATATAAAAATTACATAAATATAATAGAGATTGATGAATGTGGATGAAGCGAAAGAGGTATGTCAGGATCGTAGCAAGTGGAACAAAGTAGTCTCTGCCTACCCCTGTGGGAAAGAGGCGTGACGGTATGTATGTATGTATGTATGTATATATAAATATAATAGGTATTCTTGAAATGTTTAAATCTATAAATCACCAGGATGAGAAATTAATGAGTCTGTAGACCTTACTCCATATCTCTCTCTATTTTAGATATCGATTGAATACGTAAACCAGTAATACCTAAGCGGAAATGTGACGGGATTTTCTCGAGATTTGATAATAGTTAAGTATTTCATTCAAAATATTCACTAAGTTACAGTAGAGGTAGTAACGCGACTCGAGCGTTGCGTAGAATAGAAAATGACGAATATTGCGTGCGTCACTCTATTTTCCAAGCGTTATCAACTATTGACAATATATACCAATAACCAATTAAGAGGGTGCATCCGTGCTCAGCTCGCAACGTCGCATTTTTGGTGATTTTTTGCGATTATTTCACAGAAATTGAATGAAAGTATCAAATATCCGTCTGTAGTGCACTTCGTTTTTAGTGTATTAATGTGTCCAATGCAATGATTAATGGTGATGGACTTTTATTTTCGTATTAAAGGGATAAAATACTATATCTCGTTTATTAAGAAAATAAAAGTCCATCACGGTCAATTATTGCATTAGACACATTAATATACTAAAAACGAAGTGCACTACAGACGGATATTTGATACTTTCATTCAATTTCTGTGAAATAATCGCAAAAAATTAACAAAAATGCGACGTTGCGAGCTCAGCACGGTTGCACACTCTTAAAGCAAGATAAACTTTCTTAGTCAATCTTTGTTTAACTTAGACCTTATCTGCTTAAAATCTAAGAATATTCAATCTAGCTTATAGAGTTATCTGAAGTTCTAATAAGTCTCGCGCTATGCTAATGCAAGAGTCTTTATAGCTTGTTGGTTTTAGTCTTGTTTTAGTACTTATTATGACTATCCCTAGTATTCATGCCTTCACTGCAGTACAGAAAGAAAGACGTCTTTTTAATACAAGCTTTGTCTGCTCGCTGTGCTTGCATCATCGTCATCATCATATATCCTAGTTCATTCAAGTAAATCGGGCCAACTATTGAAGAGTTCCCTCCTACGGAAACAATCCTGGCTAAGCCACCAGGATTTCACTTAAAGATTATCGTATTGTCACCGGACTTACATGTATACCAAATTTCAAGTCAATCTGACATCTGGATCAAAATTCACTTGCTTTGACTACAAATATACCTACTGACAAAAGGACGGATAAAACGTGGGTGACACTAAAATAAAAGTTTGCAAAATAAAATGAAAGCAGATGAGAACCGTAATATATTTAGTATTTAATTTTTAATTGTATTGACTAGATTCAGGAAAAACGCAGCAAGCAACACTATCGAAGAGGACTGTGTAGTCCAAGCATCGTTGCACTTGTCGGTATCACAAAAGCTGCATCCTGATTGCAGTCCCAACTGTTGACACGTCTTGTTGGCACGGCCCATGGCACAACCTCTTACGATTACGTCGGTGTTATTTACTGAAACCAAAAAAAAATAATTAAAAACATGAAATTTCACAAAAGAAATGCCATCGCAGTTTTTCAACAAAAAATTACGTTCAGTAAAGAAGCTGATATAATTTTAATGACAATGAAATCTATACAAAGAAGTTACAATCGATGTCATTTCCATCACTTTTTTTGTTTCGAGTTTTAATGTTAATGAAATCAATAGGTAGGTAAGTAAGAAAAAGAAATAATTACAAAAAAAAACAGTCAAAACTTAAAAATAACTTAAAACTAAGTGAAAATCGCGAAAGTTTGAATTGATAAATAAATGTTTTCAATACTCACCATGAACTTTACCCTGGAAACATTCAAAGGTAATGTCAGCCCTCTTAACTCTTCTTAATGACGTCTTAGCCGATAACAACGAACTTGATTCAGGTGGATCGTTTGTTGTTGTGTTTGTGTCTGGTGGGGCTGTTGTCGTTGAATTTGTGTCTGGTGGGGCTGTTGTCGTTGAGTTTGTATCTGGGGGTGCTGTTGTCGTTGAGTTTGTGTCTGGTGGGGCTGTTGTCGTTGAGTTTGTATCTGGGGGTGCTGTTGTCGTTGAGTTTGTGTCTGGTGGGGCTGTTGTCGTTGAGTTTGTATCTGGGGGTGCTGTTGTCGTTGAGTTTGTGTCTGGTGGGGCTGTTGTCGTTGAGTTTGTGTCTGGTGGGGCTGTTATCGTTGAGTTTGTGTCTGGTGGGGCTGTTATCGTTGAGTTTGTGTCTGGTGGGGCTGTTATCGTTGAGTTTGTGTCTGGTGGGGCTGTTGTCGTTGAGTTTGTGTCTGGTGGGGCTGTTGTCGTTGAGTTTGTATCTGGGGGTGCTGTTATCGTTGAGTTTGTGTCTGGTGGGGCTGTTGTCGTTGAGTTTGTATCTGGGGGTGCTGTTGTCGTTGAGTTTGTGTCTGGTGGTACTGTTGTTATTGTGGACGTGGACGAAGCTGGCGTAGTTGTAGAAACAAGGGATTCACAGGAAGTGAGATACTCATCCTTTACTTGCAAACAATCATAACATGCGTAGCATTGTAAACTGTTTACTGAAACAACAATGTTGATTTAAATTAAATTCATAATATATTTTTTCATTAATAGTAGGTACAGTCACCAGCATAAATAAGTGATCACTTTTGTACCTTGTCAGTTTAAAGTCATGTTTGAAAAACCATACGAAATCATGTAACGACTGAAAGCGACAAGGTACAAAAATGATCACTTATTTATGCTGGTGACTGTACCTACCTGATTTTTTTCCTCAGCAAAAAATTGAATCCTTAATTTTATACTTAATATAAAATTTACTAGCGGTGGTGCAATTATGGGTGGTTTTTATAAAGGTTCCTTTGACTTAACATCATACAAGCATATTTTATTTCTTTCAGAATCTAAATTGTGTGTATCTTTGCAAGCAAAATATTGATTGAATCAGGCATTACTTTGCGGAGGTCCATAATCTTAATTTATAAAAAACATTCACCAAGCTACTCCGCTATCGCATAGAAAAATATTAGGTAAATGGGGGAAGTCGATAAATTATTTTAAAACTTAGTTGAAATTACAAACCTTTCACAGTTACACTTAAAATTACAGAGACGACTAATAATACCGCTTTCAACATGGTAGCTTTTCCAACTGCCCTTCTACACTTATCAAGCTGTCTGTTGCGATGTCTGATTGAGTGCAATATTATATTTACATGATAATAAGATACATGGTGATTTAGTATGTTTTGCAACTAAAAATAATTAATCTAGATTTTTTTTAGGTAAAACGCTGTGGCTCTTTTTGCAGCATGCTGAACTGCAATCACTTTATTGTTCTTTTTCTCATTTTAATTTGTTTTTTACTTTATGATTGAAAAAGAGCTTCCTTGTGACTCAGGTTTGCGTGGAGACAAAATTAAAAATGAGTCGCACTGATGGTTCGCTTAAAATTGAATTGGAAACTTTGGTCGATGTAGATAAGATTTCTTCATTCCAATCCATTTTAAATTATTGTATGCAATTAGCACCCGAATTGTTGAAAGATAATACCTGTCAGATATCTTACGAATTTTATAACAATTTTACTATGTTAAATTTTGTATGAACTTGGCTTGGAGAAACTTGTTTGTTTACAAAAGTATTAAAATGGATTGAAATGGAATAATAGTACACAACTTATTATAAGAAAACGGGACTTAATCACGTCTCGAGAGACCATGGATACAAAGTCGCGTCCGAAACGTCGAGGTATTTACAAAAATACTTTTTATTCACCTGATTAAGTCCCGTTTTTTTATAATGTGTGAAAATCGCGTCGCGAAAGCTTGAATCTTTTACATATAGTACACAACTATTGATACATCCTGTACGTGCTCGTTTTGAATGTAAAAGCACTCTAGAATTATCTTTTAAATGTTGTTTTAAGCTTTTGAAAGATAAGCAGTCTTGTTGTTTAGATTTCAAGTAGTCGATTATCCCTTTACTGGAAATTATGAAATGATGTTCATGTTCTACTTTCTACTTATCTTATATGAACATTATAAGGAACAGATATACATTGTGTGATGTCCAATTAATAAAACACATGGAAGTAGTTTCGTTTTTTATTGAAAATAAACTTACAAGGACGGTCATATAAACAAACACCATGTATCATAAAATGCTTAGCATGGCCCTAATTTTAATTACAAAACATTACTCAAATTAAATAAAACATTTGTTGCTAAATGCCTCCGTTCATAATATTTGACACAACCGTTTACAACAAGTAACAGATTCGGATTTTAATAAATTAATGATGGTTATATTCATAATTACTTCTCACAGGTAATTAAGTATTTTTATACACTTTACACACAGAATATCTACATGAGATTCATTTCACTTTTTCATACCAGGTACCTATATGTAGACACTAAGCAAATGTTTTATATCTTTAGTAGCAACTTTATATACTTATATATACCATTCTTTTATACTTCTAAAGGTTACACTAACTGTTATTGTGAAAATGTATAATCCTATATCTACTTGCAGTTACATCTACACGTAAAGTATGTTAACAAACATTGCAAAATAAACAACAATGATATTGGACAGTCCTTTACTAAAGGCCTTATGTTTTCACTTTAAGTCTTGTCTTTTAAAGGGGTTTTTTGCTGCGGGATCAGACATTATTTGAGCTCACAAAGCATTACTAAAAACTACTTTTCAAATCAACGGGATGTTAGATACCGTGTACCCAACAATAAGTCTGATTCGCAGCAATAACACCTTATTTGGCACCCCCAAAGGTAATGCCAAAAGCGCACAGGAAGCGTTTTGTGTGCTCAAGCTAGTACTAGGACCAGAAGCCATCATTGTTTGCTTGCAGGCGTTTGTATTATTGTTTGGTGTAAAGGTAAGAGACGAGGAGGGCGAGACCTGCGAGAGGGAGAGAGGAGGCTAAGGAGCCTGCGGCGTTGCATTCGTCCTTGTCGCACACGCTGCAGTGCTTGATCTGTCGGCCGGGGTCGGTGAACAGCCTAGCTGCGTTCTCGATAAGCTGGCAACTCAGAGCCAGGTTGTGGGCATTGGCTTCGAGACACGTTCTGGCGACAGTGCCGCTCTCTGAAACAGCGAGGATTTATTTATTTATTTATTTATTATCTACTCTTATGAAGAAGATGAAGTTGTCTAGAGTATACCCAGCCATAAAGATTGCACATCGGTCTTCTCGGCTAATTTCGGCTTCGAAGAGCGTTGTCTCGCTCTAACTTACGTGACGCCAATTGTCTCTTTCCAGAGACCGAAGTGTTCTTTATGGACGAGCACTGTACATAGCTTGTTCAAAAATAGAAGTAGGTAAGAAAAAATAGTGGTATGTCCAAGTGTGTAGGAAAGCGTTTGCATGTCTCCCAACGCATTCTTTGACCGTTTCGCTCGGAAATCTCATTAGAACCTTAAAGTCCCATTACAAGATTAATAGTATCAGATCATACTTACGCAGCACAATTTTGTGGCAGTATCTTGGCGCTCCAGCGGTACTGTCGGTCATCTCACGAGGAAGAATGGCGTTGAGGAAGAGCTTGTTGAAGTTAATGGAATCTTGCGTCTCACAGTCCTGTAATCAGATTGTTTGTAACATTAATATTTACGATACAACATTTGTTTGCTTAAAAAACACAAGCAAGTGCATCAAAAATGATGTCTGACGGAACTAGGCTAGGAACATAAAATGCATTTTTTGGTCTGATTGCGTACAGGAAAAACACAAATACATTTTTTATTTTATGAAAGAAACGTAAGTGGCCTCTTTTTTCTTTTGAGTGCTTTATAACAAGTATATTTAACGTACAGTCAAGGTTTTCTTCGAAGGTGACTCCGCACAGGACGGGTCCGTTTGCGAGTTACACTGGTAGCAGCGCATGCACGAACCTGCATCAAAGAAAAAATAGTTAAGATAAAACGAAATAACCAAGCATTTGGCAAGCATTTCAGCAAGTTTTGTGTGTGTGTAATTTTTTATACGTGCTGTGTGTGTTTTTTGTATCTGTGTGTTTTTTTTATCAATAAATGTATTTCCAATTCTTTTCTTAGACGCTACAGTTTTTTTAAAGTTTTGTAGTTTAAATAGATTGTGCCTGTGCAAGACTGGACCTTTTTCAGAAAGTTTTTACCTTTTTTGATTGTTCATGGTTTTTAAGATTACTTTTTGATTATTATACTTTTGTTTCTACCGACAAACGATGCCAAATATATTTACATCCTAGCATCATGCGATGAAGTTCAGAAGTTAACGTTTTAAAAACGCATCTGTCTGTAGCCGTAACAGCAATGTTTAGAGAAGCCAAGAATCTTATAACTAGAACCGATGTCTATCTCCCGAGCTCACAGTTACCGCTCATCACAAACTGTTAGTTATAAATAACTGCTCCATTTATCTGTGACTGAGCTCTATTTTTACACAAGAATGTTGAACCATCGCCTTATTGTCTGAGCATCATGGTGGTTTCGAAAAACAACGAAAACTAGGTCCATTGCAACAAATGGTCTTTAGAATCCTACTAATATTATAAATGCGAAAGTTTGTGACGATGTGATGATGTGACGATGTGAGTGAGTGAGTGTGTATGTTTATTCCTTCTTCACGCTAAAACGACTGGACGGATTTGAATAAAATTTGGTACGAAGATAGCTGGTACCCTAGCTTAAAACAAAGGCTACTTTTTATCCCGGAAAATTGTATAGTTCCCGCGGGATAGCGATAAACATATCAATTCCTAATTATACGCGGACGAAGTCGCGGGCAGAAGATAGTTAGATAATACAAGGGTAGGTATCTTAAAATTGTCTGGGAGTATATAAAAAGCATAGAATAGGTATACCAGTTGCTTCTCTTTCCGCGCAGATGGTAATATTAATAGGATATGACTTTGTAACCAGCACCTGGTGACTCAGCTATAAGTACGTGGTATTAGACCAATGTAGCGTCGACACTGATTAGCGAAGGTTACCGAGTTCAAGACACTAGTCAATTAGTTACTTAATCCTGATCTTCCTGCTGCATCCCACATTTGAGCTAAATTACACAACAGACGCTAGTAATAGTCAGGGAGCGTAACTTTAGTGCGGATGACGTCATTATGACGTGAATTCACATAGGATGCTTTTATATAAATTTGTTATTGTCTCTAACAATATTCTTTTTAATGACAATAACTGTCAATTAAAAACACTGTATGTAGTTTGACGTCATTATGCCTGTCATCGGCACCAAAGTTACTCTCCCTGAATAGTAGCATCAGTATTGTAAACCTAATTTTAGCTATATATGAGCACGAAGTGTATGTTTTAGGGCCTGTCTCACCATTCGCTTAACTGTCAGTTATCCAGGCCCGGATTTAAGGGAGGGCAAACGGGGCTACACCATCTTCAACAAGCTAGATTGGGACAGACTGGGAATATTATGTATACAAGGCACTTTCTTAAGTCACCTGAGATTTGCAGACGACATAGTGCTGCTATCAGATACAAGCTCACAACTGCAGCTAATGATAGACTCCCTACAAACAACTAGTGCACAAGTAGGATTAGAGATCAATCTCACTAAGACTATGACAATGACAAATAGTTGCAAAACACCAATTACAATTAATGCAAAACCACTGGAATACACAGAAAACTACATATATTTGGGAAAAACAATCAGTTTTAACAAAAAAGCTAACGAAAATGAAATACAAAGAAGAGTGCAGCAAACATGGAATAAATACTGGAGCTTAAAAGAAATTTTTAAGAGCAACATGCCCAAAAATATAAAATCAAAGATTATGAACTCAAGCCTTTTACCGTGCTTGACATATGGATGCCAGACGTGGAAATTTACGGACAAAGTTAAGCAAAAAATCACCACCTGCCAACGAGGACTGGAGCGAAGCATGCTCATGGTAAAGAAAATGGATAAAATACGACACACAAAAATTTGAGCAAAAACAAACGCAACTGATGCCTTGTGTTATGCATTAAAACTTAAGTGGAAATGGGCAGGTCACGAAGCGAGGCTTACAGACCAGAGGTGGACCGTAAAAACGACCCTATGGCGAGGACCACAAGGAAAGAGAAGTAGAGGAAGGCCACAGACACGTTGGGAAGATGAAATAAAAAGAACCGCCGGCCCAGCTTGGAGCCAAACAGCACGGGATCGAGACAAATGGGCATCTTTGGAGGAGGCCTTCACCCAAATGGGGGTTCTTGCAGTAATGAGAGAAGAAAAAAATGATAATAACTAAACTAACTATAAAAACCACCCATAATTGCTAATAAATAACCAATATAAACTAACAATTATACTAAGATACTATTTAGTTAAGTTGCAAGAAATAAAAGGCTTTTTTATTTTATTTATTTATTTTATTTTAACCGGGGCTACAGCCCGGGGCCTCCACAAAAGAGGGGCCCACAATAGACTTCGAAAAAAAAAATCAAATACAGACTAGTAAACACTAGTAAACAACAGAACTTGGACAGGAAAATAATTTGTGACCAGGGGCCTCCACTTCTCTGTTGCCCAAAGGCCTCCAGTCCAGACCTCTAAATCCGGCACTGCAGTTATCTATGATGACGTCTCTGTTGTTTCGTAGTAATAAATAGAGACGGAAGATAACTGACAGTTAAGGAGTGGTGAGACAGGCCCTTAGTCTTTTTTATCCAAAAAGCATCCTTCCATGCTGGTCTGGGAGCAAAGAAAGAACATAGAATGTACTAGATGCTTCTCTTCCCGCGCAGATGGTAAAAAACCCAGCGAGGGAATGGACGAAAATATTTTGATTGCGGCTAGCAACCCATCACTATTTTGTTACCCCTTTACCTTATATGCCCACAATCATGCTAAACGTGGCCTTTTGGTCTTGTTACCTTAGGCTCTGTCTACCCCGTAAGGGATAAAGACGTGGTTTATGTTGTATGTATGTATATAAAAAGCCGGCCAATCATAGAGTCCTACTCACTGCGGTTTCGTAAAAAATATTAAAAAAAAAATTGGAGTAAATTTTTTTCTTATTTTCTATAGGAATGATAGTATTAACTGTAATCATTCCTATAGAAAACATTAAAAATTTTGCTCTAATTTTTTTTTTATATTTTTTTTAACTTCTATAGCTATCAGTGGCGTGGCGTCCATAGAACTCGATTCCCACTGGCTTGCCTATTTTAAGGCAGTTAAGCAATTTATTGTGCAGAATTAGAGGAAGAGGCTAGTTAAGTTCCCTTCGGCTTGCCTTCTGATATACTTGACGCCACGCCACTGATAGCTATGGTTATATACCCCAGTTGATTATTGTTAGGGGCTATCTGATATACCCTGTAAGTATATATTATACGTTTTGGTAAGAGAAAAAATAACTTTCTACAGGCTAGGCTTGTCATAAAGTTGTAATGATTCAGTAGGTACCTAAGTATTAAAAGCATCACTTATTTTGACCATAGCTACAAAGGTAAAGTGTCCCTCGAATAGCAACATGTAGCATATTTTTTTTCTTATTAAATAAGTTCGATGGTCAAAAACCACGACGAAGTTAGGAAAGGGAAAGTTTATTATTTATATGAAATCAAATACGTTTGAAGAAGTACCTACGGAAAAATGCGGAGAAGGCATGATATTCCTATATCAAATATTTATTTAAGTAGGTACTGAAACGTATCAACGCTGTCGTGCTGTTTACAATTTGTCTATGGTTATTAATAATAACTTATTATAATTTGATTATTACGTAATCCGTTATACAACACATATGCTGAGACATGTTTTTGAAAAGCATAACCAAGCTATGGACACACCACAAACAGATGTTTAATTTAACAACAGCAAAGTCAAAGTGGATATATACAAAACCTAGAGTTATTTTTGTGAACACAGAAATACGTCTCGATTATTTTGAACTTCTTGTGATATATCGCTTTTTATCTGACAAGCGTAAAGCAATTCCACTTGTTTCTTTTACCGTGGCACAAATAGCCCGAGTCAAGTGAACAAACAATGCGATTACGAGTCAGAAGTCAAATTTATAGCAATGTTTTTGTGGCTCTAACTATTGCGGGCAAATATCGACGGGGATTTATCATCTCAGTTTCAAGTTCGGAAGTGTTTGGGGAGATATCACCGATGTGTAAGGTTACGTCACACGGCGGCCACGACGTATAAAATCCGCGTTCTGAAATGAACACAGGCACGACGTCGTCTGTACACGCGTCAATGTGTGCGTAAGATACACAGGGCTGTCTATCGCAAAAACCTAGTACTATAAGTACTACCAATGACATAAATATACTAAAGATATGGCTTAGATGTGTGCAAATAAATGTACTTAATCGTTATCTATTTATTTAAACTTACTTAAAATGTGTCTATCTGTGTATTTAAGCATTATTATTTTCAATTACAATAGATGTACGACAACAAACTTAAGCGAATGATTCTGTAGTTATTTCATGTATTAATCGCGATAATTTCAGAAAGCATTAATTTTCTAATGTTTTATAAAATGAAGTAGGTAGGATAGGTTCCCGAACTTGTGACGTGCGGCCGACATACATCGCGTCGCGAGCCCTACTAGTTGCCAGCAGCTTTCCGGCAGACTGCGCTTGAGGGGTGGGGTAACTCGAATAGGTGCGGGGCGGAGCGTGGCCATTCTGTACGTTAGTACTATTATATATTCTGTGGTTACGTGTCTACTACGTTGAAAATACACCACCTTTTTGCGTTTCAGCACTGCTATTGAAAGTTCACCTGGAAATGCAGAATGTCCCGACCTTAAGTCATATTAGTTTACTAGCTTCTGCCCGCGACTTCGTCCGCGTAGAATTAGCAATTGACATGTTTATCGCTATCCCCCGGGAACTGTGCAATTTTCCGGGATAAAAAGTACCTAGCCTATGTTTCAATCTAGGGTACCAGCTATCTTCGTTCCAAATTTTATCCAAATCCGTCTAGTCGTTTTAGCGTGAAGAAGGAACAAACATACACACTCACTCACATCGTCACATTGTCACATCCTCACATCGTCACATCGTCACAAACTTTCGCATTTATAATATTAGTAGGAGTAGGATTTTAATTACAGCACTAACGTCCGTGTCCATTAGTTCATGGAATCGCAGCCGCCCGTAGCTCTCGCGAAGACTGCGATTTGTTTATCATCGTACAATAAAAAAAAAATGCAGAATGTCGCAGCTTTTCTACAAAAAATATCTCTGAATGGAGTTACGAGGCTTCCCCCCGTGTTTGTTTCTTTATAATGATGAGATGACATCTTATTTTATTTTTATGTACCTCGTCGATGAAAAATAGGAATGGAACACCGTAGCCGTACGTTTGATGGTTGTTGTTGCCAACGACTTAAAGAAAAACCAGCGTGCGAAATATCAAGTGACCTTTACGTCGACCCGGGCGTAAGTATTTACCGCCCGCTACGCGAGCGGAAATTTCCACTTCCAGGCCAGGGGAAGACGTAAAATTGTGTACACACCTCGGGCGGTGATAAAGAAAGCATAAGGTCGCATGTTTATCGCCCTCGCCTTTGACTCATGCAACAAGTGCCTGCGATCTGAGACATTCTTTATTTCACCACCCTCGGAATGTAGTGTACTAGTATTACCAAATAGCAGTAAAAACTACGGTTTTTCAGCTTGAAAAGTAAGTTAGCGCGCAATTACTAGGACATGAAAGAAAGAAAGAAAGAAAAAGTTTATTTATGACAATCACAGTAATTAAAAAACAAAAACATATTAAAAGCTACATAAAATTGTCATAAATGGCCCCAACTCAGCATTTGCTGGCCTTACGACCAACGCTGGTCTTCCGTTGAGGCCATCGGGTAACAAGTACATTAAAAGAAAGTATAGTATAAAAACAATACGACAATGAAAACAAAAACATGAGGTACCTAGGTATCCTATCTTAGCTCTTCAGGATATCTAGACGCGCGGCAGCGTGTTAAGCCAAGTTCAATCTTAGCTCTTCAGGACATTAAAATTCATCTGCAACCCCTCGGTGTTACGGGGGTCCTTGGATGATGGTGCTCATTTACTATCAGATGATTGATGTTTTTCCTCATTTGCCACCCTATTTCTTAGGTGTCCTTCCATTTGACCTAAAAAATATTGACAAAAGCATCATTTTGCAAAATGATCTTTGACAAAATTTAAATATCTTATAAACCGTGAACTTTTTTATAAATCTAAAACCTTTATGCGTGGCTCACATTAGGTTAGGTTAGGTTTGTTTTATAAGTTTTTTTTAAAGTTTACGGTTTATCAGATTTAAAGTTTGTCAAATGATTATTTTGTCAAATGATCATTTTGTCAATAATTTTTAGGTCAAACGTTAGTAAACCATTTGACAAAATAAAGTTGATAGTTGCGAGTGACACAAAAGATGCTTGGCAGTGAAAAGTTCAAATAAAAAAAAGTTGAAAAGCGATACAATGCACTCATATGAATTCAATACTATTGCAATTCAAATTTAACGGCCTATGATTATTGGTTATTTTATGTTTTTTTTACAACACGTTGAAGGTGAAAACCGCTCACGGTCTCATATGACATCATCTGTTTATGCTGAGACTATATTGGTCGGGAATAGTCCAAACGGTACTGACAAGACACAAGGTGTGCCTCATAACGGTCGCAATCCGCTATTTATTTTGTACCTATTGAAATTACACTACAAATACCTGAGAGCAAAACAAAATGTACAAAGAAACGCAATTAACACTGTGGTAGGTAAAATGTATGTAGTACCATAAAACAACATTTTCATTCATAAAATTCGCGGGTTTATTTTACAAATTACAAAGGGCACCTTTACGTGTAATTTATTTCGGTAATTATGATCATCATCGCCTTTTGGCGTCACAGGAATATTGGCAGGAAGTTTTTTTTCGAATCAATCGTACTAATTAAGCAAGTCAAACAAATTAAATTATAAAATGTAAAGATACGAAATAAATTGTTTCACACTAAATCTATTTTACGGGATCTGTAGAGTCCCCAAGTTCATAGAATAAGGAACACGCATTAAACTACATACACTAGCTTCTATAAATTCTCTACACTTCTGATGTCATATCTAAATTTATGGTCAGGTGTTGCAAGCCTTGCCCTTTATTGTTTATGACGCCATCTTGTCCCTTTTCACCTAACCTCGTGTGAAAGAGACGAACTCTATAGTACAATGACAAAGGATTACGCAACGGCAAACCATACTGTATGAATGTCAAACCCCGTTTAGCAGTGAGGTGTTGCGTTTGGACCATGGTGGAGAATTTTTAATGTTGTACTTAAGTATTATGACTCAGTATTTAAGTATGCTAAGAGTGATTGGAAAATTAAGTGCTCATAGATCTATATTTTCCTCTTTAAGGCGGCGACAACTCGAACCACACAAAGTAAATTTGCGAAAGTTTAAACGGAGGTGGAATTATTTATCTATAAAAATTGATTGTATCAGGCGTAGGTATCTACGGAAGCCCATGATTATAGTAATGAATAAAAATTATTTTGCCCTTGCCTTGTGGTAGCGGAGTGAGGGAAATGTTTTTTGGTTCGTCTGTAAAAAGTTAAGTGAAAAACACTTTTCCTCAATTGAGAAATGGTTTGATTTTAACAAGAATTAACCACAGCCTAGTTTTACATTTTAAGTTGCGTTAAACTTGCAAATAGAAAGTTGTGTCCCAAACACAACTCTGACAATGGTCACAAAGTGTTCCATCCAAGCACAATAGCGAACTTAAACTTTTGCGTGACCAAACTTGCGTGGCCGACTGTATCTCGAGTGGATAAAGTGTGTCATTAAAGTACTTGTACAGTACTAGCACCAAGTTCCCTTTACCGGCCTCCGGCTGAGGCCAGTGTCGTGATGACATAATTTCACAAGAGTTTGCCTGCTGCGTGCTCAGTGTACTGTCTTACCTAGTTAAAGATTAAAAAAATAATACATTCGGTAGGCCTTGTGGCGGAAGGCTTAATTTATGATTATAACGTCATTTCAGCAGTTTCTAAAAACTGCTTGGTATAACAGACGAGTTTGATTTTATCTGTTTGTGTTCGTCCGTACGTCCGCCTGTCCTCACCATGTTTGTATCTTTATTTGCTAAAGGTGGACATTTCAAGTTTTAACAGAGTGTGAGTACCTATTATGCCAATTATAACAACCAACACTTTTTAAAGTAAATTAAACAAGAACCTAATGAGAAAAAAAGCTGTTATTCTCAGCAAGGAAATCCTTTTATAAACGATCTAGATTAAAAATAAGTTTTCCAATACTTAGGTAATAGTGTGGGTAGACTGTCAAATAATTTACTTTAAATAAAATGGGACAAACTTCGTTGAACTTTGGAGGTCGAAGTCGATGATAAGAAACGGCGGAAGTCGGCCCATAAAAAGTTTTTTAATAGAATCACCGGGTCACAGGTAAGCCAGGTAACTTCCACAAAAACGGGACTTTAAATTCCATTAAAATCAATTCAGAAATCGCAAGCCAAGAAAAATGTTCAACGAAATGGTAAAATTTTACTGCTTGCAAGAAAATCTTTGGACGACTACGTAATGAAAAATAATGGATATCAAGGCGACACCAGCCGCGAAACTAGCGTCTCTTCGGAAATGTTCTTATATCTCCTAAATTAGAACAATTTTCAATAATTTCCGAAGGTTAGATACTAGGGAAACGCCTATAATATGTATTAAATCAGTGTATACAATTAGTCGTTCTGTAGTTGTCCCAAAAAACTCGCTCAAAACTAAAACGTCCGCTGTTGTGTAAGTTTTTTGAGATGTTAAATTTTATGAGTACGATGTTTAACTTTAGACATTACATGACGGATGTTCCGAGTAACGTAATGTTAAACATTTTCGTAGCAACGAGTCATTCTTTAACGCCTCCTTGCTAGTAACAAAATCACAGTGAGGTCATCTTTAAAAAATATCAACAATATTTAAACTACAGATTTCAGTTAAACCTAATTGGATCTGTTTCATAATAATTAACGCCCGTATCAAACTTCATCACCGAAAAAAATTATCGACTAGTTTGCGCTCGCAACTTCGCCCCGGCTGTAGAAGATTTCAAAAGGATTCGGAAGGAACTTCAAGGTCCATGGGATTAGGCTGAACGCCTAAGCCTGAAAAATATGTGCTGAATTTCATCCAGATTCGTTGGTCCGTTCTGGCGTGATTGAGTAACAAACAAACATACATCCATCCATACTTTCGCGTTTATAATATTAGTTAGATTATCGAGGTTCACAACACTCAAAGGGATAAAGAATGTTAAGTTGGCTTAAGCTCAGCAAGCGTTTATGTATAAAGGGGTCAAATTTTACTGTCCAGGTCACTTTATATATTGAAAATGAAACATCTACTTAGGTAGTTGTTACACACAAATCATGTCCATATCCGCTACGGAGTAGATAGAGCCTAAGGTAACAAGACATTTAGCATTATTGGTTGTTTGCATTAATTTTACTTAGAATCGTTAAAATGTTCAACAAAATGGTCCGCTAATCTAAAAGCTTTGTTTTAAATGAAAGAGCCTTGCTAATGAGCTGCTTAATCTTGCCGCTGCATTTGGCTTTACTCATAATAGCAGCAATTTAAAATGTTTTGTTTTTTACACAACTTTTGGCGTGCGTCCAGAAACGTCGTGAAAATGTATAATTCCAAATAGTTCCTTTGTTTCGGAACAATTATCTGATTGCTTTGAGACGGGCATGATGGGTTATGGCGAAAGAAGTCTAGATGATAAGATTCGTAAGAATGGTTACTACAAAAGTACCTGGTTATAATGACTGGGCTAGTAATATAGTGGATTTACTTTTAGATATTGCTGGGCTACTGTGCTTAGACTGCTGCTAAACTGATACAATTATACGAAATTTTGTTTTCCAGAAATGGCTCTATGACAGACTAACAATCATAAGTCTCATCATTCGTTTCATGCAGAAGTGTTTTCAATTGGAACAAATGTTCTTTACAAACGATTTTTTAATATCTATCTACATACTGTAAGGGTTAGACGTGATTTATGTACGTATGTATCTACACACGAGTGGCTATTCAGTTAAATTAAAATGGTAATGTCTAGATGGCGTCTAGGGTTCATGCTTGAGAAATGTGTTCTTTTCAACATAATATAATGTATATGTGACCATAGCCTTAAAAATCTCATAAGAAATCCTACACCGTTTTTTAAACCAATATAACTAATTCATACTTCACGCGCACACACGCACACACGCACACACACACACACACACACACACACACACACACACACACACACACACACGCACGCACGCACAAATAGTATAACTAGTTCATAAGATCTAACATTATTAGTGTTACTAAAGTCTTTTCTTTTTTCTTTTATTTTCTTTCATCCGAACGCATAACTGTTAGCAGTAAGCTGGAAGAGCGAGGCCTCCTGACACAGGTAAAATATACCTAATAGGAAGTCTCGACCATTATTGTATCTACCACCTAAGTTTCGATGAAATAAATCATTATTATTATTATTATTATTATTATCATACTTAACAATACTTTAAGTAAGAGCTAACCAAACCTGGAAAATGTCAATCGTACGTAATCCATTTTATATTACTGAGAAAATAAGGAGCTATCAAAACGCTAGCCAAATGTGACAAAAACACCATTTAATATCACAATCTCAAATTACGTTTCCTATACTCACAAGCTACATTTCCAAGTTTGGCTCAGCCCATAAAATAGAATGTCAAACGGACCATCAAAATGACTTCATCATAACTTCGGTCGAACAAGTACCGACGATCCTACAACCTCCGAGTCATAACTGCTATAATATACTTCCAGTAAGTGCTTTTTATATGGATATCACTAAAATTGTGTTGTAAGTACCAAATGATGTAACTGATGAAAATGAATCATTTTTTTCGTGGCTACACCAATACCTCATACATAGTATTTACAGCGTACGTATGTCGGCTCAAATACTTTGTGTAAAGCCTGCTTGAGACGATTTAGTAATCCTACTAATATTATAAATGCGAAAGTTTGTGAGCAACGCTGTGACGATGTGACGATGTGAGTGAGTATGTTTGTTCCTTCTTCACGCTAAAACGACTGGACGGATTTGGATAAAATTTGGAACAAAGATAGCTGGTACCCTAGATTAAAGCATAGGCTACTTTTTTATCCCGAAAAATTGTATAGTTCCCGCGGGATAGCGATAAACATACCAATTGCTAATTCTACGGGGACGAAGTCGCGGGCAGAAGCTAGTTATTTAAATAATTTGCATTTATGCCTTAATGTTGACGGTTCTTTATTGCATAGTTATCTGGAACTAAACCTACATAAGTTTCTAGTTTCAACTATAATTTATAACAACATCCTATAAAGAGGTCAGTGCGCGGTAGTAAAATCAGCGATAGCTAACTGTGTGAACTCACTTTTCTCGCATTTGTCTGGTTCTAAGATTGTTTATTAGACTTTTCATTTATATGGAACTTTATTTTACTCATACGATTTTTTAATACAAACTTACGCGTTCTGAAAAGTATGGACAGTCATAACTGTACAATTTTGCTCATAGGTAATAATAGACTCAAGCGTCTAGGCGTTGGTTAATTTTTATGTTAACCCACAACCAAACATCAAGACACTTGACTCCATATAACGCCTGCAAGCGAAATGCTCAAGTTATATTGTCCACGGACATGGTTCGTTTAGAGAATCACACCTACTCCGAAATCAGAAGTTAGAACTTCTTATCATACCGTTCTTTCCACTCTCCTATTAATAGCTATTACTCGTAGTGTGACCGGAACGGCATGAAGCGAACTTCGAATTTCTAACATCGTACTAGGCCTGCAGTTTATACCTACTGTAGTGACGTCGACCTTGCTTATGATGCTCCCACCCCTTGTGTTTGGAGTGTCAAAAAGTCACGTGTGATTGGCTACTTTGTTCACAAAGTGACACCTGACTTTTTGGCACTTCAAACACACAGTATGGGAGCGCCATTAGGCAATGACAGCATCACTGGAGTACGAATTAGATGCGCCGCACAAGCAAGAGAGCATGACAGTTATATGTTGCCTTTGTTTTTCTGGTAGATGGGTCCCATAAACAACATAAATATATTGTTTAATTGTTTGGCCCTTGCACAACAAAAGCGCAAGGTTAAAGTATGCGTGCAATTTAGGTCGCCATTAATATGGGTTATTAAAGCGAGAAGACCATGCGTGTAAAGTGTAAAGCTCATAAAATTTTACATTAATTTGAGTACGACTTCTATTTCTACATTTATGCCTTGTGACTTTACTATTGGATTATTACAAAGGAAGGAGGAAGGCTTTTCTTCTCGAAAAATAAGCCTTTCCCGCGGGTTAGCGATAAACAAATTTTTCCAATACCACAACGACTACCTATGACTAAGAAAACATACATCTGCGCCGAAGTAATTACGAAAGAATCGCATTCTTGAATACAATGCCTAAATGAATACATGATTAATATCTATGAAATTTTTATTTCAACACAAAATTGACTCAATTAACTTAATAGGTAGGTATTTACATTGAGTTCATATCAGTATTACGTAAAACTTTGACACAACTTATTCGAAACAAAATATGAAAATACTACAACGCAATTTCCAAAATGATATCATCGGATCATCAGCACTCACAAGAAATCGTGTCACCTTAAGACACGAAAGACTGCTCCAAAGGAAACAATAGATGGAATTTTCCCACAACGCATTAAAATATCAATAAATGCCATCGTGAAATAAATATAACGGCCATGGTTAACTATGACTAATACTTGACATTGATCACTATAGTTTTGTATTCGACATTATATTCGTACTTAGTCCGAGATAACTATGTAGTTCCGTCCTTTCTTGCTACTTGAACGCAACGTATAAAGACACCATAAACCAAAAAACAGCACCTGGCAACACTAATAACATATGTCATCTGTCATTTTGCGCTGGACGCGATAGTCACGAAAAGTACTTTTCTTTCGGGAAAAAATACATTTTACTGTATCAGTTATCGAAAATATTATACGGCACCATGCCAAAAAGAAAGAGAGATGTCGAGGAAAGCAGAACGAAAATACTGCAATTAGAGAAAAGGCTGGATAGAGATAGCGAAAAAATGTGACGCAATTTCGGCTTCTTCAAAGGGTAAGTGATTAGGAGTAATATAATACAGGGGGTTTAGGCAAAGAAATAACCATCTCTCTTCGTTATAATTATAAGTTCTTTACAACACGGGAAAGTTTTTCCCAAAAAATAGTTACGAAGATATGAGAACGTACGTATTTTCCGTGGGAAAACTATGTACCTACACGTCTCACTGTATGGAGACTTGAGTAAAATTAACTCTGTTTAAAAGCATTATCGTGTGACGATTTTGCTTTCTATCCGTTGGATAGAATTGGGTCAAATCTTGACATGTTTGTCACAATCCTAACCTAATTTGTTTGGGATAAACAAATTTATGTTTTCTGTTCAGACTAGGAATTTACTTTTTGCCTGCATATAATTCAGCTCGAATACCAGAGCTTGACCCAGAAACGGAACCTGAAGCATCAGAATTAGAAACTCAGATTACTTAAATAATAAGCAAATAAATAACTCTGATCAAAGTGACTCAGAAGAAGTGACTGATATTTTGTCGGCACTAGGTGAGTCGAATACTGGTGAGAAACAGTATGGAGACAAGGTGCATGATCAGATTTATAACACAATAAAGAATATTATTGTAGAAGGCCTGCCCAAGTAAAAGTCAAAAGCCCAAGTAGTCTTTGTCAAAGAGAAACTTCTCGAGTCATTGCTGGTCCCTATCAACTGTAAATTATTTGATGTCACTAAATAGAACTCCAGGGAGTATTAAACGATCCCTCTAAGACACGTGATAACTTATTATAATTCATAATTCATTTATTGCATGAAAACGTGTACACAGGTACATGGGTATTATAAGAAAGACAGTTAGAAACGGGCTTGGCAATCTTGGGTCTGTATGAAGTTATTCACAACTTATCGAAGGAGGACTTTGACAGTCTGAATATCAATGCATATACCTATGCCTAATGCATAGATAACACTTATAAGAAATATTTAAGGTTCCAATTTAATTCGAGTTATATTAATACAATTGCTTACCATTCGGCATAAGCACCGCACCATTCCATTTCACAAAATTGTTAAAGCCGGTGATAGGATATCTTGAGATAAAAGAGCATTCGTTTAGGGGTTTATCTCAATGATCTGATTTGTCTGGGCTCAACTTATGATGAATGTGTCAGTAATGAAAAAATTTTAAAAAAGACATTTACTATGTCTAGATTTTGTCATAAATGGGGAAAAGAGAAATTTTTACTCCACTTAATATCAGAATTGTTTGGTTTCCAAATAGATTATAAAGGTGACATTAGCCCACACAAATATAAAATGGGAAAGACTGCGGAGGATAATTTAGAATTATTTAAATTTAGATTACTGCTCAATTAGGGACTTAGCAAGGATGTTAGGTAGTTTAGTTTTAGTATGTATGACAATATCTTAGTGTGTAATGTTCGTTATAACAACGATTTTTGCGATTTTTAATTATTCATAACACAAATATCAGAATTTAAATCTGTCAAAATATTGAGATCATATAAAAACAATATGCATTTAAACAAATTGTCGAATTTCTCAAATCATAATATCAACTTACCTAATTAAATAATAATAATAAAAATAATAATAATAATAATAAAAAAAAAAAAAAAAAAAACTAACATTGAAGGCTAAGGCGGAAGCTACGCTACGCTTCGCTCCCGCCTTAGCCTTCTGAACCTAACCTATTCGAGTCGCTTCTGCTCCGAACCGTCTTGCTCGCTCGCTTCGCTCGCTCGCACAATGCAATTGTTTTATGCATTCGGCACCAGCCAAATTTAAATATGCGACAAGAGATAGTTCGCTTACTTATTAAACATATTTTGCATGATGTTATACCCTCTAATCATTGTTCTAAATGTCGTTATGGATTTTAATCATTATATTGAATAATCGAATATTCAAATGAATTTATTGCAATCGTTGTTATGACTAATGAATGTTATATTGCTTGAAGCTTATGCTCGGTAAAAATATTATGATTTTAGAAAATAGTAAAATGAAATTATGCTAATGAAACGAAACTAGTATGATGATTGAACGGCACCCAATAATATGTAATGGTTTTGTGTAGTGTTACAATAAATTTTGAAGCAACAAAATTTAGGACTTTGGAATGGTTGGGGGTAATTATGATAACATTATTACCATTGGCCAGAAGGCCAAAGAAGATCTCACATGGTGGAAGAATAATATTAGGACTAGGCCACATAAAGCAGTATAATTTTGCTTTAGAGATTTTCTCAGATGCATTATTCGTTGGGGTACAGAATGTAATGGGAAGAGTGCTAAGGGAAGTTGGCCAATAGAAGAAAATAAAGATTTCATTAATTATCTGGAATTATTAGCGTTATATTTTGCTTTACGATGCTTTGCAGATGAGATTTTATTACGAATTGACAATACTACTGCCATTTCCTATATAAATAGGATGGGTTATATTCAATTTCCACTGTTAAATAACCTTGCAAGTCAAATTTGGAAATGTTGCGAAGCAAGACATCTATGGATTCTTGCATCATAATATATTAATTCTAAAGATAACTTTCTGTGACAGATTATGAATCTCAGAGTTCAAATCAGGATACAGAATGGGAATTATCACAAGAAGTCTTTCAAACAATAGTTGACTCAATAGGGTATCTATCTATTGATCTGTTTGCTTCTCGTTTTAATGCAAAATGTGTTAAATACATTGCCCCTAGCACAGGGATCCATTGGCATGGAACATTGACGCCTTTACAATCGAATGGAGGGGGTTATTTTATACATTCCCTCCATTCTCGTTAATCTTAAAAGTATTGCGTAAAATTAAGACCGTTAGAACACCAGGAATATTAGTATTTCCAGTATGGCCCAACCAAGCCTGGTATCCATTGTTAAAATCTCTCATAGTCTTAGAAGTATGGTCACCACATCCCCTACATCTTCAACTTACCCTGGGGGCCTGTATTTTATCAGGGAATCAATGAAGAGAAGAATGCTACCTAATGATGCAATTGATGTTATGGTAGCATCTCTAGCCAAGAATAGCTTTAAGCAGTATGATTCACGTTTACGACAGTGGTGGCAATTCTGTAAAACCCATAATGAAGATGTAGTAAGCGCTGTTGTACCCAAGATTATATCATATTTAAGGTTAGTATTTCAAATAGAAGCCAAACTTTGAATTGCTAACGGTTAACTTGGTCTTTAATTTTAGATAGCCATATAGATCTGATAACGATAGAATAAAACGCTGGTGTAGGGGAGTTTATAAACTACTCCCAGGTATACCTAATACTCAAGTAATCATAATCAAGTACCTGGGACCCAGCCACTGTTCTGTCTTACCTCAAATACTGGTATCCTTTAGAAACTTTAAGTTTAAAAGAGCTCACTTTAAAGTCTAATGTTATTAGTTTTAACTACAGGACAGAGGGTCCAAATGCGGTCGCTAATTAATTACAGTAGATTAAACATAATGAAGAAGTCGTCGACATATTTTTATCAGATATCCAAAAAGCCTCAGCTTCAAGACGGTTTATGAATAAATTATCTCTACCATGTTTCAGTAATAATCCAGACATTATTTGGCCTGTATTGACCCTGTTAGAATATTTGAAAAAGAACTAATGACTTAAGACATATAGTGACTGCATTAAATTATTTCTGACTGTAAAGGACTTCAAAAACCAGTTTTAACATAAACAATAAGTAGATGGCTCAAATTAGTGATAAAGTAGTATAGATGTCAATAAGTTTTCTTCACATTCAACTAGGCACGCAGCATCGTCGCCAGCATACCGTACAGGTCTCACAACAGACAGTATTTTAAAAGCTGTTGGGTGGTCTAGCAGGTGATCTACCTTTGCGAGACATTATAACAGACCTCTGAACATTGAGTGTAATACACAAAATGTATTTGCCCAATCTGTGGCATTGCCTAATTATTAATTAAAATAACGTTAACATTTTAAATTTAAATGTAGAATGTAAATTACCAAAGGCTGATTTTCTTAGGATTTCCTGTGGTTTTAAAATTATAAGAAGTAATGATTTTTGTAGTTTTAAATAATTATGTTCATTTTGGTTTATTATTAAGAAGATAAATTTTGAAATTTAGTTTGGATATTTATATGTTTATTTTGGCTCTAAACATCTACATAGTTATCTCGGACTAAGTACGAATATAATGATAGGATTAAACGAACTTACCTGAAGTGAAGTTCGATCCTGATTATATGAAGTACTTAGTCCGAGATAAGGGAGCCTCCCGCCCTCCTCACGGATAGTCACTTTCTTACTATCCCCCTAGGCCTTATTATGATGACTCTAAACGTAATGACATATGTTATTAGTGTTGCCAGGTGCTGTTTTTTGGTTTATGGTGTCTTTATACGTTGCGTTCAAGTAGCAAGAAAGGACGGAACTACATAGTTATCTCGGACTAAGTACTTCATATAATCAGGATCGAACTTCACTTCAGGTAAGTTCGTTTAATCCTATCATAATAAACTCATCAATTGTTCCTTTCATTGGTGCTTTCAAAATTCATTGGAAGGGATAAACTATCGTTTTTTTTTAACTTTTAAACACGCCTTGTGTAATCCTTTGAAGGTATTGTAGTCACGGGCAGATTATATTATTAGGTAGAGGACTTCGTATTTTCGTATTTTTTTGTGAAAATGATCAGACATTTTATAAATTACGTACCTATTTAATTTAAGAAAAGTGCATTCAAAGTTTCAACTCCAAGCGTGCTTCTCAATTTGTTGCACATAATATAGCTATAGACGCTGAAAAAGTGCGTTCAGACTCGGTGGATGTTGGAGGAATTCCAACTAAATCGGCCCAGCGGTTTAGGCGTGAAGAGGCAACAAATAGACAGAGAGATAGACACAGAGATTATAAGATTAGAATGGATTGTGCTAATTTTAAAACCAAAAACTTCGGAACTAAAATCAGACCGGAAAATTGAAATCTCTAGACGCTGGGAATGATTGTTGTGTTACTTGATGACTGGCGGGACACCTCACCACTCGAAATCGGGATAAGAAGAGAACGGTATTTGCATTATGCGCCGTTTTTCTTTTCTGGTATACTAATAAATTGTATAAGGGTTTATTATCGTAATAAGCACTAGCTGCTTTTCGTCCTCGGTCCACTAACTGAATATAGACTTCCCTAATTAAGAGTTTAAAACCATGCATTTATCACGATTTATTAAAAGAAAATCTATTTGTAACTTTATTGGTAAATTCCTAACAATACAGGTAGAGTTACAATCGTAAATATTTATGATATTATAGTTAGTAATGAGTCATGCGTTGGGTACGTAAGAATTGAACGCGAAGCAACGTGACATAGTCTTGTAACCTTCGACAAATTACCTACCTACCTAGCAAGTACTAAACAGTGGTGATGTCAGTTAACATGAATAAGGCCCTATTCACGTCATAGTGAGAATAAAAAAACAAATACCCATGAGTTTTTTTTATTTGGTCGAGATAAATGAGTCTCGTGGTTACTTACTTCGTCTCATTTACTCATATTGCTTGTGAGTGAAATAATAGATGTCCTTGGTTTTAGTTGATGGTTATCTTTCGGTGGAGCTTTTTCTGACAAATATGCCTACTCTTTGACAAAAAAATAAATAAGGCGTGTAAGGTTTTTCTTTACCTATACGCGGTTCGCGTATTTTTTGCGCATTGGAGAGTTTTTACTCAATTTAACTGTAGCACAAATTTTATTTAACTGCGGTGATGTTTTGATGATATTTTTTACTGTCATTCATACTTATAAAAAACGAAAGAACAATAAAATCGCCAGGAGCGGAAAAATGAATATTTTTTATGAATATTATAAAACTATATTAAAGAAAGAAAATAGAGGTAATTAATAGCAATAACATCAAGGTAACGCAAAGACTTACATTGTTAAGTGGAAACCTAGGTAGCTTTTATAAATCAATATCTTTGCTTCACTTTTAATTAAAATTTTTAACAAAGTTAAGTAGATCGTTACGCACTTCTAATGTTCCCCAGGTCTATAATTATATAATAATAATAAATAAATATCTTGGGACAATTGACACCAATTGACCTAGTCCCAAACTAAGAAAAGCTTGTGATATGGGCACTAGACAACGGATAAACATACTTATATAGATAAATACATACTTAAATACATATTAAACATCCAAGACTCGAGAACAAACATTAGTATTTTTCATACAAATATCTGCCCCGACCGGGGATCGAACCCGGAACCTCAAGCTTCATAGTCTGGCAGCTAAACCATTGCAGCCAGATGACACTTCCAAATGTCATTTTACGAAATAATGATACCACATTTATTTCACTAGTGCTCGACTAAGATCACGTAATGAATGATTTGATTATTGAACGAACGAAATATTTTATGAATGTCACATTCGTAGTTTAGTATATTTCAAAATAAGCGCGATACTTTTGAGGCATTCAAGGTTCTTATTAACATAGTAGATAAAATGTGCGATGACTTTGTAATATACACGTAAATAGTGACAGCAGCAGTGAAACTGATTCGGAATAATTTAAGTTTTTAAGTAAAAGTACAAAGGTAGAAAAAAATATTAATGTGATAATTGTTGTTTTATTTATGGCAAAATGGGGAATGAGTTGAAAACTGGTAACTGATTTGACATGCTTCCGCACATTTCCAAATCGCGCTCTTACACTACTAACTAGAAAACATCCAAAAAAAACCTTATTGAACAAACCATTTTATTAAAATACGCTTTGAAAATTCTCATTTATGACAAATTAATTTCATTACATCGTTCATTCTTTCATTCACTCACTAAGTCACATCACTATTTAATATTTACCAAAAACTGACAACACTGAAAGTGTCATCTGGCTGCAGTGGTTTATCTGCCAGACTATAGCCAGGTTCTCTAACCACTAGGACATTCGGTCGTCAAAATGGTCGTCAAATATGTGCGGCTAAACTCAAGCAAGACTCATTTAAATAACAGTAGGTACAAATTTTTACCAGATAAGAGCCCGTTCATTTCACTAATGTGACAGTAAGATAAAACTCCAAACACTTTGCATTACTAGCTGATTTTATGACAACATTGTTCGCTATGACGCAGGGGTAAAAAAACCTGGATATCTTCCAAATTTTGGCCATTTAAAAGAACACGTTTGCAAGTAACCTGGCCAAACAGGTTATTGATAAAACTTGACTTACCTAATTCGTGATAGTAAATATCATTATACCCAAGTATTTTCAAGCCATAGGTAGCATTTAGTTTTTCGGCAAATTTTACACAATGTTACAAATTCGAACCATATTAAATTTAACAAAACTTGTTGGTATCGTTTACTGTCAGTCGATGATTGATGGTTTCAGAAGTCAAAAGCTGTGTTTATGGAACAGAGTCTAGTTTTCATACATTTAAAATACCATGAGTGGGAGGCTAATGGGAAGCCGTCAAACAAAAAATTGAACAGATGACTGAAATCGATGATATTGCCAGAAACGTTCTGGCCGGATGGAAAATGCTGCGTCAGAAAGGTTGTCTTTTGGCATTAAAAAAAACTTTTGGCATTTTGAAAACTCTAGTTTGCGTTCAGTCCTGAAAATTTCAAGTATCAGTAATAATCTTTCTTTGAATGATTCTTAAGCAAAACAGACTTTATATCTGTTGTGTTGAACGACAGGAAATAAAGTCGCAGTTGTTCAAGAAATCAGTTTCAATTGCCATAAAATTATAATAAAACGATAAAAGTAACACTTAACTTAAATCACATGAGTTGCAAAATCTATTTCTATTAGGTTAAACAAATACCTGTCCCCTAGCAAGTTACACCCTTGCTAATACCTAGGTATATTGATCTATACTGCTGCTGAAAGAAGGTTGTATATCGCCTATGTCTGATTATACATAGGTAATAAACATGATTGCATAGTATAACGGACGATTGGACGCCTCGTAAGAATAAAAGTAATGCCGGGAGTCCGGTGACCCAGTTGACTTATTTGTGTTCTGTTTATGAAGGTTGTCATGTCGATTTTGTTAAATGGGCTGTACTTATGTACCTATAAGTTTTTTTTTTTATAAAGCAGCAGCTAAACATGTCCAATACATTATGTTCGCAAATCAATTGATAATACCTAAGTTTTCTAAGAATCTTCTAAAAAGTCCAAAAAAAAACATGAACAAATGACATAATTAAAAAACTTCTAATTATTATTTTCCTGCTGGCTACATCTAGTTTAGAAGTTATTACAAGCACAATATAAACAAGTCATTTGGTGTTTGGACATTGATAGTTCCGATAGTTAATTAGTTAATTACACACTTGGTAATAGTACTCAATTGCCTACTTATGTAGAAACACTTAATACGACCAAGCAGATTAAAATTTGAATTCTTAATTTATGAATAGGTACAAAACTAAGTAGGTATCTAATTTTATATAACTTTTATGAATTTGCAGATATGTATGAGGTATTCTATCTTAGCTTTCTATAGGCCGGCAACAAATCTGAAACCATGGGTGGTGGTGTTCACTTACCATCTTGTGACCCGCTTACTCGTTGGCCTTCTTTGTCGTATTTTTATTTATTTATAAGCCTTTTTATTCCGAATTCGCTACAATTTCAGTAAGTAGGTACATGTTGTTGTTGTTGTTGTTGTTATTGTCGTTTATTTATTAAATTGTCGCGTAATTCGGCGTGCCTCATGGCATAGGCCTCCTCCGGGTATTACATTTGTAATTTGCCATGAGCTTTTCGGTGAAGGAAAACATCGTGAGGAAACCTGCACACATCTGCGAAGAAATTCAATGGTGTGTGTTAAGTTCCCAATCCGCACTGGGCGCGCGTAGGAACTTTGTCGTATAAGAAAAATAAAATAATGACCCTACTCGACAGTTTGTATTAAACGAGATGCAACACCGTTTCTAGTTCGCAATCTCGTAAATAATAAAATGGCTATATTTCACAATATACATTTAGGTACTACACCTAATTCGCATTTCATATTTCAACGGTAAAGTTTTCCTTCTATTATGCCAGCTATTCAGATGCAGATGAGACTGGGATTATTTCGCTCTAGATTATACGAATAGTGCTTTCTCGCATAATAATAGAAAGGTGATAATGTCGTGTCATACTTGGTATTGAAACACTGCCTACGTTGTTCCGGGAAAACTTGAAAAATGTTATATTGTACCTATGTACCTATGTTATGTTGATGATTTATCTGCAAGTATAGAAGGGTGCTTTAATATCCTTTATCTACATTCATATCATAACTTCCCTACAATATGTCCAGGAACGATTAGCAAATGGCCTACATTAAGAAACCTTATCTGTATTATTGTTTACTTTAGAGTATCAATATCGATGACATTAGAGTATCAATAACCACAATCTAATTACATTCAAACTTCGAACATCTTAAATAACAAAATCTCTTTGTCTATTGTTGAAGAAAAAAATATAAATGTCAGCCGTTTCATCTGTTTCGAACTTTCGAAGAACAGAAAATAATGTTACCTACGTATTTTGATGTGAAAATGTTTGCTGTAGAAAATTTATGATAGAATATAGATAAAGTTATGTATGCGACTGGGCATAATTAGGCATTAAAACACTCAATGTAAATAAACGGATAACTCACGTTTTATTTCGTAGGAAAAGTTCCGACAGTTTCGAATCTTTCGAGAATCTCGAAAGATTCGAAACTGTCGGACCTTTTCCGACGAAATAAAATGTGAGTTATCCGTTTATTTACATTAATATGTCTGACCCTCACGGTAGTTTTATATTAAAAATTAAAACACTCGTTTGATCTTATTATCAAACTCAGCTTCGCTTCGTTTCATAAACCCAAACACATGATTTAATGCCCTTCATTATAATACAATCACATAAACTAGGTATTATAAAAATAGTAACAATGCTTGGGCGATCGAGTAATATTGGGTGTTTTTAAAACTCAAAAACCGTTTTTCCTGGATATGACACCTAGCTACATCGACTGTTCGCCCCCAAAAACCTCTGATTAGCAAATTTCATCTAAAACATTTGAGCCATTTTCGATATTCCCGAATTAATTAAAAGTTTAAAATTTTCTCGTTGAAACGTATTATATAAAACGATATGCCAATTATGTTTATTTAGAAAAAATACCTGTGATATTTTGGTTTAAAAGAATTCCTGTGGCTTAGTGTTCAAAACTATAAAATAAACAAAAGAAAACAGATCCCAGTTTCATCAGAAGCTGAAGTTACATTTATTACATGTCGTCAAATAAATTTCATGACAGTAGCGTTTGAAAAGAAGAATGACCCAATTACAGTCATAAAACTGGCAACTTTTGATAGATTTCCTCGATCTAGCTGGAGGATAATCTCTCAGACGTCCATTACTCGAGCGAAATTGCCACTAGGTACTGTAAAACTGCATTAGTTAAAGAACTAAAAATTCAAGATTAAATTTCCAAGTTCCAGGATTAATAACAGAAACATAGTTTTATTTTAATTTATGTAGGTACCTATTCATTCATATTTTGTCAATTTTTTACTTTATAACTGCACAAGGAATAGTAAAAAAACAATAAGCAAAATAATGAAATTAAATAGGTACCTCTATAAACACAACATTTGAAAAACATTTCGTATTTGACGAGCCCACCTAAATTATTCAATAACTATTACTAAAATATGTAAGAGAAACATCCTATATTTACCATCAGCTACGTTTTTAATACTTTGATGATCTCTAAAAAAGTTTGTATAACTTACGCAGTGGCCTGAATAATCTCATTCCTTACAGTGTTGCTAACTTTAGCAAGCAGTGTCGTAAAATGAAAGCAAAGTACGTGGGCTGAATACAGCAAAAGAAAAATGTTAATTCGTCCACATACGAACGCAGTATTTATGGTAAACGTCCAACACACTTTCCAAAACATTATTGGGAAAACGTGAATACTTATTGCTTATAACAGCTTATAACACAACGATGGCTAGGAAAATAAACTTCTACCTATAAATTTTCCATAATAAAAAAACTCCTGCATTATTTTCAGTAATAAAATACTGGCAGCTCACATTTCGCGGTTATTAAAAAAAACCGCAATTTTCGAATCCGTTATCTTCAAAAAACAAAACACGATCGAAACTATTTAAAAACAAATCTAACGTACCGAGCTGCAATAGGGCCAGCACGACGGCTAGACTCAACATGGTGACACCACTTCTTGCCATTTTTCGAGACAAATCACGGGTTGCAGCGTACGGGTGGACTCTCACGAATGGTAAGCAAGACTGAGACGAACCGGCGGCCTCCGCCTCGGTGTCGCCGCCCGGCACATTTACGAGGATGCCCTCACATCGGGGACTTTGAGGACTGGAAACTGCTTATTTTTACCTTCTACAGATTTGTGGTAGCGAAAACTGTATCGAAGAGAGATTTTTTAATTCACATCTGTGAGACTCATCACTACGAGCGGTACAAAATAAATTTAATTGAATTTTTAATGCGTGTACCGAAGTAAACAGATAATTATAATAATTACACAATAACGGATAACTCACTTATAAAAGTCGGGTGATACGTGAGTTATCCGCTTTTGTGTAATTACGATTTAGTCTCTTAGTCTTAGTTGAAAGATAATAATTATTACTTTTTTTTTTTTTTATGTGAATATTTTTACTTTTCACTAAAAATTTCAAAAAAGGCGTCCTGTTCTCTCGATTTCTCTATGTTTTGTTCAACGCGAACCACATGTCAATCGTCTTTTACCAACTTAACTTTGTGTTACAAAAGTATCACATTATTTTGTATTGGCTCTTCAGGAGTTGCTCGTATCATAATTATATTATAATTATAATGAACACATGAATTGAATATAAAATCAAATTCCAGTCACGTTTGGAAAGTTTCAATTGCGTTTCGGTAAACAACTTGAAGAAAAAAATTGCACCCAATCCGGTATGTCTTCATATCACCAATACCTATTTATGTTAGGTCATAGGTTAAAGATAAAGTAACATAAGTAAAGATTATTAAAAATTTGTATATGGGAGGCAACAAATAGTATAATCACTAAGTATATAGTATAAAACAAACTCGCTTTCAGCTATCTATCTGTCCCTATGTATGCGTAAATATAGATCCTTAAAACCGCGCAACGGATTTTGATGCGGTTTTTTTATAGATAGAGTGATTCAAGAGGAAGGTTTATACGTATAATTTGTACATGCATAATATAGTAGAGAAACACTGATTGCACCCGTGCGAAGCCGGGGCGGGTCGCTAGTATTTTATACTAGCTTCTGCCCGCGACTTCGTCCGCGTAGAATTAGATTGAAGAACTGATGTTGATAGTTATATTCTGCAATATTTATTTACGTTGCGACCACTATCCCGTGGGAACTATGCAATTTTCCAGAATAAAAAGTAGCCTACGTGTTAATCTAGGGTACCAGCTATCTCCGTTCCAAATTTATCCAAATCCGTCCAGCCGTTTGCGCGAGTAACAAACATAGACACACACTCACAATCTTTCACCTTTATGTAACGTACTGCTGTTGATGCCCCAAATAAAATAAATAAATAAATGTTATTAGTGTGATCGGTGGCAAGTTGAAGTTTCTTGAGTGTCTCAGAATAGAAAGATATAAAGGCCATACTTCAAGTATGAAAGAAAACTGCTTACCCACAGTATTATTTCAATGCAGTGTGGGACTTTTGTGCGACTTTGTTTCATTTCCACTTAACTCAATAGAAGGGATTTTCTCTAAATTGATTTCTCCCCCTATTCTCATACAATGTAAATTAAAGCTTTTACTTACCGCCCCGCACTTATTATTATCTAAACTCTAAACTTTTGTATTTCTAAACGATGATAATAAAGATTAGAGTGCACAGAAAAATGGAAAAGTAAATCGAATCTCATTATTTCATCGCATTCTATACTTGCCGCTATTGAAGATGCCATTGAAAGTAAGATCAGACTTTAGCTTTATAAGTGACTAGCTTCTGTCCGCGACTTCGTCCGCGTAGAATTAGACTTACAGTAGGCAGCTACGACCTTTGACATGTTTATGGCTATCCCGCAGGAACTATGCAATTTTCCCGGATAAAAAGTAGCCTATGTGTTAATCTACGGTACCAGCTATTTCCATTCCGAATTGTATCCAAATCCGTCCAATCGTTTCAGCGTGAAGAAGGAACAAGCATACACACTCACATCGTCACATCCATCCATCCTCACAAATTTTTGCATTTATAATATTACTAGGACTATCTGTTGCTGTCCTATCATACGGAGCTGAAACCTGGGTTACCATCCAGGAGGTAATACACAAACTGAGGGTGGCACAAAGGGCAATGGAGAGGAGGTTGGTAGGAGTCACTCTGAGGGACCGAAAGACAAACAAGTGGCTCAGAAAACAGAGTAAAGTCTCGGACATCGGCCTTAGGGTGGCAAGACTCAAATGGGAATGGGCCGGCCACATTGCCAGAAAGCATGGCTCTTGGTGCAAGCGCCTACTGGATTGGAGGCCATGGGACCAGAAGAGACCACGCGGAAGGCCACAAATGCGGTGGAAGGATGATATCCGGAAAGTGGCGGGCGGAAACTGGACCCTCACTGCCCAGAAGAGGGAGAAATAGAGGAAATTGAAGGAGGCCTGCACCAATTCATTGGTTGAAGAGGGCTAGGAAAGAAGGGAAGAAGAAGAAGATCTGTTGCTACAACTTTTTTTTTCTGTCTGGCTGTTTGTTGCCTCATCAGGGCTACCGCTTTTCCGATCTTAATGGAATTTGGTAAGAAGATATACAAGTATTTTGAATATTAGGCTAAATAGAACCATTTTCCTGAAATATTGCATTGTTTCACGGGACAACGAGAAACGAAATCTTGTGAAATACGAGTTTAATCTAAGAGTAATCTAGAGCGCCTATTGTAAATATCTTATTAGATATTAGATGATGCATTGTTTATCAGCTATGCCTTATTGTATAAGACTTATTCGATAGAATGTTTAATAAGCTTAACACTATAGAACAGACTAAAATTGATTGGTCAGTCATTTTTTTTGTCACAATTCCAAGCTAGATCCGTATAGATAGGTATTATAAAACCTACGTATCAAGTGCGGGATTTACACGGCGATGTAGGCTGGCTTGCATTACATTAAATCATAACTGGGTCAAGTTTCGAATCGTTTTAACTATTTAATTTTTATCTAACTAATATTATAAATGCGAAAGTATGGATGGATGGATGGATGGATGGATGGATGGATGGATGTTTGTTTGTTACTCAATCACGCCAGAACGGCCCAACGGATCTGGATGAAATTCGGCACATACATAGAAAAAAGTCTGGAATAGCACATAGGCTACTTTTTATCCCGGAAAATTGCGTAGTTCCCGCGGGATAGCGATAAACAAATTCTTTGCAGACGAAGTCGCTGGCAACAGCTAGTGTTACTATAATCAGTGATTTTTGTCTACTGAAACCAATTATGTTTTGCAGGCTGGCAGGTGTGTGTGGTAGACTTTGTAGCAAAGCAATTGCTTATTTATAACTAGCTTTTGCCCGCGACTTCGTCTGCGTAGGTAGGATTAGTGTTTTGGGTAGCTTATTCTTAGTGGTAGGCAAACATTCAATTCAGAGCACAAATTACCCTTAGGGTATTGCATCTTCGTAGTAAATTTCACTCCCCTATTCACATCTTTGACAATTTCTGCAGTCAAAAACTAAATTCTATGCTCTTCCCCGGGACCATAACAATATCCATCCCAAATTTCGTTTAAGTCGGTTCATATTCTTAAGCGCGAAGAAGGCAAAAGACAAACGCACTTTTATATAAGGGGAGGCCTTTGCCCAGCAGTGGGACACTCAATTAGGCTAACATAAAATAAAAAAATTCATACATCAAGTAAGTACCTAGTTATATTTAAGATTACTACTAGTTATATTTAGGCATGAAAGCGTAACAGACAGACAAAAAAAGGAATTAAATTTATAATAATATTGGTAGAGATAGGGATTATTATGAAACAGTTTTTGTAAAAACCGGCTAATTGCGAGTCGAACTCGCGCACCGAGGATTCCGTATAAATTCGGCACGTGAATATGATATCCAATGTTAGCAGAGCCCTGCTCCTAAGCAAAATCTAGGCATTCATCAGAGGTCATTTTATATCGGATTCTTACACAGGCAGACATTAAAAAAAATATTGATTTTATTTAATTTGCGTTCTGCTATATGACCCACCATCTTAAAAAATTTCAAATTTCTAAGACAACTGGTAGTACCTACCTAAATACCCAATATTTTTTTAGAGCACGGCGATTTGTATGGAAACACCCTTTCTAATTAGATTGTACTTTGTGATTGTATAGATTTAAGGGTTAATCCTTTCACAACTCCAAGGGACCGTAGATCTAAGTATCGATTATTAATTTCAACTTTATACCAATACGCGTTCCCGATAAAAAGAAACTTGACAGACAGAAGGACGGATAGATAGACGGACAACTAAGTGATTCTGGGTTCCTTTTTTCCTTTAAGGAACTTTGAAAATAGATACTTCCTAGGTACGAATAATTTCATTCATGTAGCGTAGCGACATCTATTAACGAATAGCGGAACTAATTAATCCATTGTAAACTTTATTATTATTCTGTTGCTTAGTATTATTATAACATATTACATGTACTACATTTTTAAACTCAAGACTTTTTCCTCTTTCATTTGGTATCCCAATAAATAATGTATCAAAAAATATTTTTGGTGGACCCCCCCTTTTTCTTTAATATCTCGACTTCTAGATGGAATTTCGAAAAAAACGCGACATGGGAGTTTAAGTTAGACCTCCAGCAATACAATAAAAAAAACCGCATTCAGTTTGGTGCAGTAGTTTTTGCGTAGCGCGGTAACAAACATACAGACAAAAATTCTAAAAATTGTATTTTTGGCTTCTATGGCGCTTATAGATGCCCCTTAGTTTATTTTTTCTTTAAAATCTCCTATGTACAGACATCGACCTGTTACAATTTTATTATATGTATAGATTCACGGACGTATTTGCCAATTTTAGTAACATATAGGTGGGGCAGTTGAATCGCTTTGAGTGAGGCCTGACCCAACCTGGGCCTTTATTTTTTTATTCCGAGTCCTTACGTCTTTGTAACAGAAGACCAAAAGAGAATGCGTATGTGTGTCTAAAAATGCAGTCCTTTTCTGTCCATACATCATCACTTGCTAAAGCATAATTGTTGAACAACCAAGTTTTTTGCATAATGCGTAAGAGGGATTCGACATCTGGTTTTCTCTCGGCTCCTATCTTGCTTATATCACTTTAATAGAGGCCTAGTAGTTAAAAGCGGGCGTGGGTGCGGCATTTTCCGTTTAGAAACGCGTAGTGCGTAGTATTAAACCGGTTGCTTGCCTTTAAAACGACTAGTTTGCGATTACCAAATGTAAACAGATTAAAGTTAAAGAATAATGTAAGAACTACCTACCAAGTTAATAGTATTTAGTAAGTAGTTCTTAGACTGTGGTTAATGCGTCAACAGATTTAACAAAAATTTTGGCGAATGCATTGTTATAAGCTTGCTATGGTTTTATTTACGAAAAGGAAGGCTGTAGAGCAAGTGAGTCACCTGATGGTAAGTGAGCACCATCATCCGTAGACACCCGCATCACTCCTATCAATCCTCTAGATTGCATATGCGTTGCCAGATAATAGGGCTAGGATAGAATACCTCGTGTGCCAGTAATTTTACTGGCTGTCTTACTCTCAAGCAAGCACTACTGTTTTCTACTATGTTTGTAAGTATATAAATAATATTAAGTAGATAAGTAAGTAAATGCTTTATTACACAAATATAAAGAATCCAACATAATCTAAAAAACATTAAATATATGCACAAAGGCGAATTACCCCTATAAGGGTTCTCTACCAGTTAACCTTTGAGTAGATAAGAGGAGCATTAAGCGAGGGACCGATAAAGAGTGAATTCAAAATTACAGATAGTGAAAGCCATAATAGAGCGTATATCTTTAAATACAATAATCAATTCATAAAATAAACTACAAAATATAATTAACCACATGCATACACATAAAATACATACTATAAGAGTACACGTATACAGTAAGTAAGGAGATGGTGTGAGCCACATCTTCCTCAACCTCAAGCCCTCCTAGAACGACGCCACAAAAACGAATACGACGAATATTAGTACAGTAAATATGGTTTTGTCACGTGTCAATCTATCGCAATTCAAAATATATAGCTCTATTACTAATACAGACTGACGAACAGACAGGGGAGTCTTAGTAGGTAATGCAGTCCCGTTGCCACCCGTTTTCAGTACAGAAGCGTTTACAGTTTAGACACGAAGTCGGTTTAAAGTGGACCACCATACGATCTTAGCTTTGGATGAGTACCAAGAACAAACGAATGAAGTGATTCCGGCCATAAATAACCGAAGCAATATATTCGTTTCAATTAACTAACTTCATTTATCCGACGAATTTTTGTAGAGTATCAAAAAACACAGCAAGTATAATAGTCGACGTAATAATTTCAGTTTAGGTAGTCGACTAAGTGTGTTTTATTCGACACCGACGAAATTATCCTCCTAATAGACAGAAGCCAAATTAATATTTTAAAAAGCAATAAGAAGCTCACAAGCGTTTATAAATAAGGAGGACAGACAGACATCACAAAACTTTTCATATTAATTTTCATAAAAAACAGCTAAGGTCGTCATGTTGGAAAAACTTAAATGTCGACTTAGTACTAAACTCGAACTGTCAAATTTTAAACGACTGGTTAGCCTAGTCCTAGTGATTAGAAAACTTGATAATTACGAAGCGTGACATCCCGGATTTGATCCCCGGTCGGGGCAGATAATGTATAAAAATACAAAATGTTGGTTCTCGAGTTTTGGATGTTTAATTTGTATTAATAAGTATGTTTAATCGCTACGTGGCACACTTGGGACAAGCTTTGCTTAGCCTGTGAGTACCTAACTAGGTCAATTAATGTTAAATTGTCCCATGTAGTATAAACCAGGTTTAGCTACTACATCGAGATTATTTTTTCCTGCAAGACAGCATTAACTTTTTACAATTTTTATGAAAAAACTTACGAAAACTTTCTTTAACTCACTTCCAGCCGTTTACCAAAATAATGAACGCCAAAATGTGGTAAAAAGTCACGCAAATCCGTACCAGGCCGTTTAGTGTACTAAGAAGTTTTAACAGGTTATTATAAAAGGGCTATAATGCATTTCGCCATCCATCTAAACAGAACGCAAATTTTGTTGACGGGTGCGCGCGTGTCCATACCACCTTTATCGGGTAGGGACTAGGGTGTATATATGTCACCCACGTGGGTCCATTGGTCATTTCGTGCGTAGCGTGTGCGTGCAATGCTGTGGAAATGCCTGCCTACATTTTGGTACGGAGCGAATATTGTACCCACGTGTGTAGCGTAACCGTGTGCTGCAAGTGGGGTGTTGTGTGCGTGGGTGTCGCCTTAACAATGCAATGCCAGTGCGTAGATTGGGTAGACATTAAAAATCTTCATAAACTATATTGCTATGGCCACTATTACAAATAATAATACAAAAGAAATATATAGAAAACTTTTTACTGTATGTACGTTGGTACACGGTAACCCTTCGTGCGTGATTCCGTTTCGCACTTGGCCAGTTTTTAACACTTGACTGTTATTTATATATAGGTAGTTGTCTCAAGGGCTCTGCATCCAAAAAAAATAATAACAAAGGGTGAGAGTGAATGTTATGCATGTCACTGTACCTACTATGTAGTAAAAAAAAAATAGTTTTCGATTAATCTTTAGGTCTTCCACTGGAAATATTATAAACGGGATGTGAACCGCGATTACCTTTATTGAGCTCCCGATATTTCGATACAGTTGCATGTATCATGATCACGGGTAGACTGAAGAAATTGCGGGTGGATGTTATTGTTGGGTAGACCGAGCTCTGTCTACCCTCATTCTTGCGCGTCGACTGCGTGCACTCTCGTTACCACTGGAACCGTTCTCACTCGAAACTCGATTCAAACACACTACACTCACAGTGTCACTTCGCCCACCCGAAATTGATTTTGGACGAGAATTATATAAGGAAATCACCGGATTCCAGATATTCGACAATTTAAACCCATCCTCACGATTAAAATTTTTATGTTTATGGATTTCAACCGCTTCCCTCACCAGTCTCGGTATATAGTGGCGTTCTGTCGAAATGATCTTAGGGCTGTGCAGCTCAATCCAGTGATTTGTTCCCGACTCAATAAGATGTTCAGCAATAGCGGATTTGCGCGTGTCATTATTTTTGACTGCAGTGATGTGCTCTTTAATTCTACAGGCGATCGTACGTTTGGTCTGCCCTATGTACGAACTACCACAACTGCAATCAACCTTATACACACCAGGTTTTTCCAGGGGAAAATTGTCTTTGGGAGACCTCAGAAGTTGTGAAATTTTCCTATGAGGGGTGAAGATAGTTCTCACAGAGTACTTATCTAGTATTTTAGAGATCTTATCTGTCACCCCTTTTACAAACGGCATAAACGCTGGCTGTCTTGAAACACAGTGAGTAAGGCGCTTTGTATTCCTTCTTCGATTATAGGTGCTTGTATTAAAACGGTTCATTCTCAAGACCCTTTGCACATGGTTCAACTCCTGTTCAAGATGCTGCTCGTCACAGAGTGCATGTGCCCGATTAGTCAAAGATGTCACAACTGAGCTTAAATGCCTAGGATGATGGATGATGTCTTCCACTGGTTTAAATAATCTCATAGATTTCGTAAAAAATTGTAAATAAATAATATTATTAGTTACTTATCTAAATCATGGATGTTTAGATAGCTTATCAACACAATGTAAGTATTAGTAATTAGTGGAAAACCTGTGATTTTTAATGAAGTGATTATCACTTATATCCGGTAAGTAATTTAATCATTTAATCATTCTATATCTAGCTGTATTTTTTTACTTTCGCCTCGTGGTCATTTGTCGTGGTTCTGCAAGGTCTAATCTTCAATAGATATTTTTTATGGAATCATCCATCAAACAAATGTTTTAATTTGTTTTAATTTTTCTCTTCCGTTGTCTAACGGGTTGACATTGTTCGTACAAAGGTAGGTATGTATACCATAGTGTGGAAACGAGTCGCGGGAACTGGGTCACCGTCCCACCAGCCGGCTAATTAACGAGCCTACTCGTCAGTTATAGCATCGGTAAAAATACCAGATGTATAGTTTGAGATCATTCGTAACCTCGTTACTATTGATTTGTGTATATACGTATACAAAACAGCCGTGATAGCCTAGTTTGATTCGAATCCGGGCTCACAGCTGAGTTTTTCGGGTTTTTGAGCAAAATCTCATTTGAAATAATCTGCCTGCGTGATGGGGGTAGGGTCCAAATTTGTTATAATTTTTATTTTTAAGGTAGCTTTAGTTTATGTTTTATATCACTACTTTGTAATCATACTATAATGTTATTAAAATTATGTTTCTAATTTGAAATATGTATACCTACACCTGCGAGGCGATTCAATGGTGTGTGTGACATTTCCAAACCGCACTAGGCCTGCGTAGGAACTATAGCCAAAGCCCTCTCATCGTAAATATTAATTTTAAACATTGCGAATACTTGATCAAACTTCTCTTACTTAGCATAGTATCCCTCCTAATATCATCTCGTTCAAACCAAAAGCCGTCGTTTTCATCAACTGCTATACACACCTATTGGTCATTATACCTATATCTCTGTACCGCTACGTACAATTTCAATGTTCGGCGACCCGTATCGTCGTCGAACTGCGGTTGCGTATCTACATGCGCCTACATGCCCGTGGCTCCGATGGGAGCTATTGGTTCTATAATTTTTGAGCGCCCTGGGCACGTTCGATGTTGACGTTTGATATTCATGATGCATGACGCCTGCCATGATTGCTTTTCAATATAATAATGGAGCGTAAATATAGGAAACGCATCGCGTGTTAACTCTATTTTATGGATATGAGAACTATGGAACGGTGCATGTAAGGTGGTAAGTACCTTGCCACAAAGATTAGACTTCAGTCATTGGAATTGGCGTCACGTAAGTTAGAGCTTAGATTAAGCCGTTGTAGCTTAGTGGTTTGACCTGTGGGCTCGCAAACAGAGGGTCGTAGGTTCGAATCCCGGGCTCGCACCTCTGAGTTTTTCGGAATTTATGTGCGAAATTACATTTGAAATTTGCCATGCGCTTATCGATGAAGGAAAACATCGTAAGGAAACCTTGTACACATCTGCGAATGCGAAGGAATTCAATGGTGTGTGCGAAGTTCCCAATCAGCACTGGGCGCGCGTGGGAACTATAGTCCAAACCCTTCAATTCTACTATAGGAAGCCTATGCCCAGAGGCACGCCGAATTATACAATTTAATAAAAATAATAAAAAAAAACACAAAAAGTGAAGATAATTATGTAGGTAACGAAAAAAAAATTGTAATTAATTCGGAAAAAAAAAGACTATTCAAAAAAAAGTTAGAGCTTGACAAGCTCTACGAAGCTGAAATTAGCCGAGAAGACCGATGTGAAATCTTTATGGCCGGGTACGGCCATGTTGTCACTAATCATGAGATCCATTGGAGGTTTTTGGTTATTGGTTGCTAATGATCTGACAACCGCTGAGGTGAACCGTTTTTTGAATGAAGACCGAAGGAATTATATCTTAGCCCTAGGCTGGCAACCCATCTGCAACCCTCAAGTGTCGTGGTCTTACTAACTAGGGGCCCTTACGGATACACTTCGACCCATTTGTGGATCTTTTGTGTAAACGTGTCGTGGTCTACTTGTGATGGTGCTCTCTTACCATCAGTAGACACACTTGCTGGCTTGCCTTACTTGACAAAAGACCTTGATTTAACAGATATGTAAGTGAAGAAATTCCTTTTGTTTGGCACTCTGCGATAATGTGTAGAATAGTTTGGTTGCAGAGAAGCGATGGGTAGACCAGGTTCTGTGGGAGACCTTCTGGGACCTTTACAATAGGTAAGTAGTAGACTACAAAAGGGTAAGTTGATTTTATGATGATGATAGGTATGATTTAACTTAAGTTCATAGTAGACTCAGTCACCCACCTAGCTAACAATCATACATAACAAGGTAGCTAACGAACTTCCATTATGGCATCAATCTCAGTTCGCTAATTCTGAATGCTAATGTTTGGGCTAAGTAAGGGTGCGACCAAACCGCCGCGTATACGCAGTTTACATACGTTTTCTCACCGTTTCTTCATACATTTTGTTGCGATTCCGTAACGTCACCGTTTTTTAAGCGGCGGTGTGGTCGCACCTTAATGCTGCATTCAAGGAGCGTCGTTTAGCGCTACGTTAAATTTTGGATTAGAATGAAAAGACGCTCGCGCATAACTTTGTAACATGGTGTGGTGAATCAATAAGATAAACGGGAACCCCACGACGTGCAAAAATTAATACATACATACGTAAATCACCTCTTTGTCCCTTACGTGGTAGATAGAGCCCAAGGTAACAAGATCTAATGGCCACGTTTAGCATGACTGTGGGCGTAAAGGTGAAAAGGGGAATCAAAATGGTCATGGGTTGCTAGCATATTTCCGATAGTACGTGCAAAAATACAAAAGATTCGGCCATAGTTTTATTGCTTTGCCTGGATATGTATTAATAAGTTAACTTTAAATAAATGTTCAATGATCGAAGACCGAATAGCCTAGTGGTTAGTGACCCTGACTATGAAGCTAGAGGTCCTGGGTTCGAATCCCGGTAGGAGCAGACATTTGTATTATGAATACGAATGTTTGCGCCCGAGTCATGGATATTGTATGTATTTAAGTATGTATTTATCTACATTATGTATGTTTATCCGTTGCCTGGTACCCATAGTACAAGCTTTGCTTAGTTTGGGACTGGGTCAATTGGTGTAATTTGTCCCATGATATTTATTTATTTAATGTTGAAAAAGCGTTTAAAATACCTTGAATTGCCAAAAAACTCATTAATTCGTATCTGTCACAATACTAATTAATGAATGTGAAGCGACAGAGCTATTAAACTGCACTGACAAGCAAAAATAACAGGCTAGGTACTTTTCGTAAAAGTTTTATGAATAGGGACTTTTTTTAGGGTTCCGTACCTTAAAAGGAAAAAACGGAACCTTTATACGGTCACTTTGATGTCCGTCCGTCCGTCCGTATGTCTAGACCCTTTTTCTCAAGAACGCGTGGAGGTATCAAGCTGAATTCAAATTCTACAAATTCTCAGGTCTACTGCTCCTTGGAGCTGTGAAAAAATCAAACTTTTAAGCCAACGCAATCAAAAGAAAAAGTCGTTTATGCCGTAAATTTTCGAAACTCGCAAGGGAATCAAAACCTACAGGGCGTGAACTCAGAATCTTGAAATTTAGTATAAAGGTAGGTCTTATAGCACAGATTAAGGAATAATTGCGAAAACCGTAAATATGTATGTATGTCTGTATATATCAGTGACCAATAAAAAGTGACTCCACATTGCGTACATTTTGCTTTCGAGCAGGGCTCTGCTTACACTGGTTTTTAGATATGTATAGATAATGATACGGAACCCTCGGTGCGCGAGTCCGACTCGCACTTGGCCGGTTTTTTTTTTCTGCGAGTATATGACATAGCAAGTTGTATGAAAAGTGACCCGCTATTTTTGCTCGTGGGTATATAATTGAACGTTGCGTTTACTAGCCTTATGAATTAAGTACCAATGCTTAATTGCGAATATTCCCTATTTGTTTTGCCTGTTTAATTTACTTACTATGTTTTTTCCTTGACTAGGTGTTAATTGGTTCGATTTTCTGGAGACCCAAAACTATAATAGTTAATCTTTTCCTTCTACGAAACCACAGTATGATGTTAATAATTAAATATTTAATTAGGGAAAAAATAACTTTGATAAAAGTAGCATGGTTTTAATTTAATAATCGTGGTTGGCCGGTAGGTACCTACTTACTTTAGGGAACAGATAGGCATTAAGATAAATGGCTTTTAGGACGACGCTTAAAAAATAACATCGCATCCTTATGGCAAACTAGCTTCTGCCTGCGACTTCGTCCGCGTAGTACCGCGTAATACCGCGTACATACACCTATTTATTCTGTTTGTCGTGTGTATGCTGCGATTTTTTTTAAAAAAAAAACGTCAAGCGTATTGACATGTCAAATTCCTGTTTTGTGTGTATGTGTAAATATGATTCTAATAAAGCGGTCAAGTGTGATAAGCGTACGCTTTTCTAGATCCTCAGATGTCGATTTAGAAATCAATTTGCCCAAAAACTAAAGATTTCGAAATGGCTGCCACTTTTTCCATTTTTGATAACGGATTCACGCTTAGTGACCACTCGGACCCTCAGATATCGATTTTGAAATCAATCTGCCCAAAAACTAAAAATTTCGAGATGGCGGCCACTATTTACATTTTTGACAACGGATTCTTGCTTGGGGACCACTCAGATTTTTCAGCTATTATCGAATTTGAAAACAATCGAACCAAAAACTAAAGAAATCAAAATGGCGACCAATTTTTTTAATTTTTAACAACGGGTTCATGCTTGGGGACCACTCGGACCCTCAGATATCGATTTTGAAAGCAGTCGGTCGAAAAACTACTTATTGTCTACCTTTACCGCAGAAAGAAGAAAAGAGAAAGCAAAGATTAACTTTCACACTCAGAAACGCTAATTAACATATTAATGGACTTTGTATCTTTGGTTACGCAGGGATAATAAATTAAAACTTGAACTTGATCCGTTCACGGTATAACAGTTGTGAATTTCCACCGACAGGACAATTAAAGTTAACTATCACACTGAGAGACATCGATTAAGTTCTAATAATCATAATATTAACTGACGTCTCTGCGAAAGGCGCACGTTCAAGTTCTGCAACAATTTTATACGATGCAACTCTAGGCAGCTACGACCTTTAACATGTTTATCGCTATCCCACGGGAACTATGCAATTTTCCGGGATAAAAAGTAGCCTATGTTTCAATCTAGGGTACCAGCTATCTTCGTTCCAAATTTTATCCAAATCCGTCCAGTCGTTTTAGCGTGAAGAAGGAACAAACATACACACTCACTCACTCACATCGTTACATCGTCACATCGTCACAAACTTTCGCATTTATAATATTAGTAGGATTAGTAGGATATTGCAATCAAAGTAAAAAGAACAGAGCTTAAAAAGTAGTAATGAGCTTCATCATCATCATATCAGCCATAGTACGTCCACTATTGGACATAGGCCTCCCCCTTAGACCTAGGGTTGACTCGGTCGGAAGCGGCTTGCATCCACCGTGATCTCGCGACTTTATCCAGGTCATCCGTCCACCTCGTTGGTGGACGTCCTACGCTGCGCTTGCCGATCCGCGTAACGAACTTAATTTGATCTTAAATCAAACATGGTGAAGGTTAATCCAACTGTTAGGTTAAGATGAAGGATTGACTGATAGGCTTTGCAGTGAAGCCACAATAATAGCTGTGGTTGCTGCTAATTTTCCAGTTTGCCAATTGGTTACTTTTTCTATTAAAATCGTACACAGGCTCAGAGTTCTGATATAGGGAACACTTTGCCTTCACCCGAAAGCGACCCGCCATATCAAAATAAAATCATATTTCAGATTCCAGTGCTCTAGATCGAGGCTGGATTTCATGACCTAAGACCGCTCTTAAAATACTCTACCAATATTGTTTTGTAGTTAACCTTAACATTTCCTTTGTTTTTGTTATGCCATTATGACACAACGTCACTTTATCATTACTAGTAGTTTAGAGAATATTTATTACTCTTGCGTGGTTGTCTACTATTAACAATTGAATTTGGAACACGAAACGCATTCGGTTGCCATTTCTTTCCTAAAATCTAATTATGTGGATGAGATTTCTATTTTAATAACCTTAATAGCATTCGAAATTGTTTTTTTTCTACTGTGCTACAACTAGGTACTGGAGGTTAGAGGAAAAGTCGTCAGTATTATTGGGACACCTCTAATTGGCTGACACAATGTATTTCAAAGGCTTCCTTTTACAGAAAACAATGACTACTGAAATACAAATACTGACTGTAGTTTAACTGTATTATGACAATTTTCTAGGAATTAATAGATCATAATTATGTCCTGCGGTTTCTTATTCAGTTCGTACTACGTAATACTACCTAAGTAATTCGTTGAATCAGGCGTTACTTAGCGGAGTTCCATGTCAATGAATCAACTATTCTCCACAGCTCCAAACATTCTGTAAAGAGCGTGTGGCCAGGGCTGTTGTTCCCCAAATAAATTTCCTTCAGATTCAGTACTACATACCCTGTCAAACATAACTTGACCCATTCGCCCTTAGGCATTATACGGAGTCAAATGTCTCGATGTTAGCCAGTTTCAACGTCATCACGGGATGAACGGCATATAAAACTCTTAATGTTAGTATGAAACTATCTACATTAGACGTGGTATTTTTTTTACTAGGTAGGTACTACCCGCATAAGTAAAACAACTTGAAACCCGTAAAATATTTCTCATACAAATTTCAGTAAATTTGAAATCCGTCACCGATGATTCTAATTGCATCACACTTTCGCATCATTGGTCATTCACGCTAACAAACAAAAAATAAAACAGTTCTTTCTTATATTATTGTACTTTGAGTATTATATTTCAATTTTATATGAACTTCATGAACGCATCTGCGATCCCTCCGAGTGTCTATGGGCAGTGGTGTGGTGATCACTTACCATCAGGTGACCCACTTGCTCGTTTGCCTTCCTATTCATATAAAAAAAAAATTGGCGGAACTTTCGAATATTTTTAATGGACGAAATAGTCGGACTTAGACTTATCTAATTATTTATTGACGTTATTTCACACCTCTGAGTATATCAGCGCTGACGCAAATTCAACTGCATATTAATACAAAATCTTAAAATTGTCCTCAAGGTTGTGGAATAGGATATGGGTTAAGACGAAGGTCCAAGGAATAACCTCGCTGTCCTAGTTTTCCTTAAGTATATTAGATTGCTTTGAATTCGTGTGATGGCATGAGTCCATACTATATTGTCCATATAGAGACTCTCCAGATTATACGAAACATAAATCATATCTTGTTTATGTTTTTTAATATTTTGTAAGCGTGGTTCCAGCTTAGCTTCGCGAACAATACAATAGGGTAACTAAATATTTGATAATTTCTGTCCCCCAATCAGTCAAATTACGATTTAGGGCCTCAATGCTCAGAATATACAATTATTGAGTTAGACCTTTCTGGTGATTGAAAAATCGACCCTTAGGAAGAATTTGTCAAAAGTTTCACTCACTGTTTATCAAATCTCAAATCTCTCATGTGGTATAAACAAATCCATAATTTTTTTTTTGTTCAATTTATTTTATCACACTTTCTAGACTCACGTATAAGTGAGTCTAGAAAGGTATGATACCTATATAGTAAAGTTTACAACCGTGCGCGTGTCAGTAAACTACAAATGCAAAATACCTACTTATTAACAACTCCGAATAAGACGGTACCTTTATTCGCAAACGACTGCTGAGCTTTGACTAACTTAACATTCGATTGTCTTTATCTTTCACTGTAACATTTTAATTTGTCAGTCTAAGACAAAACATGTTCAATAACTTCGTTGTGAAATTGTTGAATTTGGGTTGAACAGAAATTAAATGAACCAATGCGTTAGTTTTTCGGAGGTCCAGATCAATTAGTAAAAACAGATATTTTGCTGCCTGTAAACACACGTGCAAGACAGATATATTATGTCTGTGCATTACACAGCAAGCGCAAAAACAAAAATAAAAATCTGGTCCAATCAATATTTTAAAATATTGATAATAAAATAAACAATGTGTAAACATTACACAAACATAACTCAGTGATCATTATACACTTTATCATAAAATCAATCCGTAATTGATTTTCAGGAATTTTAGATTGTGATCGACAATTCCAAACATCGGTCAGTGTTCCAACCAAAAATTTGCCAACGTCAAAAGAGAGAAAGAATACATTTTTTCATGATAACATTTCAAAGACAAAAGAAAAAAAGAAGCAAAAAAACATAAGAACATGCATCATGAAATGGTCCCATCTCAGCATAATGCTGGCCTTGCAGCCAGCGCTGACAAGGGTGACTGGATTATAATTATAACTCCAAAATTAAATCAAAGAACCTTTTCAGGAAACCACCTGTTGAAATATGCCAGAGCAATTCTAAAACACCTTGTATTTATAAACAACTAGCTTCTGCCCGCGACTTCGTCCGCGTAAATTAGATTGAAGAACTGCTGTTGATAGTTAGGTATATTCTGCAATAATTATTTACGTTGCGACTCCAGGCAGCTACGACCTTAGACATGTTTATCGCTATTCTGCGGGAACTATACAATTTTCCGGGGTAAAAAGTAGCATATGTGTTAATCTAGGGTATCGGACATCTCCCTTCCAAATTTTATCCAAATCCGTCCAGTCGTTTTAGTGTGAAGAAGGAACAAACATACGCACATCGTCACATCCATCCATCCATCCTCACTCACAAACTTTCGCATCTATACATATAATAAAATTGTAACAGGTCGATGTCTGTACATAAGAGATTTTAAAGAAAAAATAAACTAAGGGGCATCTATAAGCGCCATAGAAGCCAAAAATACAATTTTTAGAATTTTTGTCTGTCTGTCTGTCTGTATGTTTGTTACCGCGCTACGCAAAAACTACTGCACCAAACTGAATGCGGTTTTTTTATTATATTTCTGGAGATCTGACTTAAACTGCCATGTCGCGTTTTTTTCGAAATTCCACCTAGAAGTCGAGATATAAAAGAAAAAGGGGGGTCCACGAAAATTTTTTTTTGATACATTATTCATTGGGACCCCAAATGAAAGAGGAAGAAGTCCTGAGTTCAAAAATGTAGTACATGTAATATGTTGTAATAATACTAAGCAACAGAATAATAATAAAGTTTACTATGGGTTAATTAGTTCCGCTATTCATTAATAGATGTCGCTACGATACCTATATGAATGAAATCTTTCCTGTATTATTTTCTTTAATAATAGGAAGTATCTATTTTAAAGGTTCCGTAAAGGAGAAAAAGGAACCCAGGGTCACTTAGTTTATCGTCCGTCCGTCCATCCCTGTTCCCTCTGTCTGTCAAGTTCATTTTCCTCGGGTACGCGTATAGGTATAAAGTTGAAATTAACATCCGATACTTAGATCTGCGGTCTCTTGGAGTTGTGAAAAGATCAACTCTCAAATCTATACAATCACAAGGTATAGTAATTAGAAAGGGTGTTTCCATACAAATCGCCGTGCTCTCAAAAAATACTGAGTATGTAAGCACTTCCAGTTGTCTTAGAAATTTGAAATTTTGTATGATGGTGGGTCATAATTATAGCACAACTAAAATGAAATAAAACCAAAAATACATCTATTTTTTGATGTCTGCCTGTGTAACCAATATAAGATGACCTCACACTGCCTACATTTTGCTTAAGAGCAGGGCTCTGCTAACACTGGATATTATATTCACTTCCCGAATTTGTACGGAATCCTCGGTGCGCGGGCCCGACTCGAATTGGCCGATTTTTAAAACATTTTTTTTTATAATAATCCCTGTCTCTACTAAAAAATCTTGCAGAGGAGATAAAAGTTTGTATGGAAGTTGGTCGATTTTGAAGCTGAAGTTTGAAACTTTTTTCAAGCTTTCGATTAGATAAAAATAGTTTTTAAGAGTTTTGTTGGTAGATAAATTAGAAATAGGGGTTGATATGTACTTAGAGAAGTTTTATAATTTTTGAAGATAGGAGCGTGGACTTTATTTTTAGACTTTTGATTAGGCACACAAATAAATAAGGAGGAGGACAAAATTGGGGTTGACAGTTAATATTACTACCAAGACCTTTGCCCAGCAATGAGACGACGATAGGTACTAACCTATCGTCGTCTCATTGCTGGGCAAAGGTCTTCCTTTTTTTTGAAGCAGAATATCAGAAAGGTTTTTGAAAATCCATACCTACTAAATATTGTAAAATTATAAAAGTGCGTCTGTCTTTTGCCTTCTTCCCGCTAAACCGACTTAAAAGAAATTTGGAATGGATATTGTTATGGTCCCGGGGAGGGGCATAGAATAGTTTTTGATTACAGAAATCATCAAAGTTATGAAAAGGGTAGTGAAATTTACTACGAAGATGCAATACCCTAACCTAAGGGCAACATTTAATTTGTGCTCTAATTGAATGTCTACCCAAAATACTAATTCTACGCAGACGAAGTCGCGGGCAAAAGCTATTTATAATATTAGTAGGATCCAACCCTCACCATTTTTCATTCTTAGCACAGTTAACCGTAATTTCCCAATCGTCCAGCGACGCTTCAAATCCGGCCAATTCTTCCAAAGGAGCGTCCAAGGCTAGAGCTATCAGCACCAAGCACTTACTACAGAACAAGTCTTTAACTTGTCTTGGCACAATTATTCTGCCATTTCTCGAGACAGACGATGTAAACTAATATAAAATTTGTTACATTCCCACATACGCAAACTAAAAGAGCAGCTAGTTAGAGGCGTTAGTGAGCGAGGTCTCCGAAATGGAAATATCAGGTGTCGGTATGTTAGTGGGCTAAGCGGCTTTGAAGAGATAGGGGTACTGAATTAAGTGGGCTGAAAGAACAGCTAAATCAAAGGTTAGTTTGTTTACTGAATAAAACAATATGTAGTTATCTAGCTACTCAGCTAGGTACCAACGATAAGTTTACTGTTTTTCTAATGACTTTTACCCTTGCTGCATTTTAGCGAGGCATATTTCGCCAATATCAACGTAGAGACATTAAACACATAAGGAGACGCACATGTATATGAGCAGGGTGGTTTAAAAAAAATGATTTTAGCGAGGAGCAGAGAGGAAAAGTTTACTGTTAAAAGTCATCTTTATTTAACGCTAGTAATAACAACTTTTGGCAGACTTACTTCACCATACTTGACTTTACGCGATATTTGTGGATATTTGCGTCAACTGGTGAACACAAAAAGTTTTTGTGACTAAGGTAAGGTAGCCATGAGTATTGGCTGTAGTGAAGCGTGCCTGCTCCCGTCATAAGTTGTTTGTGGCTATCAACGATCGCCAAGGAGCAGGGTAGTCGGCGCCGAGTCTATCTAAGTAGGTCGATAGTGTTGTTATTAAAACCACCCCCATTTGACCTTGTTTTTTAACACGACTCCGGACACCCTTTGAAGGCGTAAAACTGTGTCGTAAAGCCCGATGTCACCTTTACTTTAGGGTGCAGGGAGGTTTATGAGTATGGCATGATTTGAAAACAGGTGGATAAATCATGTTGGTTTCTTTACGTTCGCAGATCAAATAAAAAGTAGCAAACGTTTCCTGCGAGCGGCAAAATAAGGATGCCTCGCCTCGTTTATTTGGCTAGTTTGTTTTATTAAATACCTTATTCATAAACGGTTTTTTCCTATGTTTTATTAACATTTGTGTCCTCATCTGCCACTTTGCAAACGCTGCCAAACTATTTTGGTTTAGAAAGTCTGCAAGTTTTTGTGAACAGGGTTAGAATTTAAGTAAAATTAACTACACGAAATCCAGTCTCACGAATAAATCCATAAAAATAACTTGAGTCTACACTACAACAGCACAGTATCTAGTAAAGTAATATTACTCCTCCTGGGACAAAATAGCACTTTACTGATCGCAGAACTTCCTTAAAACGTCTCGCTATCCGCATTTGATGTCGTTGACATTGTAACAAACAAATAAACAAGTTTAACAACCTTGAGCTTAGCGTAAACATGCACATAAACATACATTGTCCTGTATTTTTGTGGATTTAAAGTAGGTGATTCCCGAACGCCAGCGAATCTGGGAGGATACTATTAAAAAGACATTGTTGGACTTGTAAACTGGGTTATATGTGAATACGAGACATGAATACACACAGGGAAATAGGCTAATGATCGTAAATAGGGAACATTTAAGTTGAAGCGACCTTATATTACGTTCCTAGATAACAAAAGCCCATCTTCACTTAATGAACCCTTACAGGATCACTCTGTTGTCCATCGGTCTGCCTAGCCTACCAAGGCCCTCTTATGAACTTGTGGAGGTACTTATTAAGTTGATATTACTTAATATACTTACTTAAAAAAAAATGTTCTATGATCTCTTGAAATCATGAAAAAAAAAAAATCTAAAATTAAGTAAGTAAATAAAAAGACGCAACTATGCTAGCGGCTTTGCTAACACCAAAGCACCAAAGGCGCTTGCTTGTATCTATGTATATAGTTATGTATGTATAAATATATATTTAATTGTAATAAGCTGCGGTGTAAGGGTGAACTTTATCCTCCATTTGAAGACAAAGTTGAGTTACGGCTGCCTTCAGAACGAGCTTCCTTCGATTTATTCCACTTTAGAATATTTGTGAGGGTGAAGTTTTTATTCCCTTGATCTTTCAACTTCTGAATAATAAAAATAATGGAACAAGGTTAGAAAGGAACTCAGGGTTGAAATATTTGACTACTTACCTACTTTATTTGCGGAACAATTTCGTGCTACAGAAATACACACAATGTCGGAAATAAGGATCTCTATTGTCTCTTCGCTTACTCGAGGGTGCGGTAGACCACCCCAGCGCTGGATGGTCGACATTCGACGGCACGGAGGTCAAGACTGGATGAGACGGGCACAAGATCGTCAAGAGTGGAAGAAGAGCGAAGAGGTCTACATCCAAGATTGGATCACTAAAAGGCCAAGATGATGATGATTGTCTCATAAAATCAATTCAGAATACTTCAACAGGCAGTCGCTTAGTTTCACTGAACAATCTGTCAATGTTTTTAGGACATTGTAATTGTAACTTGTGGTTTACGAAATGTTCACATAGGTAATATATTTGCATAATTTTTTTTTTTTTTTTTTTACTTTTTACTTTTTGTACTGATGGTCGTTCAAAGTCCACGACGTCAACGGAGTGACTCTTTGAGTCCAACATTTAGTATGAAACAAACTAATCTGCTATTATACTTACATATTTATTCCACAATTAATATAAATTAACGCGGGAACTACGCAATTTTCCGGGATACAAACTATCCTATGTCCTCTCTCGGGACCGGAACTATCTGTATACCAAATTTCAACTAATTCGCGTGAAAAGGTAACAGACAGAGTGACTTTCGCATTAATAATATTAGTACGGATTCTATGCCTAATTGACAACATTTCATTTTTATAACACCTGAAAATCTATATATGGTTCGAAAGCATTTTGCCTCCTGATCACTGCAATATGATGTTTATATAATTTTAATATCGCTTATTATAAAAAATAAAAAATAATTAAAAATATGTCCTAATTTTACCAAAACTACCACAGGATAGGTTAAACGCCTTTGCTTTTTTTCACGAGAAAAAAACAACCGATCATAATTTTGTATTTTTGACAACTTCAAAGTACAAGGGGGGCAACTCTGAAATTTTATTTTCGAAGTTCGTTGCATACCTTCTCACTCACTCTCAAGATAATGACCATTAGTATGAGTGGAACAGCACGAAGCGAACCTCGAAAATCGAATATTGGAGAATAGGGCCTGACATTGACAATTGGAAATTAAGGTCAGTTTTTTTTTCTATAGAGAAAATACAAAGGGATAAGTGTGTATTCTGTGATAGTATCGGAGTTACGCCCTTTTAGAATAAGCACAAATTAATAAATTAATTATAAATTAAATACAAGCCCTAGCGAAAAAATTAAACTGTCAGCATGTTCATCTTTTCAAACAAAATACAGACAACCATTAAAATTATAGGATCAGAAATATGAAATGTTGTCAATTGCCTATACTGTGACAGATTAATGGGTGACGCAATAAATGAGTCCTCTTTATGCCACACACAAGGCACACAATGCGACTCACTTTTCTCATTTCTTTTGCTTACAATCTAGTCTAGTACGTAAGTAGGTTGTCTAATATTTCGGTCCGAATTCGTTGATTTATGGGCCGTGGTAAAGTTGCTCGAACATTTTTGAATTATTGCCTATTTAGCGATTGTCTTGTGTCAAAAGTTTGTATTGACGGTGCAGTATTCTAAATTGTGTTTACCGCAATTTGGACGATCTGTAACTGAGACACCACAGAATACTGTTAGGCACTGTTTTATAATGATAATCGAGTTTTCTTTCCCAAACATAGATCTTGTTCGGTGCAATTTCTTTTACAACTAGGTATCTACTTACATGTATAGAGCTGCCTTGAGGAGGCACTTTCTAAAGAACGGGACGGTGTAGCTCGTACAGCATTATACCTTTACAGTTAATAAAGAAAATGCTCTTTAGTTTATTACTTCGGTATATTCTTTTTTTTCTTATTAAAATTAATACATTATATGCCTCTAGCGGAAGCCCTTATTTTATCCCAGCGGAATTTTAACATTTTAAATATTTAAATTAGGTATAGGTACGAATTTAATATGGAGTAAAGAAGGAGTCTTTTGGGTATTTACAGTCCGTGAGCTCCTAGAACGACATTCGAGTTTCGGAAACCCATAAGAGTGAGTAAGACAGCAACACTAAGTCAAAGTCGCAGTCAAAAGTCAAAAGTTTATTTTGCAAATAGCCCAAGTAACACAGAAAGCATTTTAACAAACGAATAGTACACTTATGTAGAACTTAAGGTCCGTATAAACTCTTATATAAATTCACCGAGCATCTTGACGCTTTATATTGGCATTTCAAAACCACTATGATGCTTTAGACGGTATAACGGTTAGATAATGGCATATCAAAATGCTTTTGTAAAGCCTAAAGTTTTAGTGCGCTGTTTTTAGTGCATTTGGATCTACAATAGCATTTTTAAGTAGTAAATAAATGCCTAATGCTGTTTAATAGCATAAACATGAACCATTATCATGCCACGTTAATTCGCTATACAGCTTTCAGCAGTTTTTAGTGCCTTAGGGTTTATAATAGCATTTTTAAGTAGTAAGATATTGCCTAATGCTGCTTAATAGCATAAACTTGTACCATTATAATGCACCTTAAATCCGATATACAGCTTTGAGCTGATTTTAATGCCCTTTGTTGTATAGTAGCACTTTTAAGTCATCAGTAAAAGCCTAGTACTGCTGAACAGCATAAACGTGAATCAATGTAATGCTTACATTCGAAAGATCAACTGAGTTCTGTTGTGCGGCTAACAGCTCTTTAATCAAATACACGTGAGTTATTGTAATGGGTAAAGCCGTATATACATTCATTTTAATGCATTATTAAATATTAACTATATAATTTTACTGAATACTGTCCAACCACTACTATTATGTTAATTATGCAAAATTCGTTCTATACTAGGAATACACAATTGTTTTGGTTATTTCACACATAGATTTATTTACCATATTATATCAAAACTACAAAATATCGAAGGCGCGTGAAAATTTTCAATGAAACTTGTATAGACATTTACAGTAAACTACATTGCGCAGTAATAATTGAAGGCATGAAATCACAAAAGAGTCAAAAAATTATTACCCTTGCAGTATTATACAATTTTCTTTGACACTAACCTTTATGTCACTTCATTCTATATTGTCAAAGCTAATTGCGAAACAAGTAGTTTATAAATTCAACGTTAATAAATTATAACGTACTGTTTGGTATTAGAGATGTTTTTGCAATGATGTAGGGTTTATTTAGGTTCTAACTGTGAACACTTCAATAGCTCTAATCATTCTTTTACTACATTCGAATGCTAGTCTAATGCTAGTGTTAAACAATTAACATCTTCATTATCAATAATATTGCTAGTATAATGCTTCTGTAATGCACTTGGCAACTTCATTGACCGTAATAATGCTTCTTTAATGCGATTGACACCTACTTTGACCACAATAATGCTAATAGAATGCTAATATAATGCGATGTAATGCAATTATACAACCTATGTAGGATCTAAAGCTGTATAATTTGTGCCCAAATAAGCACTACAGTAGCCGTATAAACGTTTATAATGCTACTATATAACTAACTCAAAATGCTAAAACGATACAGAAATGATGTAAGTCGGCCGTTATACTGCTTTGATGTGTTACTTGGGAGGCCGCCAAGGGCTCTTTTACATGTCTTTTTTTAATCTACCAGCGCATTCGGAAAGACCATCAAAGAAGAATGCGCCGCAAGAAACTTGGCAGAAAGTAATTTTTTCAAAATAAAATAGATTTACAGACAGACTCTTTTTAAATACTAACGCACTGTACATGTTTTAGGCATAATGAAAGCATAAATGTGAAGAACCCCTCCTATTTCCTTAGCCTGTAGCAGCAAGGAGCCGGTGCAATAAGATTGCGGATAGGTAAGCATGGCAGAGTTTTAACGTTGATATTGTTGGAATGTAAGTACCTAAGTAAACTAAATATAAATAGGTATTAGATAAAAAAATAACAGATAACATGCCAATGACGTTATCTAATCGATCATTAGAACATAAACAGCGTTCTTTATTATACGTGCATAAGAGGGGAATTCTCGACCATAGACATAGACTGGTAAAGATAATCAGAGACAGAAAAACAGCGCGATAAAGTGATGAAAAATTATTACCCCAGTGAGAATAATGTCGTCGGTATAATATTTACCAAGGAAATCGATGTCTAATGTATTTCAGTCTGATAGAGACTCTCCTAGTACCTACAGGTCTAAATAAGACTAAGTACGTAGAAGATGGCCATGTTGAGAACGTAGGGACAGAATACTTCTGAACGCATTTGCAATCCGTGTTGCGGGTGTCTATGGGTGGTGATGATCACTTACCGCCAGGTGATCCACTTGCTCGCTGGCCACGATATTAAAAAAAGCTACGCTAACGTACTACATCACTTCTGATAACTACTGCAGACAGACAGAATGATGACAAGTTCAGAGAATAGTTTGAATATTGTAGTTACTAGCAGCGCTCTCTATTAGTTGACATAGAAAACTGGTAGCTATTAAGTTTTGTAGTTTGCATTCAATCAGTGCTACAATCTAAACAAACCAAGCAAGCGTATCAGCGCACTTGTTGGTTTAGAGTACAAAACACAGATGGCGTTAATTTCAATAGTCATTGCAGGTTCTTGGACGCAATTTTGTCGAAAATGTACCTATTCAATTTTGGAAAATGACGCGTATCGTATCTCACGATGTACATGGATTATTCTGTGTAGAAGGAGGGAAAATTTGCATTGTATTATTGTATTCCAAGAAAGTATCATCATCTTTAGTAAATTCGTAGTCATACGAGTATTTTAATAATAATAGGGCAACAAAGCAGGATACATTACGAAAATGTCACGCAGGCTTAAGTCACTTAAGTGTTTAATCCATTAGGTACATACAGCGAGCACATAAGTAATCTACTTAAACACCGGAGTGGTTCTACTGTACGCCAAACCTCGACACCTTTGACTAATGAATGACAACAACACGTGCGACATTTCATCACAAATGTCCGAAACGTAGATCAAATTAAGTGTTTAGGGGTCGTTCTCTCATTTCGTGCAAATCGCCTTTAATCGAATATTGTGAAAAATGTAATTGATTTTACGTGATGTTATTATTGCCAGCTTGTCACATAGTTGGTACGGTATTGTTATCTCCAAAAACTGATACTAATAACTATGAGGTTTTTATTTTATTAATATAAAATATCTATTTTTTTCATTCACCTCGGGGCCTAAAGTCTGTTGATGTGATTTTGATCACAGTTTTAGAAAAAGATACTGAAAACAGAGGTTTTATTTAACATTTAATCAAACACTAGTTGAATATAGATTCCAAAGGTAAAATATGAGAGGCTATAAGCCAACCAGAATAAAAAATAGACGTTCCTAAATTTTTGTCACCAGCAGTTCCATCATTACCCGCGCGAGAAATGAATTGATATATATTTTGATGTACAAACAAGCTTTTGAATACCTACCGACAACTAAAACATCGTTCGTTGGTCAGTCGAGCGCGAGCCACCCCAAACGACGCGTATACGCAGCTCTCTATAGAAATAGCTACATTCTCTCGTGAGTCGAACGAGATTGTCACGTTTTCAGTTTCATCACCATCCAGCTACACAATCGGTAAGTACTTAAAAGAATTAATTATGCTCTTTCTAATTTGTTTCGTTTGTAAACTATCTAACAGTTGGGAAGTTTAGTAAATTCAATGTCAATTACAAAATGAGTTAGTTGAGAAAAACTCTCAATATTTCATTCATATCCGTGTCATTACCTTCTTTTCCTTCCAAATTTGAAAAGGAGGGTAATAAATTATTTAAGATGGTAATGATTTAATCGAAATTGAGGGGCATGGTCATGAATAGTTCGAAAAGGCAATGAATACATGGCATAGTTCTAACTGTAGCTTCAATGAAAACAACATTTTATATCTTCTATGTTTTTAAAAATAATACAATTTTAACATGGCTAGTAAACATTGACTCATGAACACAGTGATATGATAATATCAGTAATAGTGATAAAAATGAAACAGTTTAACCCCCGATGCATTGGATTATATACAGGGTGTATCAGATACCCCCTAACAATAATCCACTGGGGTATATAACGATAGCTATAGAAGCTAAAAAATATTTTGAAAAAAATTGGAGTAATTTTTTTTATATTTTCTATAGGAATGATTATAGTTAATACTACCATTCTTATAGAAAATATAAAAAAATTACTCCAATTTTTTTCAAAATATTTTTTTTTAGCTTTTATAGCTATGGTTATATACCCCAGTGGATTATTGTTAGGGGGTATCTGATACACCATGTATATTTTAGGTGTGTTATTGATGAATTTATATTTATAATCAAGCATTTTTTGAGGTATATAATCATGTTCAAATAAGGTGATATACATAAATATACTTTTACTTCTTGATTTTTTTTGTTTACTTTTACGGTTTTGCCGTCAGAAATATTAAAGGTGATATATAAATATATTTAAATTTAGTTATATCAAAAGTATTTTTTTATTGCAGCTTTTAATTATTAGCTTATAAAGAAGAAACAGTCTAAAAAAGATAAGTTAGCTAAAGATCGGCAACGCAAGAGAGAAAAATATGGAATTATACAAAGTAACCCACAATTATAATGAGTTACAAAAAGAGATACAATGAGGAGACTTTTCGTCAAACTGTAAATGTTAAAACACGAATTCAAAGATTGCGATAGAAGCACTTAAAAGAGATGAAACAGCTTAAAACTGTAATAGTACAATTAAAAGAAAGAATAAACAATAAACAAAATAAAAAATAAACGGAAGAAAAAGATGTAAAGAAGGTTTAATCAAGGTCAGAAATACTTAAACAAATATGCTGAAATACTACCAATGAAAAATGTTTAGATAGTTTAAATAATTAACTATCAAGAGTTTAGTAACGAAGAAAATCAATTATTATCAATGGCTAACAGAGACACAAAAATACAAAGGAAAAGATGGCAAAAAAACAACAACTAATGCTACCAATTAAAAAGAAATAGAGGTCAATCCACGGAATATAATTCAAAGTTTTAAAGAAGTTATACTGCCAAAGTTTTTGGTTCATACCAAAAACATTATTGCACAGTATGCCTCGATTAAAGAACTAAAAACAGATTCGAAAAAGACGAGATTCTCATACATATCGATTTTTAGCGAGAAATACTGCTTTCTGAAATTCAGACTTTCCATTTTGGAGGTAGTAGTAGTAAGCAGAAGGCAAGGGCTGCGAAAGGTAAATGTCAAAGTGACAGATAAGGACAAAGGATTGCTAAGTTAACAGAAGCCTATAGATATAGTGCGAAATGATTTTCAATTTCAACTTTAACGACATTGGCATAAGGTTCTTATTTATAAAACAATTTAATCTGACAGCTGCATTGTATACACGACTTTAATAACATATCACTGAAGTTGAAAATCGGATAAAATTTAACAAAATGTCATGAAAAATCATTTGGCACTACACCTGTACTCAGCGTTTATGAATAAGGGGGATAAAACCTATAAGATAACGTCTTTCGAGGGTCATATGTATGTGCCTTCATTGATTATTTTTATATTGGATTTTTATGTCACATTTCTGATGAATAAATGATTGAAAACACATCGTTTTGTCATTACCATCCTAAGGTGAAATCACCTTCCTGTACTTATTTCATTTCCTTCCACTAGCAAATCATTACCATCTTTGCTAATTTCATTACTAGCGCGTACTTCATTACCAGTGGTCATATTTTATAGAAAGTATTTAACTAATTAAGGTGCCTTTCACATACACATATTCAATATATGTTCAAAAACACATAAAATCTTTCAATTGTACCATTTCAAGAAAAAATATTTTTTCGAGAGAATACCACCAATTTGCACGAAATGAGAGAACGACCCTTAGATGCGTTGCGTCGAATAAATACAGCTGCCTCCTATGAGTGAGTCCATTAAGTTCATTCGCGGAATGTCGCTTGAATGCGGAGAAGGGGGGAGAGGTTAGGAGATAGAGACGATAGTAAAGCCATAATTAGACAAATCTAACGTTATTATGACGTCGTGGCAGTATGCAGAATCTGACAAAGTTGCGCGTCAAAGGTGGCGAGAAGAGAATAAACGATAGAAATGGGAGGAAGAAAGGTATTTGATATTATTTAGTTTATCCGTCGCCCACCTGCATGCGTGTATTTATTCACGACAGAATATATTTTAAGGGTAGCTAGCTTCGCATTACGAGTCTAACCTCCTTATTCATAAACGCTCTATCTCTCCTAACTTAATAGCTAATCGTTTGTCCTTATCTGTGAAAGGTAAATGTCAATGTGACAGATAAGGACAAACGATTGCTAAGTTAGTAGAAGCCTATAGAGCGTTTATGAATAAGGGGGTATGACACACACGCTCACATTGGTAGCAAAGTCTCACTGCACATATTCAATCCACTAGTGATGTGCAGGCTCCGCCTAACGTCTCAAGCCACAGAAAGAAAGAAAGAAGGTATTTAATCTCTTTTGAAAGACACAAATAAAGCATACACACAATATTACAAACATGAAACATAAAACACAGAAATGAAAATAGATCATCAATGTAAGAATACCAAAAAGTGATAATTAATTTAGTATAAGAGTTATGATGTGTTCTGTTGGTTTTTAAAATATATTAGGGTACTTCTATAGATTATATAATGTTACTTATTATTAGATTTAGTTTTAAGTTTTGCTACGCCCTAGTAGGGTCCATGTATGTACTGGCTAGTAAATAAGAACATCTTGTAAATACCATGGTTGCAATAAAGAATTGATTGATTGATTGATTGATGTATTTATTTAATGAGCGTGTCTTCGCAAAAGTGAAACGGTCGCTGGCTCAGTATTATGCTGAAGCAACTGTTTAACAATTGATACAGTGGCAAGATAAACTAAACGGTTACGAGCTTTTGGTCCCACTGTTATAAAAATGACATATTACACTCTATCGACAGACCGGTCGACGGAGGTTAGCTTTCGCGGGGTTACTGGTTTTCTATTCGTTTTGCCATTCAGGCATTTGAAGGCACCTAACGAATCTAACCTAATTTTATAATTTCTAGTGAGGCTTTTTATAACACCACGAGACATAAAAATGACGATGAAAACGAGGGTAGTTGTGTGCCGCTGTCAGCTGCGCCGAGTAGCTGCGCGAGCAGAGCGTTGGCGCGCGTGTTCGTTTCGCTGCCGCCGGGGCGAGCGCTCTCTGAAGATGGACTACGGAATAGTCCGAAACATATGTCGGAGCATTGTTCGGCTTTTATACGTGAGTTATCCGATTGTGTAATTAAAACATCACGAGAACTCACCTAACTAAACATGCCTACCGCATCTATACCCTGTCGGCCATCTTGAACCGGAAGTGCGGACGTACCGAAGGCGAGCGAGGCCGCAGGACTGATTGATCATTTCACCACTTCCTGTTCCTACGAGGCCGCCCGCCATTGTTGGGAAAGCCGAAAGCTCGTAATTACTTAGGTATATCTCGAGATCGAGCCAAGCTTGCTCTTAATACTTCGAAATTCGTTTTTCGAAATTCGTTTTCCGCTCACACTAATAGTCAATAGTTTGAGAGTGAGAGGGACGGTGTGATACGAACTTCGAAGATCGAATTTCGGAATAGCCCCCCCAGCTGACTTGCTTGCCGATTAACGATTATTTTCTGTGTAAGTTAATTAGTAAATTGTCCCTAGTGCGTCACGTTCTTGGTACATCCCTATAAGGCTGGAAATTAAAGTGAATTATTACCTTAAGCCAGGTCCATAACAAGATAGTTTTATATTTCACGTCAAAAATATCTACTGTCTCAAGATTCGTCGACAAAGATTACAGTATACCTACTTATCGAAGAAATTGGTTCCTGATTCCTGACCCACCATGGAAACTTTTCACAGTATACGCCGTCCTTGAATTGTTGCTAACCAAGGGTTAACAGACTACAAAGGTTAACAAACAAAATGCAACGCATCAAGACCTCTTAAGGATGTACAGTACAAGTGGAGCAGAGGCATGCAAAATGGTCTGTCATGAGCTCCTATGCTGCGCTGGGACCATAGGCAGTTGTTGCCAACTTTGCCTCTAGATAATCTGGCCCTGAGTATCTTGAATTTCTAGTAACACCGTTAAACGATTGTCAAATTGTTATCGATAAGCAGCAGCTGCGAGGCGTGCCGGTTACAGCTTGAATTGGGTTACCGCATTTGTGTATACCGACTTATGTACCTACATAGTTCTGTGTTCGGGTGAATTGAACAGCGGGTTTACACGAATATAAAACGCATTATAATTACATTGTTTAACTACCGACCCACCACGGCTTTGCACCAATTTTACCACAACACTAAAAACAGTGAAAGAAGTCCCGTTAGACGGCGCTGTAATCAAAAACGCATCTTTTTCGTTTTTTTTTTTATTTTTTTTGAAAATCCTTAGGGCTATATATTTATAGTGCGAGTAGAAAGTCAAAAATTCGCAGTAAATATAGGTACATAATAATATATTCATTAACATTATCTAGGAGCCATTTCAGTCGGCGTTAAATTAAATTATGACAACCGCATTAAAATTCGGTGCGTAGATTAAAACATCAAAGGAAACTTATAACATGCAAACGGCGTGAAGTGACGTTGTCTTTCGCTATGTAATGTATAGATCTATTTAAAAATAACAATGGTTAAAATGAATTTAAATCGCCCTCAAAGACGTTAAAGGGGTATAGCTTTATCTGGCGGTGTTTTTTTATTCATATAAAACCTTTTGATGATGCGGATTTCAATTAAGAATCAAGTACTTTATGTTTTCAAAATTATACAACTTTTGATAGCTACTTCAAACGTAATCACCAATGGTTTAAGTTCTTGCACGTAAATTAATTTTAAATCTTCCCAAGTGATAGAGCTGCTTAAGTAAGCTGCGTCCACTATGACTGGTAAATTATAATATCATTCAATTTTTTACAGCCCTGTGTCAACTGTTGTGTATAATTGTAACAATACGATATAAATTCACGGCCTTGTAGTCGTAATTGTTCATTATAATGCGATAAAAAATAAATTATACTGTCTTCAAATGTTCAAACAAATAATACAAGATAGGGTTATATTTTCTTAGCTCACTTTTAACTGTTAAAATTCAGCGTGAACTGTTTTTCTTTTGAGAAAAATTCTTCTTCTTAAACTTAAGAGCTAGGCTCTTGTGGGTGGAGCAATTTCAACCAGTGTTAATTAAAAAAAACACTATTATTGTTATTTAAGCAGGTACTTATTTAATTCTCATTTGAATTTGCAAACAAAGGTTCGATTCATTGAACATCCTGTGAAAGTTTGCCATCGTAATGTACATTCAAAAGTAAGTTACTTACCGCTTTGACGTCATAAACTTTGAACGACTCAAACTACAATTATTCATTGCGTAAAGTGTTGTGAAAAAAAGATCTTACATAGCTATGTGTAATATATGGAAATATTTTGTCAATCACGATGAAAAAGTCCTGGAAAAAAAATGTATTTACGTGTTCTTCGGTTAAACTAAATCAACCAGACAGTTTTCAGACAATTTTCAAGACAGATAACCTACGTAACTTAAAGGATTAATGATATCGTTTGTTAATTAAAGCACCACGCACGTTACAAGTACATAAAATAATCCAACGTGTCACTAAAGGCTTTAACGTCCATACCAGTTATATTTCTAAATATTGCTTTATGCGAAGAAGTAGGTAGGTATTAGGTCTTTATTCGATATGTCACCAAAATGGAATTAAGTAGTTTTCCATAAACAAATGAATCGTTTATAAGTGCATAAATAATTTGAACGGGGGAGAACCACTACGGGCGTATATCCATATAGGTGAAAGTTTCAATTTTGACTCTGCGAGAAGAAATATAAGGCCTGTTTTTAAAAGATGATTCTCATTGGTGGAAGCGCTAGAAAAGTTCACGGCTGCCATGCGCATGCGACCTTTCCGCGGGACGCAAAGTTACGAAATCGAATTTAACTACATGTTATGTGTAGCTTGAGGGGCAGCTACATCACTACGAGTATAAACGATAACATTATTATTTACTCAGCGGCACAAAATTGGGCCCAGCCTCCACACAAAATTACCTACATTTTATACATGAAAGGGCCACATTTTTAGCCACTGAGTAGGTATTATTGACACTCTGAGATCTTCCTTTTATTGGTTTCCTTGCTGCTGACTTGCTGAGAATCGAGATCATCTCGACGGCGTATCTTCTTATGTATTATTTTGTCGCAGTCCAAAACAGAGCCTCTAGTGTAAGTTTTCGCATATAAAAACGTCTCGAACGCGTTCACGTAAACGCATCAATTACTATGGAATAATTGGCAGTGCCACTTGCGGACCGAAACGGCAACAAACTGTTCTCATCTCATAGTACATATTTGACATTTTAACGCGAACGCGTTCGAGACGTATTTTGTGACCGAAAACCTACACTAAGCATACAGAGAGGCTACTCCGAAATTCGAAAATCGAAGTTCATCATGCCGTTCATCTCACTCTCATTATTGACTGTTAGTGTTAGCGGAATGGTTCGGAACGAACATCGAATTCCGGAATTCGGAATTTAAAGCCAGGTGAGTTAAGAATATCGTGGGCAATAGAAATCGAGGGAACTCTTCAAATGATATACATATGCACATCCAGGTATATTTACATGCTACCCATGTATCAATAGATCTTAGTACCGACTTCAAACCGATCAGTAGGTAGTGCGCACTAAAATAAATTAGGTACTTATTCGCTTTGTTTCTATGGTAGTACATTTTAGGTTTCACTTCCATTTTACTCTTGTACAGTTTATTTAATTGAAGTTGTTTTTATAATTATTTAAATCATTCTTCATCTGAAATCCTTCTCTTTTTATTATTAATATTATACTTACGGGAAAGCTGTTAGATTATCGGCTATGGCTGTATGTAGCTGTGAGATGGTTTAGAGTCCATCATATTAAACAGGTGGAGCGAAACCGATAACCTTTGACCGAGTGTAGTCAATTTTGATTCCATTAAGAATAAATTAATAGATTACAATTTTATTAAATAAAATTTGAATTTTGAAGAATTACCTTAAATGGCATATTTTTACAACAATTGACAACATTTCATTTTTATAACACCTGAAAATGTATATATGGTTCGAAAGCATTTTGCCTCTTGATCACTGCAATATGTTTATATAATTTTAATATTGCTTATTATAGAACATAAAAATTAATTAAAAACATGTCTTAATTTTACCAATTCTACCACAGGATAGGTGAAATGCCTTTGCCTTTTTCACGAGAAAAAATAAGCGACCATAATTTTGCATTTGACAACTTCAAAGTACAAGGGGGGCAACTTTAAAATTCTACTTTTGAAGTTCGTTACGTTACATACCTTCTCTCTCACTCTCAAGTTATTGACTATATTAGTATGAGCGGAACAGCACGAAACGAACCTCGAAAATCGAATATCGGGGCCTGACATTGATAATTTGAAATTGATGTCTGTTTTTTTCTATAGAGAAAAGACAAAAGGATAAGTGTCTATTCTGCGATAGTATCGGAGTTACGCCCTTTTAGAATAAGCAAAAATTAATAAATTAATATTAAATTAAATACAAACCCTAGCGAAAAAATTAAACTGTCAGCATGATCATCTTTTCAAACAAAATACAGAGAACCATTAAAATTATAGACTCAGAAATATGAAATGTTGTCAATTTAGGCATTTACCTTACAGTGCGGCACAGTTCTTTCTATCCGCTGCATTTTTATATTTAAAATGATAAATATTATAAATGAATGCGAAAGTTTGTGATGAATGTTGCTCTTCACATAAAAACTATTAAGTACAATAGATTTTGATAACATTTAACACAATAAGTAATGTATTACACGTTTTATCGCGGAAAATTGCATCGACGAAGTACCTAGTGGGAAACAAGTATTTTTATATTTGGATACAAAAAATGGTGCTACCAGTGATACTACTACTCCAAAAAAATACCAGTAAGTAGTATAAGTTATACCTATGTTTCCACATTGTTACTACTTCAATACTTACTGCTAATTTAAAAAATAATCGAGTTCTTTCTGAGAACAAAATGTCGTTGACTTGACTTGTTTTTTTTCTGTGAATCCGATTCATTTCTGTTAACTTAATGAGTGGCCAACGTTTAATATCACGTGTTAGGTATAAAAGGTGAATCAGTACTAAGAGTCATTTGCCCTTTACTGAGTAGGTACATTGGTACCATCAGCCAAATATGTGGTCTACCACCCTAAGGTTAAAATTCCTTTGCACGTCACAATATATAACATCGATAAGTTCGACTTTAGCGACATTTTCATTTGATAGGAAATTGGATGAAAAGTGGTAGACCACTTATTTGGGCGACCGTACCTTCGTCACAATATTGGTTTTTGTACTCTGTTTACTTTAAAGACATACGAGTTTAAATGTTAATCTTAGTGTAGGAAGAATTTTCAAAAGCATATTAAGTACTTGAAAGTATCATTCGATATGGCAAACAGTTCTGAAATATGAGTAGGGTGCATTTCGAGTGATATGATTCTAATAATTGGCCCTCTTGCCACCCCTGCATACAACATTGAATAAACTTTGCCATTTCCTGTAATTGAAGACACAATAAGTTAGTAGTTACAGTACCAAGTACCTTGGGCTTGTTCCAAGAATTAGTTCGGCAGCAATGTTAGATATAAATGTCGTGGAGTGAAAGGATTTGTAAAGTACGTTTGTTCTGTTCCGAGGAATGTTGGTGTATGCTAGAGACATTTAATTCGTGAACCTAATTAAATAACATTAACCTGTACTAAAGTGAGTCCTTCGATAAGATGTCTTATTTTTAGGGTTCCGTACCTCTAAATGAAAAAAGGAATCCGTATAAGAACACTTCGTTGTCCGTCTGTCTGTCTGTCCGTCAATACCCTTCTTCTCCTGAACGCGTAGAGATATAACATTGAAATTGATACCAAATGTTGAGGTCTGGGATCACTTGGAGCTGTGAATAAATAAGCTCTCTGAGTCAACCTAATAGAATAGAATAGAATAGAAAATATTTATTTTTGAACAACTTAAACTAAAACATGAATTAGATAACAATGTAAAAAGTAGATACAGTTGTTACAAAAAAAGGACTACACTCAGCGTTATAAAATTAAAATCTAAAAGAAACGTAACATTAATACTACGCAAATACGACTAAACGATGCACAGTTTGGGTTTCGCCCTGGTCTCTCGACAGACATGGCTATATTTTGTCTTAAAAACACAGTAAGAAAATATCTCAAAAGAAATACATCAGTTTACGCATGTTTTCTAGACCTCAGTAAAGCTTTTGACACCATTAATTGCGAATTGCTATGGAATAAAATGTCAGAAAAGGGAGTACCAAAACAAATAGCCTGTTTGTTGAGATATTGGTACGGAAACCAAGTAAATAATGTCAAATGGGGAGAATCTCACTCCGAGCCCTATAGGTTGAGTTGTGGGGTGAGGCAGGGTGGCTTGACCTCGCCGGTGCTGTTCAACCTGTATGTCAACGAGCTGTTGGAGGAGCTCAGCAGGTCCGCCGTCGGGTGTCACGTGGCCGGCGTGTGTGCTAACAATCTAAGCTACGCTGACGACATGGTGCTGCTGAGCCCCTCGATCACCGGTCTGAGAGCACTTCTGTCGATTTGTGAACGGTACGCTGCATCACATGGCCTAAACTATAACGTAAAAAAGACTGAGCTAATGGTGTTTAGGTATGGTAAAGGACCGGATGCTATCCCGACTGTAAAGTTAAATGGAACAGAGTTAAAGATTGTAACGAGTTTTAAGTACCTAGGACATATACTTACCGACAAACTTAAAGACGATGAGGATCTCGAGAGACAAAGACGAGCCATCGCTATGAGAAGTAACATGCTGGCGCGCCGATTTGCTCACTGCTCGGACCAAGTTAAAATAACTCTGTTCGGGGCTTATTGTCAGGCGTTCTACACGAGTCATCTGTGGTACCAGTACACTAAAAAATCCTTCAACAGACTCAGAGTACAGTACAATAACGCATTCCGTACTATACTACGATTGCCGTGGCGGTGTAGTGCGTCTGGCATGTTCGCCGTGAACAGAGTAGACAGCTTCCTTGCTGTCATAAGAAAGAGGCACTGGTCTTTTGTTGCGAGGGTGAGCGAATCGGCAAATAGTATAGTGAAGGTGGTAAGCGCGACATGTTACTTTAACAGTGAAATCTCGATCATGCGCGTATAGGCTCGATTGTTTTTGATTTAAGTGATAGGTTAAGATTTAATTTTAATTTAATATTATTTAATTTAATTTGAAATTTTTCAATTCAAATTCTAATTGTATGGGTTGATTTAATGCCTAAATAAATACATTATTATTATTATTATTATTATTATTATTACGTAATGTGATGCGAGTAAACATATTTTCAGGAAATAATGACAAACAGGGACAAATAATAGAAAATAAAATATTAGAAAAAGAAAACAACAACAGATCAGCAAATGAACATCCAGTCGCATATAGACCCAGTGAAATTAGACCAAGTCGGCCAGGCTAGCCAGAAGAAAGCTGTTCATGATAAAGGTGTAGTTTTAATTTATTTTTGAAAACAAATAACGAACAAGCATTCCTAACTGGTGGTGGAAGATTATTCCAGCAACGCGTGGCAGCGTACCGGAAACTGCCACGGAACCTAACCGACTTGTGTCGCGGACAGATGAGCCGAGGGGCCCCTCTCACAGGCTTATGGGAAAACAATAGTTTGTCATATAAATATGAAGGTTCTCCACTGCTAATTATTCCGAACAACAAGGAAGCAAAGTGCAGTGTCCTCCGAGACTCCATTTTTAGCAATCTGTTACTATTAAAAAATGGCGTGACATAGGCTCTATGAGGAACCGGAAAGCAAAATCTAATACAGGCATTCTGGAGTCTCTGGATTTGCACCTTTGTACGCGAAAGCAAGCACTCTCCGATTACTGTGTCCGCATAGTTGAGCTTTGAGAGGATAAGTGTGTCGCAAAGCCTAATACGCATGTCTGTGTTTAAGTAATCACGAATCCTGTACAAGACCTTAAGACGGTAAAAACAATTACGAACACTTTCCAAGACGTGATTCTCAAACAACAGCCTCTCATCCAGAAGCACTCCCAAATTTCTGGCTTCGGACACACGAGCTATACTGTCGTTTAAAATACGAACCTGAGGATCTCGAGATAAAGTGCTTGCTATCTGGTGCTTCGTACCGAGCACCAGAAACTTCGACTTCAAGGGGTTCAAGACCAAACTGTTCTTCCCGGACCATTTGGCAATCCGATCGAGATCCTGATTCAATCTCTCAACCGCTATGCTAGCATGTTCAGGCTTGAACGAAATATAAATTTGCAAGTCATCCGCGTATAAGTGACATTTACAATTTCTAACGCTGCCAATTATGTCAGCGCTATACAAAATAAATAAAATAGGCCCCAGAATGGAGCCCTGGGGCACCCCGCGGGTGACCAAGGATCGATCAGAAACCATTGCTACACCTCCACAGTCTCGCACCTCAACCTGCTGAGTACGATTACTAAGGTAGGTTGAAAACCAATTAACAGTCTTCAGATCGAAACCGTAATAGCTCAACTTCGATAACAATAACGTAGTATTAATGGTGTCGAATGCGCGTGAGAAGTCCAGCAGAGTAAGAATTGTGGCCCTTCCATCATCCTGCGCGGCGAGAACATCGTCAACAACATCGAGAAGGGCAGTTGCTGTGCTACGTTTCTTCCTAAATCCGGATTGATTAGGGGGTAAAATGTTGTATTGTTCCAAGTATTCCGCTAGCTGCATGGACACTGCTTTCTCCAATATCTTTGACATGAGAGGGAGAATACTGATCGGTCGCAAATCCCCGAAGCTTGCCGGTGAAGTTAATTTAGGAATAGGTTTGACAAGAGCTTGCTTCCAGGCGTCAGGGAAGACGCCCGTTTCTATCGACTGATTGACAATGGCTGTAATGGTGGACAGCGTGCGCGGCAGGGTCATCAATAGCATGTCAAGGGTTATGCCGTCATTGCCTTGGGCTTGAGTGTGAATAGACCCTATCACTCTACTGACAATGGCTTCCGTTACCGGTTGAAGACTGAAATGTGCATCACTGCGTCTATGGAATTCATAATATGTCAAATTAGATATTTTAGTTTCAGTTTCGCCAGGCACGTCAAGAAAAAAGTTGTTAATACCGTTTGAGTCTAATAAATGTTGTGGTAAGTCAAAATCTCTTTTATTAAAATCGACTACATTCTTCTTGACGTGTTTCCAAAGCACACGAGAATTTCTCACTTGAGAAACGATGTACTTATTGAAATATGCGGATTTTTCGCTGTGTATAGCACTATTTACCATCCTCTTCAAATCCTTATAGTACGCTTTATGAGTATCTAGGCCACTCTGCCGATATCGTGCATGTGCCTCGTTTCGCTTAGCAATCATTTTTTTAACATTGTAAGTTATCCAGGGAAAGGAGCAGTCTTTAGACATGGTCAATTTCAAGGGCGCATAGCGATCGAACAAATTTAATAAGAATGCGTTAAATGTAGTGACTGAGTTATGAACATCTGTTGAAAGTACTCTTTCCCATTCTATACGTTCAAGATCAGTTTTGAAGCCTTCATAGTCGATGTCCCTAAGCGGGCGATAGATAATACGTTTAGGGGGAACCCTGTTTCTACAAATGGAAGCTTTGCAAGATATAATCAAAAGATACAATCATTAGAAAATGTGTTTCCATACAAATTGCCAAGCTCAAAAACCTATGGGGTAGGTACTTCCAGGTTGTCTTAGAACATTTTGCTTAAGAGCAACACTGGATTATATAATAACTTGGCGATTTAGTACGGAACCCTCGGTGCGCGAGTCTGACTCGCACTTGGCCGGTTTTTTAATTTAATTTCAATTTTGATGAGTTCCGTTATGTTATTAACTTATCATTGCGCTGTTCACAATTTTCATACCTACCACTTCTCTATTCTATTAAAGCGACGAATAGTACAGTGCACCAATTTTATAACTATGCCATCGCAGAACCTTTGCATACTATAATTTACATCATTTGGTAAGCGTTGTCTTAGATAAATAAAGTAACTTACTATGATATGATTCCGTGTTACCCCAGGAATCAAATTGGCTAACCCTGCATAGGGTGGTAATTTCCTCACTTCGGAAGAAGGTAAATACAAATTACAGTAGGTAGATACAGCCAAAGCACGAATGTCAACCATTATAAGTAGGTACAGCGCGTATCTATTTACAGTAACACTTGTCCATTCCACGCCAAGTGCCGTGGGGCAGAGGAAATAGCTGCCATGCCGGCAAACAATACAGACACAAATATTAGAGTCGTAAAGTTAAAGTCGTGAGTTACAGCACAAGGGCATACCGCATTCTTTGCGCGGGCCGAATAATGCCGCTAGAAAAAGATATAGGATACTCAATGCACTAGTTCTAGGAAAAAAACATTTGCGCTCTATTTCAATCTTTCGGTAAAGACCGCGGATCCGCAAGCGCAATGTAGGTAGGACGCCCTGAGATTAGGTGGAGCGATGATCTTCGCAAGATGGCTGTCAAGGTTTGGATGAGAGTAGCCAATCATAATTACACAAACGGATAACTCACATAATAAAAGTCGAGTATGTACCTAACGCTCGACATGTTTCGGACTAATTTGTAGGAAGGAAGGAATCTCACGGTAATTTCATGTTGAAAGTAGCCGAGGATCGTACACAGTGTCGTTTAGTTGGAGAGGCCTAGGCATCGGACTAGTATAATCCTGACGATGATGATGATGGTGGTTTTCATTTCTAAGACTACTACTAAAAAAAGTTTGAATTTAGTAGACATATTTGAAAGCAAAGACGAGTAGAAAATTTCTACGGTCATGTTAGTTTTTGAATCCTTGTTATGCATATTTAATTAACTTCAAACTAATTTGTCTGACCGATTGCGCTTATTTGCTAATACGTGTAACTTTCACACCACTAAGCCTCTGGACAAAACATTTTCGCTATAACGTACCTATCAATTAGGTACGATGGTAATATTAACAGCGCTTCAAGCGACGTGTATTGGTAACTTGGTAATAACAAACTTTTTTCAAAGTATATGAGACTTGATGGATAATTTTAGCAAGAGCGAATTTTCATAGTACCTAGTATGTATGTATTTAAACTCTTTATTGTGCATAATAAACAAGACAAATACAATTTTGACCAACACTGAGATAGATGCACAAATGTGGACTTATCCCTTTAAAGGATCTCTTCCAGCCAACCTTTGAGTTGATGAAAGGAGTATTAGGAGTAGGAGGAGGAGGGTGGTAAGGAGTTTCTTAGTTTACCTTGTCGTTAGCAACCTTCCGACACTGTAGTAGGTATCTAATGATTTCACGAAAATATTTCAGAAGTTCATCGAACTACATTTCGCAACCTTTTGTTTTCTGCTAATTCGGAAATAAAAAAAATCTTACCACTTAAGGTTAGGTTGGGCTTTTTACATTTTCACAATAAATAAAGGATGGTCAAATTTAGCGGCTTGACAAACAATGCGTGTAGTTTTTCTGTGAAATGTTAACTCTTCGGCACTCACCACCAAATTATAACCTATTTGCCTATAAATAATATCAGTGCGTGCTCACAATCAACAAGACAGCATAATGACCAATAATTGCATTACTCTCGATAGAGGAAACCATTTCCCGGTACTGGAAAGCGGTCTAACCGGTCAGCGGGCATGTTTCTGCAAAATTCATTGTTTCTTTGTGAATCAAACCAGTATAAAGGTAGGTATTGTGTTATAGAGGGTTTTTCATTAATTATAATAGTACTTAAATGACTATTTTATTATGTTAATAAAATAATAAATAGTAGGTACTTATGTTGTAAAAAGAAATCGCATGATAATGAATGTACGAATGTATGAAGACACTCATTAAGGTAGGCAATTGAATCAGATCTCCTACGGTAACAATGAAGAGTATAAAAAATCTTTTTTCTTCACGATTTTCATGATTTTCTTTAGATTTTTTCCTCGGCATAAACTACCAAAACTCGGACAATAAAATCGAATTTAATTTAAATTCTATACATTTTGACACAATTTAATACAACAAAGAATATATACACTTTATTGTTTTGCGTAGGAACAAAGCTGCCGAAACAAGAGACGATCATGATGTTAACATTGTTAACAAATTGTCATCTAAATCAAGTCCTATTTCCTAGACATATGAACACTTAGATAGACAAATATAGATCATGATCAAGATTAAGGAGGTCAAGAAACGTATCAAAAAGTACGCAGGAAACGTTCAGATCATAAAACATGTTGTTTAGTGTTATTACCGTGGTTGGACAATAGCGAAATATGCATACGAGTTAGGTTAGCCTGTTCCGCCTCACCTTATGAATTATAAATGTAATCTAATATTTATATCAACACGCAATTGAAACTATTTTGATCCGGTAGCAGCATTTGAATAGCCACGAGCCACGGTGCGTTGTGAATATAATTATCAATTTACTTGAATTGTTATTTGTTAGATCTACGACCTCTATGAACTTTTACCTACACCTTTGACAAGTCCATAAAAATATTTCCTACAGAGACACTCGACTTTTCATAAATTAGTGTAGGTGCAATTAGTCTTGTCTTACTTTTCATGCCTACGATGCTTGTTTATTAAAAATATATATATTATTTCTTTTATTTAATTGCAATGCTGCTTTCTGCTTTGTTGCTTTCTTCCTATTTTAACCTTCCTTAGTCTTGTGATCATTAACTATAGTCAATTGTTTTTAATCTACTTCATTAAGAAGGAATTAATCAAAATTATCAATTAATCGAAAGTCTAGCAGGTGTCTTTACAAAACGTTAGTAAGCGCCACCTTATCGCGATTCCAATTAATGTGGCTCACGTCCCAACCGCGGACCGCGGTCGTGAACCGGGCCAATGACAGTAATTATGACAAATACCCTTAATTAAATCATTTAATATTCCAAATACGTGATCGAAATTGCTCATGATTCGAGTGTACTCGTAAATCAACTTACGCACGAATTTCTGTAAAAGGATCTGTTTCTTTAGCGAGGAAATTAGTATACAAAGCTTGTTTATAGAAAGTTACAGGCCGGTTATAACTAAAAATATTACTATATTTGATAAAGAAAAATAAAAAAGTAACGAATGAAATGAATCCTAAAAACAAGTGTACAAAATATCTTAGTTCTCTGAGCACCAATCAATCAAACAGACAATTGTATCATAGTTAAAGATCTAACTTAGTACTATTAAATGTCTAATCAACTTTTCCTAAGCCCCAAAACACGATTGACGTGTCATGTTCATGTCTGTTGAAGGGTCCGGTTGAAAAATTACTATATTAATTAAACACATACCGACATATAATGTCAGGTCGAGCGTAAAAGGACATTATAGTACCAACATGTAATTAACAGGTTACTACCGCATATAACAATGGCATGAGGTCGAATTATGTCGATAACAAAGATACACATTAGCATTTATTGGCCTCAAATTGGAGGAACGTGTAAAGGGGTGTAAAACAGAAAAAGTTCAAAAGACATTAGATCAAACATTGGATAACATAAATAACATTTCGATGAGAACTCTTTCTTAGATATGCCACTATCTAATGTTATATCGATAATTTATTTACTAATGTTTTTATGTTTGATAAGGTTTGGGAGTATACTTTGATTTAAGAAGATAATTTGCATGGACTATGTCTCAGTTTTAATGCAACAATTTAATAGGTAGGTAAGCATAGTTCGCTCCTCATAACTGGAAACGACTTTCTCATTAAGTACCTACAAAATTTAAGAAACTTTTCCAGCATTAGTAAAAGTTTGGATACCTATTGTTTACTCCGTTACTAATTCCGTAAAAAAGCAGCTTTTCAATAGAATAGAAATAAAATATAATAGGAAATAGACCATTTAACAAACAATAATATTAAACCTAGCATTACATCTGCGACACTACCGCATACAGCCTAGTTAATTTAGGTGGCAATAAATTCCTGTATAGATAGGCTTGACCAGTGAACGTGTAACCCCGCCTTGGTAGGCGTTGTTAAGGCCGAGCAGATTAAAATAAACCACTGTATTTTCATTTATCAATTTAAAATTGGAACGAGTATTTTCTGGTCAGATAACTGGCAATGATCATGATAAATTTTGATGCGCTTTTATTTTTGTCATGGTTTGCAATGATTGAGTTAGTCGAATGATATCTTATAAACATATGCGAACGTGTCTGCTTTTACATGTATGTTTTTCTCCAAAAATACCTAAAGGCACTCATATTTAAACTGGAAAGAAATGTTAAAACAGTATTGCGTTGCAATATGGAATTCAAATTAAATACTAACCATAACCAACAGAGCAATCGAGCAGGCTAACAAGCTAAAACATTTAATATGGAAACCAACGCGTAGGCAAACTTAGGCAATGTCCTACTCTACCTAAAGTAGAGAATCTAGGCAAAGCATCAGCTCTGTAGGCTTATTGTCTAACTCGCTCGCAATCGCCATCGCGTTCATTTTGACAGTTCTTGTATGAATGTGACAGCTAGCTGATTCCGATGCCAATTGTCAGCCCATACATGAACTGTCAAAATGAACACGATGGCGATTGTGAGCGAGATAGACAATAAGCGTACTGGAACCTACAAAATGATTGTATCGATTCAAACTTTCGCGATTTCACCCGTGCAGCTAGAAGATGTTGATACCCGCCACTTCAGTCCTCTCGAGACCATGGATGCAAAGTCGCGTCCGAAACGTCGAGGTATTTACAAAAATACTTTATATTTTTGTTTACGTGATTAAGTCCCGTTTTATTATACAATAATAATGTCTACAAAATGATTGTTACAAATTAATAAATTAAAATCAAAATCCCCTTAACAGTAACGGCCAATACGCTCAAGACAAGCGTGACACATTGCTGTCGCGAAGTTTTATCTACTTATTATAAGACAATAATAATTTTATTACCATACCTACCTAACGCAAATAACAGCCGGATACGCGAAAAGGTATTTAAATACGAATGAATATAATTGCGCCGGGGGCTAAAAAACTGTGATTGAAACCAAACTAGTAAAGTCACTTATAAATTACTGAGAAACCCATTAAAAAAACAAGAGACTGGCACATTTTCTTTTATAAAATAAAAATACTCAAAAAGGATAGCTCGCAGATTCTGCTAGCTTATTACGTAACTCGCTCGCAATCGCCATCGGGTTCATTTTGACAGTTCTTGTATGAATGTGACAGCTGGCTGATTCCGATGCTAATTGTCAGCCCATACATTAACTGTCAAAATGAAGACGATGGTGATCGCGAGCGAGTTACGTAATAAGCCTGCAGGCCTTCTTCCCTTTGTCGGATAACTACTCTTGGCAACAAAAAACAAAAACGAAAATGCGAATTGCAATTTTAGTGGTGCTAAATTAGATCATTGCATTGTCCAACAGTTCATCCTGCCGCTAGTTATTTGTTAGTAGGTAAAAAAAAAAAAAACTACGCTTATGTGACTGACTGAAAAGGGATAAAAAAAAAACTTCCTAGATTAATCTCTCTAGCAAGAACCACAATGTACCACATTTTATTCAAATAAAGAACTTTGATTTGCATTGATTTGATTTAGCGAATGTTCTAGCAAAAATGATCAAGAACTTTGTAAATGAAATGAAATGAAATGAGTTTATTTTGCTGGAACATACACGGGTGTTATTCCGAATACATATGGATACTTTCACACAAACATACGTTATGTACCTAGGTACAATTTTGTGTTCTTTTTGACATACCAATACAGCAAGAAACTAATCAAACAGTTGAAAGATTCAACATAAATTTGAGACTTTATTGCCTGTACGATTTGGAACACTTTTAATCACTGGCATATTTTATAAATAGTTGGTGGTGACCAAGTTTACATTGATTCGATACGCCAAGTTATTTACAAGTCACTTAGTCACTAAAAGATTTCAAAGCAATGAGAGTACAGTATGACTTATTTATAGATCAGGCATTTTCACCACAAAGACACATAGTGGCATTGACTCATAGTTTGTGACATTGGCGGTACATTTTTAAATCATGCGTTCTTAGCGAGCTTTATGATATTTTATGCCTGACAGTTCGGTATTCCTTATATGTAGGCAGTAACCACTACGCTATTAATCATTGTTAAACTGAGCAATTACATACACATAGTACTTCAAAATGACAAATAGCTTACATATTATTAATAGTTTAGTTGCTCTTACAACGCTGTTCGTGTAATAATTCGAGAGTAATTACTACAACCAGTAACTTGATTATAAACGATATGACGAAACAGTTCAAAGTACTGCACAAATTTCTCGAAGTTTTGGTATATCTTTAAACTTTGTGTTTGTCTCGTTACTTAACGTAAGATAATAATGTCCCATAGATTGTGTACATTCATAGACTTTTAAACTATCTATTCATTAGAGTCTCGTGTCATGAAACATTAAACTCTACTGCACTCGTCGTTAAGTTTCTTGCGGCGCATTCTTCTTGGCAATGATAGTCTTTCCGAAAGCGCTGGTAGTTTAAAAAAAGACATGTAAAAGAGCCCTTGGCGACCTGTTTGCAGAATAAACTTTTGAATTTTAAATTTTGTTTTTTTTTTTCCATAGGCGATTTTTTTTGAGAACTTAATGATACAAATTCAGTTGCTATGCATCAAAAAATCATCCAAATAATTGTCAATCAAAACCATTCGACTTATCATTTAGGCCGGCAACACACATGTTACGGAGTTTTCATACGGTTTCCGTACGGAATGACGCCAATTCGTAGCCCCGTCCCGTTCCGTTATACAGCTATGTCCCGTTCGCTGACTTCATTCCGTACGGAAACCGTATGAAAATTTCGTATATATGTGGCCGGCCTCACTCCTAGGATTATAGATGGAAGCAGAAGTTGACACGTCAACACCCAAATCGTCACGGTAAGTTTAAAGACATCTCTTACGTCACACGCGGGGACGCCGATTGCTTGGGCCAATCAATGACCGCTAATATTTCTAGAAAAAAATACGTCCGCCTCAATACAGATCGGAACGCCGAGCAAAAACTTCAGTAATGCGGCGAAAACCCCAAGCAGGAAGTAAGGAAATCCCGCAATCCGCCATCACTTAGACGTAAAGGAAATGAATTGTGGCATAATCATCGAAGTAAAATTTAATTAGGCCAATATTTTTGACGACCGGATAGCCTAGTGGTTAGTGACCCTGACTATAAAGCTAGAGGTCCCGGGTTCGAATCCCGGTGGGGACAGAAATTTGTATGATGAATACGAATGTTTGTGTCCGAGTCATGGATGTTGTATTGTATTTATCTAAATTATATAACTATGTTTATCCGTTGCCAGGTACCCATAGGACAAGCTTTGCTTAGTTTGGGACTGGGTCAATTTGGTGTGATTTGTCATGAAAGTAGTCTCTGCCTACCCCTGTGGGAAAGAGGCGTGACGGTATGTATATGTATGTATGTCCCATGATGATATTTATTGATATTTAATATCACCGTATAAACTACAACTTCTTCAAATGCGTATTGTTAATTGGTAATTCTACAGCTATTCCTATCGAGATAGCGCCTCATAAATTGAAGTATTCACAGAGATGAGACATAACTAGATCGATTTGACGCCCCTAAAAATTTACATTTCCTAATTAAAGATTGTGTGATTGTTTGAATATCGGAAAATTGCAGTTCGACTAGGCAAAAGCTACGGGAAGAAGAAAGAGGTTGGAAGAGCCCTCTACACGGTTTGTATTAGAACCCGTGTCCAGTCCGTTGACACCACTACATATGCATAATGTGCTACAACAGAACGAAGTGCAGGCATAGAATAAGTAAGAACATAGTAGAACGGAATCTCCCGCTCCGGCCGGACTCAAGGTCACGATATTACAGTACTCGCTAAGCGAGCGACAGTCAGGCAGGCTGCCGCGGCCGGCGTCGCCGCACGCGCTAGTTATACGTGAGCCTGTATGTTTTCTATTTTATATTTGTCGGTAAGTAATACTTACTTAAATCATCTTAAATGGCTTCATTTGGTATGGCACTTGTAATAACTTCTTACTTAGAAGTACCTATCTATAAATGTGTCTACGCAATTGGTCAATGTCCAAAGTGTACAGCGCCAAACGGACGATTGAATCTCATGTCGAAAATAATGATGAAAAATCTTTACAGGCACATTACGGGGCCTGTTTCCAGTTATTTTTGTTCCCGTCTCTATTTCTTACTACGAAACAGACAGAGACGACACTCAAGATAGCTGGAACTTAACAGAGATTGGTGAGACAGGCTGTTAATGAAAATAACTCAACCACTCGAAATATTCCAGAATATTTTTAAAATGCCTTGTATGTTAGTTGAGAAATAGTTATTGGCCATAGTGATTCCATTACTCTGATTCGTGAGTAAGCTGTAACAGCTGTATCATTGTTAATTAAATGTGATAATTAGCAACATAGCGCTGAATGGCCGCATCGACATACTTGTCCGGCAAACAATGAATTTTTATTTAAACTTGGGTTTTCCAGAGACGCGCGAACGCACTAGCTCGCGGATGTTACTACTTGGACAGTTTGTTAGGGCTGTCCAAATCTATAACAATCACTACATAATAAAACAAAGTCCTCTGCCGCGTCTGTCTGGTCTGTTCACGATAAACTGAAAACTACTGAAGATTTTACGCTGTTTTCACTAAACAGTTTTATTGTTCATGATTACATTTGTGGAGTTTGACCACAATAGAGAGATCTCTCTTCACGAGGAAGGTTTAAATATGTCAAGGTTTTATCGAATCAGGCGTTACTTTGTGGAGGTCCATTTCAATGAACACAAAATATTTACCTTGCTACTCCGCTACTTACGTGCAAGACACTTGCACGTAAGTAGCGGAGTAGCAAGGTAAATATTTTGTGTTCATGTCAAGGTTATTTGTAATTTGGTTGAAGTGTCACGATAATTGTGGCAGCGCCGTTCTGTATCTACATTGCACCCGTTCGAGTATAATCCTATCCTATCCTACTTCCTATCCTACTATCCTTCTATCCTTCCAACTTCATATCTTACTAATATTATAAATGCGAAAGTTTGTGAGGATGTATGGAAGTTTGTTACTCTTTCACGCCGCACATAGGTTACCTACTTTTTATCTCGGAAAATTGCGTAGTTCCCGCGAATTTTGCGAATGGGATATTCGTTAGTGCTAAGAATCCTATTGGAAAAAAAAATAACATATTGAGAAAAAAAATAAGTGTGAAATTTTGCGAATGGAATAATCACGTCTAGTCAAATTCGATTCGGTTAACGTCCTGCGTACGGCTAAGTGAACCTAAATTAAACTACGCCTTAGCGTGTAGGTACAGTTGCACGCTCACAAAAACAACTAAATTTTGCCAAGCACACACACGCGTACACGGCAAGGCGCAGTTTAAACCGGCCTAAGGCCTAACTTTACAGTTCGTAGAACTCCCGTGTATCCTTTTTATTTGTTCTGAGGGCAGCCCTTAGCAATACATCCATACTACTATTTAAATGAGTTGTATTAGCGTGTCTAAAGTTGTTACACGGTCTTCCTAATTTTTTTTTGCATTCAACTCTTCTGTCGTTATAATGCCTACTTTTATTGATGTTTGTAATACTGTAGTGTGAGAAAGGGTAAGTATACAATGCATGTCTAATTAACTTATGACGTTGCTTAAATTTTATTGAAAATTTGCAGTTGAATCGCGAAAACCCCAACCAAATCAGATCACTATTAAACCTTTCGGGTCATGGCTGTTCGTATGACTGAATGTCCAAATGGTTCGAATACCTATGTGCTAAATAATACGTCAAAATGCACGACAGACATGACCCGGAAGGCTATTAATTAGCTTGATTTTTTAAAATATTTATAACGCTTAGGTAAAGAGTAGCATTTGACAGTGGAAAATGTGTAACTTGTTACAAAACTACAGCTCAAATTTAACTTTTGACTTGTTGACAAGATCCTTTGCTGCAACTCGTACTTCAAATTCAGCAAAAAAATTCACCACTTTCGAGTGGTGTTTCGCATTTTGTGCTTTCAAAAAACAAGCCTTAGAAGTTTTTGAAAAATCGCGAACATAATACATAACGTACGTATACGGATCAAACAGAGAACACTCCTTTTTTTTAATCAGTCAAAAATTTGTAAATTAATTAAGTGGTCGATAATATAGGTGTGTTCCTATGGGATAGAGAACTTGCCTATCAGGCTATCACTCCGAGATTATTTTATAATTCCAATTTTGACAATTTGTTACTGGTTTCGGACATTGTCCGTAAAAGTGTTCGAAACAAAACGAATTTGGGTTTTATTGGAGCTATAACTCTGAGTGCGACAGAGCCCTGCGCTTTTAGCATCAACATTACATTTGAAATGGTGCATTAATTCACATAAAAAATATATCTATTACTTAGTAAAATTAGTTCAGCTTATTGTTCGATTTAAATTGTATTGTCATTCTCTTGTAACCTCTATTATGTCGCTATTCAGTATCTATTTATGTAATTTACAATAGAATCAAACGTGACAATAGCTGATATGCGCCTAGTAGTGTATTTATGTATCGAAGTTAATTTCGAAACGCTTGAACTCTGCGTCCACTGGTTTATAGACGTGTGTGAGAAAAATAATATAATAAAGTTGTTTATGGTGCCCGTGACTCACATTAAGCCATTTATGGTTATATTTTTGTTCGCGAATTTATTTCAACACCTAATATATAGTCGTGCGAATTGCTATTTGTGTCAAATGTGTTCCTTTACTTATATACCTAATAATTTTGCTCGTGATAGGACCTCGTGGAAGGTCTGTTCTGGATCGCTATTGCCACTTGCTTGACCCCTAGTCGGTGTCTAGAGAAAAAAATCTGGTGAAATTAGAGTTGTTACCTAATTTTCTTAGATTTTTTCATCACTTTCGAGTTATGTGCTTTCAAAAATCGGGCCTCTGATCCTGATTAAACACAAATAATACAGAGCCTACACAGTGTAAGTTTTTATCACCAGAAAATAATTATTTATTTTCCATAACTATTCTACAATGTTGCTAATTCATTACTGTACAAATTGGCAGCGTAACTAGTGGCACATAACATAACAACAAACTAATCTTATAGTCGTAGTAGGTAGTCTTAACGCGTTCGGAATGTTTCTTGCGATGAAACAAGTCGCCTTGCTCGAAAAAGTATCTCGATTCGGTAGTGTCAAAATGTACGGAACTGTGAAGCTTTAAACCTGATTTAGCGACTACGGTTACTTTGTCACCGGGAGAATGCTTATTATCTAAGTACCTACCTCTATTAAGTCATAGGGTGGGTACCTAATATATCAATTTTTGTATTTTTATTAAAAAAAACACATCGTTTGCGTTTCAATAAACGCAAAAAAATGGAAGGGTTGGGATATTTCCTCAAGAAAATTTGCAATAGTTTGATAAGAATTTCGAATAAATACTATGACTACTTTTTACTTACTTAATAACCTTATAACTCATAACAGTGTGACAATCACCATACCTGGCTAATTTTGTAAAGTAAAATTAACAAAAAACACGCAAATATTCATCTTTTCACGGAAATCAGTTTCATAATATGCATGAATCTTAATTACCCGAGGTCATCACATTTCAACTTAAGACGTTGCACATAATGTTTACATAAGTCCTAAACACGTTACATTTCACTGATGATTATACGTACATCATTCGACACGGTTAGTCCGAATGACACATAGATTTTATCCGCTACAGTTTCCGTGTGCTGTACAGCGAACCATTGAAAATCATAAATACCAACCGGAACGCATAAATCATCGGAAGTTTATTAAAAACTGCTCAATACTTGTGGCCAGTGACATATAGTGACACTACCAGGCCAGCCCATGTCGCTGTTCAAAGAGTAAAAGGACCGATTCGGACTCAGTGCCCGCGTGAACGGCTCTGCTCTCGCACGCGTAGACTTTAGTCCAACCGTCAATTTAAAAAAGCCCGCCAAAACTGCAAGCTAAGTAACGATTTCGTAAATCGGAACGTGATTTAAAAAAAACTGTGATTTCGTTCGAATCATTTTAATGGTGAACTTCATTTTGTTCAGTTCGTTAAAGTAAAGGCAACATAAACACTTATGTTAAGTTTTTAATATTGCGTGAAGGCGTAAACGAGGAGTACTTACGAGGACAATTAAAGGTAATATTACTATAATTAATTTTATTCATATTTTATCTTTGATTTAATCTGCTTGGTGTACCCACAAACGAATATTTTCAATCGCTATTTTTGTTCTCCGAATGCCAAGCAAAAACTTATTTTTGTTGTATTTTTGCGTATTTGAATCTAAACTTATTTTGTTCGAATAAAAATCACGTAAACGTATTTTTTGTCGGTCTGCATACGTTTATTGAGATTTATTCATCCAGCGGACGAATTGGAACAACCTTGAAGTTGTGTCGCCAATATTTACGCAAAGGCTCTTGGTTATGGTCAGACTTATTCAATGACATAACGTTCTTATATGATACTAGTTATTCCGACAACATGTACGTCTAGGATTCGTTGTTTTCGAAGAAATCTGCAACACTGTGGGATGTGAACTACCCTCTACTCTTTTACGATCACCTAACCTTATTCTGAAATTAACTATTGTAATTAAGGCGAAATTATCAAAAAAATAAACGTAACTTCGCATTTTTAGTGTGGTAAGCATAGAAAGTTTTGGAATGAACAAGATAGGTCTTGAAAAAATTTCAAAAGTTAATCTACCTTCATTATTTTTGTCTGGATTCTTAACAAGATATTATTATTTACTAGCTATTGCCCACGGCTTTGCCCTAGTTCTAGTTATTCTTTAAAATTTTAATATTTTCTCACCGTTTAAACTTCCCTGGACATTTTCACAAATATTTCAAAACCATAATTAGCCAAATTGGTCTAGCTGTTTTCGACTTTTACCGACACTAACGAACTGTAATTAATTTTTATGTGTATGGATTCGTCTTATTAGGTATCTCCTCTGGCTAGCGTTAATTGTACAATTATTGGTAATTCGTAGAAAGTAAAGAACTATTGGCAATTGCTGCATACTTACCTACTTACTTCATACTTACACAAATAACAAATTATAATTTTACTTTTAGAATTAATGACTAATTATCAGCACATTAAAAAAACGGTAACGTTACTAAGTAACTTTAACATTTAAACTATTTTCTGTAGCTTCATCCAATCCCTATGGATTTGTATGTGCCAGTCGTAGAGACAATCAATATAATCACTGTATCAACGCCTCGTGATTAGTATAAATAATGGATCACTTAAACTCAACAATCTGTAATTCTATTGTTGTTCTGTGATTTGATGACAACATTGCAACATTTGCAACCCTGATGTAGAGCAGAGTCGATGAATTTTTTACGTCACAATTTTATTAATCTACAACAAATTGTAGTCTTTGTGTCTTTCTGACTTATACCCTAAATTTTCTTGACCTTTGTTTCACGGTATTAATACCGTGAAACAAAGGTCAAGAAAATTTCTGTTATGGGAGATTTACTAAAACTTTCTTCAAAAAAGACAAAAAAGAAGTTTCACAAGTGAATGAAAGTGTTTTTGTGTTAAGAATAACATCCATTACCTACTTAGGTAAATTTAGAGTAATTAATAGAATTAATTGCTAAATAAACCTTTGATTTTGATTTTGAATGATAATGAGGATTATTTCTCAAATGAGCATTAAGTATTTGGACGGAGAACAAGAAGATTCTCTGGTATCATTCGATCGTTGCTCAATTTTTCCAAAATAGTTACGATAATAATAAGTAAATAAGTATGGTACCAAACTTTGCAAAACATTTTAGTTAAGTTCGTTAAGACTTGACCTGCGCAAGGACTGTAATGAATAACAAAAATACAATTATATTTTTTTCATCTACTGCACTGTGTCACCATGCTACCACATTTTTTCAGACTCCCGACCTTAAATCCGGCAATTAAGACCAGTTTCGGTATGTTAAAATACGCTTGTACACCGCCGGCCAATCAGCAGCAAAGTTTTACAGTATCTCAACCATATTGGTAATGTGTTAAGGCGAAAAGTGTTCAGAGTATGATTTTGTTGCCGGTTGTACTCTTTGCTTTTCCGGGTAACCTTGTCAAGTCGTTGACACCTGTTTTGTATTGCCATTTTGTGAAATGTTGATCTTAATACCTGATATATTTTAAGGAAAGTGACGCAGGAAAGGCATTAATTGGGTACCGTGCTTGCAAATATAAATGCCAACGTACGAGGATCTCTTGAGTTCCGGATATTGTAATTACTTTCAAGTTTAATTGCAGCTAACAACAAGCAAACAAACCAAACAGATTGGTTGCAATGCTGTTTGTTAATATGATACTAATCATATAGAATCTTGCAATAAATGTAATTTTACTGTTATTGTCTATTTAACTTGGGCTTTGTGTCACCACTTTCATTGTGAATTATTGAATAGAATCATAGGTATCTGACACATAAGATATCATTGCTCTATTACTTACCAGAGAGTGATGAAACTCTTATAAGCCATGTATACTTAAATCGGTCACTTCATACCTTACATAATAATATTATTATGTCAATAGTGATGAAGAAGAAAACCATTAGAATTTCATTAAAGTTTAAAACATGTTTCAATAGCCTTGAACTATTTATTTATAACCTTTCAATACGATATTAAGTATATTAAGATGCTATAAAATGTTTTAGTTCTCACACATAAAAGCAGTCGAATCCATCAATAATTGTGACGCAAGCGCATCTAGTGTGATTGACAGAAACAGGTCAGTTGAGAGATCTGCTAATTTAAAATTTGGTTTGATAGTTGTTAATACTATCAAGATATATGACAACAATGAACATCTAAAAACAATGAAATGCACTAGACCGATAGAAGACACGGTTGTTAATGAGATCTTGTCTGTTATACATCAGATGGAATAGATATTATCTGATTTTCTACGATCAGTAATCTCATTTCAAATACCAATGTGACTGTTCTACGCTAATCTATTTCTGAAGGATAAATTTGTATAAATGGAATAAATTTAATGCCTGTTTTGTGGAATTTCAAGAAATCAACTTTAAAACCAATCGATTTATATTTTGCATGAGTGATGGGAATTTTGAACTAGACTCGATGCCACTCGATACAAAAGTTTTGTATCTATTTTTTAAAGATTATAATTAGCACGTTGAATACCAATTCGTTCATTAAAATATGATTGTTGGGTCATTCACAAACGTGCTGCTAGACTAGACTGTGCTTGAGTGATCCTTTAGAATTTTGTATTTCCAAAACGAAGATAGCTGCAATTTCATCCCTTTCATAGCCGTTATCCCTTAAATTAACATACAGAACCCAAAAAAGCTTCCAATTATTACACAACCACGGTCACGGTTACATTCCAACGAACTGCTCGAATTGTAGTGACAAGGTCGACGGATTGTGGACGCACTGGTTTGGACCCGAGTGTTAGCTTAGCCGACGATTCACCTTACATTACATGTTATGATTTAGCAATCTGTGTATCTTTTACGACCAATGAAGCTTCATTAAACTAGTGCAGTTTTGAACTGAATTTCACAGGTATGGTTAAAGTCCAAATTGTAGGCTTTCGTTCTGGATTACGCCTGCTGTAAGCCAGACGTAAATTGAGTGGCCTTTTGTTGCATTTGGAAAAGTCATGCACTCGATACATACTATGATGGTCTTACTTGTTATTCTTCGGTTAAGCTTTATTATTTTGAAGTAATTATCCCTTACTTTGTGTTTAAGGCGTAGAAGATTCTCCCCTCAAAATTTGTCCTGGAGAAAGAAACTTACTCCAACAATGCTTCTGCTAACAAAATCAGCCTTTCCCACAATTTATGTTAACCGTGTTTCTGTCTGTCTATTCATCCGACTCTGGTACCATTTTAGCCGTAATAAGAGCATCTTCACGTTTAAGTCTTATATCGGTTTCATTTTCATCCCCTCATTCATAAACAGTTACGTTACTCAAAAAGTTTTTAGTCTGTCCGGCAAATACAAATTTAAAAATGACAGATACTTTACTGCACGTTAAAAAATACTGCGTCATGTTTATGATCATTATCTACAAGTCAAGCATACAATTAAACTAACGGATAAACAGAAAGGTCCCCGTTTTTTACATTTCCGCATTTACTTACACACTTAAAACGTTACTTCCCGCCATAGAATTTACCTAAGTACTTAATAATTTACGGTCTTGTTCAAGTCTTTAGCCAACACTTGGCAAGTTTATGTCAACACAGCAAAAGGTTCTTTGCAGCTAGGCGTAATGTATTTAAATCATATACGATCCATTGACACATATATATAACTATATGTTAACACTGACATTTAAAAGTAATGAAGAATGATAGATTGGGATTTGAAACCGGCTCGTTATGCTAAGCTTTTGTTGACCGAGGTATACTGTTCTCTTAGATCACTAGACGAGGCAGAATTTGATCTTCATAAATTAATATTTGTCTCATTAAAATTTAAGTCAGTGTAATTATATCACTAAAAGAACTGGTTGATAAGGCATTTGGCAAACTTAAATAAATAGTAATTGAATAGTTTATGTAGTTAGTATGTAGTGTTTTTCATCTTTATCAACTTTCTGTACGGTATAGGCACAACCAAGACAAACTTTTTGTAAGAAAACACGAAAACTTACCCCACTCCACGTCTTTTGCAAGTTTAAAATAAACAACAAAACGATGACAGACTAATGACTACAATACTTTCATTGCGTGAGAAAATCATTCTTGAAATACAGCTCTGAAAAAGTGTGACATCAATAGTTTCTCTTGCAGTTACGTAGGTACCCACACTGTCTGTTTCGTAACACGTATAATTATTCCCGTGAAACGTAGTTATAAATCAAAATTCTAGTATTAGGAAGGTGATCTATCTAACTTGAGGGTCCAGCTTCACGAAACATGTGATTTTGTATTCCCCGAATGTAAATTTACATTGGAACAGAAGTCAATCAGCTATTCCAACTTGAACGAGTAGCGTTCGGTGAACTATGCAGTATCTTTTGTCCCAAAATACTTCAGTCTCCTAAGTCCAGAGCAGAGCAATTCTTTGACCAATTTGTGTTGCCGGTTATGTTTTAGGGAACTAAGACGTAGCCCTTTACATTGAGCCACATAAGAAGCTCAAAGTCATTTTAAAGGCTGATGGATGCTATTGTACGATACGATATCGTATCAAAAACGATGAGCATAATACGTAGAAGTGTGCTGTGTAACACATTGCTCCCTCAATTTATGACAGAAAAGCATAAAGATAATGCTAATTTTGATGCTTAATATCTTTTTGTGTTTCGTTCCCTAATTATTAGCCAAAATTGTGTAATGTCCATTATTCTCCACTATAGTTGGATCATCAGCAGATTTATATGGGGAGTGTAAAAGCGTTGGGGGGGTGGGGGTGGGGGTGGGGAGGAGGCCTAGTTAGACAGATGTTCCAGGACCAAATAAGGGACATTTTGAAAGAAGGTTAGGTATTTGGTCCTGGAACGTAGGAAGGTGGAAGGTTAGGTCAGGAGTACATGAAATCGAGGAGCATGTATGAAGAGATTGATGAATGAGGATGAAGCGATGGAGGTAGGTCAGGATCGTAGCCAGTGGAACAAAGTAGTCTAAGATACTTACTCTTGTGGGAAAGAGGCGTGACGGTATGTATGTATGGGTTATAGTAAAGATTACCAATCATATACTTACGCGGTTTTCTTGAGTCAAGCGTGTTTGCCGGTTAGGTTGCATCACGGCGTCACCGGGTTTCCCACGGCTATGCGCGCACATCGTCGTGATCCAGATGTTCTTCAACGATAGTGACGTACACGAGCAATGAAAATTTGCACTTGAATGCCGAAAATTTTGGCAAGGCTTTCAATCACATCCATAGATTTCAAAGGATTTTAACTCAATTGTGAACGTTCAGGAACATATATAACAAGAATTAGCCGGATTGGTCCAGCCGTTCTCGAGTTTTGCGTTTAAATAGCAACATTCATTTTTATTTGAGTATATCGAAAGAAGATAGATTACAGTAGGTAAAATTAAGTACAAGAAAATAGATAAATTAAATAACTAAATTAAACTGAAAAAGGCACATTTAACATTCTGTTTAAAAGGTTGGCAGCATTCTCTCGTTAAATAGTTTTGCTCAAAAGGCTTTCAGCCTTTTGGTTGCCAGTTGTCAATAAAGTTCTTTTGTAGCTGCTTTCTTTGATCAGACTATATATATTATGTGCGCCGGGACCGCACAGACCCAGGGTCTTAAATCCGACACTAGTGAAATTGTATGACGGACCGAGACATTGGTAATTTGGTATTTAGGTTTTGTTTTAAAACTGAATCATATTTTATAGGCTACACAAGCGTATGTAAGAGCGTTTTAAACAACCAAATGTTGCTGCATCGACGTATGTGCCTAAGTAATAATAAGTTATCAAATAAAATGACCCCCAGTGCCTCTGAACCTAAGTAATGAAGGGAACGCTCGATTTATTACATAACAAACGCACAACATTACGTACATGAACGAGTCAAAATTACAGTTCTTATGTGCTCAGATCCGGATTCGTCATCGATCAAGACCATACGGAAGCAGAAGTCACATCAAATGCTTCACAAAAATGGCATCATCGATCATCCTATTATTTTAAATAACTATTTAGGATCATTCTCGAGAATCAAAATCGTGCCGGACCTATATACAGCTTAGTGTAATCAACAGTTTTAGTGATAAAAATAATGAACTCGTTCTTACGAATGCAAATGTAGGAATTACAACTATAAAGCCTTATTTGAACGGAAACAAGACGTCATATTACTTAATTATGACTTAATCTAATTCCTTATTACAAGTGAGTCATAAAAACACTTTACACAACATTCTTGAAATAATTTGGACAGATATAAAATTATTGAGTATTGAGGTAATTTAATCTAGTGCAAATTACTAGACACCCGTATTCAAATGGTCATAATTTTACATTCAAATTGCCAATTTTGTAATAAAATTCATTAATTACTCACTTGACTAACGCAAATGTTCCTCTCGAGCCACCTAATCTCTTTGTTTACAAATTATGTATTACCAATTTGTTTCAAAATACGTGTTTCCTATATTCAATGCTAAGCCTTCTCTTCTTACTTATCGATATAGTTAAAGTATTTTCCTTTATCTTAACCCCTACGTTCATATGTAGGTGTTGCAACTACTAGGATAATTGGTTGCCTATAATTCACCGTTTCCCGTGGCGCTAACAGTGCTTATAAATAATTTATCTAACCTGAGATAGGTTACTACAATAACTCAGATTTAATAGACGTTGCAAAATATAGGCTCGTTTACCTACGAATAGTATATCCGACCAACCAACAGCTTTGTCTTAGTCATAGTCAAGCCAATAGTCCAATTCCAATTTTGAAAAACGTTAAACGTTCTTTTGTAATCTGATATTTATGTATATCTCTCGAAGCCTTTGGAACATTCAGCATTTTAGGCAAGGAGTTGGGTTTTCCCAGGTTTCGGTACCAAAATCATTCGCGACGTTCATCGAATGGAATCACGATTCTCGCATTTCGAACCAAATGCCATTTGTAAAGTAGCAAGGATACAGCAAAATGAGGGGAAATTCCGGCCGTAAAACGTCTGCTTTGACAAAGTGCAGAAACCGATTCACACGTTGTCATTATTTTAACGATTGGCTCGTAAATTTGACAGTGTCTATCGAACTGCTCTAAAAGCGTAATGAAATAGTTTGTGTAATCCTAATAAACGTACTTCATTTGTTTCAGATTACTCGCGGAAAGCACAATACTCGTTAGAGGCAAGTGAAACACAGTGGTACGGTTTCGTGGATTCAATCAGTCAGTGCTCCGACTATGAGAAGACGATCGTGCGCCTAACGCTTCCAACCTCTCAGGGCATTATGCAACTGTGGCCGTTATAGCACCTCGAACGTACATTATATTGACTTTGCTGGTTAACATTTCACGCCAATGCCGAATTATTACTGAGTGATGGCGTTAGCGAATTTTACGCTCGCGCCGGCCGTAGCAGCCACCCCGGCCCTCGTTGACACGTCCCCAGTTCCAGGACCTTTGCGGCATGGACTAGATGATCTCCTCTACTCCCCTGCTGATTATCAAGAAGACAGTGCTCCCCTACCTCCCGGCAACGAGCCGTTCTCTTCACCAGCGAATCAACAACGGAGATCAAAGATCCGAAAGCGAGCTGGGACTGCGTACCTACCGCCGGCCAACCAGTACACGCATTATCCGCGTCCAGATGAAGTTCCACAAAATCCTTACACAGGACAATTACATACACAAATATATCAACAAAATACTAGGCTAGACATACAAATAGAAAACCAACGAGTGCAGGAAGTGAATCAACAGTACGACAACACAGGACAGTATGTCCATGATCCTACCGGGGACTACGACTATGAACAAAGGAGATTAAACCAAAAGGGTGGACAGAGACCGTTATATAACCCAGGGTACGCGGAGGCTCCTTATCCCCCCGCGTCCACACCGAACCCAACCTCTAGTCGAAGGTTCGAGGGCAACCCGAGCCAGAATGTGAACAATTTCAACTTTGTGAGTGGTCCTGCGACTACTCCGTCGCCGTTGTCTTCGCGGCAGCACTCCGTTGGAATTAAAAGCGGTGGCAGCGGCAGTGGGCAGGCACCGGCCGACCATCCTCCCGGCTTTACGAAAGTCGAAGCCAGAGGGACGGGCGGCAAAACGCAGCTGCATGCTGTGCTGGATTACGACGACGAGTACTACAACGATGATTCCGGTTCAGGTAGATACAATTTCAAACTACTTAAACGACTTAATAAACATAAAAGTAATTCACCAATTTAATTATATACGATCGAGATAATTTAGTACACGCTAGAATACTGGTCGTGATCTGCGAAATAGTGTCTATTTAAACGTCCAGTAGACAGTGAAGTAGAGCCACGATCGCTCCAATTACTTCCACTATCAGTCGATAGCAGACAGTCGCGGCCTTCGACGGCGGCGCCACAAACAAAAGGCGAGCGTTTAAACTTAATCGCCTTACTAATGCTTGTCAGTAATCTTTACACTTGTCTTATTTTGATCGTGATTAGCACGAGCGGACTATATACGCCTAAACTAATGAAGAATTTTTGATCTATTTAAACCGCAAACTGATTGATTGATAAATTTGGTAACGAACAGGAGCCACTTTGTGTTTTGGTTACGATTTGGAAAGCTCCTATGGAACGCGGTTTTTCACATCGACTTATAAATACATGGAGCAGTGCAGCACTAAGATGAGTTATTGGGGTTAGGCACTAAGTTTTGGCCTCGCTAGTCTTATGCGACTTCCATAACCTCCTAGACGAATGTCAAAACCATTTTGATCTGATACATCTTGACTTTAGAGCAATTAAAAGGACGATTCTGCCGGATTAAGCGGAAACGTGGTCGTGACGAGAATCACCCATAAAGATTGCAATCACACGTAAACATTAGATTTAATTAATTTCTCATGGTTACGGCACATTTTTTGAAGACTATTCATTTTTGTCTTAAAATGGGTTCATATCATCTAAAATTGTATGCATCATGGACATTTAAATAATTTAAGCAGCCGTTTGAAATCAACTTTTTGCACAAAACGATTTTCAAGAATTTAGCCTTCTTCAAAACATACGAGCAAGAAATTAAAAATTGTAAAATTATGCGTATGTATGATGTGATGAATGAATTTGTCTTGTAACTTTCTGTTTAGTGGCATTCAGCACATGCCTTAAAAAACTGACAGGGGCCTTCTTCAGGGGTCTTATTGGTCCTTCTTTTTAAGACGCAATCATAACCAATACTCTTCTCCACCAAAACCTTCTCGTTCCCAACCAATTCTCATTTACATTTCATGCTCTAAATGCAAATCGCATTTACCGTAGTATCTTGGAAGTCTTACTGCGTGTGCGCATACTCATCACTTGACCTTGGTTTCGCTTTCAAGCAGGCGTCAAGCGAGAGGTCGGACGCTCAGGGAACTGGGCCGGCTGTTGAAACCTGCTGAGAGAAAGTATAATCTTATTATTGTATCGTTAAAGTACTGACCATATCGATAAAAGGGATTTCAGTTATTCAGTTCCGTTCCTCAAGGAAAAGGGAACACATAGAATCAATTATTTTCGTCCGTCTAGATTGACAACCATAACTGACTCGTCTCGATGTCTGTGTGTCGAGAATCAAGACACCCATCAGTGTTGGTCAATGTCAACGTCACCGCATGACCAAAATAAAGACATCAATCGTTTGATACTCTAAAAGATCCTCGTCTGGGAAGTGATCACTTAATTTGATCCATTCATATGCGAGCTTTACACGAAATCAGTATGCTTAGTGTAGGTTTTTGGATGGTCACTAAAACGCGTTAAAATGACACTTTGAGAACTGTTTGACCGTTTCGTGTTACCGTTGGCGCTGCTAATTGGCCCGTTTTAATTGAGACATTAATGCGGACGCGTTCGAGACAATTTTCGTGTCTAAATCTTACACAAGAGGCTCAGTCAGCGTTCCGTTTGACCGACGATAAGATACAGGAGTCAGGTCAAGTTACGTTTATCTGCCCAATGCAGGGACTACTTTACAAAAGAGTTTAGGAGAGTAAGTTCGCGTACTTACGGCTCGACGACTTTGCTCGCCTGTGCGTCAGTCTAAAACAGAGGTTCCCAAACTCTTTTGTTCCATAGACCACTTTCAAAATTTTGCTGGATCCGGTGGACCCCCTGTAGCTACATTACCACTAATTTCAAAACTAAATCTCGAAAAAAAAATTAAGATTAGCTCTATAATCTATGGAAACTTGCGTTGTTGCTGAGTTTCAATGATAAATTAACAGTTTTCGAAAAAATTGGTTAGAATTGATTGCTTGATAGGGTTACTTATTTGAAAATAAAGTCGACTAAACAAATTTTCAATTATGTATATTATATTTTTGTGCTGCGAGTGACTCCATCCTACTTTACTTTCTTGAAATCTACAATGACTCACAGCATAAGAACCAATCAATTCTCACAAATTTTATTCAATTTTCATGCACCCCCGCTTGCGATTGTGGCCCCCATTTTTGGTCACGCCCAACGTAGACCCCCGTCGAGTCTTCCGTAGACCCCTGGGGGTCCACCTGGACCACTTTGGGAACTACTGGTCTAAAAGTACGCGTACTTAGACTGACACATAGGCGAGTAAAGTTGTCGAGCCGTAAGTACGCGATCTTACTCGACCTTCTGTCACCCACTTTACACACACCACGAGTCATGGTTGTCGATCTAAAGCTATGTAAACTTATCAGTGGTAAACACACGTTTAGGAGCAGTTATAGACTTTCAAATAATAGGTACCCTTCAAGTACTGAAGATAAGTACGAAGAATTATTTATTTGGAGAAGAGACTTTGAACAAGTTGAAAAGACTTCAACGAGGTTTCTGGACGAGTTGATAGTGACGCATTTTATTCAAGTTGCATCCAAGTAGTTTATGTAACAGTGCAGGTTAATAAAGTGTTGCAACAAGATACGAGAAGCGCGTGTGAAAGGAGCTTTTTGTCGTGTAGAATTACAACGGGCGTCTGAATGTCGGTGTAATTTACGTCATATCGCACGTACTGATTCCATTTTGTGCGAATCGACCTGTTTAAAATGTTCGTTTTCTCAAGCATGCTCGGAAATGTACGCGTTAATGTCGCGAAATGAAGCCAAGAAGTTTCACATTTACGGCCTAGGCCAAGAAGTAATGTGGCGCGGACGGCGGGCGCGGTCGGCGGGCGCGACGGCGCGGGGCGGGTGCGCGGGGAACATGGCGCGAGCAATAGTTTGTTCAAATGGCATGTTTCAAAAATTAAAAATGGGGCTAATTAAACAATTTTTACTTGATTTCCTCGCATTGCTTGAGAAAAGCACTATACAATCCTCGGCCGAAAACAGGGATTGCAGGACTCGCTTTATCCGGCCTCGTCTACGACTCGGCCGTGTACCCCAATCTCGTCCTGCAATCCCTTACTTCACGGCCTCTGCAGTAATGTACTATTTTTTTATTTGGACTCTTTGAACTTTGGGACTATTTGTCATCGCTCTTGCTGATGACACAGTAGATAGGTAGTGTATGCCCTGAGTGACCGCTCGAGCGGAGCGTTCAGGTTAAACACAAGGAAATGTATGTGAACGTCCTGCTAGCTTATTACGTAACTCGCTCGCAATCGCCATCGTGTTCATTTTGACAGTTGTTGTATGAATGTGACAGCTAGCTGATTCCGATGCCAACTGTCAGCCCATACATGAACTGTCAAAATGAACACGATGGTGATCGCGAGCGAGTTACGTAATAAGCATGCTGAGTGCAAGCTCCCCGATAAACGCTCTTCTGGACGCTCGCCACTCAGGGCTGCTACTCCGAAATTCGTTTTTCGAAGTTCGTATAATACCGTCCCTCTCACTCTAAAATGAATGACTTAATATGAGCGGAACGGCATGAAACGAACTTCGAAAATCAAAATTAGGAGTATAAGACCAGGCCTTACACATAGATTTTTTCTAAACTAGATTCTACGAATTAAGATCAAAATGAATAATTTGTAAAGAATTAGTTACGATGTACCTAACAACCAATATCCAAGTGAAAATAAATACCTATTAACTTAAAAGTGTACATGAATACAGTTTTGGTTACAAGAACTGAAAATAAAATAGCTTACTCATAGTTAGGAACTACCCGAATTGTTTTAGTTTCGGTCGAGTTCCAATTTAATTTGAGTTTGAGCCAATTTACAATCGCAAGTTAGTAGAATAAAAAAAAAAGTTAACAAAAAAAGAACTAAAAAGAATTTTTATTTTTTTATTTTATTTATAAGCCTTTTTATTCCGAATTCGCTACAATTTCAGTAAGTACATGTTTGTTGTTGTTATTGTAGTTTATTTTTTATTTATTTATTAAATTGTCACGAAATTCGGCGTGCCTCATGGCATAGGCCTCCTCCGTGTATTGAAGGGTTTGGGCTATAGTTCCCACGCGCGCCCAGTGCGGATTGGGAACTTAACACACACCATTGAATTTCTTCGCAGATGTGTGCAGGTTTCCTCACGATGTTTTCCTTCACCGAAAAGCTCATGGCAAATTACAAATGTAATTTTCGCACATAAATTCCGAAAAAGTCAGAGGTGCGAGCCCGGGATTTGAACCCACGACGCTCTGCTTGAGAGGCCACAGGTCAAACCACTAGGCTACCACGGCTTTTAAAAAAAAAAAAAAAATTTAAGTACTAACAAAAAAATGAATTACAAAAAACTAAAAATAAAAAAATTAATAAAAAAAGGTAGGTAAGTAGATAAAATTTTATCTTGTATATACTTACAAGAAACGGGGCACAGTTAAAGTTTTATTTTTTTCTACACCCATGCGTTTTAAAAACTTTCACCTGTGCATAATCAAAATTGTGACCCAATTGTTAACTTTAGCAAAACCAACTATGACCATTCAAGGTGTGATTTACAACGTAACAGGGTATATGTTTCACGGAGAAACACGATCTGGCTACTTATAAGTAAACGACTGTTATATTTCACAGCAATAAGTTCGAGTAGCGAACATAAATATCCCGGCCAGCCCTTTCAAATTCCGACCTTAATCAAGTATACCACACAAACGCATTGGACCAGTTTCTTTGTGTTGAAAGCTGTAAAATTCATACCTACCTAGGTATTTAAAATGAAAAAGAGTCGATGCCAGCTTCGACACGTATACGTACGTAATCTTACGTAATTTTGTTTGCAGGAGGGTGCTGTAAAATAGTTTCAATTGGTATTATAGTTTTAAATGATGCACAGTCAGCATACAGTAATTATAGTAAAGTTTACATTAGACATAATTGTTTTCTACGGTAGGTATAAAATAAAACAAATCGATATGAGGAAAAAAATAGGGGGGCAGTTAAAGGTATTCGCGATCTCATCACGTGGTAAATATTTCTAAAGTAGTATGTATGTATGTATAACTCTTTATTGTACACAAAACACACGAAAAAGATGAATACAGGACAACACAAATGCATAAAGGCGAACTTATCCCTAAAAGGAGTAGTAGTAGTAGTTTGAATTATTGTCACTGTTTCCTTAATTTCTATAATTATTACTTAGTAAATAATATAATTATAATTGCTCATTAAAATTGCAATATTTCAGCAAGTGTTTTTGTTATTTTTACATCGTAATTCTTGATTTAAAATGAAGTCACCCCTGTACTTAAACTTTGAACATCGACTAATGTATGGAAACATTCGTCAATCACAATTCAAAGATCCTGAAATTTATTTACATGTGTGTTCAGTCATACCAACCCGACCACATTTTCAAGTATTCCCAAATCTTAGATATCTTGAATGTATAACGAAAGGAATATCTACATTTTAAATACACTATATGATTTGTCCTTTTGGTTCAAGCAGTGAACTAAATGTAGGTACCTAGGTAGTTGGTATTCAATCTTCAATCATGTAACTTTGATCTACCCAATGCCGACTGCTTAGTTAAACCACACGAGCATATATACACGACACTGTCAAACAGACAGGCACTCAGACACAAGGACGAAGCTTTCGCAAGCATATTCGGATAACTTAAGGTCAGGAAGGAGAATTTCGAAGTGACACTATTCCAAGACTGAATAAGTTAGTTGTTATGTGCAATCAGGACAATCTGTCATTTGTGTAGTATACATTCTTTGAATTCGATTTTTTTGTGCTAATTAACGTAACGTTCCGTCGAACGATCGTTTGGTATATGTCGTCACCAATTGAAACTTCATGTATTTCGGAAAATCTTTCACAAAAACTAGAGTGAGTTGAGAGGAATTTTCAGTTTTTAGTATCATTTCTATTGGACAAAACGATCCTTCGAACAAATTGGTCATACAAGACACAATCATTGCTGTGTAGCAACAAGGGCCATGTGACCGAAGCTATCAGCTTCTGCCACAAGTATGCTAAAAAGTTGTCTTTATTACCATTAAAATCGCAAATGCCCTTCAAAAAAGTTACACGTGCTAAGGTTTTTAATGAAATTTAAACAAGTGGACTCTGAGACTGCCAGACGACACAAAATACATTTAAAATAATGAAGAATTAAAATGAAATATTATACACAACTTATTCTAAACAAAAAGTGAGCAATTTAAAAAACAACGAAGAAATCACAAGAAAAACTCCTGTATAATCCACTAGGTTTAACCTGGATTTCAACTGTAAAATAATGCTATTCGTGAGGACAAACACTGTTTTGTTTGTAGCTAATTTAAAATAGTTTTATGATACTGATTCTCGTGTTGCCGATTTAAATCACCTTGCTAGGGTTCCTTCGTAAACCTTTCTGTATCGATTTTTATTGTAGGTTATTTAAATCTTTTCCAATATACCCTAGACATCGTGAGGGGGGCACCGAGCCTATTTACCCCCTCCGTGACCTTTGTTATAGATCATAGAAGTTCGTTTGACTTCACTCAGGTCATCCTTTAGTTTGGACTCGCCGGAATCCCTCACTCTTTACCAGTGGCGTGGCGTCAAGTATATCAGAAGGCAAGCCGAAGGGAACTTAACTAGCCTTTTCCTCTAATTCTGCACAATAATTTGCCCAACTGCCTTAAAATAGGCAAGCCGGTGGGAATCGAGTTCTATGGACGCCACGCCACTGCTCTTTACAGAAGCCGTTCATTTTTGGTAAAAACTTCCTCGTTTTGACCTATTTGACGAAATCTTGGGTCGCACCGAAGAAGAAAGTCGAATGGGAGGTCTAGATCTCCCTACAGTCATCCGCTATCGTTCATCGCTACAGTAGCGTACGAAAACGTGTCGTTACAAATGAATAAAATAGATTGTCGTCCTCCGCAAAGTAACGCCTGATATGTGCAATAAAATATGTCGTTTTATTTATGGGTATACCTATAACTAGTTTAACTGCAATAGCTTTTGGCTTTATTTCATCCGTATAATGAGATGTGAGATTTTGAAAATAAAACATCGTAATTTTTTAAGACAACAGAACTGTAAGTAAAGAAAAGGCCAGACGATCTGGTTATTAGAAAGAAAATTTACAATACATATTTTTTTCTAGTTAACATGTACTTAAGGTATGTTTTGTAGTTTGTAAAAACTTTGTCGACGCGATCCGCGAAAATTACGGAACCCAGAAGTGAATTTCCATACCAGTTTATAATAGTTTGTATTAATTGAGCATCATATCTTTAACTCATGTTCCGATGATTGCGACCTCAGCATTATTTATAGTTATGTTAATTTATTAGTAAACGCCGAGATTTGAGGATGCGGCATTGGCCAATTCGACTCGTTATCAGAAGCAAGGTCAGGATTCACAGCTGAGTAACTTCACAACCGTAATCATTAAGAGCGACTAAGGTAAATAGAATTTCCGCTAAATAACTACCTACTTAACTAAACTCAGGAATTGGATGGTTTGCATAATATAAAAGCAACTTTTATTTCGATGGTTCGAATAATTACTAGGTAGGTAGGTATCTTAATAAGATTACCATAACTACTTCCCAGATACACGGTTAATCTCACTTGCACAAATTACAATTTGCACAAATTTGCACAGGTGTGCGGGTGCACTTGCATGTATATGTATGTATGTATGTAAACTCTTTATTGCACATAAAAATTAAAAAATACACACGCTCACGCTCGCTGCACACTGCACACGCTACACGCTGCACGCTGCACGCTGCTGTGTGCTGTCTGTGCACGCTGTATAGGTAGTTTTTTTGCGACAGCTTTGGCACAATATAGCCTGGGGTAGCACGCCACGCCAATAGGCCACTGCAGATTCTTTTTAACCGACTTCAAAAAAAGAAGGAGGTTCTATATTCGACTGTATGTATTTAAAATATATATGTATGTGTTTATTGTATGTGTTGTAAAATGGACCTCCGCAAAGTAACGTCTGATTCAATAGAATATGTATGTATTTTTTTATGTATGTTCACCGATTATTACAATCAAAGTAATATTTTCACTCTGATGGACACAAATAACGAGCCGGTCACTTATTGCGACAAGGTTATTTCAGGATTCCTTATGGTTGGCCGTACGTTAGATATAAAACACGGAAAGACACGTAGAAAGTTTAAATAGTAAGAAGTTGGTTTATCCAGTGACCTTTTTAAGTCAAAACGAAAGCGAAAATTCTGATCTCAAAAGTAAGACGAGTTGCATAATTACTGCTTTTCTTAAACAACAGTATTTCAATGTCTTGCCTCATTCGCCTTTACTAATGCCTTCATAGGCGTTAAAATAGTGTATTGTTTCGCTTTTATTGTTTTATGACACGGGCGGGTGAATCATAGGTGTTTCTCAAGCCTCAGAAGTATTTTAAGGTCAACATTTTCTACGGCTCTTCTTTTTGTACTACCTTTCTTCTTTTTCTAGACTTTTCCTTTTATATAATAAGTATATAAGTATAGATGACTAAAGGGATGAATATTGAAGTCAACTCTCAGTTAATTGTGCATTTCGTACTAGTGTGTATATTATACTTATGGCTTATGTTTTACAATAATAACTAGACCACATTAGTTAGCCGAAGCGCCGAAGGAAATGTCCTACGTCAGAAATTACAATTTACTTAGCCTGAACCGAGAAAATTATGATACCTGTTTGAATGCTTCACATGCCTCTTAAGCCGCGACATATGAAGAGATTAAATATAGTAATTTTGTAACATTTGACCTGAATAAGGTGACGCGCCTAGTACCGTGTTGAAATAATCTTGTTTTTCTAGTAATACGTTAGACACGAAACGCAAAGCAGATTGTTTTTATTTGATACAGACTTGGATTTCTAGTTAACGTGGAAGAAACAAGATAATAACTACTGGTACCTACATATATAAATAGTTCGTAAGTATTTAATCTCTCTACGGGTCCGTACCCATCAAATTTAAGTCTACCATATCTTTATTCTATTTTTGTTGTAATCAGTAAGGTTGGTATTATTTAAAACAAACCAGACTAATGAAAATTCTTCACGGGAACGAAAATTTACAGTAAAGTTGAAATAGAATAATTACGAATCTATTCACAGCACGGTGTGCTCTTTGAATTGAATGCATCGCGCAACTTCTTCGACTTTAGGTCATATTAATCGAAAATTATTTAATAAGCATAAACTGGAATGACCCTCTTAACGTTATGTGTGGTTCTTTGCCGTCACCGACACTTCAGACGAGGCCAAAAGTCACCAAATTCACTTGAAGGTGCCAAAACTAGCACCGCCGTCGCGTACGCACGTCTCCTAAACGGAACGACTGAACCCTTGCGATCGGCGATGCAGTGATCTATTTCCTAATACACTGCGGGGCTTGCAAAGTGACTCATGTGTGGTGAGCGTCTCGGCCGAGCAATGGGCAGAGAATTCGTTCACCACGCCGTCTGTGCGTATTATCGTGGTAGAGCCGTAAAGTTTGGCCGGCACATTTCAAAGTCACTTAACAACTTATTTATAGTAAGAAAGTGGTGTAACATCGTAAACCTCCTGACCGCAGGCGCTGGTCAAATAGCGAAACGCAAGACAACTGGCATTCAATGTTAAACATTATTTTACAAACCTTGACAATTGCGATTATGAGGTAAGATCATGCCGCTAAGATTTTCTTGATGTGCTCTTGGGTATCCTCAGCTTGGTTCATTCCTAAATTAAATTACGGATTGCATAAGATCAGACCTTACCATGGTCTATAGAGACAGAGACATCTTTTGTTGTACCTAGGTAGAGTACATTTACTTGTCTCTTTTTACGAGTTTCCTCTTTTTTACCCACGACGGAACGGAGACGGTATATGCGTTTAGGGTGATAGGTTGTGTGTGTGCGTGTTTGTCCGCAAACGCATGTTCCCATTTATCTTGAGAATGGTTGGATCGATTTAGATGTGGTTTGCTGTATTAGGTTCGTAGTTATTTAGCGGTGGTTCTTAGATAGGTGTTATGGTGTTTGTCCGTTAGGGGGCGCTGCAATATTCGTATATGTAAAACACGAATGTTCCCATTTTTCTCCAGAACGGTTGGACTGATTTAAACGCTGTTTTCTGTGTTATTTATTAGATAAGAAGTCTATAAATTGCTTAACGTATAGAACGGATAACGTTCTTTTATTTTTATTATATCTTTTCACTTTTATCACCATAGAATCCCTAATTTGTGGGCAAACCAACCTAAAGTGTGGTGTGAACAAACTAAACTCAATACATTACCATAAGTCATAACCCTCGTTTAGGCTTCGCCGCAGTCTGATAATAAACAGTTTGGGTTATGAGAAAATTAACCGTTGTAAAGTAATCCAGTTGATGCCACAGATGTAGGTAGAATTAGAATAGAAAAACGTAACAAATATACGGTGTATCAAGAGACCTCGAAAACCGAGTTCGAACTTTGCCGTCGAAATTCTAGTGGGGCAAAGAATGTCCGATCGGTACGTAATACATGCCTTCTTCAGTTTGCAAAAGCATCGGCCAAAGATGCACGTTAAATTGGTGTCGATTGTGGAAACATAGAAAAAAAGGTTTTGTCGTATTTGCTTCATTAACATCGGGTCAATGAACTGCAGCTGTCTATCTCTCTGTGAGTAATATGTAATATACCTAATTACCTTATTCGTTAAGTGGTATGACCATGCATATTTGTCAGGTGTGTCGCTCGATATTTGCGTATGAGTATGCTTTAGAATTTTCGTGTCAAACTCCGACTTGTTGGTATCTGATTTATGTTTAACCTACCAATATAATTACGAGATTATGGTCCTTACACACCGATTTTCTTTTTGTACCGTTTCGCTCCATTAATAGTCATCCTTTAATAGGTACAGTTTTGAAGTCAGCTTCTTCTATAAATAATAGACTGTGTCCTAATTTTGATTCGGCTGCACACCTTTGTAATTTTTTTCGTTTTTATTTTTGTATTTTGGTTGTCAAATGTATGGTATATATTGATCTATGTTCAAGGTGTACGGTATCAAACGGGTGACATAAGTTGGAATCCAAAATTCCAATGTAATAAATAAACTAACTGAACCACCCGCTATAATATTCCGGATCAATTCTAAGACACCTTATATACAGATTGCTTCACACTTAGCTTATCTCATGTTTTCAGATTCGGGCCAGCCTCCGGTGACACCCGTTCAAGGGCCGATTCTCCTAAGAAACGGTTCAGTTCCTGTTGTTCCCCTAACATCCTACCAGACTGTAAATAATGGATCGTACTACCAAATACCCGTAAGTACATCGAAAAATTCTTCTTTAATACGTGCCTCACCGGGACGCCACAGCGACGTCGCCTGTTACGTATCCTATGCAAATCAGACGTCATCAAAGCGTCGCCAAGTGAGTAAAAGTCGCTACATTTTATATTATGAATTGTTTGTCTATGATAGCAGGCGAGGTCGCCATGGCGTCCCATTAAGGCCTCTTAATTTTAGATTGATTTGACACACCTACTTTATGTTCGACTTCAGCTTCTATAATTAAGTTATAAATTTTAACAGAAAAAGTTGTAAACTTTACTTGACAGTGACAGAACAAGTTCTAAGGCATCTTTTCGCACAATGATCAACACAAATACGTATGCTCGTGTCAAAGGTAGGTCAAACAAATATTCATAGTAAACGATTGGAAAACAAATAATTGTAAGTCGTGTTTCTCAAGTTAAAACATTACTCAATGATTGATAAATATATACTCAGTGCACCTTAGTGCGCTAGTATTTACGGAATTCACTTGATTAATTGCACATGTTAAGTATTTTTATATCTTCATTATACGCATACGCACTTGAAATGATCTCACTTCTGAAAAATGTTTAGGTATCATATCAACTAAAGATTATACGCTAGCTCACAAATATAAGACCCATCTGACTAGTTTTGAACAATTTTTTAAAATATACGTCGGGGTGAGTGCGTTCATGATCATACTGTTGAGACCATAAATAAATACTTATTTAATACTATTTTTATCCTTTACGTGGCCAGTAGGGTAAATTTAGATATCAGTCTTTAGCATGTAGGTACTTAGAATGGGGAGAAATTAATAGATTATATTTATGCAAAAGGCTAACAAAGTTGAAGTAAATTTAATTTAATTTGAACTCACCAAACATGATCTTCGTTTTCAAATCAGCATATTAATAGTTTTTATAAAATTACGAAGCAAATTTTAATTGATTAGAGTAGATAAATTGGTATACTTAGCTCCTTTGTGTGAATATTATGACAAAAGTCCTTTATGAGTAGCGTGATATGTGTTTAATAAATTTCGCTTTTAGACTAACGTCACGTTCTGTCAACAAATAGCAGAGGTGTTAATTTGGTGAGGAAACAGCACTCACAGTTGCAAACACTGACGGCCACAGTATAAATGACTACGAGTAGGCTAAATGTAGTTTACCTACTGAGAATGCTTTTATTACTGCCGCACTTGAACCATACTTTTTTACATCAAAGTATCAAAGCTTGTAAGTTACGAGTTGCGCACCAGAGCGCAACAACAGTATTTTCATCCGCACAGCGCAGGCGTACCCGCAAGAAGTCTTAAGCGCCATGGCTTCATGGTAAGGACCGTAAACTGTCTCTTTTTAGCATCACATTACAAAGTGACGTAAAAGGGTCCTTACTAATCGGAACGCCATGGCGACGTCGCCAGCTACCGTAGCCAAACAATTCATATACAAAATGTATCAGCTGCCAGTCTGCCACTCACTTGGTGACGTTTTGGTGACGTCTGATTTGTACACGACACGTAGCCTGGCGATGTCGCTGTGGCGTCTCAGTGAGGCAGGACTCTAATTTAAGCAGAATGCACGATCGAACGAAATTTGCGACTGAACGCGAGCAAACGATAATATATTAATGTATTATTGTGTAGCAACCAGCATAGCAACCCACGTCTTCCATTCACTAAATTCAATGAACAAATATTATCACATCGCGATGCCCAGTCTTATATGGACACGTTTAGTGATTATTTTTTATTTACATGTTACCTACTTGTCTCTTTTTTATCTGCTTTTACAAGATTATAATGTTTTACGTGTTGTAATTGTGTACCTATGTTTTGTTCACTAGTATGTAAATTATTTTTCACACAAATATATTAGTTGTAAAGTATATTTAAACATTAACTTACTTCATCAAACACATCCCAATAAACAATTTAAATACTCTAATTGTGAATCAGGCGAATTAAAGCAGTTTATAATTTCATGCTACCTACGTTGTTAATGCACCTCTAAGCTAACTTGTTAAAATGAATAAAATAGTTAGCAGCCCTTGCCTTGTTTGGCTTGATCTAATCCAAAAGAGTTTAGCGGCTGCCATATTTTGAAACTAGCGACTTTAGTTAGCAATTGACGTGTTTATCGCTATCCCGCGGGAACTACGCAATTTTCCGGGATAAAAAGTAGCCTATGTTTCAATCTAAGGTACCAGCTATTTCAGTTCCAAATTTTATCCAAATCCGTCCATTCTTTGAGGCGTGAAGAAGGAACAAACATACACGCTCACTCACATCGTCACAAACATTCGCATTTATAATATTAGTAGGATAAACGAAAATTTAATTTCACTTTTTACGGTGTATCAAAAGATTTAAGTGTCGATTAAATTTTTAGGTGTTGTACCTAAAAATGTACTCCAGAGCATTAGATACCTTACCTACCTACTTATAAATGACCAAAGCAAATATCTTTGTCTAATAATAATAATATATTTATTTATTTAGGCATTAATCCCATTACAATATTTAATTATAATCACAATTATCAATAATACATTAGTCAGAAGGCGTACGCAAAATAGAGTATTTGTTTATTCTTGCAACACATTTTTAGTATGTACTTGCTTGAAACGCTGTTTTTGTAAATCTTAGCCATGTGATTAGAATTGCGCCGGCGTAGGACCGCAGGAAACGTCCGTTCGTCTGAGTCAGACGCGTGGGCAAACCACAGATAAAGTACGTGAATGATTTACATTAGATCCATGCGCGAGCGCAGATGGAAGAGCGTTCACCTTGCTGCACGTTGCACGTATCAACCATCTTTCACACGATTGCAAGTTTCCTGTGAAAATAATACAATCGCTAGTCATTCTAATTCACAAGTCGAGCAGATTATAAAAAATACTTGAGGGTTCCTTTAGACACTGGTTGGATAGTGACATACGATCGTTACACAATTGAGGCAATAATTCTTTTTTCACCTCACTTGCTCGAAAGGGCTGTCTTTCTCCTTAAAAATCTGCGTGAAAAAGTGCTTTTTCCTCTCTTGGGGGGAAAAGGTTTTTGAAATTCGAACGCCGCGCTGACCACCATTCCACCACAAGTAATTAGAAATTTGAAATTCTTCCATCCACCATTATTGTCGCCGTAGTGAGATGAAAAATTGTGTTTCGCTCGGCAGCAAAGTTTGTTTAGTATCTCGTGCCTTGAAACCCTCGCGACGCTCAGGATTCTTCTTTTGAACCACTCGCTTCGCTCGTGGTTCAATCATAGAGTCCTTCGCTTGCTCGGGTTTCAATACAGGCACTCGCGCCAAACAAAAACTTTGCAGCCTTGCATAACAAATAACTATTGATTATTAACTGCCGCCTATTTGCAAAATAAACTTTTTATTTTACTTCCAAACTTCTACTTTTAGTTCCAAAAGTTGACCTAGAAAAATAAATAGAGGTCTGAGCAGAGTTTTAAGAGCTTTTATTTGAGTCGGCATAAACTGATTGTATCGTAATTCGATTTAAAAAAACGTATCTCAGGGCTAATAAAGTCACAAAAGCTATAAAGATCAGTCTGCATTCCAAACGTCCCACGCAGTCCACTTTTTCTTCAATATTTGTTATAAAACGTTGAAATCGTACTCATTCACTCAATTTATAACTGTCAGAAACCTGCAAATCCGAAATGTTTCTAGTTTAAATCTGTAATATCCAGATTCATTGTTTTTGTGACTCATAATTTAAATGTCACATTCAAGTAGATAGGTACGTGAGTAGAATTAAGTCTGACTAGCAAATGCCATGGTTTGCATTTAGTTTTACTGCCAAAATGCGAAGTTATATAATTACCTATTCCTTCAACGGAATACGCATGACTGTGATGTGGTCAAGAACAATAGACTGGGAGAAGCGCTTTTGCATAAAATTAATCAATGGAATATTCGCATCATACAAGTATGAGAACTGGGGCCTTACCATGACGTCTTAATGCGATTTAATCCCGACTCTGTTGTAGTTTTAGCTGTCATTTTTAGTATGGATCTGACAGCGAGCGAACCGTCATGGTTAGGCCCCAGATCATTCTCATCCAACCCAATCCATCGTATCAGGTATTTTTTAAACTCGGCCAGTATTTTTTTTTGGGGATCAGTAATTTTTCAGACGTTTATTTTTTAGGATTTTAATTTCTGATCTATCAATTGATCTGGAAATGCTTGACATCACTGAAAATAGTGGTCACAAAACTGTAATTATGTCACCTCTGTTACATTATTCGGTTCACCACTTGAACTAAAACAACAAAATAATCAGTGGAGACGCCACTGACCCGAGAATGAAGGCTGCTCTGCAATAATTAATTGTTTTAATAGTAATCTTTTGTGTATAAAGTTGCATAATGTTGTGGTGTCGTGTTAATTTGTTAGCATTCTACGCGGTTACGATATAAAACACAATTCATTGAGGCGCGAAAAGTAACACAGTGCACTACGTCTCCACAATATTTCTTGAGATATTTTTTCTCGGTTTAAAAATACCTACTTAAATAGCTCTGATGTGAATTCAGACTTTTTCAATTTATTCAAATGTGCTTAATAATTATGAACAAAAAATATGAGTTACAAAAAAGCGTTTAATTAAATTTTATGACTTTACGCAGGTCTTTGGTAGACGCTAAGACTAAATAGCGCTATAAACCTTCAAACAACGATCATCTCAACTGGTCCCCGGATGAACTTTACAATTGGCACAGAAAAAACACACCGACATTCTAGAGACATAAAATATCTTAATAAATCATTTGCAAATAAGTTCAGGCGCCAGAAGACGGGCACTCATGTTTTTTGCTTGCAAAATGTATGTTAATTTATTTTGTATCGTGCAAGGTTATTGACACAGTTGCGTCTAAAAGACAGGACTACTTTTGAATTACAAAATACCGGGCGCCTCCTAGTATGACGCGATCCCATTTTTTATTCTTCTCGTACAAGCATTGCGTAATTTATCGCCGCAAATCATGTTTACATACGTACTAATTAATCTCAATGCTATTAAATAATAAATCAGAGATTTTTTATGATGTAATGGGAATGAGCGCAGATTTGGCAGGCACTTATTTTATTTTGATCGCGGTCATTCATCTAGAAACAATTGGTGCTTACTTGGGACCTAGCAATTCAATTTGCTAGTTTAATATGGATATCCGCAAATTAACTCGTGATTCAATCATTTTACTATAATATCTATTCAATCAAGCACCACACGACACAGACTTTGGTCAGCCATACTTTTGAGACATGTGAACGCGGAGTCAAATGTAGTGCAAAGTGCTTAGTGTAAGTTTTCGCAACAAACGACTCCAAAGCGTTCGCATTTAAATGTCAAATAGTATGAGAACAGTATGTCGTCGTTACGTGCCGCGAGTGGCGCTGCCAAATTTTCCATAGTAATTTTATTGAGAGGTTTATGCGAACGCGTTTGACACATTTTTTGTGTCAAAGACTAACACTAGAGGCTCGGATTTTTGACTACAAGTCTTCAAATCTCAATAGTCAGCGCCATGCGGAACAGCTATAAGATACGCAATGGCATAACTAGTTGTTCATCCGATATTAGCGCACCACTTATCGCGAGATATATCTGCGGTCACTAACACCCCGTGCACGTACTGAGAAAACTCCCAAGTTTTTTCGGTAGCTGCGGTCGCCTCACTTTGGATTCGTTCAGATAATTAGTGGGCTCGTCGGTAGCAGGACGTATACTAATGAACATTGTAATGAACTAATCCACCAGCGGATATGGATTTGTTCTGCTCAAGCCGGTGTTACGTGAGTTTTCATTCTTGACTTAAGCGTTTGTCATTTGTTGGTTCGTCTTTTGTTTTTAATTTAGAAGCTGTTAGATTTAAACGCAAGGACTTGATAGGCCTTTGAATGTCCTTTCGAATGCATTTGTTTTTTCTTCATGGTTTTTGAGATAAATAAAACTTAGTAAAAATGAGCATGGGCCTTTTACGATGATGCCAGTTTAATTAATATATTTTTTTAGTAGGTAATTATACTTATAGCTTCTTCATATTTAGGTACCTGCTTCTTGGATGAAGCACAAATTTATACGAGTTTACGGTCACGATTGATTTGAATATTATGCGATTTAATTTGCTTATGGGTATTAAAATCAAATAATTTTTTACGATTACTTTGTACAGTGAAGCACTGCAGGGCTTAAAATATCGCAATGTTTTCTTGTTATATTTGAGAAATAAGCACCTTGAAACAGTGCAGCAGGGCTTACAATGTCGTAATGCTTTCTTGTTATATTTGAGAAATAAGCATCTTGAAAATATTTCTTAGGAAGTTCAAATGTGGCCAATCATCATCGGGCCTACATGCATATTTTGAATATTTTATTTAATGTTTATGTATTTCTGATTGGGATCTGAAAAATAATTTAGTATAAAATGAGATATTTGGGTCATATTTTCTTCAACTTTCTACTAATTTGAGAATTTTATTTTACCTACCCAGTCAATTTAAAATATATACCTTTATATATATGTACATATCGTTCTTACTATGCCTAACTGAGTCGATTATTATAAGAATCTTTATTACAATTTGTAGAAGCAAAAAATAAAACCATCGGTGTATTAAAATATAGTATCTAACTGATGAAAGCTCTGATGGGATTCAATATCAGATCCTACCTTCTCAAATCTCATCGATTAATGGAAAACTATTGGTCAGCATAATGACAAACTTTTTTTGAACCACTTAAACTTAATGCATATCTTATTTTTTCCAGATTTTGTGGACCGCCCTATCTCTGGCCCTGGGGTACGAGCTTCAAGGTCAAGTGGTCCAAGGTGTGCCATGCGTCAAGCGAAACCACCAACTCTATTGTCCAAGAGCTGGAAACACGTATCCCCTGTAAGTAAAATACATTAGCAAAAACACTTTTCTTGATACGCAAAAAAAATCCACATAGACATAGAGCCCTGCCTCATCGGGACGTCATGGCAACATCGCCTGCTACCGTAGTCAAACAATTCATGTAGAATGCTGTCGCTGTCACTCACTTAGCGACGCTTTGGCGACCTCTGATTTATATATACACAGAATATGTAACTTGCGATGTCGCCATGACGTCTTAGTAAGACAGGCTCTTAGTGCAACTTATAAATATCGTGCTCAGCCTATGATTCGACTTTTACTGGGAATAGTACTTATGTTCTTTTTAGGTTTCAGTTAATAAGCGTCCTAAATCGTCAATAGTTGATCCAAACAGATCTTTGTCTACAAACAAACAGAAAGACAGACAACGAAATGAACCTTTAAGTTTAGGCGTTCCTTGTTTTTAACCCCATCATAGCCCTACGCGTAATGCACAGCTATACTTAAGTAGTTAGTTCCCATAATTAGTAAAATAATACTTGCTGTTGCCCGCGGCTTCGCCCCGTTCCTGTTTTTTTTATAAATATAAAAATAAGTAAGTAAGTAAATTGAGGTGGTGCAAACCCTATTGTTAACGTATAGTTATTGTACAAATATAAAGAAACAGATACAATAAAAAAAATTGTAAAACCCGGAAAATAGATCATTGTTTTAAGTGAACTATCGGAGTGTATAATAAAAGGACGAGTACCTACTTGATAATCCAGATTTGTCCACTTCCAGGGACAAGATAGAGGAGTTCATCGATGAGAACAAGGCCCTTATAAAGCGCATGTACGGGTCGTTTATGACTCCTGGCGGGACTCGGGCGAAGCGGAGTCCTTCTGGGTTGCCCGACCTGCATGAGGGAGACTCTTACTTCCGGCATGTCAGGCAGGCGACCAGCCCGGCTCTGCCAGACCCGCAGTCGGTCAATAGTACTGGCAGGTATGATATTGTTCTACATTCATTTGTTTCTCTGTAGTGATTCAAACTTTCCCGATTTTCCTCGATAAGAAAACTGGACTTAGTCACATAAATAAAAAGTATTTTAGTAAATACCTCGACGTTTCGTACGCGACTTTGCATCCATGGTCTCGAGAGGACGATGGAGGAGGTGGTGGTTTTATTTACGTGATTAAGTCCCGTTTTCTTATCCGTTGTCTAGTGCCCATATTACAAGCTTTGCTTAGTTTGGGACTAGATCAATTGGTGTCAATTGTCCCAAGATATTTATTTATTTATTTATTTATTATAATAATGTTTCTCTGTAGTTCTGTGTAACGGAAAAAAGGCATCATCCGCTATGACTGAATGACTACTATTAATGTCTCTTGAGCAATCCCTTGGATCTAGAAAGTTGAATATCCGAATTGAGGTTCTTTGTAGTATAGGCAGGGAATAATGGATTGATGGTAACAGTGGAGCCAGCTGTGTAGTCCTTTCAGGGGGCATTGTTCGCGCGTGTGTGCTTGCAATAGCATCCGTCACCTCTACCCTCTACCCCTCATCCTTTAATTTTTGACAGAAATTACCGTTGAATGCGATTGTGACTGCGTTAAACAAAATGTATAACCGTTGGTCAGTCTAGATCAGGGATGGCGAACCAATAGCCTCTCAAAATAATTCAGACACAAGAAGTGTTCACGGTTATTTTTGCCCATTAAATCATCAAGCCAAGATTATGTTTTGTGAAATAGGGTGACGGTAAAAGAGCAACACTCTATTTAGGCGATAAGGTCTTTGATGTCAGGTCAAAGGCAAATATTATTTTATTTGTGAAAAAAATGGCACGTCCACCAAAAAAGGTTCGCCACCCCTGGTCTAGACTGTTCACTAAATTTTTGAAACCTTACCTTTATTTTTTACCTTCGACATTTACAGGGTAGATTCCTGCCAAAGTAAAACGGAGATCATGACGCCTTACTGGGCTTTAAACTCTGCGCGAAAGCTGCGGGCGATTGTGAACACCATGCACTTCGAACAGGCCATACATCAAGAAGTATGCAGGTAAGTAAATGAGACGATCTGTATGAGACAAAACCTAAAAATTCACGTTTAACAGGTTCAATTTCCGATTAAGGTAGACATTTTTTCAAACGACGACTAGATTTCTAGATTTTTTCTAGACTGACATTCCTTGATCAAATTGGGGACGTTTTGGGAAAAGGTCAGGTCAAGAGTACCCGAAACCGACGAGCATGTATGAAGAGATTGATGAATGTGGATGAAGCGAAAGAGGTACTTAAGTACCTATCAGGATCGTAGCAAGTGGAAGAAAGTAGTCTCTGCCTACCCCTGTGGGAAAGAGGCGTTTTTTTTTAAATTCATGAATGCACTTTTGTTTGTTTTCAAAAATAAAGGAATGTGTCCTTTGCGGAAGATTATGAGCTATTTCTAATGAGTAAGATAGTTGCGTTCCATGTGGCGTATTAAAAATTCAAATGGAAAACTATCACACAGCTTCCAATTTAACGAGTAATATTAGTCGACCACTAGTCGACCTAAACTTACCATTAGTAGGAGATACTAGTACTCTACAGTGCGCGTAACCCGATACGCCCTTAGCCAGTTTTTAAAACATGAGAAAGTTTTTCAATAGAATTTTCTGCATTTCAGCAAGAAATCAACAAGTCGGTGTTCAGGAGATTGCGGCTGTGAACAGAAGTACAAGTGGCACAGACTTTTGGCGTACGATCCAGGAGACGATTGCGCTGGGATCTTCATGGACTGGTTTTTATTTCCGTCGTGTTGCGTGTGTCGATGTAACCCATAGTAACATAAGTTCGTTTGCTCATAGTTTGCATGAGCGGCCGCGACAGACGTACAGCCGTCTCGTTCTGACGATGACTTAGGAAAGAGATGACCGTATGTTAGCGACCGTGTAAGTAAACTTAAGGGTGGACAAAGTGTACCTACCACGTCATAACTGTATCTCGTAAGAGTCATTTTTGAATGTATAACGCAGTATTGTCGAATATTTTTGTGATATATCCATGCTTAGCTTGACGAAATTGTGTATCAGCTAATTTTGACAACGCTTAAATACGAAATGCTGATACATTTAAAAAGACAATTGCAGCGTGAGTTGTATGCGCTATGGCAGACTAAAGAAAGGCATCACGGCTATTCGAGATTCGAAGTTCGTATCATACATACCGTCCTCACACTCTCTCATTAATTAAGTACTATTAGTGCGAGCAGGACGATACGAAACGAACTTCGAATTTTTAACTTCGGAGGCCTGCTGAAATCACGTTTTGTTAAATACAGTAACCTATGTATAGAATAAAGATAACTATAACTCTTTTAGCTCATAAAATGTTAGAACTAAAAGTCAAAGACATGTTATTTATAAATAATGTAAATTTATATTTTGATGTATATATAGGTACTTGATTTTATTTTGAAATTGTGACGTCCATTCGTTTCTAAATTCGACATCTTCACATCATATTGATTGCATATAGATTAACATTTATTAGTCTTTAAAAGAAACACTGCCATTGTACAGTTACATTTCGATTTATTTATTAGAATAATGTTTAATTCATTTATTCGCAAAGGCTCTACATAAATATTTTCGTAGTATACATAATAGGGATATAGATAACTAATGTAAATTTCGATTTAATTTGATAGGTACATTTTAGGGCTCTTATTTCTATCTGCTATAAAGTGAGACTTTTTTGCTATGCCTACCTGTATTGTTGTTGTATAGTCTTGTCATTTATTTTTCCGTTTGGAGACACAAGCCTTTGATTTTATTATTTCTAATAAACACTTTATCATAAGTACCTTATCTATTTCTTGACGGAAGAGTTGAAATATCTGAAAACGTTCATCATGGTATTATTCAGCCTCTGCTACTTTCATGGTTGTTAAATTTTTACCTATTATTTACTTTATGACATTGACTTCCATTTTATTACTATCTCTGACATTATTATTAACAGTTTTTATAAACCTGTAATTTTATTATTTACCACTAGGCATACCTACCACAAAAAGCGTAGGATGCAGTAAGTAGGTACTTAGTTTTTCAGTAAGTAAATAAAGTGCAATGAATCCTATGAGATGTTTTATTGTGGACCATGGTCTTTCAAAGATTTTTTAAGGAAGTCAAAAAGTGTGGTAATTTTTATTAGGGTACCTACCTAAAGAATAAAAACGGGACCCTATTACTAAGACTCCACTGTCCGTCTGTCTATCTGTCACCAGGCATTATCTCATGAACATTCATGAACATGATGATAAAAACTGATTGCGATTGAAATTTTCATAGATGATGTATTTCTGTTGTTGCTATAACAAAGACTAAAATTACATTTTTTTGTGTCTGTCTATGTAAGTAACCGATATAAAATGACCTCACACTATTATTTTGCTTAGGAGGGCTTAGCACAGGCTAACACTGGATTTTAAATTCCCTTGGTGAATTGGTACGAAATCCTCAGTACGCGAATCCGAGTCGTACTATATACATATTTGAAGGTGAATTTTCGTTCTCCCTCCCACCAGGTGGACTGAGGTGGCGCGTCGTCGTTCATTATGGTGTGCTAAGGGGGAGGCCTTTGTTCAACAGTGGACGTCATCAAGCTGATGATGATGATGATGATGAATTTTTGTTAAAAGCTATACTGATTTTAAAATAATGTAAAACACCCAATCCGTCATATTACAGCGAATAGCTACCTTCGTGAACGTGCCCTCAGTTGTCAGCTGTCAGTGTCAAGTGAATGTCAAACTGACGTTGAATATGTCGATGTTGATTTGATTGGGCAAAATTGGCATTGGCAAAACCCGCACTTGGTTATCAGCTGAAGTATAATTTAATTTCATCTATAGTCAATTAGTAAACATGTTGCGAAATTCTCTAAGAGTTTGGCGAGCAGGAAATCAATGCGGCCGCATATGTGCCATCACTTTTAGCAGGTAAACCTTAATTTACAAGCAAGCCAACAATCATTTTGCGTATTGGAAAGTTTTCAAGTGCAATTTCCAATATTACGCCGCTACTTTGCACTTTCTACAAAACTTTTTAATATTTTTGCTTAGACGCGGAGATGTAAGGCAGTTCAGCGGCATCACGCGTTCGTCTTTAGATAAAAAAAATGGAAAAACTGAAGTGTTTGGTGCATGCCAGTGTCGATCTATGTTCATCCAAACGCAAGACACGCCAAACCCTAACAGCCTGAAGTTTCTTCCCGGCACAAAGGTCTTAGAGCCGGGACAAACGCTCGACTTTCCCAATATCGGAGCAGCATTTTGCAGTCCGCTTGGTAATTATTATTATTTGTATACAGTTTGTCTATGAAGTCGTGAAATTAAAAAGTGGCAATACTGTAGTGTCGTCCCTTCCTAATCTATAGGTATAAGAAAACGGGACGACACTACAGTATTGGCACTTTAATTTCACGATTTTATAGACAAACTGTAATTTATAAGATTGGCTGTTTGAATGGTTTGGCTAAGCGAAGGTGCATTTATATTTTTCAGCCAAAATGATATTCCGTATTGACGGAGTAAAAGCAGTTTTCTTTGGATCTGATTTTGTGACGGTTACAAAACAAGATGACGATGTGGAGTGGAAGTTGTTGAAGCCAGAAATCTTTGCGACCATTATGGACTTCTTCGCTAGTGGTTTACCGATAGTAACTGATGCCAAACCCTCTGGAGATACTCGTAAGAAAACGTCTTATAGATGAAAACTATTTGTCCATATAGTCTTAAGTTGATGGTCTGAGTCACCAATTCATTGTTGCATTAAGGGCCTGTCTCACCACTCCGTAACTGTCAGTTATCTATTATTCCGTCTCTATTTGTTACTACAAAACAGACAGAGACATCATCATAGATAGGAGTGGTGAAACAGGTCCTAAATGTGTTAAATGGGCCATTTCATTAGAAGTTGTAGTCAACTTTTTTTCTGGGATTTTAGTTTTATTTACGGTTTTGTGTACAACTTCTAATGAAATGGCCCAAATAAGGCAACACCCCATTTAGACCACTAACAATTTGTATTGTATTGTCAACAGTTGTATTGACAAACAATTTATTTGATGACAATTATTATTATTATTATAGCCTTTTTATTCCGACAATACTATCTGCTAAACCATAAGGTTTTAAAAATCTTAAATTGTGTGGTTTTATAACTTTAAAATTTAATTAGTGTTAGCAGAAAATAAAAGAGATGCCAAATTTATTTATTTATTTATTTGTTTCATACAAATTAGGTCAAACATTAGGGACATTAGTGAACAATTAAATAATAATTAAATACATTCTTCACAGAAATAAATGAAGATGATGACGAAATAGTTCAAATGATAAAAGAGCTGCTTGATACACGGATCAGGCCTACAGTTCAAGAAGATGGTGGTGACGTCTTATTTGTGGACTTCAAAGATGGCATTTTGAGACTTAAAATGCAAGGATCCTGCTCATCATGCCCTAGTTCAATAGTCACTCTGAAAAATGGGGTTAGTTTTGTATTGTCATTGCTGCTTTTTGTATCTTTTGTATCATTGTACTGTATCAGAACCTCAAGCTTAAGTTGAGAAGCCATCACAGCTAGCATAAAAGCGCGCTAAAAATATTTTTTCGTTTTAGGTTCAAAACATGATGCAGTTTTATATACCAGAAGTTCTAGCGGTTGAGCAAATTGATGATGAAGGTGAAAAGTTAAGTGAAAAAATATTTAGAGAATTTGAGCAAGCAAAAGCCAAAGAAACGAAAGAATAAAAATATGATGTTGCACACTTTGCTGGTCAACGGTTTGTAATTATGTAATTTAGATATATCTATACAAGTCATGATAAATAATCTAATCACGATCTAAAATTAAAATAAAATAGTTTAACTTGATGTTGCGTTTTAATTTTAACTCTTATTCAGTCTTTTTTTTTTCATATTCTATGCGTCCTTGTCCTGCCCGTTAGCCAAATGGCGCTCCTTCACAATCAGTTTCAAGTGTCAAAATGCTCTGTTTACCAAAACATAACCCCCACCTATTTCATCTTACCTCCAACACGTCACTTTTTCAAGTTCGTTTCGTGTCGTTCCGCTCACTAATAGTTATTAATATTTGAGAATGAGAGGGACGGTGTGATACGAACTTCGAAAATCGGATTTCGGAGTTGCCCCCCTTGAAATATGTAGTGTTTAAACGTGATTTTTTCGAAAAATACCGGTAGAAAAATTCCCAATTTTTTTTTCTGTTTAAAAAATTTGAAATGTCAATTTAGCTAAGCTCCCACATTATCAGTTTAATTAAAGTGGCAAAAAGTCACATTTGTGAGGCCACAATTTTCTGAAAATGACGTGACATTTTGACACTCAAACCTGAAAATGACAAAGGGATCAACCTTATGCAACCCTTGATTTCTTTAGTTGTCTAAGTGAATTTAATTACACTTCCACAAAAAGAGTAGAAATTAAACAAAGGGCGCCAATTAACGTAACGTAACTAGCAAGCACGTCTTTGACGTAAAACTCTTGAACAAGGCAATAATTTTATGAAGAAGTAGCGTAGACTGAGCATAGAATAGACCAGGGGGGCAACTCCGAAATCCGATTTTCGAAGTTCGTATCACACCGTCCCTCTCACTCTCAAATTAATACCTAACTATTAGTGAGAGCGGAACATATAGGTAATCCTGTATAAAGATATCTCTTTCTTTCAATGTATTACCGTATTACCGATCAAGGGCGGTCTATTCTATACTCTGTTTACGAGAAGCATGGACGTAATACAATAAACAGGACTTAGTACTCTGAAAATTTGTATTTACGAAAATGAACCATATTACAAGGGAAGAAAGTATCTTTTTGTGTTGCGCCGTACACAGAGGCTAATCCGCGCCGAGAGGGATAGCGACAAGGGAGGAGTGTGTCTCGTTCTTTCATCTTGCCAGCCTAAAAAAATGCTTTTGATCTAAAAGTTTGGTTTAAAACCAACGTTGAAACACCATTTAAATATTATTTTCATGTTATTTTAACAGTTTTAAGTTAGCGTACTATAAATTCATTAATTTCGTTGTATTAAATAAATAATAATAGTACATTACTGCAGAGGCCGTGAAGTAAGGGATTGCAGGACGAGATTGGGGTACACGGCCGAGTCGTAAACGAGGCCCGATAAAGCGAGTCCTGCAATCCCTGTTTCCGGCCGAGGATTGTATAGTGCTTTTCTCAAGCAATGCGAGGAAATCAAGTAAAAATTGTTTAATTAGCCGCATTTTTAATTTTTGAAACATGCCATTTGAACAAACTATTGCTCGCGCCATGTTTAACCGCACACCACACCCGCCACCGCACCGCCGCACCGCGCCGACCGCACCCGCCGACCGCACCACATTATTTCTTGGCCTAGGCCGTAAATGTGAAACTTCTTAGCTTCATTTCGACCGCACCACATTACTTCTTGGCCTAGGCCGTAAATGTGAAACTTCTTGGCTTCATTTCGCGACATTAACGCGTACATTTCTGAGCATGCTTGAGAAAAAGATATATTTTTGTCTAGTCTGCTTTCTTATTTCTAATGGTAACCCTTCTAACAACTATGTTGACCATGAATTCGTGTATTGTGTCTCCTTACTTGCTGTACATTATTTTTTAGTTGGTTTTACCTTTTTGTTAAATTTATGATGTCGATACCTTGGGGCTCAATGAGGAGGCAAACTAAAAGCTTGAGGCAGATGTCGCCCCAAGCGACTGTACCTTGTTTACGTTTCGTGTCAAATGTCTGGTTGCGATTTTATGAGTTATTTCTGCAATTTAACTGGCAAAATGTACTCTTTTATGACTGTGCGTAAACTTCAAGCTGAGCTTTGGAGGAGACATGCATCGATGGCTGGTAAAAAGGCTGATTTGATAAAAAAGTAACCACTTCAAATATTTAAGGTTATGTTCCGTATTTCTATTTTAATTTGAATTCTGGAGGCTTATGTGCAGTTCTTTCTTTTAGGTTAGAGGCGTATGATCGGAACCAAAACTTTCGTGCTGAATTAGATGTCCAAAAAGACCTTTTATGTAATTGTCCACACTCGGATTCTTTGAAAGACGTGAACGCCGATTCACCTATTCCAAACATCAGCAAACAAGAAATACAACAATCGTCTTTGAAATGCAGCGAACACAAACGTGCTGTATCACTTGCTTAAGACTTGCTTGAAAGTTTTTAATACGTAAAGCATTTTCCCATTGTTTTCTGCGCTTTGGGTCATTAGGAAATAGATGAACTCCCCTGTTTTTACAGTTTAGCGCGCTACATTGAGGCATCTTTGAATAAAATGCAAAAGTTTAAAACTATTCATAAAAAATGTACTGGATTTGACAGTTCTTATGTCATAACAAGGTACAGTCGCTTATGCGCCATCTGACGGGATAAAATATCAGTTTTCCTCCCAATTGTCGTATAAGCCAAAAGTCGACTTTTCAGGAGAGCCAAAAAACCAAAAAGAAAATTTAAAAAAATTGTAACTTTTGTTTTAACTGTTATAAAGAAGCTTCGTAGGACGAAAGTTCTTAAAATTATGAGTAGAACAATATGGATTTATAAAATTTAACCCATAACAAAGAAAATAGATGGCTTATACGCTTCTTAAAACCAAAACAGCATGTCGTTTATGACCGAAATAATAGTTGCTGTACATGCTGCTTAGGGCGTAAAAGTCAGCTATTACGATTTATGGAAAAAACCAAAGGTGTTAGTCACCGGTTTTCTTTTTTTGGTTAGGTACTTTACTGTAAAATAAAAAAAATGGATTATACGACAATTGAGCCCCAAGGTAGCGATATGTTAATTGGCGTTCCTGAGTGTGAAAGTTAAACTTTGCTTTTTCTCTTCTTCTTTCTGCGGTAAAAGAAGAGAACAAGTATAGTTTCGCAAACTTTCGCGTTTATAATATTAGTAGGAAAGTAGGAAGGATTAGTAGGAGTAGGATTAGTAGGACCCGTAGGATTTATTTCCATAGCCAATGAAAAGCTTCAGTGTTCATAATAAACAATTAGCAGAATGATTGCAGGATCGAATTTTGTCCCACATAGCAAAAATCTTATTGTCACCCTGTTAGAAAGGGACACACTCCTCCCTACGAACTATCTCGCTCTGCTCGTTTTTCAGCTGCGAGTGCCAGTGGTGCCAGATTAGGCGACTTATCGCCATTTAGGCTACCTTAGGGGGTCAAATGGCGACCAAAAAATTCAATCGGCTACCAGTAGCCATTTGGGCTACCTAGGAAAACATTTACGGGCGATTTAGGCTATTTCAGAATTACCCAAATTTATAGAATCATTCCTTCATAATTCCAAAAATGCTTGTAACGAAACGTAATTATGCATTTAAAATAAAATGGCTGTATGGTGCAAAACCTTCGCTTATTCCCTTGCGGAATGAATTTTAAAGACAACAAACCAGCCAAAATATAGAAAAGTTACGACTTTTTTTGGATACGAAATTTTTTGCATTCTTGCTTTCACAGAATCTTTTTGATTGATTGCTTTACCTTGTATATTTTTACATTTCTTCTTTACCTGGCTAGGCTGCTTAGCTCAAAATGTTAGGCGAATTAGGCTACTTGAAAAAAAAAACCTATAAGGCGATTTAGGCTACTCGGTAGTCAAAATTAGGCGAATTGAGTTAGCTGACATCTGGCAACCCTGGCGAGTGCTCAGTCCCGTTTATTGTATTACGTCCATGACGAGAAGTAAGTAGCCTTTGGCGTGTAATATTCGTTTTTTTTGTTGTTGTCTGTGACACTTTCGCTTTTGTTAAGTTTTGTTGGGTTGGCGGCACGACGCGCACCGCACCGCACACATTCCGCATTCCATCCATTCGCCCAAACATAAACTTAATAATTTATAGTCTGTTGTGTGCAGTGCATTATTATATTATTATTTTATTCTGTGTGCGGTACGCCTGTGCCACTATTTATTTTGTTTTGGATCTTTCTTACTATTGTGAAAATTTGCAGAGCAGTGTATAAAACTCTCAAGTATGCTATTTAAATTACCTATTTAATTTCTTCGATTCGTTCTATTCTTCGATTTTTAAATAACATTGTAAGATGGTCTTCTAAGAACACGATTTAGCTGACTGGAACTTTTTGTTTTGTTGCATTCTGTAAAACGATAGCTTGATTTTTATGATAATTATTGTGTGTTGTCTATTAACTAACTAACTAGGTAATTATTATTTTCTTAAATGTAGGAAGTAAGTTCAGCCCGACAGAAGTTCAGTTTCAACCATAGTTTAAACTTGAAGGTACTTGAAAAAGTTTCTACGTCTTCTTTCGATTCCACCTGCTTTTGCTGAAACGATTTTAAATTATAGTAAAATTCGTATTTAACTTAGCTGTGATAGCGAAAAGGCACGTGTTCTTTTAAGTTTTTGGTTTATTGCGATTAATTTTATACTGCTTGTATTCAAACGGCCAAAAGACTGGAGAAACGTTAGTATCCCGTGTATATATTTAGTATATATATTACTTATAATGCTAGCATGCTTACTTTTTGCCCCATGTAATACCGTCGAAAATGTTGGTTACGTTTTTTCTAATATATGTGGGATGTAATAAGTGATTGTTCTGATATACTAAGATTTTATGTGGATAAGAAATAATTTTTGAATCTCATAAACTTAGGCACTTAAACTGGGCCTGTGGGGGTGCTATACCTCAAGCACTCTCACACTGAGAGGAGGCTTGTCCCTAGTAGTAGAAGCTGCACTAAACACTATGTAGGTATATGAAGCAACAAATCTTTATTCTTTTTTTCCAACTGACTACTGCTATTAGCCCCTGATGGCTTTCACAGCTTACTGAAGAGAGTGCAAGCTACCAGATGGGCTGCTCAGCAAGGGATCAACTGGTGGTTTGACCTTTGGCCTCTCAAGCAGCAAGCAGCAAGTCATGGATACAATTCAGTCTAGCACCTTTGAATTTTTCGGAATTTATGTATAAAATCAAATTTAATTTTTTTTATGAGCTTTCCCGTGAAATAAAACGTGTCAACCTTCACACACCTGCAAGACTATTTGATGGTGTGTGAAGTTATTAATCTGCACTGGGCCCCGTGTGGGAACTATGCCCAAGCCTTCATGAGAGGCATTGTGCCTGAGGCATTTGCCCTGGTTTCATTCAAATGTACCATTGCAATAGCAGTCTCCATCTCATTCTATCAAAGAGATGCTGAATGCAATTGATCTTGTAAATTTTTAGATGTTATGGCTACTGACATTTTGATGACTAGTTATCCTACAAGTATAAGGTCTGTACACTTATCAACTCCACACCACAGCGGCACCAACTCAACTCGAACTTTCGAGTGACAACATGCATGATGCGTAGTCAACGCATAGACCACTTATAAACACTACCTTTACAACTTTGAAAATTGTACTGTAGGAAATACAAAATAGGCTTTAAATTTCAATATTTAGTTTTGAGTTGAAAGGTCTTGTTATAGCGTGCGAAGACCTGCACTGTGATAGTAAAGTTTGACCTCTAAATGATGGAAAATATATCTAGCAAATACAGTGTACCTTTAAAGTAGGTATGAAAGTATACCATAGATTCTTAGTCCATAAATGTGTTGTTTTTAAGTCTTATATTTTTAACTAGCGACCTGCCCCGGCTTTGCACTGTATATTATGCATGTATTATACATATAAACCTTCCTCTTGATTCACTCTATTATTAAAAAAAACCGCATTAAAATCCGTTGGGTAGTTTCAAAGATTTAAGCATACATAGGGACAGAGAAAGCGACTTTGTTTTATACTATGTAATGATAGTGATGTGTGACAAACTTCTTCCTGTCTAGTATTTCTGAACTGTTAATTTTATAACAAAGAAAAGTAAAGCTATGACTGGAAATTGAACTCCACTCCTCATCATATTGTGATGCATGCTTTGCCCTTGCAAACCTAGCAGATTTCTATATGTTCTAGTGTGCAGCTTAGTAATAATAATAAAAGATATTTATTCAACAGTTGGCAATTACATTTTGATATAAGTACAAGTAAACAATAAAATGCTACAAACTATTGAACTGGTTTGCAGCTCAGCTTAAGCTTTAGTAGTAGATAATAATAAATAATAATACAGGATACTGTAAAAAAACAATCAGTAAGTAAAATTTTCATTACAGCAACATTATTTGTTTAACAGTTAAAAATGGACCCAAGTAAGGGTAGAGGCCGCGGCATACCGCACTTGATGCTGCAGGCATTGAAGAAGTCGCAGATGGTAGAGTCTCCACCGGAATCTGAAGAAACATCTCCGGGTGGCAGCGTGGCTCCGAGCATAGTGAGTTACTTGTATTTAATTTTGACATGATTTTCAAATGTGATCTTGTTTGACATTGAGTGTTAGTGATGTAAAAATTGTTGGAATTTACACAGTACTGTGCGAATATTCACATCACATCTGTTTCAAATAATACCAATATCAGAGATAAAAAAAAAGTAAAAAGATAGCTTCAATCAGATTCAGCTTCAATCTTGGCACTTGTGTGACCATGCCAGTCTCATTGGTGGACTCTGGGACCTGTTTCAACCACTACTACACAACTACCTTTTTCATTATTTGTGTGGCTTCGTCTGATTCCGGACAACTCAACATTGTATTTACTGCCTCCTTGGATACACTCGTATCACTCAAATTCCTCTCTCTGTTACCCTTAAGTTATGTCGTATTCCATAAGAAAATGTATCAAGGCTTCAGAGAATTTCCCTCGGGATGCTGGCACAATCAAACCAGGGCACTCCAAACTCTTTGTTTTGTATTTGTGTACCTTCAATATTAATAGTGAATATTGGCTACTTATTGCCTTCAATTTGTGCTTATATCAAGGTTACTAATAGGCGTTGCGGTAACAAATCAAAAAGAGAAAATTATCAACCGCACAACAGGAATTCACAAATTTATCGCCTTTAGCTATATAATAGTTGAGAGTGGACTGCATCCGGTCAATTCTTCGCGTATGCGAATGGCAATTCAGTAGCATAATTGGCGACCGGATTGCCTAGTGGTTAGTGACCCTGACTATGAAGCTAGAGGTCCCGGGTTTGAATCCCGGTAGGGGCAGACATTTGCATGATGAATGTGCCCGAGTCATGGATGTTGTATGCGTTTATCTACATTATACTATATGGGTATGGGTGGGTTGGTTCGCATGTGCATCGGTTGTGCTCTGACTTTGAGAATGATCCCGTAGAGGGATCGAAACGCGCGTCAGTGTTTGTGTGGTGATAGGATTAATTAAGTTTGTGGGATTTGTGTGCGTTTTGTGTGGCAGTAGTGGTGGGAGGGCTTGCATGCAAAACGTATATATTTCGCACAAGCTTGGTTATCTTGCACGTAAGTAGCGGAGTAGCAAGGTAAATATTTTGTGTTCATTGAAATGGACCTCCGCAAAGTAACGCCTGATTCAATAAAATACTATATGTATGTTTATCTATTGCCTGGTACCCATAGCTTTGCTTAGTTTGGAACTGGGATGGGGTGTAATTTGTCCCATGATATTATTTATTTATTTCATGTTAATATGCTATGCTATCGGTATTGTTATCAAGTATGCAATAAATTTTAGGTCAGCGCTACTACAGTGGCTCCATCATCAGTGGGCGGGAGGGGCCACATTGCGGCGATGCTGCTTGCGCATAAGCAGCAGCAACTACAGAGACCTGGAGGTACTAATAATTATACTAGCTTTACCCAAGGCCTTGCTCGTATGAACTATTAGAGCTATTTTACTGAATCGAACAGGTGGACCTAAAAATTCCACCATGAACTTGATTTATGTTGCATTTATGGTATGTTATCTTATCTTATCTTAATCTAGGGGGTCTCTACGGATACATTTCGACCCATTCCTGGATCTTTTGTGTAATTACCCCTCCAAGCATTTACGGTATGATACGTTACTTAGCTATTGTATGTAAATTTTGATCTCGTGGGAATGTTTGCATAAAAGGTAGCTAACTGTTATTTTAGAGATGCAACATCTATAATACTACATTCAAATCCAACAGTAGCATGAAAATATCCGTGCATGGCGTGAAGAACTTGATAAGTCTAAAATGGCAATTTTACAGGGCGGCGATTTTAAAGTTTGGAATTTTCTCCAAAATCCGTTTTTATCTTGAATTCGTCTCTATAGCTTGATTTATGGATAATTTTGTGCTATCTTTTCACTGGTTTTACTTAATTTGGTAAAATCATTATATTTTATGAGATATTAGACTTATCAACTTATTCACCAACGACTTATCTAGTTATTCCCCATACATTAGCACTCAATTCAGCGAAAACGTTGTTTAATTTAATTCCTAAAAATAAGTTTTTAAGTGCAACTGAAATGTTTAAATTGAGTTAAGGGTAACTTTGTGCGCTTTTTCAATTCAATATATTTGTTTCTTTCTAAGCATCACATTATTCATAATAATTGACTTATCAACTTGTTCACCGACGACTTATCAACTTATTCACTATAGAGTTAGAGAGTAAGGGTATCAATAAATTGTAATATCGCTTCTAACCGGTTTCTCTTTGTCACATAATTTTTTTTTATTGGTCATTATCATTAATAATTAATATTAATAATATTTTTCCTTTCATAACACTGGAATTCGTGAATTCTTAAAAAAAAAACTTATTGTTTCAGAAATAATAAGCTTTATGAGTTATGACTAACGAAAATTTATGTCAAACTATTCATTCGGAACGGAACTTAAATTATATGAGACAAAATTAAGACCCAAATTGATAAAACATCATACCACAAATTGTTCTACCATAGATTCTGATCTTGACATTGATAATCGAGATATTAGATAACTAGAAGACGCATGAAAATTAATCAAATTACATTAATTCCATAGCATATTTGTCACATAATTGTTAGGTATTACTTTTTTTATGTTTACAAAAGGAGTCTGAAACGTACGGCGATGAGGGCTGTATGCTGTATGATAAATTAAGGAAAATTAAATAATGGGTAAATTAAAACACCAGCAAACTGACTGCTTCTTTTTACTGTACTTCTTCAACAACAACTGACAATACCAAGAAGACAAGAGTTCAAAAGTCATATCATTAAGTGTATAAAAACATAAACAATATTATTTACTCAAAATACAATAAAGAGTTCGCAACAGAGTCTATAATGTATTTTGTCCTATAAAATTGAAGTTCCAAATGGAGGTATGGTTATTTTTGTGCGTTTTTCTGTATTTTTGTCTGTATTAGCGACGATAGGACCTGATCATGTCGTCGCTAATACAGATATGAAAAACGCATTCAATCTTTTTCATCTAGGGCGACTTATCAAGGTATTCACGCTGTACACGGAATAGCTATCCATTGGGAATAACTTGATATCTAATTATGCCAACTCAATGATTAACTGTGTTTGTCAAGTTAAAACAGTATAAATTGACATAATCAAGTTGCGTACTATTTATGGGTAGTTGAGGATAAGTAAATAAGACGATATATTCATTTGCTAACACATTAGTATGATAATCGTCACTTAGATATCTAGTTTTGTCACTTTACGTACACTATTTCGGTTTTTGAGTGTAAGTTGATATAAAGACATGGTTTTTTTTGTGAATAGCTATCCATTGGGAATAAATTGATATCTAATTATGACAACTCAATGACTTACTGTGTTCGACAAGCTAAAAAAGTATAAATTGACATATCAAGTTGCGTACTATTTATGGGTATAGTTGAGTGTAAGTATATAAGACGATATATTCATTTGTTAACGCAATAGTATGATAATCGTCACTTAGATATCTAGTTTTGTCACTTTACGTACTTTATTTCGATTTTGAGTGTAAGTTGATATAAGGACATACGATTTTTTTTTGTGTCTTATCCTGGTCTCATCGCGTTTATATCTCGATTTGTTAAATAAAAAACGGTAAATTTTGAGATATTCATATTTGTCACAGCCCCTATATCTGAAAGTTTCATAGATATCGAGTTGTCAATTTTTTTCCTACAAAACCAATGCCGTAGAAAGCCATTGCGACGATAAAAAAAAAAACATGTAAGTCGAGTTATCAAGTTCTTCACGCCATGCACGGATATAGTACTTGTAGTATGTGAATAATCTCTACGGTAGCCGTGGTCACCTCATGAGTACTTATTACATGACTAACCCTCTTATTCATAAACGCTCTGTAGGTTTCTGCTAACTTAGCAATCGTTTGTCCTTATCTGTCACTTTGACATTTACCTTTCACAGATAGGACAAACGATTGTTAAGTTAGCAGAAGCCTATAAAGCGTTTATGAATAAGGGATTAAGTCTCCAGGCCTTATACTCCGAAATTCGATTTTCGAAGTTCGTTTCGTGCCGTTCCGCTCTCACTAATAGTTATTAATTTGAGAGTGAGAGGGACGGCGTGATACGAACTTCGAAAATCGGATTTCGGAGTTGCCCCCCAGTGTTGTGGAACTGTCAAATAATGACGGATGATCTTATTTCTTCTTTTTTCTTATTGATGATGACCTGGATTTCAGGACCCTCATTCTCGCCTGCTTCCGATGTAAGCCCGTCTGTGCCGCCCGCCGCCGCCCCGGTGCCGAGGGGCATTGGCCGAGGCCTGCAGCTTTTGCAAAATCTGTGAGTTGATAATACATATATACATACCGTACCGTCACGCCTCTTTCCCACAGGGGTAGGCAGAGACTACTTTTTTCCACTTGCTACGATCATGATATACCTTTTTCATTTCACATTCATCAATCTCTTCATAATACCCTAAATAAAAATGAATATAAAATAAATGTAATTAAAAAGACATTCAGGCGCACGTAGAGGTCCACGCCGCAGCCAAAAAACCCGGCGGCGGCGCGCTGGGTTTTGAACCCGGCGCGGCGCGGCGTCGCCGGCGTGAGGACATTTTTTAGGAGGAATAAATAACTAAAGAAAACACATGTTAAGCGTGAATAAAATCCGCGCCAATCCTGCAAGCCAGGGAAACATTTTTTTATTTTGTTCCGAATACTACAGAAGTCAGTCAAGTCCTGGCAATTCTATTCACAAAGTGCATCGTGGAAGGTAAAGTACCTACATCATGGCATAACGCAGTAATCACCCTAATCCACAAAAAAGGGGACATCAAAAGGTTGGAAAACTACACACCTATCAGTCTACTGTCGCATGTCTACAAGCTCTTCTCTTGGGTTCTAGTTAACAGACTTGACAGGAAGCTGGAATTCTTTCAACCCAGAGAACAGGCAGGCTTTCGCTCAGGCTTCAGCACCAACGACCATCTTCAAACTCTCAAAACAGTCGCGGGTGGTAGGGCCTTGTGCAAGGTCCGTCCGGATCGCTACCACCATCTTACGCGCTAATCCTGCCGCTAAGCAGCAGTGCTTGCGCTGCTGTGTTCCGGTGTGGAGAGTAAGACAGCCGGGGAAATTACGGGCACAAGAGGCATTCCATCTAAGTCCTCTAGGTTGGCAACGCATCTGCAATCCCTCCGGGGTTGCGGGTGTCTATGGGCAGTGGTGATCGCTTACCATCAGGTGACCCACTTGCTCGTTTGCCTTCCTATTCACATAAAAAAAAAAAAAAAAAGTTGTAGAGAAATGTAATTAGTACAGGAAACCGCTTATCCTAGCTTACATCGACTACGAGAAAGCGTTCGACTCCATAGAGTTGTGGCATATAGAGCAAGCTCTAGTTTCATGCCGTATCGATTAAAGTTACATACAGATCCTCAACCACCTCCACCAGAACGCAACTGCCTGTGTCTCCCTGCACAAGAAAACGAACAAATTCCATCTAGAGAGAGGTGTCAGGCACGGGGACACAATATCACCGAAGCTGTTTACCCTAGCACTAGAATGTATATTCCAACAAATGCAATGGGCAGGGAAGGGGCTGATGATTGATGGAGAGAGATTGACCAATCTGAGGTTTGTTATTGACCTGGTTCTGGTCTCGGAGAGCATTGAGGAGATGATGACGTTACTGGAGGATTTGAGAGTGGAATCCGAGAAGACGGGTCTTAAAATGAACATGGGAAAAACCAAGACTATGACCAACATTCCGAAGTCACAGACTACCAGCTTCCAGTGGATAGAGTAACCGAATACATATATTTGGGGCATAAGGTTACACTGGGCTTTGAGAACCAGGTAGCGGAAGTGAAAAGACGGATCGCGCAGGCTTGGGCAGCGTTCGGTGCCAATTGCCAATAAGCAGATTCTACGTGGTAAAATATCCCTGGATCTCAAAGTCAAAGTCTTCAAGCAGTGTGTCATGCCCGTGCTCACCTACGGTACAGAGACCATGACCCTTGCACAAAAGTCCGCCGAGAAGTTCGGAGTCGCGCAGAGGGGTATGGAGAGAGCGATGTTCAGGATCACCCTTCGTGACCGGAAACGTAACAAATGGCCCCGAAATAAGACCAAGGTGAAAGACGTCATGGCTGTCATAGGAAGGAAAAAGTGGACATGGACAGGAACATTGCGAGAATGGACGAGAGTCGCTAGACAAGACGAGTCCTTGAATGGAAACCCAGAGCGGATACTCGAGGGCGCGGCAGACTACCCCAGCGCTGGATGGACGACATTCGACGGCACGGGAGTCGAGACTGGATGAGACGGGCACAAGATCGACAAGAGTGGAAGAAGAGGGAAGAGGCCAACATCCAAGATTGGGTCACCAAAAGGCCATGATGATGATGGTGATGACTTCAGAACATCAATATTTAAGCTTTCCATATCAGCATGGAGACAGCGCATTGTTGTTTTGTTCGGTTTGGTCATAGGTAAAATATTTATTCCTAGTCGGCGCCAAATTTTTACCGCCCCGGCGGCGGCGGCGGCGCGCCGAGGTTGCTCGGCGGCGGCGCGTCGGCGCGGCGTGGACCTCTAGGCGCACGGAGGACCTTTTTTCTTTTCACACCTCTCATTCAGAAAAGTAAACTTTGCTATGTCGAGAGGGATCAAAGTGCAATTTTTCTGTTCATGGCTTTACTAAGTGTTTTTTTGCAAATGCAATTTTTTGAAGTTGTAAAACCACGCCATTTCCTGCGTTGGTAGCTCTTTAAGTATAATTAGAAGTCTTTTTAAAAAAAAATTAACCGTCTCTAGAATAGAATCTAGTACGATCTTTCGTCACAGGACACTATCAAAGTCAACTGTCAGTGCATGTGATGCATTATTTGAAAGGACGCCTTTTGAGCTGCCGTAGTAAATTTAGTGATCAAAGCCATCAAAAGTAGAGAATATGTTATGCCAACACTTCAACAGGTACAGGTCGTTCCATGATCAAATTAGGGACGTTTTGGAAAAAGGCCAGGTCAAGAGTACCCGAAACCGACGAGCATGTATGAAGAGATTGATGAATGTGGACGAAGCGAAAGAGGTATGTCAGGATCGTAGCAAGTGGAACAAAGTAGTCTCTGCCTACCCCTGTGGGAAAGAGGCGTGACGATATGTATATGTATGTATGTATGTATGTTCAACAGGTATTTATCACTTCCAGAAAAGCTTCACAAGCGGCCGCCTCTAAAGCATCCGTAGTTCAAAGCGGCCAGGGCGACGTGGCGGGCTTGACACAAAAAATGGCGGAGAGCACTGTAGCCAGCACTGTGGCTACCACACAGGCCACCTCAGTAGGCAAGAACAAATACTTCGTAAGTATACTTTGTCTATTGTGTCCTTTTTTCGCATTATTTAAAAACTAAAACTATTTGAAACAAGGGGATACTGAAAAAAACCAGCCGCTTCGCTTAGTTCTTTGCACAGAGTACAAAATTAAGTTAAAGGTGGCTGATTAGTGAGATGCGCTCAGCCAATATCAGCATATCGTAAAACAAAAGACTGTCATGGTATCTATATTTTTCGATGTAGTCTTCTGCTAGGAAAATGCACTTGATACAGTTAGATATTGTATTTTTTCTCTCTGGTTACGTTTAGATGGGTAACTAATATAAACTAATATTTCGCTACGAGGATTACCTCGCGGCCTACTATACTTACCCCGGTCACTGACATGTCAGCAAATATTCGTACATTAAACAAATGTTTGCACACATGTGAATTGCGATCAAAGAAACCGACACAGCTTGGAAAGTCGCAAATGCAGCGAAAACTTTGCACGTACACTCGCAAATGTCGTTCTTCACACGTGAGTTCGCGTTATGTGCACATATATGCACATATGAGTGCCCGGCATTTGACCAAAACTTTGTAATAAATTCGGTGTGGGAGACCGACTCACACTTGACTTTTTTTTCAGAGGGAAGTGAAAGAGACTCCCCCGGTCGTGATGAAGGGCAGTACAGGGTCGCCGTGTGACGTCACCGCCAACTTCGTGCGACTCAATTTTGAGGAGAACAGTGTCTTTGAATACGAAGTCGTCTTTGACCCAGACCAAGATTACAAACATCTTCGTTTTAAACTGCTCAATGGTTTGTTTAACATTATCATAATTAGTAATGTAGTATATGTTAACTACTTGACACACGACGATTTCTATTATCATCATCATCATCATATCAGCCGAAAGACGTCCACTGCTGGACATAGGCCTCCCCCAAGGCTCTCCACTCGGACCGGTCCTGTGCCTTCCGCAACCACCGCGATCCCGCGATCCTGATCAGGTCGTCGCTCCATCTTGTTGGAGGCCTACCAACAGCTCGTCTCCCGGTCCGCGGACGCCATTCGAGAACCTTCTGACCCCATCGGCCATCGGTCCTGCGAGGAATGTGCCCCGCCCACTGCCACTTCAGTTTCGCAATTCTTTGGGCTATGTCGGTCACCTTAGTTCTACTGCGGATATCATCATTCCTGATTCTATCTCGCAGAGAAACCCCGATATCTATTATGATAGTTCTTAATTGTATACAGACACAAAGCGAGACAGAATAACATAATTATTTGGCTGTTCAACAGTGATGATGATGATGACTTATAGACCTTATTGTGTAGGTAACACTTGAAATTGAATCACTATTGCATTCACCATTTCTTCCTGTCTAGTCAAACGGTGTTAGGACGAAAAAGAAAAAGGTGAATGCAATCGAGAGCTTCTCTTTTTCACCCTGTATATTGTGATTGTTTTTAGAACACAACGCGTTCTTCAAGCAAAAGACGTTCGACGGTACGACGTTATACGTGCCACACATGCTGCCGCCTGAAGCTCTCAATTTGGTTTCAACAAACCCTTTTGACGAATCCAAAGTGAAAATTACCGTAAGTTACAATTTATTGTAAAAAAAAACTGTATTCGAGTCTCATTTGTAGAGCATTTGTCTCATATAATACATTGGTATCATTAAGAAAAAGTCGAAAAAATTAGCCATCTCTTGGCCCGCATCCGGGACTAGGCATATGTAAGGTTAATTGCCTCACCAGTCTTCATTCAGTAATTTTGACGCTGTTGTGTGTATTTTAGATTATTATGCTGTAATGCCTTAGTAATTATGTTTGCTAAATGATAATTTAAACGTGTAATTATAGCCAAAACAAACTTGTTACGAATACATATGAAAATACAAAATCTTATTGTCCAATTATAGGTATAAAATATGAGATGATACAATAAAGTTTTGATTCAAACCTGTGTACAATAAATAACATCACAACAAAATTAACAATATTTAAAAAAAAACCATAAAAAAAATTGATATTGTCAATTGTGATGTTCGGAAAATAAAATGAAACTAGTAAAAAAAATAATTAAATTACTTAATTGTTACTTATTATACTTACTTCTACTTGTACTTGTTAAGTACTTTCTAATGACGCCATCTATACCAATCATCATTAGCCATAAATAATAATTAGTGAAATGAATGACCACCAACATTTTTAATACTTAATATGAGACTGAACCGGCATGCGGAGCTCCTATTATGTGGGTTAAAATTTTTTTCGTTGCATTGAAACATGTCCTACAATATTTTTAATGTATTTAAAATATTGCAACCCATTTTAATTGCTAATATGCCACGTTATCGTCAAATATACGGGATATGTTATCATTATAAGTCAAAAACTAAAATAAAATAGTTATAATTATTGAAAAAAACAGCGTGACGAAGTAGACATTCGCCGTGACGGAGTTGTTTTTCGAACTATCAACCGTTGTCCCAGGCCACCAATGGCCAAAGTTTTTGAGTCGTGATCACATTTTTTTCTATAGAAAGGCTGTTTATTTTTATTTTTTATAATTAATTTGATAATTAACCGATATTTATATCAAAATAAAAAAATCTTTTATAATATTTACGTATTTTTACTAAAATTACGATTTCGGGTCCCAGTATAATAACATATTTCAGACTATACTCTGTCACGCTAAATAGGTATTTGGATTTACGTCTTTGCGATGCTTGTCCTCGAGTAAGTTATGAACCACAAAATCCCGTGTTAACCCTTCCCCTCCGCGCTGCCCAACCGTCGCCATTTGCTTTTTAGTCGACCGCGAGTGTTCAGAGGGGGTGCGTGTATTTTGGCGTCGTCGACTCGGTCACGTAAGTTTTATCTAATTTTTTAATGATTCTGTTGTTAATTTTAAAGGAGTATCTTACTCATTGTTGTTAGTTTCAATAACGAAATTCGAAATAGGCTATATTCAACACATGTATTTTTAATTTCATCAAACGTCTAAAATTTACAACTCAGTCATAATACAACTCAGTCACAACACACTGTGACAGAGTTGTTGCTTGTAGTGACGAAGTTGTAAAATACATTATAATCGTCTTTTTTAAATAGAAACAAAAAATGTCTTTAATTACGATGTGCATTATCTTGTTAACAGACTTCAACAAAAACAAAATGGCGATGTCAGCAGCGGAAAGACAGCGGCGTTGCAGGGATAAATTAAAAAATGATACTGCAAAAGTAGCTGAAGTAAAAAAAAATACTTGGAACGTTACCATGCAAGAAAAAAGCTTGTAAAGGATATGACAGCTCGCGAACATCGATTAGCTAAGAAAAAATGGCGGATAGCAAATAATAAAAGAAAAAATAAGATAAAAACTCTGCATAGTCCCCTACAAGATACGCCTGCAATGTCACCTGTTCCATATTCTCCGCCAAGAAGACCTCGTGAGGACACTCCTTCTTCTGTGCAGTCCAATAAAAACGAAAATAGAAGATAATAGTACGTCGAGATCGAACACGGGACAGGGAAAATCTACATTTGCAAAAAATAAAAAAAAATACAGATAAAGTGTGAAAAATATAAAAAAAGATATCACCGATCTCAAAATAAGAATAAAAAAATATATAAAAATACAGAAGAGGATAAAAACAAATGAAGAGGATAAATATGAAGTTCTCCCAAGTGCATTTCGAGAACATTATAAGAAGATTACAGATCTGAAGCGTAAACGTTTCTTACAATCCATATTTGAAGAAAAGGCAATAAGAAAATCCAAAATGAAGCAACATCTAACTAATATTAAAAATGCGAAAGTATGGATGGATTGATGGATGTATGGATGTTTGTTTGTTACTCAATCACGCCAGAACGGCTCAACGAATCTGAATGAAATTCGGCACATAGATAGAGAAAAGTCTGGAATAGCACATAGGCTACTTTGTATCCCGGAAAATTCCCGCGGGATAGCGATAAACGAATTCTTTGCAGACGAAGTCGCTGGCAACAGCTAGTAGTATAATAAAAGAGAGCTTGGGCCTGCAACAAGGAAGTTTACGATAGAGGGTTGTTGCAGGCAGACAAACATGCTGATTAAGAAAATCGAAGGTTTTTTTTGCGATATGATGGAGATCGAGAAATCGAGAGAGAGATGAGATATCGAGAAAATGGAAACCGTAACCTTCTAAAAACTAAAAATGCAAAAACGTATACTATACTTGACACGATGAAAAATGTACACTAATGAAAAATGGTACAAAAAATACAAATTTTACTATTCTTTGACTGATTTAAAGACTGATAGACATCAATAGGAACTTGAATAATTATTATATAATAACTTAAATGATTTAATTTGGAATTTATTGTTAATTTTTATTTGATTTTATGTAAAAAACCACTCAGTCACGTTATGCGAATACTCTGTCACGTTTTTTGTCCCTAATATCGTGTAGACTATTTTCCATTTCATTGCTTTTTGTTAAGTGTTAGCTTAGGCATAACCATATATTATTTTATATATAATTATAGTAGTCATCAACATGTAACTATTATAAAGGTTTTAATAATTAAAGTATAAAATAAATTAATGTTTGTATTTGCTAAAAGTTACTTTGTGACATAGTGGTATTCAAAGATTTAAATTTAATTAGTTTTGTTATTTTTTGCTATTGATTATTACGTATCTTAATTACAAGGTGTTCAAATAATTGAACTAAATGTATTTTTTTGAATTGAGTTATAATAAAAAAAATACAAAAAAAACAGATGATTAGTGACAGAGTGGTTTAATTTTCATACCCATCACATTAATATTTAAAATTTCAAAATGGTACAACAATAAACCTAGATGCTCTTTACTTTATTATTATCTTCATAAAATAATTAATCCATACTTATTCAAAAAGTTTATTTTTTTACTATTTTTTATTTTTTTGTAAATTTGCCAAACTGGATTCAAACACTGCAACGAAAAGAATTTTAACCCATGTGCAGTTAAGACGATTTAAGCCTTAACACAACCTTTAACCTAACCCAAGAAAGCGGAATCCAAAAATTGTCATAACCTAACCTACCTACCTACCTATCTAATAAAAACCTGACTGTTATCTACTTGTCATGTAATCTAGATTTAATGATCATTGAGTACATGATTTGGTATAATAATTCCAGATAATATTCCGCCGCACGCGCCGACTCAGCGAAATGATACATCTCTATAACGTGCTGTTCAAGCAGATCATGAAGGATTTGCAGTTGGTGCGCTTTGGGCGGCAACATTTCAACGAACATGCTGCTGTGCAAATACCGCAGCATAAACTCGAAGTGTGGCCCGGGTATGTTGCTTACACATTTCCATCGCTAGCGTGGAAAAGGCTTTTGAAGTTAGAATGTGACGATGATACGGTGCTCCTACAGAGGTTTCGATATGGTCAAGTAAAATTCAACGTACTTGACTTGACTGTCTTGGATCTTCGTTATTTTTTACAAGTTGCAAGCTTTATATTAACTTATAACGTATGTATTCTATAGATTTAAAAAGAGATTTATAGTGCTCATAGTTCAGCTGTTTTTCTTCCATTTACTAATTAAAAATTGCGTTTCACTTGACTCAGTCCTCGAACCTTGCTTGCTTGGGTGTTAGGCAAAAACATTGCGTCATTGGTCATTATAGAATTTTTATTTTAAGTGATTATAAATTGTCAAAAATACAAGTAACCATTAAGTACATGGATTTGTTAATTACTTTGCCGCATGCCATTGGTGCCATTCCTGCTATTTCATTAACATTTTGAAAATTTAGCAACACTAATCGATATTATCCAATCCAATGTAAAGCTTGAAGACGCGATACGTTATTAATATGCCGTTGTTCCGTAGCTTCGACGTGCAATACCCGTCTCTGGTATATTATAAATCTGAAGACGAGAAATAAGGCAGGCCACTACCTACCTTGTCTCGAACCGTTTCGGGTTATTTTCTATCCCTTATAACATCGTCCCAGTTGACACCAAAGAGCCCAAATTCCCAGCATAATTAGAAAACATATTAAACACACCAAGTTTCGTTGATATTTGTGCTACTGGCACTCCGCTTGGCGTTGCGTGTTCGCGTTGCGCTATTGACACCTTCGTCGCATACGCTACAAACAATATAGTGCGTCCCCTGCACTCACGCAAATGTTTGAAAAATTACGACAAGTGGAGTGCCAGTATTAGTGAACATGATTTTTATTTGCAGTTACGTCACAGCGGTAGACGAATACGAGGGCGGTCTCATGCTGACTTTGGACTCGACCAGCCGCGTCCTCCGCACACAATCGGTGCTCGAATTTATAAAGGAAACCGTCCAATCACAGGGGGCCAAATGGAAGCAGGCCATGACGGAGCTGCTGATTGGATGCTCGGTCATGACCACTTACAACAAGAAGTTGTTTCGGTTAGTTTTTTTTTTATTGTTGTGTGACATTTACTCCGGTGCGGATATGTCTCAAGATAAGGTTTGGGTGGGGTTTATAGTCGTATGTATCGGTAATTATTTTTGAAGTGAAAACTTCTTTAAGGCGGAACCACATTATTAACACGCGACGCGACCCGACGATCCGCGATCCGCCTTTAGCGGCGTTGAACCCTTTTTGGGATGGGTAAAAAATGTTAAACTCGCATCAGGCGTAAGACGGAGGGAGAGTTTTGGTACCAGGGGCCTTACCATGCCTAATTCCGACTCAGTTCAAGTTTTACCTGTCACTTTTAGTATGAATCTGACAGCGAGTGAACCTAAACTGAATCGCATTAAGACGTCATGGTAAGGCCCCAGGATATCAGAATCCTCTAAGAGCTTGTTTTGAAATACGAATGAAGCTAGAGTCGCGTTCGATTTTTGAAGTGTCCGTTGATTTCGTCGCTTTAACGTAAGTGCGTTTGGCCTAGTGGTATAAGGTGTGGAATAACAGTGCGTTCTCTCAGGTGACCGTAGTTCAAATCTTGTTTTTTTTTATTTTTCCTTTTTTTGCGCGAGTGTGCGTGTGTGTAGTTTTCATTTCTGCCGGCACTCCCGGAGTGCTACGCGGTGTTTTATTTGGCGCTTTGACATGTGTGAAAACTGATTTGGGAGAAGGGAGTAAGCCTCCCTCCGCCCTCCTTGGACTACTACTGCCTTTACCAATAGGTATCACATGATAACTCGCTGCGACACAGACGCGTACATTACTTACGACAAGTTTTCTCGAACTAATTATGCACGTAATTCTTTTATAAGTAGAACCTGTAAGAAGTACAATTTGTCTTTTTCTGAAGCAGATATATTTAATGTTTCTCTGCTTAAATATAAAACATCTCTTTTAGATATAATTAGTGGCTAAGAGCTTTTAACTGGTTGTAAAACAATTTTCTTATCTAATGTCATTTAGATTATGTAGATTATGTTGAATATTCTTCGGTTAATATCGAAAACACCGACCCGCATAAATTTATGTATCAAGTAACGGTGGCATCTTTATTGGTTAATGTTGATATAACTTTGTTAGATTTAAGTAAAATTGTACCGTTTGTGCCCAAATAAACATTAAAACATTAAAACAAGTGTAATATTCTCATATAGTTTTTGCGCGTTTTTTCATTTCTAATAAAATCGGGTATTTATTTCAGAGTGGACAGTATAGACGACACAATGAATCCCACGTCAACCTTCGAGAAAAAGGAGAATGGAGAACTTATAAAAATAAGTTACATAGACTATTATAAAAAGAGTTACGGCATCGACATATTGGACTGGAAACAGCCCATGTTAATATCCAGGTAAGTGAGGTTAACTATAGACCGCCCGCTCAAATGAGTGCCCGCGCGGCACAGGGGCGCGGGGTAGGACGACAAAGGGGACTGAGAGGTGCGGGCGGGTAGTGCGCCTGCCGCCCGCACTTCTCTCGGCCCCCTTTCAGCCCCCCGCACCGCGCAGGCGATGATTCATTTAAACGGTCGGTCTAACTACCAGTCTTCCATGAATCTGGCTTCAAGGAGGTATTTTATATGTTCAGATAGCTTAGTCGTTAGAGAACCTGACAAAGCTTCAGGTCTGATCCCTGCTCAGGACATACTCCAAATTTTAATCCGAACGGTACATACAGTGGCAATTGACAACATTTCATATTTCTGAGCCTATAATTTTAATGGTTCTCTGTATTTTGTTTGAAAAGATGAATATGCTGACAGTTTAATTTTTCGCTAGGGTTTGTATTTAATTTATAATTAATTTATTAATTTGTGTTTATTCTAAAAGGGCGTAACTCCGGTACTATCACAGAATACACACTTATCCCTTGGTCTTTTCTCTATAGAAAAAAAAAACTGACGTTAATTTCAAATTGTCAATGTCAGGCCCTATTCTCCAATATTCGATTTTCGAGGTTCGCTTCGTGCTGTTTCGCTCATACTAATAGTCATTATCTTATAAGTGAGAGAGAAGATATGCAACGAACTTCGAAAATAGAATTTCAGAGTTGCCCCCTTGTACTTTGAAGTTGTCAAAAATACAAAATTATGATCACTTATTTTTTCTCGTGAAAAAAGCAAAGGAGTTTCACCTATCCTGTGGTAGTATTGGTAAAATTAGGACATATTTTTAATTATTTTTTTATAATAAGCGACATTAAAATTGTATAAACATATTGCAGTGATCAGGAGGCAAAATGCTTTCGAACCATATATACATTTTCAGGTGTTATGCGCTAACAAAGTTTCTCAACACGGATGCATAAATACAACTTCCAACTCTCTTTCTTCGGACTTCGGTCTCCAGGCATAACATCTGCCTGGAGAGAGATCTCTCTATTGTGGCAACCGCGAAGTTTAAGGGACATTCTCTTAACAGAATAGACGCACCATGTTTATCAGTTGCTTAATGCTGGCCATAAATCCTTTCTATTTATCCAATCTGCATGACGCTGCCGATTGGACAATAGGAAGCATGGTGCATGGCCAGAATCATACATTTTGCTAAAAGCTTTGCTCATTTTGTTGGATATCTATTGGTGGCAAATTATCCTGTATTTTTCTTAGTAATAGCCAAGATTTAAAGTGTTTAATTTGTAACAGGGAAACGAAACGCATGCCTGGCTGCGAGGCTCCAACGGAGTTCATGATTTGCATCGTGCCAGAACTGTGCCAGCTGACCGGGCTCTCTGACAGTCAAAGAACAAACTTCAAACTCATGAAGGATGTGGCCACGTACACAAGAATCACTCCCAACCAGCGGCATGCTGCTTTCAAGAAGGTAACTACTTTAACATTAAGCTGGATCACTTTTTCTTGTCACTCGTTGCTAAGGTTACATTCTCCTGGGTCACTCTTTGAACCGTAAGTTTACGGGTTTAAATTTTGTAAAACATGTGTTTTGCAGTAGTTCTAGGTCTCTTTTATAATTGGTCATCTACTAAGCATGTTAGTGTAAAGAGATAACATTTCTTCTAACAAACTACTACTTATGTCTTCTGGCTGATGGGACAGAATAACAAGAAATTTTTGATCCACCCATTAAGGCCGCTTTGCACTTTGTAAAGTAGCAAGTGCAGGTGTCAAGTGACTAGTAAAAAAACGTGCGAACAGCCACTTAAACAGCTTAAATAAATCCTCGCACGCGCGGTACAGGGGCAAGGCACGGGGTTGGACAACCGCGGGGGCCGAGAGGGGTCCCCTTTGTCGTCCTACCCCGCGCCCTGTGCGGCGCGGGCGTGGACTCATCTAAGCGGTCGGTCTTGGCACGAGTGTGCGCGCGAGCTCAGTCGCGCGCGAGATAGACTAGCCGCCTTTTTCTAGGACGAACAGTAAGAAAAAGCTCGCGCGCGCTCGTGCTAGCCGTTTTTTTTTTTTTTATGCGAATAGGAAGGCAAACGAGCAAGTGGGTCACCTGAGGGATTGCAGATGCGTTGCCAACCTAGAGGACTTAGATGAAATGCCTCTTGTGCCCGTGCTGTTATTATTATTATTTTATTATTATTTAATATAATACACTAGCAGCTCTTTGAGCTGATGCGTGTATATCACTGCTCTTGTGTTCTTTGAGTTTTTAAATGAATGTCTAGTCTATTTTTAAAACTGACGGTGCACTTATCACAAGTTCGGGGAGTGCATTCCACGAGTTCACAACCGGTTACATAGGAAATGTTTTCTTATGTGACAAGTGTGAGTGCGAATTGCGGTACACTGAGATGGACTGAGTAAACATTGAATTTTGTAAAGTAATTCGTGAAGTACAGGTCGATTCACGAGAGCTGGCACGAATGCTTTGAACGAAGTAATGTCACTTGTCACTGTGTGAGAGTGACGTTCATGTTACAGAGGCCTCCTAATATTTTGCAAACAAGTGCATAAAGGTGCGACCATACTGCCGCGTATACGCAGTGACGTGTCGTATGCGTCACGTTTTCTCACCGCTTCTTCATACATTTTGTTGCGATTCCGTAACGTCACCGTTTTTTAAGCGGCGGTGTGGTCGCACCCTAATACTTAAGAAAAAATAAATCTCAACCTGTATTTAATCATTATGTTATACACACAGGTATTTTCACTTTCATTCACTCTTTCAATCCATTAGTGCCAGCTCTTGTGAATCGATCTGTAGTAGTTACTGTCTTTTTCACAACTCTCATTCAGTAAAGTAAGCTTTTTTCCCTGTCAAGAGGGATCAAAGTGCAACTTTTCTGTTCAAGGCTTTTTAAGTGTTCTTTTGCAAATGCAATTTTTTGGTGTTGATAATTGTAAAACCATGCTATTTTCTATGATGGTAGCTCTTTAATTATATTTAGAATTATTTTTCAAGTTATTTAATGTTCGGTGTGGAAGTTGTATGAGCCACTCGGGAGCAATATTATTTTCATCTTGTTGAGTGTTAACACTTGAATCCCTCAATACGCTCTGGATTCTACTTTAGAATCCCTCGCTACGCTCAGTATTCTACTGTAGAATCCTTTGCTACATTCTGGATTCAATGTAGCGCCCTCGCCGTAAATACATCATTTTGCTCCCTTGTGACACAAATAGCTATTTTAAAATATTTCGTAATTCGAATCATAAAATTACAGTACATCCAAAACGTACTTGAAAACGAAAGCGCGCGCGACCGCCTCAAAGGCTGGGGTTTGAGTATAGCTCCAGAGACTGTCAACCTCGCGGCCCGCACCCTGCCGCCCGAGACCCTGTACTTTGGCAAGAACGTGAAAGTGGCAGGGAAGCCCAACGCTGACTGGAACGGTGACGTCACGCGCAACGCCGTCATGCAAGCGGTGGATATCATCAGATGGGTGATCATATGCACGAAGAGAGACGAGCAGGTCACTAAGGTAAGTTAACATAGATCTGTTTTATTTAGCTTCTCTCTAATCTAATCAGGACACCCACTGCTGGGTAGAGGCCTCCTAATTTTCACGTTTTATTTAGCTTAATCACACTAATATCATAAATAACTTATTGGGGCTCCCCCTTTCTCTTTTCACGGGTCTATCAGAAATAAGGGGGTTTGGACCGTAAGTGGTCCAGTGCGGGTACTTATTAGAGCTCCTATGGCAATTTAATAAACTAGCTATAGTCTATTTATTTTAACTAGATACTAAAATGACATTACCTGTGTTGCCTGTTTTTTGCAATTCAAAAATAGTGATGTGCCACCACTATTGAAAGTTAACGATAAATTAAATTTAGTATAGATTTTTCTGTACAAGCTAGTGTAATCACTACATAGTGTAAAACCATCTCGCTCTCGCTGTCTGTCCGTCTCTATGTATGCTTAAATCTTTAAAATTACGCAACGGATTTTGAAGCGGTTTTTAATAGATAGAGTGATTCAAGAGGAAGGTTTATATGTATAATTACATTCTACGCAGACGAAGTCGCGGGCAGAAGCTAGTAAACTTATAAACCTTTAAATTTGCTTGATTATGATAATCGTATGTTTTTCTGCAATTGTCAATTTAGTATCTAGTATGAATAAATCGACTATAGCTAGCAAAGCTGTTCGTGTAACAAAAAATCCCATTCGCGGCAGACCTTGTCTTTCCATCCAGTATAAACAAACACGTTGCAGGACTTTCTCGCAACGATGAAACGCTGCTGCGGCCCGATGGGCGTGATGGTGCAGGAGCCGCAGATGGTGGTGCTCCCCAACGACCGCACGGACACGTACGTGCAGGCGCTGAAGAAGTCCATCACGTCGAACACGCAGCTCGTCGTGTGCATGTGCCCGACGTCGCGGGACGATCGCTACGCGGCGATCAAGAAGATCTGCTGCGCGGAGAATCCGGTGCCTTCGCAGGTAAATGAACTTTTATTATAATTCCAAGCTTTTATTTAACTTGCAACGGTATGTATGTATTTAAGGTCTTTTCATTTTTAACTGTCCTATTTGGTAAACAAAATTACGAATTATAATGTTTTTTGTACTGTAGCTGGTAGAACGGAGTGAAGCGAGTGAAAGACGATAAGTATTATTGAAATAGGTAAATGAATAATAGGTGTGTTGAATGGAATAGGAACACAGTTATATAATTAAATTATTCTTACAAACATTGATTATTTATTATGTATGTATGTATGTTACTCCTTATTGTACATAAAACACATTAATTTTACAGGTAATAAGAATGTAGGTGGTTTATTTTCGCAATTAAAGGAAATTCAATTTAGTTATTCCTAAAAAGAACTCAAATTACGATGATCTATACATACATACTATTATGTATGAAATGCTTTGTCCTAAATGACTGACTGACTACCTAACTCGGAAGCGCGAGAAATCGAGAATCAACGCGTGCGAACTAAGCAGCGCGCGGCGACCCACTGATTGACCGGCCCGGGCCAGCCGCCGCGCGTACTTGTAGTTTTATACCTACAGTGCGGAGTGGACCCGGCCTGATATAGGTTAGAATTTTGTTTACCAAATAGGACAGTTAAGAATGAAAAGACCTTCAGCCTTATTCATAAAAAATCCTTAATTGAGGTTTGATCAGTCGATTAGTTAACAGACTGATTAAGCTTATTTGACAGTTGTTAAAAAGTATGATTCATAAACGCTTGCTAGCAGTCTGTTAACTAATGAGCTGCTGATGGATGGATTAGGCGCGTTATGTTGTCACCTTGACAAATCATAGACCAAAAATGGCCTTTTAGTGAATTAAAAAAAATAAATTGACAGCAGTGACAGCGAATTAGCGGGAAACCAGCGAATTAACACGACAGACTAGGCAGTGTGAATCTAGTTTCCTTTACCTTTCCCGGAGTGAATAAAAACTTAAAACAAAAAAAACTGTCTTGCGTATGGTTTTGCTCTTGCCAAAATCAGCTGTTCACATGCGTGGCAGCCATTTTGTGAGTTAGCAGAGAGATAAAGTAGGGTCTACGGTCCGCTAACTTTCGGAAGACTTAACAGACCGTTGATGGACTGATTAGCGCTAATTGACGTTTATGAATCATGTTTTTTTGCATCGGTCCTATAGCGAGCTTATAGCGAGCCTCTAACTTTTTATGAATAAGGCTGCTTATGTTTGTCCGGGTGGAATCTTGCGAGTCAAGTTTGAAATAGATATCTTCAACCGATTGAGCTGAAATTTTGCATACTTATGTAAGTCAGATGACAATACAATAATCTGATAGTGGAGTTCAGGTGACCTAGCCAGGACCGTCTCCGCTGAAGGGAACTCTTCAACGGTTGGTCCGATAGACTTGTAATTTGGTACACACATGTAGGACGGATGACAATTTAAGTACACCCAGCAAAGAAGCTTGTATTGTTATTATTATTATTGTTATATTAGCCTAATTGAGTGTCCCACTGCTGGGCAAAGGCCTCCCCTTTTTTCCGCCACTCGTCCCGGTCTAGGGCAAGCTCCTGCCACAAAAAAGCTTGTATTGAAAAATTTAATTTTTGACAAAAACTTATCAGTCGTTTTCAAAACACATGTACACACAGCAAAACTATTCGGTATGCACCCTAGTTGTCCATGTGTGTCATTCTATACACACATCCGCACTTATCCGCTGCCTTAATTACACACACAACAAAATGGTTTTGTATCCACACGAGTATTCACACTAACATGGCCTATGTGTGCTAATTGTGTTCTCTGACTACCTTCACATATCTCTTATTGTATAGGTTATTGTTATTCAAACAATTTTGCTCAATGGAAGAATAATTTCGTCATGAATAATATGAGCGCGGTGGCTCAGTCGTACTGATTGGGACTGTGAATGTTAAAGACCTCGGTTCGAATCTTGCACAAGTGTGTCTATTTTGTATTTTTTTTTCAATTTATAACAATCTCAAAACCAAATCATGACTACTTCAAACAAGAAAAAAAGAAAGTAAAAGAACAAAATAAGAAAATAAAATTGTTTCAAATTGTTTATTACACCATTTAAGTAATTATTATTACCATAAGACTATAACTAATTAAATTAGCAAAATAAAACTGCATGCTTTTCCTTATAATATAACAGGAGAAGAACAACATTTATTCGTAAAACAACACACACTATAGTGACCAGTATGATTTTAGGTTAATAAAAAATTTCTGTTACAAACATAATTTAAAATTACAATACAAATGGTAAATTGAATGCACACCAAAAAAGGGCTATTTTTAAGATGTAATTTATTCGAATTAACAAGGGTTTTGAAAAGAGTATCATTTCTAAGAATTTCCGATTTGTTAAGTTTACTTAAGTCTGAGAAAGATGAACGAAACGTTTTATTTGTTGAGAAATAAAGTCAGTGGTGAAATGAATCGACATGTTAAATGACAGCCATTAACAATAACATCATTGCACACTGGATTAAATCTCCACTTTGAAGTGACTAAGCTACCTAAATTTGCTTTGGATTTTATATCAGATGGATCCCAGTCATTGATCCCTTAGATTTTCCATGGTGTTTAAGTTGGGGCTTTTAGCAGGCCAGTTAATAACAGTTAAGGAATCTTGTTGGGTGCTCAGCCAGTCTTTGACTATGACACAATAATATTGTTATGCACGAAATAGGTATAATGTGCGAGTCTGGGTATTCGGACCACACAGTAGAGAGCATCACTTTTTTTTAGCACTGTTATTACGACCCCCAACCCACTAAATCCCAAATCCTATGGATGACATCCAACCACTTTTCGCCACAAAATTTTTCGTCCATCTTTTTCAGACGTAAATGGTTTTTCATCACTAAAAATCACAACATTATTACCTATTCGAATCAAAATTATAAATATTCACGATCAAAGTTCATTCTGTTTCTTCTATGCTGGCTGATCCGTTGAAGCATTTTTTTTGCTGGTCTACGAGCTGCGACAATCAAATGCTATCCTGCAACATGCAGATGGAGTCGCACAGTTTACAACGTAGGTAACATTGTCTCTCGTTGATGTGAAATAGGTCCCTTTAACGTGTGCGGCAACTACTTATGTCCAAATGGCGTGAAGATGAGACTTCTTGTTTTGGCACAGAAGGAATATTCTTATCGTGCCCGAAGTTTGCATAACGGTGAATCCATAATTGTAGTCTTCCGCTGCAAAATAAATGTAGTTTAATAAAAAACATTTTTCGTCAAAGAAAGTTATTTGGATACATTACGGATACAATAATAAATCATTGTTTTTAACACCATGAAGAAACTTGATGTAAAATAAGAAGTAATTATTTTATCAGACACTTACCGATATCAATAAACGCCTTGCGATTCCTTATAGAAATATTTTGTTCGTAAAGAACAATAATTTCTGCTCTTTTCAAAAAAGATGATGACTATCCATATTTTGCAAATCACAAGGTATTTGAAAGGCAAAATTATACAGTTCGTTGTTGTAAAACCACTTAAAAACAAGGCGTAACGAATGGCGGCTAGCGTTGACAAATTCATATTACTAATAATTTGAGGGTAGAATATACTTTATATTGTTAGACGACAATGAATAAAATGTGCATCGTCTAGCAAATTTCATTTCAACCTTCTAATTTCAACCTTATTTCAAAGCTCGTTAAACAACTATTTGCACATTGCAAATGCAGAAGTCACAGTAAGGGCGTAGTAATTCATAAATTCACCAACTATATTAAATGTCTCGGTGGCTCAGCGGTCACAAAGGCAAGTCGAATACTTGATTTGTGCACTCGCTCTCTAGTGAACCGAGTTCGAATCCTGGAAGAATGACATTTTTGGATGTTATTTAAATGGCGATGCTGGTTGTAAGGAATATTGGTTGGAAATGTTGGAATTGAATCTCAGACCAGACTTGATGAGAAATAAAAATATAACACGTTGAATCAGTGAGATGTTAGCTAACACTGGTAATAATAAATAGTTCAATGCGTCAGATTGCATGATTGCATAAATTTGAAGATTCAAGGTCAAAGGAAGATGAATCGATCCGGGGTGTCTTCTGTCGCCTTACACTTGCGATGACAATATCCAATGTAAGATAATAATTTAAAATGTTTTTAAGAAAATGCAAAAATAAAACAATACTTTTACATTATTTCTGTAGAATTAACTTAAACCGGAGATATTAAATTTTTATACCTTTGAGCCAGGCACGATACCAAGGGGATTTTTTAGTTTAATTCGTAATTATTTTTAGTTTAGTTTATTATAAACTAACTAAAATAGTTGCAACTTTCTTCATTGTTATTTTATAGTTATTGTTGTTGTTTATTTAATAAATAGGTAATTTACAGCGACATTAGTCATTTGTCTCATTACTAAAAAAATCTGTACTGAGTGGGTAGATAAACGATCGAACTCACTCACACATTCACATGTGGATTCTACGTAATGTTCATGTCGGTACTCAACACATAGACGACGTTTGTGTGCGTGCCTATGCTTACCGAATTATTTTGCCGTGTGTACATGGGGGGATATATCGACTTCTACCAATCAAAAGCAGCTATATGGACTTACTAACGTTTGATACGGCGAATCGCCGCAATTTTATGCAATAATTTTCAACACACTGTTAATTTCAGGTAATAAACGCGCGCACGGTCATGAACGCGCAGAAGGTGCGTTCGGTTACGCAAAAGATATTGCTGCAGATAAACTGCAAGTTGGGAGGGACGCTTTGGAGCATCAACATACCTATGCAGTGCGCCATGATTGTGGGCATCGACACCTTCCACGACGCTGGGAGGAAGAAGCGGAGCGTGTGTGGTATGTACTGTAGAACAGGGGTCTTACCATGACGTCTTAATGCGATTCAGTTTAGGTTCGCCCGCTGTCAGATTCATACTAAAAGTGACAGCTAAAACTTGAGCTGAGTCGGAATTAGGACGCCATGGTAAGGCCCCTGCTCTTTGGAGCATTTTCTAGTGGTTGGTTAATTAGTCAGAGTTTATTAATCAATCGATGGACGTATGAGAGAGGCCACGGTAGCCATCTTTAGTAGTAGTGGATGTTAAAGAAATATATGGCAAACTGTGGTTGCATAGGCATGTTATTATTCGACTTTATTTTATGTTTAGAACCCAGGATGCTTTATCAAGCCCGGTTCAAGCAAAGAGAATATAATCACTACCGTTTTAGGTTCAAGCAGATCTCGGGGCTGCTCGCAGCGACAAACCAGCCAGTGCACAAACCTACATATCCTAACTATAACTCGGACTTCTTTTTTGAATCTGTTACTAAGGATGAAGTCCTATTGAGTTAGTTTAGTGAAGTACAACTACAATCATGAACTAGTAGACAAGGTCAACTAAAACAGTGTTTTACAGGCAACAATCGACCGCCCTAGTATGAAAAAATATTTCGTCCCTCGTTCTTTCGCTGTTTTTCATGTAGATATTTTATTTATGTTACAAATATTCAATCAATACACTGCATTCCCATAATTCTTTACTTTGTATTTTTTTGATGAGGTAGTTTCTGCGTCCTCTTGCGACCTCCTTACTGAGGACCATTTGTCTTCAATCGGACCAATACAGAAGACCTTGTTTTTTCTTACAGCATTCATTGCCTCGTACAACCAGTCCATGACCCACTGGTACTCGAAGGTCGTTTTCCAAGAACGGGGCCAAGAAATTGTGGACGGACTCAAGTCGTGTCTCGTGGATTCACTGAAGCACTACCTTCGAGTCAACGGGACGTTCCCTGCCAAGATCATTATGTTCAGGTGAGCGTTCAGTAGCTTCTTGCTTAGAAAAGTTATCCGAGCAACTGAAGATCACTACACAGCTGGTGAAATTCAGTAATTAATTGGTCTAAATAAAATAAATAAAACCGGCCAAGTGCAGTAGGCCTTCAAAAAAATATCTAGATCAATTTATTTTTTCCTTAACCGATTGTTAATTGTCTGTGGACAATGTGAAAAAATCGTTATGCACAGCACTTAGCTGAGTGAGCGATACCCATCAATGAAAAATACAATTAACTTTAATTATTATTATTTTCTTTATTGGGGAAAAAAACAGATAGACTATTTAAAAAAATAAACTATTAAGAACATAATGCAGGAAACTTAGCCTATACCCTAAAACAATTCCCACTTAGAGTTTGTGGTAGATGTGGCAATGGATCAGAATCAATGGGCAGTAACAAGGTACCCAAAACCCGAACCAAAATAATCCTACTCAAAGACAGCATGCGAATTTTACTAAAACTAATCTTATGCATAGCAACCTAAACAATATCAGGGCTCACTACTAAAAAAATAAAAGATAATGTAAGGTATTTTCACTCTTACCTGTCTGTCCTATTTGGTAAACAAAATTCTAACCTCTATGTGCAAATTTTTGTAAAGAATAAGGTGTAATTATGTTTTCAAATAAACCTGAGGCAATATTTTGTACGTAATTTTAATAATGACAAAAATGAGACGTTTTGAGGTTAGAATTTTGTTTACCAAATAGGACAGGTAAGAATGAAAATACCTCAGTCGCTGGGACGCTCGACGGGTTAAGAGGGTGCATCCGTGCTGAGCTCGCAACGTCGCATTTTTGGTGATTTTTTGCGATTATTTCACAGAAGTTGAATGAAAGTATCAAATATCCGTCTGTAGTGCACTTCGTCTTTAGTGTATTAATGTGTCTAATGCAATAATTGATCGTGATGGACTTTTATTTTCTTATTAAATGAGCTATAGTATTTTATCCCTTTAATACGAAAATAAAAGTCCATCACCATTAATCATTGCATTAGACACATTAATACACTAAAAACGAAGTGCACTCCAGACGGACATTTGAAACTTTCATTCAATTTCTGTGAAATAATCGCAAAAAATCACCAAAAATGCGACGTTGCGAGCTCAGAACGGATGCACCTTCTTAAAAATATTTTTCTTATTTATCTATGAATTAACAGGGACGGCGTCGGCGACGGGCAGCTGAAAGTGGTCAAAGACTATGAAATACCGCAGATGAAGATCTGCTTCTCGATTGTCGGCGAGACTTACAATCCGACGCTGACGTACGTGGTTGTGCAGAAGCGGATAAACACGCGCATATTTATGAAGTCGTCGTCGGGGCTCGAGAACCCGCACCCCGGGACTGTGCTGGATCACACTGTCACGCGAAGGGATTGGTGAGTTAAAGACATTACTGTACACAAAATAAGTCATAAAAACACACACACACACACACAAAGAATAAGTAATAGTACTAACGTACAGAAGGCTCTCTCTGGAGTCGATTAAATAAATAAAACTCTAGCCGCGTACACTTAAAGCACAATCTAGCTCGCTCCTGATACGAGTATATTTACCTACAGCGATAATAGCCTACAGCCACACTCCATCACATCTCCCGCAAAGCATTTATGCAAAAATAAACCGTATTACTACGCGAGAGCGCTTCTGTTAGTTTAAACGTTTCAATCATGGCCGTTCACGACGTCTCACTCGTACTTATTAGGGTTGTAGTAGTCATTGTTCGTTGCTAGGTAACTAGGTACACAAAAAACGCGCGACGCCAGCGTGCGAAGCGAGCGGCAACCTACTGCCATTATCCTGCCCGGAGGGAGCGCCGGTTGATCGTACCTAAACTGCGGAGTGTACACCCCCTGACTGGGTTGTACAGATAAGCTACGCTGGTGACGCGACTAACAGCCTTATTCATAAAAAGTTAGAGGCTCGCTATAAGCTCGCTATAGGACCGATGCAAAAAAACATGATTCATAAACGTCAATTAGCGCTAATCAGTCCATCAAGGGTCTGTTAAGTCTTCCGAAAGTTAGCTGACCGTAGACCCTACTTTATCTCTTTGCTAACTCACAAAATGGCCGCCACAAATGTGAACAGCTGATTTTGGCAAGAGGAAAACCATACTCAAGACAGTTTTTTTTGTTTAAAGTTTTTATTCCCTCCGGGAAAGGCAAAGGAGACTAGATCCACACTGCCTAGTCTGTCGTGTTAATTCGCTGGTTTCCCGCTAATTCGCTGCCACTGCTGTAATTTTTTTTTAATTCACTAAAAGGTCATTTTTGGTCTATAATTTGTCAAGGTGACAACATAACGCGTCTAATCCATCCATCAGCAGCTCATTAGCTAACAGACTGCTAGCAAGCGTTTATGAATCATACTTTTTAACAACTGTCAAATAAGCTTAATCAGTCTGTTAACTAATAGACTGATCAAACCTCAATTAAGGATTTTTTATGAATAAGGCTGTATATCTCGTAGTCACTAGTAGCTGGACTATCTTTGTGACTGATTAGACCTATGGCTTAAATGAGTCCTCGCCCGCGCGGCACTGGGGCGGGCAGTGCGCCTGCCGCCCGCACCTCGGCCCCCGCAGTCGTCCCACCCCGCGTCCCTGCACCGCGCGGGCGAGGACTTATTTAAACGGTCGCTCTATAGGCGATGTGAATATCCTTACAAAGGTTTCTGTTTTTACCACTCTCAACTTCTTGTGAGAAAATTAACAAACAAGTGGCGTTGCTAAATTAGATCCCCCTTCACTCTTCTCTGATCTCTTTTAGATTCAGTTAAACCACAGCTGTAATAAAACATTCCATTTCCAGGTATGACTTCCTCATTGTCTCCCAGAAAGTGAACCAGGGAACGGTGACTCCGACGCATTACGTTGTCGTCCACGACGATAGTAGTATGACGCCGGATCAGTGCCAAAGACTTACGTACAAAATGTGCCACTTGTATTACAACTGGCCTGGCACAGTGCGCGTGCCAGCGCCGTGCCAGTACGCACACAAACTGGCGTACCTTGTCGGCCAGAATATACATCAGCAGCCGTCCGAATCGCTTTCGGACAGGTTGTTCTTCCTGTAAATCGAGACGGCGTATCCGGTAGTTTAGATATTTTTATACCGGACTGCAGGCAAGCTCGTGCGTTGGATACTAAAGATGTTGATCAAGACTGATTTAGGCATAGGTGTCATGTCGTATTCATAAGTGTCTGGGGAATGTCTTGTACTGGGTGGAACGTACTGAAGAAAACTTGTATCAGAACCGCGTATCGAAAGGTGAAGTGTTGATAGGCCTGACGATCTAACAAAAATGGCTGGTAGTCGAAGAGTAGGTATTTATTACATCGGGGGCCTTATACGTGCCGGCACGTAAGTCTACCGCTGACGTTTCACGTGGAGGTGATCTGCGCCCCCACGGATACCGTATTTTATACTTCTGCGCATACAAGGTCATCGCTAGACTTACGTGCCGGGGGTTGTACCATGACGTCCTAATTCCGACTCATTTCAAGTTTTAGCTGTCACTTTTAGTATGAATCTGAAAGCGAGCGAACCTAAACTGAATCGCATTAAGACGTCATGGTAAGGCCCCTGTTCTGTTCCACCCAGTATGATGGCAGAGCTTTTGCCGTAATCTGTTATTGTGCTGTTGATTAAGCGATAATTCTATTAAGATCTGCTTGAAATTATAAAGAAATATCATTTATTTTTGACGAATAAATTAGTAGTTTTAACGTCTACCAATCAACTAGATTTTATTTCTAAGTTGTTAGTTTTAAGATGTGCCATGCAAATTTAATTGAAATTAGGAGTTTGTTTTGTTTTGTAGATGAATAACTCGTTGGCGAAAGCGAACCGGTTTTTAATTAACAAGCAGAAAAAACCTGTTTGCATTTTCCAATTTTGTTACATGACTTGAGTAAATAGATTGTCTAATTGGCCTTATAAATATGTTTATGTCTAAGGATTTTTATTACCGAAAAATAAATGTATCTAAAGTAAGTCCGTGTTAGAATTGATTTGTAGGTATTACTTTTGTACCTGACATGTTAGTCTTATGATGCGAAGGATACCCATGAGGTAACATATAATATGTGGTCTGTCACCGTAAGGTTGAAAATCTTTTGCACGTCATACAATATAAGGTTATCGCACGCATAACCGCTCAACCCGACACGCTCAGTATTCTTTGTAAGAAACTCCATACTGCAGCGCACACTTATCGCCTACGGAACGGCAACGCCTCGCCTGGACATAAGCTAGCAGTGCGTGGGTAACTCGCCGTCACAGCGCTTACGTCTCGTCGACGCGGGGACGGCGCGCGGACCCCGGGTGGTTCCCCCGCGAACACCCCGCCGCTTGCCTCTCTGACATCGTCTGCTGTCGATGTTGATAGCTAGCCGCTAACCCGTGGCCGGCTCGCGGTAAGCGCGTTTTAGCCGCGCGGACGCCTGGAAGGCACCGAGCAGCTTGCGTATGGTTGACGCCTGGTTGACGGCGAGCCGATGATGCGAGGGGCTGCCGTTCCGGTGCCGAGCGGTTGTCTGCGACAACCTATAATGTCGATAAGACGTGGCTGTCAACTTGAAATTTCGACTTTAGCGACATTTTCATTTGATAGGAAGTTAGATGAAAAATGATTGACCACTGATTTGGCCGACCGTACCAACTATTTAGGCTACTATCGTGATATGCTTGAAGACATTTGAATGTGATAACGTCTTATAAATCGATGAACACCGGCTGCACGCACGAAAGTGTCACGTTGTCACGTTCCGCGTGACGTGAGAGCTAGCAATTTTCATCAATGTTTCTTTGTGACGTTATCACGTAAAACTATCGTCCGTAAACCGTTACAGACACGACAGGTTTTTTTTAATGCAATCAAACGGAAAAACAACAATCTGTCCCCTCAGGTTACCTATCAGAAACACTAAAAACAATAGTCCAAAATATATGAGACGGGAAAAGTTTTTCGGACCTTTGCTAAACTTGAAATGTGTGGAGTTCCCAATCCGTACTGAGCCCACGTGAAAAGTAGCCCAAGCATTCTCATTCTTAGGGGAGGCATGTGCCCGCTAAAGTGCTGGAGATCTACTTATATAGGCTGGTGATGATTTAGTAATTGCGGTAATTCGATGCAAATTTTGGTTTAAAATAATCTCGTCACTAATTATTATTCGTAACCACATTCTGTCGATGGAGGCTATAGTTAACTCCCACCGAGGTTGGAGCTACAAGTGTTCAGAAAATATTGTCAAATATATGTTTAAGTAATCTAGAACAAAGTAACAATAAATGCTCGTATTATATCGATATAGTTTTTAAGTCGATGGGATCAAAGCCTAGACCGGTGTACTGCCGTTTGGCAAATTATTTTTCCCAAATATGACTTCCCAAACAACTTATCGCAATACTTACATTTTCCAAGTGAACCTTTAGCAAAGTTACATTTAGCATTTAGTTCATTTGGTCAAACTATGATTTGACAAAGTTTCACTTCGTCAAGATTTTATTAAGCAAATGCTTCTTAAGCAAATGTTTTGTTTTGTCATAAGTTATATTCCAAAAATAAAATTCCCAAATGTGACACTGCATGGTATACTTATAGCAAAAATCTGTCAAATGATAATTATTTTTTACTGTTGCAGTAATACAATAGTAGGTACACTGCAGGAATTTAAGGATATAAAATGAACAAATGGCAGAAATTATATACTTAATTGCTTAAACAAAGAAATAGTATGTACAATTTAGTATCAAAACAGTCGGGAACACCCAAATACTCCGATATATTTTATTCCGAATCCACTAATTCCGATTTTTAAAACTCCGAATTTCATAATTCCTAAGAAATAAGATTCCGATTACTAAAAAACACGAAATTTATTTAACCGAATTTCAAAATTCCGGTTGTATATTATTCCGATTTGTATAACTCCGAATGATGAAAAGCCCGACGTGTCATTGGCCCGAAAACAAAATTCCGATTATTAATTTTCCGATACTTCATTACTAATTCGGAAATTTGATATTCGGGATAGTGAAATTCGTGTTTTCAATGATCGGAATGTTGTTTATTAGGAATTGGATTAATTTAGGTTAAGGTGCGGCTGGGGTGGCCCTAAGCCGCGAACATGTACTCCAATAATATTCAGAGTGATATTTGATTGTGATATTTCGGATTATTATTCATTCGGACTTCTTATTGTTCGGTGTATTGAAATTCGGAATTTTGAAAAACGCGATTGTAAACGTTAGGCATTTTGAAATTTCGGACTTATAAAAGATAAGACTTACAAAATATAATCATATTGTTATGTTTATCCTACGCATTGCTCACATTGCGATAGAAATCGTATGCCATGCGATATTTTGGGTTTAGTATGTTATGCTAAACGATACATTTACCAAAAAAAAAATTGGGAAAATTAACATGACCAATTCATTATTTGCTAAATAATCACTTGCCGAATAAAAGGTTTGCTAACTGTAATATTGCGATACGTAGTTTTGAGAATTGAATGTTTGCCAAATAAAAATTTGGGAAACAAAATTTGCGATGTGATGCTTTGGGGAACATTCTTTGCCAAACATTAGTAATCCGCTTAGACCTAATGTGATTACAAGATACCTTTTTATAAGTATTAGATTCTATGATTTTATAAATGTGGTGCTAAATGGTACCTATTGAAATAGTTTTAGAAGTATTGTTAACACATTTGACTCTATTTTTTTCTACTACTATACAGATTGATCTATCCAAATATATATATATATCTGAATTATCTTGAACTAGTGATTGCTCGCGACTCCGTGTGCGCAGAACTCGCTTATCGCTATCTCGCGGGAAAAAGGCGATTTTCCGGGATAAAAACTATCCTATGTCCTTCCCGGGACTGAAACTAACAATATTTCATTAAAATCGTTTCAGTGGTTTAGCCGTGAAAGTGTAACAGAGAGGGAGTTATTTTCGTATTTATAATATCAGTAGGAATTAAATATACAAATAGCGCAAATGTAAAGCTATCCCTCAATGGAGATGAGCTTGATAATTTTGTAACTTAGAATTTCCCTATCGATTGTATAGGAGGATGAGCTTTTTTCAGAAAACTGTTAATTAGAGATTATTGATTTATATAGCAAAAAATATTTGCCTTGTAAAGTCGTAGAGTTCTATAATAATGGTTAACAGCACTGCTCCTTGCAGTAGCATTATGCAGAGTATTTGGTATCGTTCTATTCACTAATTGTTACGTGTGCTATCGTATATTAGAATTTTGTTAATATGACAGTTTCGCTCAATAAATACTTCTATCTTTATGTTTATTGTTTACTTTTATCATTTAATCACTTCGTCAATCCAGGAACAGGCAAAGGAAATGGCTTATCCATTTATAGAAGGCCGGAACGGCTTTTTTTGTACTTAATTAAAATTTTAACTGAAAGTGTTTGTTGTTCGAAGACAAATGATTTATATGTAAGAAGTCTAAAAATTATTATAATCAATCATAACCATTTGTTGTCGTTAAGTTCGTTTTATATTAACGACATTACAGCCGGTATCGTAAATTCTTTTTGTTCACTTATTTTTATGAATAACTATCTCTTGCCCGCGACTTCGTCCGCGCTGAAATTACATACGTATACCGTATGATACTCAATTATAATGTAGTGTTCTAAAGGTGAAAGATTTTTGTAAATCAGATCAGCAGGTAGGATTATCTATATTGAAAAATATAGAAACTTCCAGTTACTTAGTTACTATGTTTTTGTGAGTCCACCTACTTCTAACTTGGAGAAAGAGGTCAATCGTCGAATCCACCTCGTTTGGATTGCGTATGGGTAATTGCGTTATGCCCAACCGTTGCCCAGGACTACTAAAACCAGAATTTAACCTACAAGTGTTGCCAGTGATGACATTATGAAACAGAAAGTCTCTGCTTATGTGCGATCTTTTTCGCACTAAAGCCGCAATCTGTCTTGCGCTCGTTTTTGTTAAAATGTAGAAGTTATAATGTTTATTTTTGTTATAATGTTTATTTTTGTTATAGAGTTCTTTATTGTTTGTTAGTGTATAATTATTCTATGTTAATTTTTATTTTATTTCTTGTCTTTGTTTTAAATAAGTTGTCTTTAAAACTACAGGCACCGGAGCAAATGCAGACCAAAAAGGAGATGACGAGAGTGATTTTATACTTGCCAGTATACAAGTTTTTTTCGCAGTGGCACATAAAACAGTGTTACCTAAGTCCGATGATAATTATCTGGCTGATAGGCTGTGCACCATGGGCCATTTTTTTTAAATAACCATAATTCAATACCGTGCGTCATCCATCACTGGCAACATACCCAACTAGTAAGTCTTGAGGTTGCTCCAAGCGAGAGAAATATAATATTAAGTTCAATCGTATCATTGTTAAATTTAGTAGGTAGGTACTTAGATTTTACTTATGTATCCACTACTGCTTTGTTTCTTTAGTTCTATGTTGATTGACGTGATAAAAATGAATAAATGACTATGTGTTGTTTTTGCGGTGTGTTGTTTTTACTGTCTGACTGAAAGAGGTGAACTGGAGGGCCAAGTGGCTTAATAACCATAACAACGAATTTAGTTCAACCGTCAACGGTTTTTGCAATAAAATAACTATTGAAATTTTAAAATCGAATCAAGTCTAATTGTGACATCGAAATCACAGCAATTGGAACATTTCTGAAAGCCGATCGAATTCGTCTAATCGTTCGTTCGAATATTTTGCCCTAATTAGAAGCAATCGAGTTTTCGCTTGCGGCGTTACTTGACAGCAGACGCGAAGCGCACGCGCAAGGCAACACGGGAATTAGACAAGCACGTACCAAACTATCAATCCGTTCAAGAACATCATCGAAGTTAAAGTCCAAACTCGTGTACAATGCGCCGTTGCGGAGAAACTCGGAGCAAGCTCACCAACTTAGAAGAGCAACGGATTGCTTTGTGAATAGTTGCAATGTTTTCACTCGTCCGGTGGTAGAATTGGCAAAGTGGTCCATGGTTGATCACAATGTCGTAATTTGACTACGGTGGGAATGGATTTTGTTAATTTTAAAAATAAAATTGCATATTAAATTGAGTTTTGAGAATTAGATCAATACATTGACGTGATGATTAAAGGGTGAATGCCTAGGTTGTTGGGGAATGCAAAATTTTTACCTATATAGGCAGGTAAAAAGGCGTCGCCAGCCGATGATCAAGGGGGGATGGGGGGGGGGGGGGGGATGCAAAGGAACATTCCTCATTGACAAAAAATATGTTGGCTCCAATGATATTACATATGAACTTGGAGTAGATAATGTCACTACCGCGCCCGAGTTGAAGATTCATAAATGACCCAATTGTCTCATTTACCTCAAACAAGCCACAGTATGAGTAGTTTGTGACAGTCAATGTGTCAGTTGACAGAGGAAACGGTTTTCAAACGCAATTTACTAGGAACGTAACATATCTATACTATGAAATATCATTGGTTGGCTCCCACTACGCACATGCAAATCCTGCTAATTTGGATCCCCTTCTATTGTGGTGGGTTGATTCGAGCGCCTACGAGGTCTGCTCTTCGCGACCTCTCTTGGACTGTTCTTCGACGCCATGTCGCTTTAGCAGAACACCGTTAGGTAAACGACGAACAAACAATATCCACTAATGTTCGGGGGCTTCTAGAGGGATTCTACCATGGTCAAGGAGTGAGATCCTCGCTCTTGGGAAGACTTACTGGTTTCGATTTCGTTTTTATTATTCTTCCATGATCTGGGAGTAAAGAAAAAACATAACTAGAATTCACCAGTTGCTTCTCTTCCCGCGCAGATGGTAAAGGAATGGGCGAAAATCTTAGGAATCATGTTATAGGCTAGCAACCCATCACTATTTTAATTTCCCTTTCCTATAGGTACGCCCTTAATCATGCTAAACGTGGCCTTTAGGTTTTGTTACCTTAGGCTCTGTCTACCCCATAAAGGATAAAGACGTGATATATGTAAGTATGTAGCGTTCTTGAGCCTCTAATGTAGGTTTTTGGTCACAAAATACCTCGCTTGGACTGTTCTTTTGCGACCTAAGGGTGCGACCACACCGCCGCTTAAAAAACGGTGACGTTACGGAATCGCAACAAAATGTATGAAAAAACGGTGAGAAAACGTGACGCATACGGCACGTCACTGCGATTACGCGGCGGTTTGGTCGCACCCTAAGTTATTGTGCAGTCCGTGATTTCTAAGAATGCCATTCGGTTTTATCTTGCTGTCTCCCTCACTCGTGAGTTTGGTACTAGAATCGGCCGATGGTGCCGAAACCCGAATGGTACCTACTGTACGAGCTAGGACCTGGGGCCTTACCATGACGTCCTAATTCCGACTCAGTTCAAGTACTAGCTGTCACTTTTAGTATGAATCTGACAGCGAGCGAACCTAACCTGAATCGCATTAAGATACCTTCTTGCGTTCGGTCTTGTAATGTGACGGGTAATGTTAACTGCTCTTGGTTCTTGTTAAGGATCAATGTTTATCCGATGGTTATGGTACATTTACAATTATCCTGATCGAAGGATCATGTTTTTTTTATTCATTATAAGAAAACACCCGTTTTCATCTACAGTTCGCTTATTCTACGGCTCTTCAGCGATACTAAATAATAAGAGCATTTTAGAAATGTTAAAGGTATCGAATAAAAAATCGCAAATTAAAAAGTGTCGCCAATTATACTCTCTTGCGTGTGCGCCTGTAGTCCTATTTTGTAATCAGATTCTGATTAACTGGGAGAAAATATCTCATTTCGAAGCTAGTTGCGAAACGGGAAAATTTCAGTCGAATCCAAACACGTAACCGGGTGCAGTAAGCGCAGTTAGTACGAGTCGTAGGTACTAAGTAGATGACGTAGATGTATACAAGACGAGAAAACCGATCCAATTCTATAAATCGCATTTTCCATTCCGAAGCTAGTTACTCGTACCAAAATCTACGAGGAGGTGCTTTATAGGCGCGCGGGGAATTTGAGTGAATTATTTGCACCCTATGTAGAGTCGTATTTAAGAGTTCGCAAGCGCGGTAATAAGGACAATATCGTCACACTTGACAATAATTTATGAGTATTTTCTAAGCATCGTATTTGTACAATTTCAATCAAAAGTCTAACTCCAAGTGATAAGAGAATTTTATCATAAACTAGTAAACTAATATTAATGTAGCGTCTTCCGTAACGTAATGGTCGGTTAATAATGACTAGGTACTCATTCAAATATTAACCTCGGTATTAAAGGGGGTAGCTATACTAGCTATGTAGGTTAATATCCTCTACTTAGGTAGGCTAGCCTTGTTTACGCATGACTAACTACGAAACAAACGTGATACAAATCCGCGATAATGTCGGCATTAACCGTAACTGATCGAAATACCTATCGAGCATTACATAAACTTACGGCTTGTATTATTCAAAAGCGTGCTTACAGTAAGTAACAAGCATAGTGCTTGTGTTACATCGATAACGAAGTTCTAGCAGCGTTCCGTGGGCAGCATAATCTACGTCGGCCCGTGGCTCCGAACAATCTGAAATACCGACGTGTGTGGGTGTGCTACGTTTCGAGCGAAGCGGCAGTCCATCAGGGGTGAGCGGGACGCACGTATACCGAGTGAGCGGTGCGCACGAATACGCAACCCGTGGGAAATGCACAGTAGTGGTCAGATCAGAGCGCGCGCGCGCCGGCCCAATGCACGTATTATTGTATTCGTAACTCTGCACCCACAAACGGCCTATGACTTTAGTAAAGAGAACGCGTTTTTCATTTTAAGCTCCAGCTATAAGGCTCAATTTCACACTATGGCACGGGGAGGTTTTGTATGTAAATTTCTGGTTAAAAGTTATGTAGGTAGTTACGCGTGGCGTATAATGCGGTGATTTTTTTACCGATCGATTGAGGTTTGCGGCGAGCGGCCGGGATGCAAATGCGATGTTTACGAAGTTCGCCGGCACACCCCTAGTCGGCATCGTTATGTTTTATGTTTTAATAAACTCATTATGGACGGAATTGTGAGCGAATAGCGATAGGACTGCATTTGCTGCACGTTGCTCTTTTGTTTTGCGGTTATGATTACCTACTGGTCTGTTGTTTAGTAGGTAGAGAAGATAAAACTAGCAGCATGTACGTACCTAAGTAAAGACGTATTTCACTTGGCTTATAAAAAGGATTTCTTATTCGTCCGTATGATTATTCTGTCGTCTCTTTTAAGTGAAAAAAGTGCGTTAAAATGATGATTATTTATTCACTTTTCAACTCTTAGCCGCCATTACCCACCGAAGGCTGGGGCCTTCCAATAACAATGGTCAATAATTCGTATCGTCAACCCACGCAGATCTTTTCGGCTGGCCTTTAATTAAATAAAAAATGTAAATATCTTCACTGTAGCATGAATATGGTAATTCTTATTCTTTATAAGTATATTAAATATTAAGCTAGTCAGATTTGCCACAGCAGATGGTAATAGAAGGTAGATACTATCGGTACCTACAACTTTGGACACGACTTCATATGCGTCCGTATGAGATGATTTCTACATAGAAACCTTGGATTAACCACAGCACAGAGTCCCATTTTCATCATTTTTCTATGCTCTACATAACTAAATGGTAATTTAAGATAGATTGGGTATTTAAATTTTCAAGGAGAGAATGATATAAGTAGATAAGAGCATGGAATGGGAATGAAACAAAATGGAAGTAGCAACGATCAAATCTGACCTGAAGACACTCTTAAACCACACCAAGTGGCTTGAGTTGACTCTTAAACCACAGCAAGTTCAAGGCGAGATACCTATGCGTAGTTAATTTGAAATGTTATAAGTATCAAGACAGGGATAACAAGAAAACGTGGAAAGCGCGGGTTTTCGGGATTTGCAAAATATAGAAGAAACTAGGATGTTATCGGAGCGAAATGATATTTAAATATACAAATATACTATGCAGTCGTAGTTTGATTGGATTACCTATTACATAGTAAATTAGTTATATGGTGTAGTTCAATCCAGTGTCAATAAGTTCTGTAGGTACCTTGAGGTCTAGCTAAAAATTTGCTACAAAAGCAAGTTGATTGAAGTTATTATAGCACACAGTAGCCACGGTGTACAACTACTGCATGCTACTCATGAATCATTTTGGAATCTTCTTACTCTGGATAGAATAGAGGTTTTAAAAATTTCCAAAACGTTATCTAAACCAAGCCATAAACAATACTTTGAGTCCCATTCAACCTCACACCCATACACGGCCAGCTTGAAACAACGGAGGGTTGGTCACATCGGATACATATCTTAATTAGGCCTCACAAGGCGTCGATCGGTTTCTTTTTTTAACCGTCCGTCTCGGGCGACCGTGACGAATACCTATGTACGTATAGAGCATTTCAAAGCCCTTTTATACTTTAACCAAAACGTACTGTAGATCTTATTGAGTTGTAAATAAAGGCTCAAGTTTCCAGATCAAGAGAAAAGCTAGCTGGCAGTTAAGAAAGATTCGGCCATAATTTAGAAGATCCATTGACAAGCTCGTTTGTTTTTTTCACCGTAGAGTGTTTAATGAATTGGTTTCCATTGGCTGTGTTGTAATGAAAGACTATGAATGAACTCGTTAGGTGACATGACGTTTTAAAAGGCCTTTATGTACGGTGACCTCCTATAAAAACTGAGGTAGATTTATTTTATAATTAGGATAGTGATGATACCTACGAGCTACGAGACGATTAATTGCTTCGTTTGCTATTTAAAATTATAATAGCATGACGTAGCTTTGACAAGTATAATTTGCTTATTTGAACTTATTAGAATTGACGATTAGGTTAAGAATAATACAATACAGTCTCATGACACGCAAATTAAGTCCATCCCCTACATTTACAACAAATTATGACTACACTACACTTAAGCGCACATCTTTACAAGGAAACATTATACCTTCATCTAATTAAAACACCACAAATCAACCACTTCAGTAGCTCCACTTCTATTAATTCTGCATCAACCACAAACGTCATCTACTTATCCTATTAATCCAAGACAACGCCAACTTTCAACGAACCTTATTATTTAACAGTATAGTCTCGAATTGTGTGGCTAGTTTTATTTGTGATTTAGTTGCAGCCAGGGCACGACGGTAGTAAATAAGGTAAGCGTGAGATACCCTGCAGAGTTGGCATCAGCAAAATGCACCCGAAGATTCTTAGTTTTTCACTTTGCAATAGTTCGGATGTCTGGCGCTTGCCGAATGTTTTACAAGGTTCAGAGAATCCGATGTTTATTTGTTTTTCGTACGGTAGTGTTTTGTTTGTGATTTTGCATGAAATATTGTGTCGTGCGCAATATATGTGCCGTAGTTGGAACCCCTTAGCGTCAGACTGTATTTTTTTAAATGACTGACTTTGATTCGCTTTGCTCGCTTGGACCTTTAAATTTCCACTTAGAAATTTCGGGATTGTACTGAGTTCACTGGCGTAAAAATGAAGGAATAGTTTTTCGGAATAGTTTCAGATTTATCAATCAATTTGAACAGGTTCTGAATTCGGTTATGTATTGTTTGTCGACGTTGTCCTTCAGCTTTTGCCTTGAACTTAACGAGGCGTAACAGTTTCAGATTAGTCCCATAGAGTTATTAACAGTTATCACTAATAATATTATGAAACAAAGTCCTCCACCGTTTCTAATGTCTCTTCGCGTTAAACTCAAGATCGGACGATTTATATATCAATAGTGATAAATTAGTAAGATTTAAGTATTTATACTTAATAATATCGATATTATTATGGCAGCACCGTTTTGGTAGTTATTGGCATTGTACCCATGAGAAGCCGGGGCAAGTCACTAATTTGATATATTAATTTCTCTTTATAAATTCACTTTCTTCCAAGCCGTCTGAGTTTGAATACACAGCCACAAAGTACCTATTAATAATTAATTCAAATTATCAAATCAATAACCAAGACCCCTGCACCGACCATCAAAACAGTTCCCAGTTGCTTGAAAATAAATAAAATGCCGAGGGATTTGTCGATAGGATTTAAACGGAGTACGCCGGGTTTCAGCCGCAGGCGCAGCGGCGTGGGAACGGCGCTCGCGCCGCGTCACTCGTTGATTTAGCCTGTAATGCGTGGTTTCATTGGCTTACGGTCGCTTACCCTTAGAAATCTTACCTATAGACTGATTTATAACTGTTATATACTGTTCGGTAAGCTCGCAAACCACAGATTAGATGTTGAATAATATTGTTTTTACATAAATACATAGGTAAATCACGTCTTTATCCCTTAGGGGGTAGACAGAGCAAAGACATAAAGGCCACGTTTAGCATGATTGTGGGCGTAGAGGTGAAAAGGGAAAACAAAATAGTGAACGTTTGCTTTCCAGATTGCCTATAACATGTTCTTCTCCGATTCCATCGATGGGCTTTGCCATCTGCGCGGGTAGAGTACCTAGAGAAGCAATTGGTACATTCTATGTTTTTTCTTTTTTTCCCAGAAAAAAGAATGAAAAGCAATCGCCCAGGGAAAAACTTGCTCACTTGCCCACTTGCTCGTTTGCCTTCCTATTCACATAAAAAAAAAGCTGATGTCATACAACAGGAAAACGCAGCCAACCTTGCCTATTCATGTGCACCATGCCTAATAAACCTTACACGAGACATCTTGGAAATAAGTATAAATTGCTTACAAATACAAAAAAAAATTAAATCGGTCCACAATTACTGTCGAAGCTATCAGTGTTAAAAAAAAAACATACAGACGAAAATGTAACCTCTTTTTTGAAATCTGTTCAAACTAGAATCAATTTACACCAGTTGAGGAGTGGGTACCAGTAAATTTAGAAAGACCTTTAGATTTATGTTTATGTTACGACTTTTAAAATACGTCGCAGTCGGCGCGGGTAAAGGTAATTGTCCGGTTTCAGTAACCGGCCGGCTAGTACAGAGGAGCACAAATATGTGTACATTTTTGCACCTTATCGTAATAAACTAAGGTGCAAAAATGTACACACATCTTTGTACCCAGCCGTAAGTGCATGCTGTGATGTATACGCGGTCCTTTTGACGCCGGACCTTAGGCAGCGGTCTACTGGCTAAAAATATTGTCAGAATCAAAACAATGATATATTAGGCACTTGTTGCCAGTAAAATAGCTAGAAAGTACAATGTAGAGTCGTGATTTTTTAATTTAAGTAGGTAAGTGTTGTTAAGTTTAAAGTCAGTAAACGATATCCGATATTAAACGTGACACATAAAATACACCCAGACAAACAAACAAACACACTACCTCTAATAACCCCTAACGCAAATACTCTCCGTTCCATTCCGTTAGTCGTGGGTAAAATAGGCACTGCTAGTAAATAAGAAATAAAATAAGCAGTCAGATATTTAGTCAGCATTGCGCTTTGAATATAGGTATGTCTGTAACTTAGAAGTTTATAAATAGAGCTAGTTAGCCCGTGGCAAATTCAATAAAATCCTTATTTGCCCATCTCTTTACTCTAGCTATGCCTCTGTCTTGCAGTCTTTTGTTTAAAGTGGTGGTAATGTGTCAGAGATACTTACTTCAACGCAAGCGCAATAGTTTTGCATGGCTGACCTCATTATTTTGCGGAGTATTTAGCTAAGTAGGTATAAGGCTAGTCAGAAACGGGTGGTAGGGCCTTGTGCAAGGTCCGTCCGGATCGCTACCACCATCTTACTCGCTAATCCTGCCGCTAAGCAGCAGTGCTTGCACTGCTGTGTTCCGGTGTGGAGAGTAAGACAGCCGGGGAAATTACGGGCACAAGAGGCATTTCATCTAAGTCCTCTAGGTTGGCAACGCATCTGCAATCCCTCCGGGGTTGCAGGTGTCTATGGGCAGTGGTGATCGCTTACCATCAGGTGACCCACTTGCTCGTTTGCCTTCCTATTCACATAAAAAAAAAAAAAAACGATACGGTAGATCTAGTCAGTAATTTGAGTAAACGAACTATTATGAAATTGGGTGGCAAACGAGCAAGTGACTACCACCACCCATAGACGCCAGCGACGCCAAAGTATGTCAGATGCGTGGCCAGCCTTAATGGCTAAGTTATGGAATATCTCATGTTCCAGTAAATTAACAACGGCTGTCCTACTCTACTATTACTCTGCTATTTATTTATTGAGTAAAACAAAGTTTACACAGTATTACGTTATATTGATTCACGCACACGCTATTCAACTATCAATAGTTAAAAATAATGCGGGGATCGTAAATTTTTTTTGATAAAGCGTGTTGCTGCTGCGGATGTATTTAGATCGTAAAGTTTAAATAATACTGATATTAATAATGTTCTGACGAAGCCTACGCTGTGAATGTAATATGTAGTGTATCTTTTATTTTATTTAAATTTGTACAAATACAAGTACATATTACCTTCTCTTCAGGCCTGGTTTAAACATTACAAAAATCGGGTCCTTACCTCTCCGACTTCACCTAGTCTTTTAAACTCCCACTCTCATAGTAACTGGACGTCGTTAAGAACAACGTGCGCAAGATTCACTTAAGCACTACCGATACCCGTCGGTAGTGCCTAATAAGTACGTATACAAAGTTATGAGAGGGCATTCCACCCATTCCCTAAGACATTGGTGGAGATGAATGGTTGGCATGTGCGTGTTAGTGCCTATACAATGCTGTGCTTGTCCTCCTATTATTAGAGGCGGCTGCCTTTACGTGGACGTCATGGGCTTAAGTTGGAGATACACCAACGATAGGGAGTAAATTTGAACACAGAATTTATTAAATTTTTAAAATTTCATGAGTTGTTTTGACATGAAATAAAATAAAATAATAATAAAAAAGACATGTAATAACTATGATTATTACGAATAAATTAGTATGAGTAGGTATGAGTATTTCAAGTATTTGTAACATAGGAGAAAACAGGGCTTTCCTGTTAGGAATGTTGCATTTGTAGGTTGAGTAATCTTAAAAAGTTATAGGCAATATGGATTTTTTTAAGTACCTATATTAAGCTGACCCATTAGTAGTGACCTTTTTAGCTGCCAAGAATTTCAGCTTCGATTATCTTTATGTTTGATTATTTTTAATTTGTTTGTTATCAGTGTACAATTAGACATCGTTGACTCAGATTATTTTTAACGTACTTATTTAGGTTCAAAAGTTTACCGTTTTAGAGATACCTATTAGGTACCCAAATTTTCCGGCAGTCGAGATACTAAGACAAAGATAAAATCAAGAATATCGCTTACCAATTACAACGAAAATTATATATGACTAAGTGATAGCTTTTCTTTTCGAAAACCAATACATTAGAACGACGCGTGGAAGATTTTACTTAATAATTATATGTTACTAGCTTCTGCCCGCGACTTTGTCCGCGTAGAATTAGCAATTGATATATTTATCGCTATCCCGAGGGAACCATACAATTTTCCGGGATAAAAAGTAACCTATGTTTTAATCTAGGGTACCAGCTATCTTCTCTTCAAATTTTATCCAAATCCGTCCAGTAGTTTTAGCGTGAAGAAGGAACAAACATACATACTCACATCGTCACATCGTCACTCACAAACTTTCGCATTTATAATATTAGTAGGATTTCAATGTCCTAGGTCATCCTGTATTATTTATTGCTGTAGTGTAACATAAACTTAAATGGTATTTATAAAGTCTGTATAAATAAACGTGTGCACGTCATGTAACGTCGGCGACGTACTGCGACGTCAATGGATGCCGCTACAGCCCTGTATTACAGCCTGTGACCATATCACAGTCCTATAGCTATGCATGAGGCTATAAAGGAGCATAATGTTCTTGGATATATACGCCTACATAATTTTGTAGAAGACATTCAGGTAGGAAGGTATTAATAACGAGTGGTTTCTGATTTTGCTGAAACACGGCGTCGTTTCACCATAAGCTTCAAAAATCTTAGAACATGTGTTCATAAACTCGCTTATCTAACTAATATTATATAAATGCGAAAGTTTGGATGGATGGATGGTTGTTACTCAATCACGCCAGAACGACCCAAAGAATCTGGATGAAATTCGGCACATAGATAGAGAAAAATCTGGAGTAGCACATACCTAGGCTACTTTTTATCCCGGAAAATTCCCGCGGGATAGCGATAAACGAATTCTTTTTCAGGCCAAGTCGCGGGCAACAGCAAGTATCTACAAAAATGTTTTATAAAAAAATACGGTGAAATTTTACAAAGAAAGATTGTTATTTCTTTTAAAAATTTCGGGCACAAATTCAGTTTAAATCACAATTCACGAGGGAATAAAGTAATAAGTACCTACTACCTAAGTGAGTAACTAAGAAAAGTAAATTTTTTGGTTTTCTATCAATTCCATGCGATTATTGGCACTCAGAATCACCTGCTTTTCCATCCCTGTAAAAGCGAAAAAGTGACCCAAAATTTCCGTACACTTTTGTAATAAAAGTGTAACATTTTATCCTATAAAACAGGTAGAAAGCGACATAAAATTGGTAGGTAGGATTTTTTGGGAATTTCTTCTATCAAGTAACTAAATAGTCGAATTTTTAACCGTGCTTGCACCAAAAAAATACATAAGGGTTATATTTTACTATAAAATAAACGATTGCAATTTACTCCTGACACTCAACTTGAGCCTTCCCAGTTCTTGTTTAGTTCAGCTAGTTTCTTCAAGCTAATTGTTTAATTCAGCGCTAAGATTAAAGCGCTCGTCGCTTCTTTCATCACCCAATACACAATCGTACATCATTGATTGTCAGAAAACGTTATTCTGCCGTCATGACCGCCCGCGGCCGTCAAAGCACCCGCCATCCGACGGTGGTCCCACACCGCAACATTATTTGCGGAGTGTCACCGCCAACGATGAGCCACAACAACTGCAAAACACCCGCAAACAATTAAAAAACATCACCCACACCTTATACTTGTTAAATTAAAGTCCAATATCGAAAAAGAACGAGTGTGTGAAGCCATTTTAGAACGTGGTTGCTCTTTAAAGGCAATAAAGGTAAAGCTATCGTTTTTCCGCAGTGTTCTCAGAATGGAATTGATTTCTGATTTTGGAGACGTCTTGTTTGACTCTGTGCGCGAACAGAGTCAAACATTGTTGTCAAATAAAGACTTCCTGTGAGTTAAGTTCTTGTTATCTGACATCCGCCGTTTCGGAAAACTTCTAAAGATGAAAGTGAATTTTCGTTTTGTATTTTGTAACTCTGTTTTTCGAAGCTAAAAGTTACAATTTTTAAGTCTAAACTACCAACGTTGGTCGAATCCCAATCACTGATTGGTTGGTTGAGCCAAAGTTGCTGGTTTAGACTTGTAGCTTCGAGAAACAGGCCACTGTAGGCACAGCCAACGTCACAATAAAAAGTACCTACTTTTCATCTTTCAAAATTTGGTGGTATTTATTCCATTTCCAATAAATACGTGCTTATTTTAAAAATCAGCCCCCGGAATCAGCAGTCTATTTAACTAGGGGCCATATTGACTTATGCACGGGCACTTCCAATCACATTGACCATCTCTTTCTACGGTCATCCTTTACCGTTTGCCAGAAAGGAACGAAAAATGCGATCGTGATTCTCCGTGCGTTACACAATTAAGTCATCTGACTTAATTATTGTACGATTATTTTTGCATATGGCAACATACATCTCTAAAGTATTATTAAACTCAATCTACCCTTTTTAGTTAAACAGGCTTGAAGTTGAATCCAATAAGTGACACGTTCCGTCGACGGTGCGTTTCAACGAACAATTTTTAAAGAATTTTATTTCTCTTTTTCAATTATGACAACCCGCATTTTTTTGCCAAATGCCGTCTTTATTCCAATGGAGTAGGGCAGACTTATAATTCTGGTATTAAGGTTTTCCAATATGGATACTTTGGTCGTTTGGCATCACATCTCAGATTACAGATCTGAGTTAAGATGTGCCGTTTAAGTGGGCTACAAAGTATCGCTTTACGTCTTAATGGTCTGAGTCACTATTGTGTGCAACGTATTAGCATGTGTGAAGAACAAACAAATTTAATCATTTTGGAAAGTTATTTGCTTTGGTATGTCGACGGGTCATTTTTGTCTTACAAACGCATGTAATGTAAACATGCAAAAAAGAGGTTCTCTTACTTGCTATCCACAAAAAATAAATAAAGCTACATAAATCTTTGAAACAACTGCATCGAGCGTAGATGGGGATTTAAACAAAATTTACACTTTTCTCCATAAAAGTTACTATCGTTTCTCACACCTGAAAATTTGTCCCTAATTTAATACCAAATTAAGTACCTAATTTCAGATGTAGATTTTGCTACCTTCACACCATGCAACCGTAGCGAGCAGAATACCAATGCCCCCACCCCCCCAACAGTAATTCGTAGGTTCCAATCCATCCGACCTTCATTGCAGGCGTACATAGCTGACTGTAGGGAGTTGTTGCCGCAACAATTAAGTGATCCCACTATTAGAAATTATTATACCCAAACATTGACCCAGTAATGTAGTTTATATAAAAGATATAGGCAAAAAATAAAATAAAAATAGGAACAGACTAAAGAAAACCCTGAAGTTTTGCACTCACCTTTATTCTTATTTCAAATGCCAAAACCATCGACAAAAAGCATCGTCCTTACCCGATTCCAATGTTATGACTTATTTGTCTCGCCTCTGGAGATTTATCGATCGACGAATAATATCGATTCGATCTGCATAATACATTCATTATAGAACATGTAAATTGATTTTTTTGTGCAAACACCTGGCTTGAGATAAGGTGAAATCAAATGTGTGTTATAAGTCTATTGTTGACGCACGTTTTAAAAAAACTTGTCTCTGATGTCTATTTGAACCCAGACATGATGAGATCAGAGCTCGCAGACAGAAGCCAAAGAGCGATAACGTTCGTCATTGAGCATAGAACCAGTATCGTAAGAAGTATCTTTTCATTAAGTAGTTAAAAAAAAACTCTGCTAGACTACTAGGTACGCCAAAAAATATAAAGCACAAAACAGTAACACATGAGAGTGCTAACTACGACAAAGAAAAGCGGTAATGAAAGCGGACACCACCACACTGTTCTCCCAAGAAATTGATTGTTCATCAGGTCTTCAACTAACGACAACAACCACTTTGTCCAGAGAGTAACGATTCAAAAGATTAAACGGAAATTGTCTGACAGCGTCGGTCGTCTAAATGAAAAAGGTGCTTTTACACTAATAGCGAACACCTGTCAACTTAAACTTAAAAAATATAAGATACCTAGGTACTCCAGACCTATGTACTGAAGAGGAAAGTCAAGCAAAAATTATGTAGCCCAGCGGTCATTAGCCAGTGGCTAATAGCCACAAAACGAACTGCGGGTAGCTTGTAGATAACTTAATTAACTTATTTACAAGCTTCGTCGCATCCTTCGTTTATCCGTTGCGATCTCTGACGATGTTAAAGCATTGTATTCGTGAAAACCGCATTCAAATCCGTTGCTTAGTTTTAAAGTTCTAAGCATAGACAATAGTATACTAGCACTAGTAGCACCAGTATACCAATGTCTATGGTTCTAAGCGTACATTCAATACATATTTATGTTCAGACGGCGAGGAGCGGCATTGTTTTATTCTATTTTATATGAAAAAGACACAGAAACTTCCTCTCAGGTATTTTAAAAACAGTGGTACGAACAGTAAAGCTAGCGAGCTACCAGTATACTTCGGTGTGGCCGCTTCTTTAAACGTCTCATCGCCGTAAATTATAGCTTCGTTGGTCGCTATTTGCATTTTTATTGTCCCCTGCATTCGGAATGGACAAAGGTTGTAATTTTATCGACCGACCGCAAAATTGAATTATTTATTATTTGTAAAACAATTATGCCGCGACCGTATGGTCATAGTCTTTTTCCGATCATCTCAATATGATTGGGTACGGGCTTTAAATTGATAATTTGGGGTCCTATTTTATTAATGACAGACACCTTTTTAGGGTTCCGCACTAAGAAAAGGAAAAGCAGTAGAATGGATACAATATAAACTTGTACAGGATCATCTCGATGCCTGCTTGAGGGAAGTGTGCATGCATAGAACATACTGACTATGTGCAGAAAATCCAGTCTATAGAGACAATTTCCTTTTTCTGACTGATCAGAAGCTGCGATATAAATATATTTTAATGGGCCGTTATGGCTCATTTGTTGAAATTCGCGGGAATCCTATTTCCAGCGGCAGACTATTTTCTGTTGACGAGGGAAACAGTTGGCATTTCACTGGAAACTCAATTACATATTTGTTTAACATTTAGTAACTACCTAACCAACTAACACTATCAATGATGAAATCAGGTCAATCTTAAACAGAACCTGTAAGAAATCACAAACAAATTGCGAAAGACGTTCATGAATGTATCAACAGTTCACAAACCGCATCCTGATTAAAATTAAGTTTCATTGTATGTATATCGACGCTGGGTCTCTAGATCGTGATCATACCAATGTCCGGGACATCTTAATTGTGAGATCTAGGAAATTTCTAGCGGAGCAGTCAGAGTGATTAATTTCACTATACAATGAAATGCACGACCAGGTCTGTCGGTAAACTACTACACAGCATGAGAACCTAGGTAGGTACACTCTATATAATTAAATTACTCATACGAAGCGTATTTTCTTTTTATAACAGAGGTAAATTTCAAAATCACTGATAATAAACAGACGATTGTTAACTATTTTATTGTATACCGTTTATAGTTTTGAGAAGTGTTATTATCAACAGTATCTGTTTAGTTGGTCGCTTAGTTCTTGTGAGAAAGGGAAACTTGCTCGGTAACGTCACCCATAGACACTCACTAAACTTCGTTTAATTTAGGAACTGTAATCTCTTTACAATTTGTACTAGAGTAACAATTGACGACACGCAAATAAAGTGACATGAAAACAATTTTATTTTGCGGCTGCCAAACTATTGCACTGTACTAATTGTTAGGTAAGATATAGTTGACCAGACGCAATATAATGTTATTGTGGTTTCTCATTCTAAATTAAATGAAGTATAAGTATACCAGCCCGGCTAGCACGACAGCGCACAAGAGTCGCGTCGCGCGCGAGATAGACACCCGCCTCTTTCTAGAACGAACAATAAGACAAAGACGGGCAATCTATCTCGCGCATGACGCGACTCACGTGCGCTCTCGTGCTTGACGTGGGAGTATTACAGATGCGTTACCAATGAAGAGGCCTAAGATGAATGCCTGTTAAATACAGAGGACCGGAATCGAAATCGACGATATTTTCAGAATAGTCGTTTGTTTTGAATCACACTTTCCTTTAGTAGGTACTTTATTAAGAAAAGTGGACTCATTAGCAAGCAAAGCTACATAAGTGCTTGTTCGTCTCTAAGCAGTTGTACCAAAATATTATTAAACCAAATCAACGTTCGTAAAATTCCGTAGCTTTAATATGGTGGCAATTTATTAGCACTGTCACATTTTAATATCTATTAAACGTATTAATGAATTTAAAATATTTCACCAAGCCAATAAAAACGCGGAGTTATGATTTAAAGTCGACATTTGACTACCTGAGATAGCTGGGAATTCAAGGAATTCGGTGGCAGATTTGTTATTAACATTTATTATCGCAATCACGCATTTCAATCAATTCCACAATAACAAGGTTGTTTGTTCTATAATTTTATTATTATAATATTTACTGAATGCTAGTTCTTGACCTACACAAATAGATGAATAAAATATCGAAGTGGTTTTACTCCTTATTAGCACTCCAGAATTATTCTGATTTTCTTTATAGTTCCATCATCAATACCGTCAACGTCCCCAAGGATTTTGACGATGATCAGTTTTGGTAGTGTGTAACCTGCAGCCACCGGCTTCCCGCGATCTTTATAAGATCATGCGTTCACCTTGCACGAGGCTTACTACATTTCGGCTTCCGGCACGCATTCGGCATTATTACAGTATGCTTAGTGTAAAGTCTCAGTCACAAATTGCGCTAAAATGTCATAAGAGACTAGTTTGCTGTAGTTTCGATCAGCAAGTGGCGCTGCCAATATTTTCATACTAATTGAGACGATTACCTACATGACTTTGAAGACTTTTTAGTGTAAAATCTCACACTAGAGGCTCAGAACACCGTTTTAGCATAATTCTTAATATTACAAGGTAGCTTTTGTAGCTTGCTGTTGCGTCGTCAACTAAGCGACTAATTCCTGTCACTCGTGTACAGTTTACCGACAATCCGAGCTAAACCACGAGATAATAGGATGAAATATTTAAGCCACGACTGTACTGCCTTCTTGAAAGTTCTCACAACATCATGAGAATGCTCTTTACAATCGATATTCAAAAAAAGAACGGCATCGATGTCTCTGTTGTCAACGGACAATTCTTTCTGAGATCAACTGCGCCGACTCCATTAAGAACCCAATCTTATAAGTACCGCTTTAGAGTTTCGTTTGGTTCGATTGTGTTAGGTATTTTATTGTTCCGTTTTGGTATGAATTGCGTCACCGTCCAAAAAGATTGAAAGACAAAGCACGAAGCGATCGTCGCATTGTGGGGCTAATGACAAACCAAAACAGCATTTTTAGTTCTAGTCCGGTCACTTTATAAGGTACAGATCGGTTCTGAGATATGGTACGCTTTTATGGTGCCGGTAGCGTCGACAACGAGTCGATGCATGCGAACGATTGCCGATTAATCGTAAGGGAATCGATTGTTTGCGATCCCTCGCTGCAATTTCTAAGAGCGGTTTTAATGGAATGCGAATTATTGGGATTGTAAAATCGGTTCACGCGTGTTAGAATTAGCACTATATTTACCTACTGTTATAAGTGATGCTATTATACAGTTATATTTATAGTACTAACTAGTTAATTAAGGCCTAAGTGCATCTCACCATCACCTGAGATTTTTAACTTAAAAAAATATATATTAATATAATATGAAGAGTCCATAACCAGTCAGTAGGTAAATGCAGAAAATGGAAACAAATATTAAATCTTCATGGCCTTTCTGCTTTTTGTATATTTTTTTTATTTTCTCTCTGTTACATTTTTATGAATTAGCTAAATAGTTAAAAAAGATTTAAATGGTTAGATGAATACAATAATCAAACTAGACCTGTATTTGATAATATTTTTGTACAAAAGCACGCAAAATAATCTCAATACTTTTGGTAGAGCCGATATAGAACCTTATAAATACCGTGTTCATCTCCACTTTGTTCCCAAATATCCGTGACAGAATAGTTCGCAAACCTTTTATTTATTTAATGCAACGTACCGAACATTAAAGAGCTTTCAAACCAGGTTTAAACTAACGGGCCGACACGCGACCGTTAAATACGTCCCATACAATACAAAATGTCACAAAGCTCCGTCACGGCCATACAACCAATCTCATAGACAATACCAACAACACGACAATGACTGAAAACATCAAAACACATTAACTGTCAATTGTTTTTGAAATTGGAACGCTTTATTCCGAACTACGGGGAGCTATGGTCCCATTTATTGACTGCGAAGTGTCATAGACAAAAGTTTCGAAAACCGAATGTTTGCTTACAATGCGGACAAAAAAGAAGTCTATGGCGTTTTTCTTTTGTCAATGGTGTGAATGGCGACCACACTGGCTGGTGATGTGCGTTGCTAATTTTCCAATTTTGAATCCTGTCGAACTTGAAGCTGGCAATTTGACTGTTCAAAGTTAAATCTAATTGTTTTGGGAGTAGAGTCTTAACTAGAGTGATTGTGAGAATGGAAATACGCTCTTCTGAGTACTGAATTTTGTAATTATGCTTAGTTTGGTGATTCTGATGGAAGATGAGTTTAGGAATTTGAAAAGCGTATCCTATTTGAGACAAGAAAAAAAGCCAGTTTTGTAATCAATCGTCTTATTAAAATTTATTTTTCCAAACTTTGGAAATACTTTTGAATTATTCAAAATTATACCTCTAGATCATTCATCTCAATTTAGTTGAGTAAGCTCACAAAAAGTATTTTTATAAAAAAATATAATACCTAATAATACCTATCTTACTTATAGCAAACAGTTTTCTTGGATTTTTAAATGACTAAAGAAATAGTGTTGGCGTAACAGCGCACGCGTCGATGTCTTTCCTTTGACAGAAACCTTTTTTTGCTTTTCTAGTTAAAAAGTGTACCTATTGCCAGACTTTTATACAGAACATGTTTTTTTTTAATTGGAGTAAAATAATAACGCCGTTAAACAATCCACTAGCCCGTTTTTGCGAGAAAGTAGGTGGCCAGTATTTCACTAATTAGAAAAAAATACCAATTTTGCAACGAATCAATAATTTTTTTTAATTGGAATAGGTAGGTTACTACATTGCATTCACAGCAATAAACCAATTAGAACTTTCTATTATAATCTCGCATTTTTTGAATGCAAAATAAGTTCTGTTTCTCTCATAAAGAAGCAAAAGTGCGATTGAACGTATGACTGTGCGTATACACTGCGTAAAGAGCATGTAAATAAAAAGAGAAGGCGGCGCGTAGCACGGTAGCGGCGCACATAACCGCACCGACAAGTATTTACGACATTATTATTTATACATGCAATGCTAACACGCACCTATATAACAACGAGTGCGAAGGCGTAACCCGGTAGCGATCTGCCGTCCCGTTCGCCCCCGCCCCGGGCGCGCGACTAAGCGAGACGAACAACCACAAATTTATTGAGACGAAAAAAAAATGCCGCTACTGCACTCCGCATCGACAGAAAACTAGATACATTTTTCGACGCCAAAAGAGCGCTTACGGGGTTGCGTGGGAGTTAGAGCGGGACGGGTATAGGTTTGTGCGTGCGCGGTTAGCTAAACGGTCGGTTCTGTGGGCGCTGCCGGTGTTGCGCAGGCAGCGCTCGCGCAGGATCGACGCGGCCGCGGCGCGCTTAGCCCGCGTGACCTTTACTTGGTGAACTTAAGAAGCATCGTCTGTGAAACGAGGCCCCCTCCCCGCCCCGGAGCAGCCGCAGTGAGCAGCCTTGGAGTGAAAGGGATGGGCGGCGGTCCTCGGCTGCGTCGTCGAAGGTATTCGTAGAATGCGTGATCTGTATCGGGAGGGGAGCGGGGCGCGTTCGGAAGCGGTGGCAGCTCCCAACGACTCCTGGGTTATTCTTCCCCAGGCCACTGCTGCTCGAGCTACGTACCAAGTCAGTTTTTTCTCGCCACACACTCGTTAAGTCCGAGCCAACACGAGAAGTCGCCACTAATAAATTACAGTTTTTTACTGCCCTCGATCAGTCTGCGCCGCGCTCTCGACTTATTTATACGTAAAATAAAGATTAATCAGCAGTAATCGTAGTTGTCAGCGCCGCACGCAGTGAGTACTTTGCACATTATTATATTTTTATCGTCTAATCGCATTTCCTAATCGTTGTTGCCGCGTTACGATTTCACGATCTTAAAAAGTCTACGATTAAGCAGTGCGATTGCGATTTTTAATATGTTTACAAGTTATAAGTTTGTGTTTGAGTATATTTGACGTGTTAAATAATTTTATGTGATTGTTATTATGTTCATAAAACTCATCAATATCCTGTGACACTAACTTATTGGAACATATTTATAATTTACACTAAAAATACACCAGACACTTTTTTTCTAAACTGAATCAAAATCAAATTTATGATCTTTTTGTAGCGTTTCCTATAAGTCGCCTTAATCAACAATATTTATGCATTGGATTTGTAAAACATAAATAACAAATGACCTGCTCCTTTGATGTGAAAACACACATTATTTGAATATCGAAGCCACATTATTATGCAAACGGCCCTTAGCGCCTCTCGGCGCTAGTTCCACAAAAAAGACCAGAAATGTCCTTTAATACTTTTTTTTACGCCATTCACTGCCCAAAGTGACCATTTTATAACGATTTATGGTTTATTTAACAATAAAAGAGGAATGGTTTGTTGGGAACGTGGCGTTATGGGGACTTTCTGAATATTTCGGTAACTCGAGGGTCTTTGCCAGATAGAATGCGTGAACGCATCGTTAGTCATTAAACATTATTTTGGACGCTTGGAAAAACTAGCTAAGTTACTATAATTAGTAGCTATAGTAAAATAGTAGCTATTATTATTATTATTATTACTTATAATAACTATTATTCGAACGAAATATCCATTGAAAATCGAATTGCATCTTGAACATGTACTAATTTGCTTAAATGTCGCTAAAGTGGAATCAATTATATTTAAGTGTTTACCCTATTTGTTACTAAAACAAAACTAAAACTTCGTTCTGTGTAGTCGTTGTTAAGCATTCACACAAAATCTTTATGAAATTCCATTAAACAAAAAGTATACAATTGTGTACCAACACTCATCACTGACACTGCATCTATTTTGCATAAATACATCTACATTAACATCACGATTCGTATTAAAACAAAAAGGACGCGGAAAAATCTTCACAACTAAAATAAATTAACTCTTTATACGCTTGACTTTATAATTAAAGTTCATAAATAACTTACGGTTGAAATAAAGCCGCTGTTTAAATTTAACCTTTATCCTTCTACAGGATGTATTCTATAATTGTTATACATGTTGACTATAGTGCAATCCTTTGTATACTAGTCAGAATAAATGATGCGTCTAAAGTCAAATTTTGTTAATAAGATTTAAGATTAAAAGTTAATTACAAATTAAAGATGAGCAATTAATAACTACCTAATAGGTAATAAATAGTACTACTACCAGCTACCTATGTTAGGTGTATTTTTTTAAAAGGTATATTGCAGAATATTGTATTACAGTTGCTCTTAAGTTTCTTAGTGTTTTAATTTTGCTATTATACACTATAATTGAGAAAACTAGTTCATAAAATTGTAAGTACACGAACTAATTAAATATAACAAAGTATCGACTTCAAACGATTACTACCCGATTACCATACCTACCTTATATAGGTACCCCATAAACCCATTTCAAGTTTTCAATATCATCGTAACATCTAACTTCAAATTTAATTGTTCTGGTAAAAATAAGAAAATAAATCTAACTACATTTGTATTTCCATTTCCCTATCATAATTTACAAGACCCCTTTTTTAATCAACAATCGAAATAAGTGAAATGTGTATATTGTATAAACAAAATAATAAAATGTATACACGAAATAATAAAATGTATACAAGAAATAATAAAATGGTTCCATCAGCGTCGAGCGAGCTAATTCCGTCTTGCGCAAACATCGTAAAGCCCGAGGCTTGACCGAATTTACATCCCTAATTACTACAGAGTGGGTTTAGTAGGCTAAGAGACGTCGCGCATAAAATGAAGGATAAATGTTGCTATCAATTATTTAGTATTTTTACATTGCTGACTGATTATATTGTAAAAACGTGGAGGTATAACATATTTTAATAACAAATAAAATAGAAGAACTACGTCGACAAATGTTTTTATTGCAATATTTTCTCATAACGAAGTTATTTTCCATCCAGTTGGACAATTGTTTCCAACAGGTTTAAGCTGACATCCAAAGTAGATTTTTTTATCCCTTAAAAACTCTTAAAAAGTTGATTGAAGTTAGAGTAGGTAATTCATCAAAACGAACAAAAATAAACTCATTGGAACGTTTATTTACAATTGGCTCAAAGCAAACTTAATATAACATTGTCTATCCGATTCAAATTATCCTCTGAGAAATAATCAAACCCTTAAAAGTTTTCATCCGGACATAATATGTATACAAACTTCTATAACACCACGCTCTCGGCCTATTTGCGTATCACGGTGGCACGCGCCGCCACATTCCGCCCGCGCGTCTTCCAATTGAGGTCTGATTGCGATTCCAACAAATTATACCTCGTATAATTCCTTTTATACCTAATTATACAGCGTATAATACCTTTTATAAATAATGTTTGTTGCGTAATCTTGAATTTTAGTAGGTGGCACATTTTTAATAAGGCTTTAGGTATCGACTGCAGGAAGCGTGTATTAAATATAGAGGTAGGTACGTTTGAAATGTAGCGTAGGCGTGATTAGATCGGTTTATTTGCTGTTATTAAGTATGTGTCAGAACTTGCAATAGGTTAATACTGGGGCAAACTGTACCAATTTACCTGTATTATTGCGTTAATAAGGAACAAAGAAAGTCAAGTCAAATTGAATCTATTTACTATAAACACCTACTTAATATACAAATTTTGAATAATATTGTTCATTCTCACGCTACATAATGTACTTACCTAGTGCGAAAAAAAAAACAAACAGATTTTCGCAATGAAAACGTGCTCATCTTAACTCTTTGGCCGTTTTATTTCGTTCAAATTTTAAAATTTCGAATCACAACGGGGTGCCGTGCGCTTTCTTTTGAGCGTGCCGGCTCGTAGCGACGCTGTCACAGAGTCCGTCGCAGGCGCAGGCGAGCGGCACGTATTAACACATCCCAAGTTTACGAGCCAGGGTATAATGTCCCGGGCAATTATAATTTATAGCTGTATACGCTTTTGTTGTACCGCGAAAGTTGCAAGCATAGCAATAGAAGTTTTAGTACTGTACACATATTCATAGAACTACGTGCGTTCATAGATGGCGCCACAAGACTGTAAAAAGGAAAAAGTTTTGATACATCGACCTGTGAAATTAATTGAGATCCTAATAAGGTCATCTTGTAGTTGAAAATTCCGATTCAAAATGTTGCTGATATCGGATATCTAAAAACTATTAGGTATGTAAAACCTTTAGTACCTATCTAATATTTATAACCTTTAGGACTTGTGTACATTTGTTTTGTTGGTATCTTTACTTGCGTAAAAACCTACTTTACGGCCGATGTCAAAAAAGGCGCCATCCGTACCAGAAAAACCTGTCTCTTAACACAGTCAATATATTCCTAAATCTTTGACACACTTATTTACCAAGCAGACAGGTAACCATTCAATCTTCAAAAGTCAATACGCTATACCTTATTTGTACATAACAAACGTCCTTTTAAACGCGCCTAATTTGTCATCTAGAGAGCGCGAGCGCAACGCAGGAAACATTTGTTTGTGCTAGATAAAAGACAAAGCTTGGTCGAGTTTCGGCTAAGCTTATCTCTTGGTAATCTTGACGTGATAGATAAACGAATTCCTTTCTGGGATGTGTTAAATATCAACAAATAGAGCGCTGAAGTTTGAGCGCCATTGCCTTTTAGGGTTGACAAATATTGGTCACAACTCTTGCCTCGAACTTTGTAGACCTGTGTTCAAAAGAGCTAGCTCAATTTAGTGTAGAGATTTAATTATTTCTGAATTTAATGAATGGCTACCGTAAATTTTTTTCTAAAAGGTTAACTTTTTCTTTTAAGGTTATTAACCTAATCAAAAGAGTCAGAATCCTAATGATAAATTTCAGAGTTAACGATTGGATGTTTACCGAACAACAATAGGCTAATCATTAGCTTAGTAAAAACTCTGGTTTTTACAGTATACAAAGGTACCTATTTTGTGCTTTTCTTGTTTTTTATTGGATGTGTAATATGGGTATCGTCATTGATCAATTTATACTTGTTTTTGTAACTTGTCTATCGCTATTGTAACTTTAAAACTATGCATATCCAATTAGCACCCATCTCCGGTTCTCCTATTGACTACTTAAACTATTACCTAGGTAACCATCCAAGATTCGAGAACTTACGTAAACATTCGTATTTTTCATACATAATATCTGCCTCAGCCAGGGAATAACCCTCAGAACTCAAGCTTTGGAGTATACTCAGATCTAACCACCTGGATATCCGGTAACGAGTATATTTTTTGCATCTACTGCTAACGATTTTGTAAACCGCCCAATATTATTATCATTTGTGTAATGTTACACAAAAAGCATTGTATTTATATTGTTAGTGGTTAAAACATTAAAGTATGATAAGCAACAAAGCATCCATCTAGACTCAAAGGCACCCGATGCCTTCCTAGTAGGGTGTTCACCTGATACTCGCCGATAACGTATCTATATGTTTGCACGGGTCATGAAACTCTTTGTTGTTCCACAAAGATTTGCCGACAAAAGCGGTCGATAAGAGAACGTGGTAGTGCTTTTGTTTTTAGATACAGAGGCTCTTTGTGGTTGTGGTGAATTAGGTAATATTTTAGCCCATTTTAAGATTCGTAATGAAAGAAACAAAGGGAGAAATTAACGTGTTACATTGTTAGAAATTATTGTAGGGAATGAACGCCTTTGCTTGCTATTCTCCGTAGCATTTTAACCATTCCGACAAAATTTTACGCTAGGACGTAATTGAGCTTTTCCTTCGTTTCATTTATGAGAAGTAAGGTACTCTCAGGGTGAATTTATTTTGTTAACATATTTTTTCTTTGTCTACCTACCATTTATTCTGCGTCTCTACATTTCGGTTAGGTATCTCCTTAAGGAAGGTCAATAGATTAGCAACGTGTAAGATTAGCGTTTGTGTTTTCCCAATCGGTCAAAGGGAAAAGTCTAGCATCGAAATAACAGTAGATATTTTTTTGTATTTAGCAATTATTATCTCAATTTTGTTGATGCGGTTGATGCTTTTTTAAATAATCCCCAAAGCCTTTGGACAAACTCGCCATTTTTTGCGTCTGTTTCACTTAGCACATTTTCATTCACAACTCGGCCACTCATTCATCTGTTTGCTAAGGTCAGTTCACACCGGCTGTTTGTTCAAGGCTTGGCCAAAACCAACAGTTTGTGAAAACATAGCGCCACGGTCTGCCACAGGTGAAGTACCTGGCGTTTTTTGTCCATTTAGGAAGTCACGTTGTGGAAGTCAGTGTTGCCAACTCAAAAATCCGAGTCGTTAATCTCAATGTCCGCTTAAATGAGTCCTCTTAAACAAGCGGACATTGAGATTAACGACTCGGATTTTTGAGTTGGTCCCACACCGACATTTGACAAACAAATCGTTCCGCGAACGAATTTGGCAAACCTTTATTATCTGCTAATAGATTTCAAAAATGCTCCACGGCTACTGACGTAATCGAGTGGCTTACGTTAGGTTAGGTTATATTTATAACTTTAAAAAAGTTTATAAACGATGATAAAAGGTTTGTCAGGTTTAAGAGTTTGTTAAATGATGCAATTGTTTTTTTGTGAAATGTGAGAGTCAAACCGTACCTATAAGTTTTTTAAATTACACGCGTCTGCGCAAGAGTGGAACGATCAGCTACCGTGCACCAATCACGAGGAATGGGCGGGGCGCGTAACACAGTAGCAGTGCTCTAAGGGTCGTAGGGGAAACCGGTTTAATCTCCAAGTCTTCAGGCTTTTTAACTGAGATTCGAGGAATGTAAAAGGTTCACTTAGATTTAAAAAGAGTGAGCTGTGTTAGCAGCTTTGAGTTGATTTACTCATCTGATGCCCAATGCCCAACCACCAAGCCATCAAAGTCGTTAAATTCAAAATTAAATAAAACAAAATCGTTTAATGGTATCAAGTAATACGAAATACACAATGTCATCGGTGGTTGGTACCTCTTTTTAAGTATGTCAAAGTATGTAAAAATGTGGAAGAGTTTAATTTCGTATTTAGATTTTCGTACCTCAACGGTGCCTATTAGGACTTTATTTGGTCTCAGGTCGTCCATCCGTCTTTCGCCGGGCTGTATGATTTTGAACTGCAATAGGTATTTAGACACTTGAAATTTTGCCAGAATTTGTACCTATTACAATATTAGCTGTTATTGCAACAAATTAAAATAACAAAAGGTTAACATTGCAAGTAGATCCCACTGCAAATAATTTTTTTTTTCATTGATACAAAATTCTTCGTATAAGAGTCCGACTCCCACTTAACCGGTTTTTATTTTCTGACAATGAGTTAGAAATAAATAACGAAAATAAATTCGTCAGTAAATGAAATCAAAATCAGAACGTTTACGTTTAAGCGTCGAATAAAATTGAAGCTTTACTGTTTTAATAACTGTGTTCCATGTCTACTGCGTTACCCGTTATTATGTTTTAACGGCTTATATAGAGTTTTAGTAGGTTGTTGGTTGGCGTCCCACGAGCGGAACCCTCCGGGCGGTAGAAAGTACCCACCCACGCTGGTAGACCACGGAAATATACAACTTAGTGTTAAATTTTCAAACTGTTGATGGAAACGTTTTTCGTCTGTATTTTACAGTCAATTATTGACGTTTTTCATTCTAAAACAACCTACGTGCTTACCAAAATGTTAAGTTAATTATGCTTTACTGTCAGGCGTTTTGAAATTACCATAATATAATATCAACTGCCTGAGCGGTAATTTTTGAAATCATACTATGTGCTATGGTGCAAAATTAGCATTCGAATAAAATTTTCGACTGAATGTCAATGATTAAAAGCTGTAATTTTCTAGTCCTTTACTCGTACCTATTAGAAATTCAACACAGTTTTTATCACAGTCTAGCGGTATTTAAAAAAAACGAGATCAAAAACTAGCTTTGTGGTCCAAGACTTAGGGTGCGACAAAACCGCGGCGTATACGCAGTGACGTGTCGTAAGCGTCACGTTTTCTCACCGTTTCTTCATACATTTTGTTGCGATTCCGTAACGTCACCGTTTTTTAAGCGGCGGTGTGGTCGCACCCTTATCATGCAATGACGCTCATCATTCAACGAAGAAAAGCTATTCTACATGCTAATGCGATTCGCTGATTCGTTCCTATTCTAAACTTCTTTCTGGAATCTCTAACAATCCGTGTGTCGAAAAAAAACACAATTCTTAATTCAACTCATTCTTTCTTTATGGCCAGCATTTCCAACGTTCCAAATAAGCCGTTTAAAAATCACATCCCAAATTCTCGCCTTAAGCAATCCATGTATATACCGTCTCTTTGATTGGCCGCAATTTAAACCAGTAGCGGGCTCCCTCACTTACATAAATGGTATATAACCTCCGGGCTACCGGCGGCCCGCCCTCGGAAGGAGGAATTATACTCTGAGAAATTCGGGAGAAAGGAATTGGTTTAGAGCCGTTTGAATAGTGTTCCATTTATACGATTAGTTCGTTTCATTTCCTTTGTATCTACATGCATGTTTGTTATGTTGATGATTTAGTTGTAGCTACTGTGTCAAATATTAACAGTGTAGAAAATAGACAGTTTCAAAATCGTCTATAAGCATGAATTGCACTAAGTTACCTTAACAATAACGTTAACTATAACCAAAGATCTTAGTGCGACTCACGTTAATACCATGGCTAATGAAGCAACATTGTCATAGGCATGTGCTTAGTAGCGCAAAAATATCTCACCCCAACATGGAATAATCCGGAAACTTTATCAAGCCCACTGGCTGGGATCGGCGCGGGCGCAGCGCCGGGGGCTGTTCGAGCGAGGGCCTAATATATCAGCCGGGCAGATACAAGGCTAGAACAGAGAAGGGCGTGGAGACGTTTTAGAAAAAAAAAACTTAAATCAGTCTTTTGTAGCCAATGTACTTAGGAATCATGTTAGAGGCGATGTGGCTAGCAACCCGTCACTATTTTGATTCTCCTTTCCACCCTTTTCCGCCCACAACCACGCTAGACGTGGCTCTGTTTAACCTGTAGCTAACGGATAAAGACGCTATTAATACGTATGTATGTATGAAGGCAGTGAACCCGAAAAAATGTTGGAATAAAACTTTACCAAGGAAAATTGCAAATTCGTTATAATACAAAAAATTTGTAACCCGGGAACATTATCAAGCCCGCTAGAGCAAAACTGGGGGCTGTTCGTGAGAAGTGTAATTTACCAGCTTTGCTTACCATCAGGTGACCTACTTGCTCGTTTGCCTTCCTATTCACATAAATAAATAAAAAAAAATACAAGGCAAAGGCTGACAATGCTGTGAAGACGAGTTAGAATTAATCAAAAACTTGAACTAAATGATGCGTTGGTCTATAAATCTTACATTAAATTTTAAAATTAGTGTTGACTAGTATCAGCGTGATTATGTGACATTATTAATAATTATACATACATTGGTAATTATAAAATTTTAATTACAGTGAAATTTAAGTCAGTATGTAACGCAAATTTAAAAAGTAATTAGTTCTACCGTTAAGACATGTTAGCTAATAATTTGGTTCTAATTTTAAGCTCTATAGTTTTGAAAGTGTTCATTAAAACATTTTTTCGACACTAATGAGATATTAGGTCAACTTGCCTTCATTATTTCTTTAACATATAGAATCCCATTTATTTCTGTTCATCCTATTCGGTTAAATCTTCCCGTAGAAAGTGGTATTAAAAGTGACCCGGTTTTATACTCCCAAGTATAATCTAAAACATAATCAACCAATAAGTAACTGAAAAATAACGTTGAAACATTATTTCGTTTGGTAATTATTATTAATAAATTTAAATGAATAACGACTCCACTGACGCCGCTGTCCCGAGCGCATCGCATACCGTTCCTGTGGGAACGCGCGAGACATAAACTGTTTCGTTATTTCTGCTCACTCACTCATTTGTATATTATAATTTGGTTTCGGTTTAGCGAGATCCAGCGAACTTGAATTTAAATTGTTATTATTACCGTCATTATGTACTGCGCCTATGTAGTTACCTCAGAAACGATTTCGATTAAATCACGTAGCCACTAAGTTATTGACCTATGCACTGCAAAACGGTCTTTAATGCAAGTTCTGATGTCATAAGTTAGTGTATCGGTGTATAAAATGCAGGACCTTGCGAATTTACCTGATAAAATCTGAAGGGAATTCTTCTTTTGCTGAATAAGGCAGGTAAAAGACATAGTTGAATTTTAGAAAATGACTGTAAAATGATAATCGTTTAAAGCGAAATATTCTATAATATAGAGAGATATAATAAAGAGGCAATTCGATTACTGTAGTTATAGTTATGTATGTGTTATATAGTAGCTGTGTTAGTAAACCTCTGCTATCGTGTAAGTTTTTTGTTGACAGACCTACACGCATATATTATGTAAAAAAAACAATTAAAAAATGATTTTCAAACAACTATAAAAATAACCGAGACATTTATAAACTATCAAAGATTTGTCTCTCTATCTCATTTTACAAAAACGCTATTTTAATTATGGAGTTTATGGACGTTGTGACAAATGACGTCACATGTCGGATCTCTCTTTCTAATCGCTGACTAATTAGCAGTTAAACACTCTTATATTTTCAATATTTTTTAACCGATATCACTTTTGATTTCACTTTTCGTAATCTCTATTTCAACATTATTTTTAATGCGATTGTTTGGGAATTATGAATGGATTGGAGTGGAGTTTAGATTATACTCACCTACTAATATTTTCTATATCTATTTTCATAAAGTAGTTGACGCCTACTAAATAACGGATTATTATTGACGGATTATTTGAATAGACATTTATTTATAAAGTAGAAGCGGTTTCACTCAAGACATCGTATCAAAAGCTACCTATACGGTATACAACATTGACTAATGAAATCAATGCGTGCATTTTATTACCGTGTCTCTACAAATAGTCTCATAAATTACGTTGGTATCATTCAGAGAATAGCCAATTAAATGGAACTATAATTAAATATAATTTTCTTATACGCACATACATACACAAATCATGTCTCCATCCCTTACGGGGTAGACAGAGCTGAAGGTAACAAGACCTAAAGGCTACGTTTAGCAAGATAGTAGGCGTATAGATGGAAAGGGGAATCAAAATAGTGATGGGTTGCTAGCCGCATCACATATAACATGATTCCTAAAATTTTCGCCCATTCCCTCGATGGGCTTTTACCCTTTTACCGTACATGTAAATAGGAAAAATAATGCCTATAGATACCACTTGATACGGCCCAGTATTTGAAGAAGCTTGCTTCTATAGCATTGCATCTTAATGAAACAATTCGTATTGTTTCTCAAATAAAAACAAATGAAGAACGAAAATAGTTAGTGGTCTAGCAATTCATTAGCGGTACCTAATAGTTAAAACACCCCCATGTATGTTCAGCGATATTTGGTAGTAGCTTTGTATAATTTAAAACATTTTTGAATCGTCCAGTAGGTCAATATTTTTAACCGATGCTAGAAAGAAAAATCACTTCACTTAAAAAGCTAAATAAATAAAATGTTTTGAGCAAGTTTACTTTGATAACTTCTGTCTAATTGAGTAAGTTTTATTTTAGCTAGTTTTTTTCTCATCTGAAACCAAATTTGTAACAGAATGATTCAGCTCATACTTCACATTCTATCAACACATTCCAAACTCGTAAGCTTTGAAACACGTCGTGTATATTGCTTCTTCTCTTTTACACCGACATCAAGTCTTTGAAGTTAGAAGGAGAAAGAAAGGCCATTGTTCGTTTGAATGATACACATAAATATATATCTTGCTGTTGAAACGATCCGCTTTGAACACTTCATTGTTCGTTAAAAGGTGTCAACAGTTTTGATATAAAATTATTTTTGGCCCTAATTTTTACCTTCTTGACCGCATTTTTACAACTTTCAAACATAATTATTTGTAAAGCATTCTGCTTTCAATTATTGGCAGAATTTCAAGTCATGGTTACGGTTTCATTTTGCGATCACAATATTGTAACAAATTCATAAACATTTGAAGAGTACTTACCTAACTTTATGATAAGTAATTTATCTCACTGATATTTTAATCACTATTATATGTGCCCAGCAGTGAGACGTAAAACGGCTGGAGATAAAATTATTACCTACTTAAGTATATCAAATTATGCATCAATGGGTTTCAGAAACACGCCAAAAAAGGAAAGTTTTTAACCAAGAGAACACAATAGAATATTTTTTATTGCAGTGCTAACCAAATTCGATTACGCATTCATTAATCTCGATTAAACAGACAAATACAATTAAAGCGTCCGTTAACGGAGCTAATATTAACAAAGGTATCGATACATTCTTGAACGCCGACAAATTCCTAGAAAGACGAAAGCCGAAAGCCGAATGGACTCACGCTGACTCGGCTATTTCTCGGCACAATGGCCTGAATGTGCATTAATAGACCGTATTTGATGCAACTATAAAGGCAATAGCACAATAACTTGATAAATACCGGAGTTCGGCCATTCACGTCAAGTTCCTTTTGCGTTTTAAATGGGATTGTGTCCGATGTCAATTTAACAAAATGTCTTTTTAATAAGTTTCATAAATACTTGGGAATAGAGGAAAGTTATTGTGTTAATTCTGTGTGAATTACTTTGGTTTTTAGTGAATTGTTTTGTTATAATTTGTATTTTGTTTAAAAACGGCAAATATGCACCTATTATATAGGTATTAAGTAAATACAGTAGTTATATTATAGTTTTATGATATTAGCTAGTTTTCTACTTATTACGCTTTATGCTTTGGCACATCTAAGTACATTATTACATATAACAAAGGTGTTAAATTGTTTTTTTTGTATGTGAGAGGTAATCTCTGGATTGATAAATGATTCTGAAAAAATACACTAAATAATAGAAAGCTATGCTACGCTAACCCAACCTTGCCTTTCATCTTAAAAAAAATATAATTTTCCGCGGGATACATACAAAATTGCATGCAACAGTTGGTTGCGGATTGTGGTAAAAATCAGCCTATCTCTGGAATCTAGGTAGTCTTTCTAAAGCCAAGCCGTTTCTTAGTTAACAAAATCACTTGAAACATTTACGACTTCAATAAGTAATTGTTAACATTGAAATGTACACAGTATTTTCAATGCCAATAAATAAATCAGGCGTCCGTTCTACTGCAAGTTGTAAACTTGCGATCCACGGGCAGAAGTACCAACTTAAGGGACGATTTAAGACTGCAGCCAGGTGGTCGAGACACTAATTTAATTTCCAAGTTAAACAAAGAAATAAGTATCGGACCACATCACTGCGCATCGAAGCTCTAAATCAAAATTTACGATTCGTAAATAAAACGAAGGGCCGTGGTCCATTTAGTAGAGAGAGAGCGAAGCGAATTTTCGCATTATGCATACCTATAGCACTCGAACATTAGTATCTGACTGTCAGGCAGCTGTCCGTCATCAAAAATTTTGTAGAGGATTCTATTTACTCAGTGGGTAGTTTAGGTATACGCTTCTTTCGACGACTATGAGATATTCGTACGGTGGACTTCGACAGGAAGATTTTAGTTATTTAGTTTACTGTCACAAATGTTAGAGAATTTAGTTTACAAATTGTTTGCGGCATTGCTCAAAATATGGTCAGTAAAAATAAAAAATTATCGAAGGTGAGAGACACATAAACGCTAGAAAATTTAAAACTGAGCCGCGCAAACTGGACGGCAGACCTAACGCAACAGAAATTTTACCACTCAAAATCTTCCACAAACATATTTAAAGGCACACTTTGGCATTCATACATTTTGAATAGAGCTAAATTAGCTCTAAATTAACGATCGACTTTGCTTTTTATTATACGCCGAGATAAATTTTAATTGCGACCCTTAAAACCTGAGAACAACCGGTAACGTTTATGACTGGCATTTGATCTCCAGTTCAATAGTTCAATGGTTGTTGGTCATTAAATGTAAAGACTCAATAGGTTCCATAGATTACACGTTTTAACAAGTAACCACAATTACCTATGCACGCGAGTTCTTTTGTCCGCGAGCCCACCATTGCCTGCTTAATAAGAAAGTCACACACAATGTTAATAACTGAAGGAGCGATGGATGCCGTGTTTATTATCGCGATCATTGAATCCAATAACTTTACTATGTTGCTAACAAATGGTTTTGTAGTCTGGCTGTGAATTGTATTGATTTGTGGAATTTTGCGTAATTATCTTTGAAATGGTAGTTTTTGTACGTAATTATGACTTGAGTATACGAATGTGCGATATTCGATACATTGTTATTAATTATGATATTTTGAACAATTAAGTAAGTTTATCTTATAAAGGGGACGCGTATAATTCTACTACTATGTGAAATAATAATAAAACTGCATTGGTTTTATCGCGTATCATTACATTATTGTCCCTAGGCATGTTTAACTTCCACATAACATTGTGAAATTTTATAAAAAATGACAGGGGTAAAGTTCAAAAAAACATTCACAATTAACCGTAGATTTTTTACTCTCTATGAATACGAGGCGCCGGTAGCGGATCTTGAAAAGATGATTAACACCGACATTCTTCTTAATCAAGATAAAATTAATAGAGGTTTTATTAATCATCAAGTCAGTGAGTCAAAACTTTCGAAACAGATTTGTTAACGGCAAAATTCTTACAAGACACATGCTTGTAATGAAATATTGTGATTTACGTAATTTCCAAGTTAAAACACAATCACAATAAACAGCATTTATATTGCGTAAAATCTAGATAAAATTTAAGATCTTTTGCCCACGAAAAGGTTATTAAGTTAATGGACGCACTCTAAGACATCATTTAATATACTAGTTGAATAAAATTTTAATACAATAAGACTGATTGCATGTTTAATAAAAACTGTTGAAGTATTTTGAATTGAATAAAAAGTTGCTTCAAATTAGGCAGTAAAATAGAAAGACCGAGTCTTAAGAAAGAGGTTTGAGACCCAGCAAAGAGGACGTATGTAGGCTGTAGATGATGAAGATAAAGAAGATGGTCGAAGGGCTGGTGGGATTGCCACGCTGTATGGTAATCCTTATTCTCTGCCAAAAAAGCCAGCCCACTGGTCGGACAAAGCCTTTGTTAATATTAACAGTGTTAAGTTTAATAGTGACTTGTAGACGCCAAAAACACTCGACCCAAATGGCTCCAACCAAACGTGTATAATGCTACAGGAGCTACTCTAATGCCCGCATATTTCCGCCGCTTGAGGAATTCCGTAAAAAAAGTACCAGTGTACGATTCATTCATTATAGTTAATTACTTATTAAACTTGTCATTGCAGTCGACTCAGTAATTAGGTTTCTAAATGAATTATTTAATCAGGTGTTACTTTGCGGCAGTCCTCATAGTAGGTATAATATGCTTGATAGCTGGATCTGGGTCAATTATGTCAGTTTATGTAGTAATTGTTAGCGGGTGGATTTTCCCATGAATACGTGCGGTCACAATGCGAAACACAAAAAATTACAAAAGTGCTCCCTAACTGACTAGCATGTATCAAGAGATTGATGAATGTGGATGAAGCGAAAGAGTATGTCAGCGCCGTAGCAAGTGGAAGGCCTAATGTATCCATGCCTGTATGTGATTGCGGAGTAGCAAAGGGTAGTTTAGTTCTCACTAAAGTAATAAAATAAACCATTTTTGTTTAGCAAGAATTAATATCTACTGCGGTTGGTTTTACCTATGTAATTTTTTACCCGTCTAATGAAATCGTAGAAGTTAATGAGCAATGTTCTGTGAAATGTCAATAGTTCAGACATTGTCTCGTGTTCGTGAATCATCATTGAGTATTGAGATGAGGCCGGTCAAGACACGATGATGATGACTCATACTTACATCCGTTTCATTGTGCTGTTGTGGATTTCGTCACATACGGGGTTGCTATTATACTGGCACTCAACTAGGCGTTGCGTGTTCGCGTTGCGCTATTGGCATCTTCGTCGCATTCGCTAGAAACAATATCGTGCATCCCCTTCACTCACGCAAATATTTGGACAAATACGCCATGTGGAGTGCCAGTATTACAATCATTAAATATTACGAAATGTGAAGCGATATGTTTTTGAAATTGAATCATTAGGAAACAGGTTGGTAGCTAGCTTTAAAACGATATAACTGATTGCATGTTTCATGAAAACAGTTGAAGTATTTTGATGAGGTTCTGGTTAATTCTTTAAATAATGTTTTGGGTGAATACACGACAGTGCCTATAAGCAGTTTGAAGTAAGATTTTTCACGGTATTCGACTTTAAGCGTAACTCGTGAGCGTAATAGATGTTTATCAAAATAAAGAACGTTTCAAATTCCCAACTGCTATAAAAGGAGGCACTGCGCTTGATGGAAGATTGGCGCATTTTCGTTTGTTATATCAGAAAGTAACCGAATTTACTCACTGTTTTGGAGTAGTACATAGATTAACTCTAAGCTTAGGTTTGTTCATCCACAATCATACTAAACGTGGCCTTTAGGTCTTGTTACCTTAGGCTTTGTCTACGTCTATCATCATCATCATCATTTCCAGCCTATATACGTCCCACTGCTGGGCACAGGCCTCCTCTCAAAATGAGAGGGCTTGGGCTATAGTTCCCACGCGGGCCCAGTGCGGATTGGGAACTTCACACACACCATTGAATTGCTACGCAGTTGTGTGCAGGTTTCCTCACAATGTTTTTCCTTCACCGAGAAGCTCATGGTAATTTTCAAATGAGATATCGCACATAAATTCCGAAAAACTCAGAGGTGCGAGCCCGGGATTCGAACCCACGACCCTCTGCTTGAGAGGCCACAGATCAAACCACTAGGCTACCACGGCAACGGCGTTTATGTTTATGTATGTATGTGTGCATGTTAGGTTTGTTAAATTAACGTAGTTTTCTATCTGTCACTTGAAGATTTGTTTTTAGCAATCACAGACTTTTTAACATGATGTAATTTAAGAGGGTAAAATTTCAACAATTTTTGGCCAAATTTGGTTAAAATCGGTGTAGCTGCCTTGCCTAGAAGTAGCAACCAGACCGAGAGACAGAATTAGGTAATTTCGAACTTATGATATCAGCATGGACGAATTTGTTAACTTCAGAGTTTGATTCATATTGAATTGACGACCGGATGGCCTAGTGGTTGGAGAACCTGACTATGAAGCTTGAGGTCCCGGGTTCGATCCCCGGTCGGGGCAGATATTTGTATGAAAAATACGAATGTTTTTTCTCGAGTCTTGGATGTTTAATATGTATTTAAGTATTTATATTTATCTATATAAGTATGTTTATCCGTTGTCTAGTATCCATATCACAAGCTTTGCTTAGTTTGGGACTAGGTCAATTGGTGTCAATTGTCCCAAGATATTTATTTATTATATTTAGACATAGAATAGCATCAATTATGGCTCTATATGCCTCTAGGCTGACAACGCATCTGCAATCTTTTGATGTAGCGGTTTTCGTTGTGTTCACCTACCATCGGGTGACCAACTTGCTCGTTTACCACTCTATTCATAATAAAATCCTGTGGAACAAGCCTAAGCTAGGTATAGATATTGTAAAGGCGATTTCATAACTCCCAACGGTCATTAGGAAAGCGAAAGTTCAAGATGTAATAATAAATCTTTACTGCTTAAACTCAATAACGAATTATAATGTTCTCAGTTAATTAGCGAGTTTATACTTATGATTGGTCATACAAAAGAATTAGCGTATGAATGCGCTCATTATTGCTTTGGGTGCGGGAACACGCGCATTCGCGTTAATAAAGATAAAGGCAATACAAGCAAGTGAGGTTTTCGGTTTTACATCACAAAGTGACTAAAGAAAAGGAAAGAAATACATTTTAAAGACACAAAACATTATGCTTACACGAACAACGAAAGAACACACACACACGTTGACTTTAAAACATGGAATAATGTAAAATACATTTCGAATAAGAAATGTCAAAACGGATTCATGACAGCTGAAGGTATTGTAGCTTTTAACCTATTATTTCGAACACAAAACGGACACACGGGAAAAAGTCTCGGTATTCATAAAATAACGGATTCCTACCAAACCTTATGTAGGTGGGTAATTACAAAATTACTGTCCAAAACCTCTCTATGCTACTGAACTAAAACCACTGAAATAAGTGCTCTAGAAAGCGCTAGCCTAAGGGCGCGGTCATGACGTGACAGAAGCCAAAAATCACCAATTACCGAAGTACCGGTGAGCGCGTGAGTGGAACGCACGGTAGCCGCAAGGCGACCGCGGCTTTCCCACGTGGAAACGGGTAATGTAATGGGGAAAGAAAAAAAGTTCATGTTCCTTCTTTGACATGTTTATTTTATGAAGAGCATTTGGCACGAAATTTTACTGTCAATAAAGAAGCTTAGCAAATTATTTTTTGAACCAAGTACAAGCCGAACTAACTGCAATAAAAACGAAGAAAAATAAGGCAAGGAAACATTAGTCCATTTCAAGTTTCGAAAATGAGTATCGATGAGTCATCAAATTTAATATTTAATTATTTATCACTACTTATTGGTACCTACTTAAATGCCAAATGTAAAATAAATGAGCATTAAAATTGCGAAAGCGACCAGTTTGCTTGAGTCATCGAAATTCACCTGCACCAAAACATTAACTAAACCGTCTAAAGCAAAGGCGAGCGTTTCATCAATGTATTTCCCCATGCGCCCGCGCCTACCGTGCGGCTTCTTCATTCACTCGGGCGCACGTGGAGGGGGCTCGCCTTCCGTGTAACGTTATCAGTAGTTTCTGCACCCTCGAGAAGCGCAGTTGCTAATAGCCCCCGCTCCCGAACGCACGTCTCCTTGACACTTCTTGACAACTAACTCCGTGTAACTTCGTGAGTTTCGAACCTTAATTAGTTTAATAGGATATCATAGAAAGCGTTTTTAGTTAATTCAGAGGTGAATGTGATCGTAAATCAGTGAAAGTGTTAATACATAGTTTGCTTGTAAAACGATTAAATCGTCCGTCTTGAAGGTGCGTATTTGATGCTTAGATTAATTAACGGTAGATGAAATGATTTGTTGGGAGTAATTTACATTGATTAACCGTAAAAGTGAGTTGATTGAGTGTTAGAATTCATTAATATTACATAACCGTGTATGTTTATGATATTAAATCAAACATTAATTAGACGCGCATTTGTTTTTTCATATTCATTCCATGCATCTACTCAACGATAATTAATAATAAAGCCTTATCCACATACCTACACTATCACCACCTATGTACCTACGTCTTAAGCAAACAGTCGTAACGCATTATCAGTCCCGTCCTCGTTTCAAACTGAACCGCACTCGCTTAGTTGTAGAGTGTAAATTGTTTTGTACGTGTCCTTTGATAACTTATCATTGTCGCAGGCGTTCAAGCCCCGCCCGTCGCTCACGCAAGATAGACCAGACAAAATGTTCGCAGTGATGCAAATCGACGAAGACCACACACGAGACTTCAGGCGTAAACTGCGCCCAAAGTGCGAGTTCGTCTGCAAGTATTGTCAGCGCAGATTCACCAAGTCCTATAACCTGATGATTCACGAACGCACCCACAAGAGCCCAGAGCTCACCTTCAGCTGTGAAGTTTGCGGGAAATCCTTCAAGAGGCAGGACAATCTACGCCAGCATAGGTAAGTGGCTTAAGACTTATTTTGTTTCGGACGGTGGTGTTTTTAAGAAGTTAACGGTTTAGATGTGATCAGTTTGGATTTGGTGAAGGATTTATTTTATTATCTACAGTGTTGTTTTTAATTTGATCAAGATTTAAAATTCATTGAACCAGGTTACTATTTTTATTTAAAATTAACGAAAAAAGCCTGTTTTCGATCGCAACAACAAATCTGGAATATTGTACTGTAGAATTTATTTTTCTGATTAATTCCTGCCACTGAAAATAATTTAAGAAAATCTGAATTTGAATAACGAACACGTTTGAACAAAAGCCGACGGATGCGCATTTTTATGTCTGAAATATTCTGGTCTTTATTGAAATCGGTATTTTCTCAATTATTAGTTAAACACAATATGATACCAAATACTTACTGCCCTCTCCGGTTCGTTTATAGAAAAACAGGATTAAATAATTCTTCAAATATGCCCGTACCTAGTGCCGAAATCGTAGTCTTTTGAGAGTACCTACACCCTACACTGGTAATTGTAGGCTGCACTTACAGTACAGGGAAAAGTCATTCATGCCCATGAACGAAAAAGATGTACCTTTTTTTTGAAGTCGGTTAAAACGAGGCTCTGGTTTATTGACACTAAAACCTCTATGGACCCATAATATAATTTTGCTGGAAGGAAAAAGTGAATGGAAACAAGGAATAACGACGACCATCTCGAAATTTCCTCGGGGTAGGGAAATTTGTGCGTTAATGAAAATACGCACAACAAAAGAAATGAAGACTATTAGCTTTATAGGGCTCCCCTCACGACGAGAGGGCTGCGACAGTGACGCTGCGCAGTGTGTATTGTTATGTATCACACCAGAGCCGCTTTGCTCGGAAGCTTAAGAGCTCAGTGACTGTACGGTTGTCACGGTAATGCTATAGCGTGTTCAACGCCTCAGGAATAACCCACCGTGATATACTAGACTGGCGTAAACAGTACCTAGCGGTTGAACTCAGGTGCAGCAAGGTCGCGGTTGGCTGCCACCTCAGATTAGGGTCTTGCTGATCAATTCCGGTTCAATGAGCAATCTAACTGACTACTGTTACATGGTATGGTCTCAATGACATACAACAACATAGACATAGACAAGTGTTACTCTTGATATTCCATTTTACATCAGTATTTTCTGTCTGAGACCGGAGGCCTAGTTGAAAGTTAAATAAAAATAAAAATAAAATAAAAATCATTTATTTCAGACCATAGATCCATATAATGTTAATAGTACAATCTTACATTCTACTTGTTAATTTAATTTTAGTAGGTAGGTACATCAAATTAGGTCAAATCAAATTTAAAACGAATTAAATCCCTAATTTATATGCCTGCCCTGTACAGATGGCAACCCAATGTCTCTGTATAGGGCAATCTGGTTTTTCTGATATAGCTATCATAATGCTATTGGTGCCACCCCTAATTCTGTGAAGAAGTGAAGCAGCCTTCTACACACACAGTTAAAACACACTTCGAAACATTATTTTGGACTTCATGTTAAAATAAGTAATAAAGAGCTTCTGTATTTGTGTGGAAAAGGAGATACCTACTATGATTGATTAATGGAAGGCTATTTACAGAAAAAAAAAAACATATTTGCTCTCATGAAGAGTTAAGTGAAGTTAAAGTTAAGAAAAACAGGAGTTACCCCTTCCGGGCTATTTTTAATTGACAGCTAGCATTTATTCAAAAGTAACATTTATTTTTGGAGTGGTGGCCAAGATTGTGTTGAAGGTTAGTGGGCAGACCACCAGCCCGTTCTTCAGATGATATCTGGAATTCGGCTGGAAAACTGTGGATAAGACTGGCACAGGACCGGGCAAAGTGGCGTGAAAATGAAGAGGCCTTTACTCAGCAGTGGGTGGATGTGGGCTGATTAGATTTATATTTTATTGAAGTTTGATTTTGAAGTCAAATTAATTTTGCAGGTCAAATGTGACCTACTTCGAAGTCGGATTAACTTGAAATTTGATATACTTACCTAAATAATATGTCAGTCAGCGAAAGTTTATGCTTCCCCAAGAAGACTTGTTACATTTTAACGTAGGTAGGTAGTTGTTACGTTACAGTAGGAAGAATGATAATAGCATAACTTTTAGCTCTCTTTTAGATGATGCAAAGGGCCCCCAACAACTAAAAGACAGTTATCACATTAAAGCATGAAACGGGCATAAAGACCGTCGTCAACCTCCGGAACGGTACATTTATCATGAGATAAACTAAAAATATACGCTTACATAAGAGATACGACGCGCCGTGGACTCAATTTAGGATTTATGATATTTAACCTAACCTAGCCTAACCTACATCGATACAAAGAGGCGGCAATAATTACAGAAGTGAAAAAATTCGTGGTCGCAGAATCAAATCTTCGCTTTGTTAAGTTTTGAATCATAATAAATTAATTAAAATTTGTTGATCAGGAGTTCCCCGGCAAAGGTTCAGATCAATTAACGAAAATAGTTACTTTGCTACCCTGCAACTACACACATGCAAAAAGGATACATCCGAACGACGCATGTACCTACCTATTTCTTTCCTCCGGTTCGTATACATTGATCTATATATTATCTACACAACAATTTGTGTCGTATTGAATCAGTGGAGTGCGGGTTTTTTCATGAATACTAAATACTTAAATAAATGTATTCTGTGTCTATGATAGCGGGTTGCAAAATAGCAAGGAGACTATTTTTCTTCATTAATGTTTTTTCAGTTGGTTTCTTAACAATTACCTTCTTACATTAGCTACCTACTCTCGCGTACTTAGTCTTAAAAAGTTACAAAATTACGAAAACCTTTGTTTACTGTTTAGCAAGAAAACGAATACTACCTGTCGTTGCGGGTTCATTAAACTTCTCAAATCATAAGGCAGCATTCACACCGGCGCTCTTGTGTCACTCAGATTGCGAACCGGCGGTTGTCAACCGCAATTAACATACAATGCGCTGGTAGCGACGAGTTCTAGTGACGGGGTCGCGACCCTCACCTATGCAAATATCATCTTAGAGACAATGACGTTACGAAACTTTCCCTGCTAAATACCGCAGCGTATCGGCAGAAGCGTCGAGTCGTGAATATAAGGTCTACGTGCCATTATAGAAGCTTGCGTTCATTTCTGGTTTAGATAAGGTAAATGTCAGCGTTACACATCTCGCTAGCGAGAGAAGGGTTCCTTACAGAACTACCTCTATTTAATCGTGCAACTTTTCAAGTGATGCAACAATTAGAACGATAAATGTTTGAAAAAATTAATTGTCTTTTTGAGCTGCTAGTAACATCCAGATTCTTATTCTTATAGCAGGTATAGTACCTCTCAATATCGTATATTTAGAAGTTGACGACTACTGAAGGTAGCGTATGAGTTTTCGCCTAATTTCATTAGTGCAAACATCCATGCTCACCTAGAAAGTACGGTCAACAGAGAAAACAAAGCGTTCCATGCGACCCATCGCACTGCATCGCATCCGGGCTACCGAGATCGTCGATAGATCGCTCACGCTCGAGTCGTGAGTCGTGACGTGCTCGTGTGTTAACGGTTCTTAATAGGGCCTAATGCTTCCGAAACTGTGCGAACGCGGACGGTAGCCCGCAAGACCCGGGCACACGTGACTGGCGCGGTATAATTTGCAGTTTATGCGCCGACCGTACAAGGAACAATGTGTACTGCGCCTAACCGTTCCGCGATCAAATTGCCGCAATTTCGTAGGGCTACGTACTTTATGGACTGCTAGAATTTTGAAAAATGCTCGCCGGTATAATCAAACTGATCAAGGTGCTCTTGAAAAAATAATGCATCTTTGAATTCAAATAAAAAAAAAGTTTTTTTTTTTGCTGACACGAATTATTATGTTATGCCCTTTGTGTCTACTTTTGAAACGACATACGTCTATCACTCTTACATTTTTCATTCATCTTGAAATCAAATGTTTAATGTCATGCTTGAACTAATTCTCATCGTGGATACTGAGACAAGGGAATTTGAAACTAGACAGGCAATATATGCAGTGTCAAGTATTGGTTAAAAGGAATAAACAAGTAGATTAAAGTTTAGTAAAAAAAACTAACACATGCTGCGGATTGCGGATAGTATTATCTGTTTAAATAACATACCTGTCCTTAAATTAGAATACAGTTACTAGCTTGCGCCCGTGGCTTCGCACCTATGAGTAGCAGTATCCGTATTGCAAGGGAATTTTGCAAAATCCGTTCTTCTTTCTTGTTTATTAATATTTTATACACTGCCTTTTTGCTTCGTTCTTTGATGCCATACACTTAGCACATCGACAATTGTATCAAAACATTTGTGAATAACAATTAAAAAATTCTGAAAACTTAAAACTTTTCACAGGGTTAATTCAAACTAACCCCGGATTCCGGATAAATTTAAGATAGTGCAGAGTTTATTAAATGTTTCTTTTTGAATAAAATGATATTTCCATTGTCAGAGACCCTAAAACGTACGCGATGCCACACGTAATGATACGTGGCCGTGTGAAACTCCCGCCGTGAGTGCCCTGGGCCGCACCGCTACCGATGGCTGATTGTTTGTTGAAATAATTACATATGAGGCACTTCCTTAAACGCGATAGTTCGGCGAAAGCGTGAAAGGGCTGGTTTTCGGGACCCGATCTTCAATAAAAGCATATGCAGATGAAGGCACAAACATAGTATAGATTCAGACGTTACTTTGCGAAGGTCCTGGGTAAACTTATTTTTTACACCGCGAGTGAGATCAACATTAAAATAAGAAGCTAAATCACCGACTGACACAGAATAAGACGTTGTTTGTAAGCAGCTAATCCTATTATTAAAAAAAGTAAGTGTTAAGACTCTTGCTTTACGTTATGTTCCTATTGTTTTTGGATATGAGATCATGACGTAAAAGACCTAATACAAAAACTACTTAGAATTAGAGGGTGTTTAAAATGGCGCTTCATAGTAGTAAGTAAAGTAGTAATAGTATTCCAAAAAGGTATTGAACTTAAAACTATTTCACAATAAGCTTTAATTGCAGTTCAAAATCGAGAGTGCGATGTCCTATAAAGTTAGCGCACTGGGGCATCGGCGCGGGCGCTTATCGCATCGCGATAGGTCAATCCGTTCCAATCGGGGAATAGATTTATTTAATTGGCTGAATTAAGGTAGAGGGCTTAAGCAATGCTGCGCCGGACAAATAATAGATTCGAAACAAAAATATTGTATGGGTCCAGACGTTTTTATAATTTAGATTTCTATGTGTTTGCCATTGCTATTTTCACTATAGAATGTTTCTATAATAATGATAGATCCGCGAAGAGTTAGATCTTTTATTTGTGTTAACATACCTACTTATACCTATTATAAATGAGAAGTTAGGTACCTAATTCTGTCTCTCTCTGTTTTGTCTTAATGAGATTTGGTTACTTTGAACACGGGGAAACAAAATATGCCATATTTTGTTCCGGAAAATTGTAGTTCGCCAACATAACGATAAACTATTATTCATAAACAGTCTGCGGGAAAAGCTGAATCCATTTAGTGCCTACTAAGTTTGGTAATGATCTTACTGTACATAATCTACTTATTGATTACATGTACAGTAATTGAAGTAATCATAGTTAAAAGTATTTTCGTTTGGGTATAAATTTAAAACGGAAGAACCGCGGAGGACAATTGTGCGCTTTCCTCTTGAAGCGGCAATTGCTAATTAGGATCCTCAACAATGCACACTACAGAGGCTGTTCAGAGCTAATTAAAGAAATAATTTCCATCCTCTTTTAAATACATTCACATCAGACAGACCAGGTATATAGAGCCTAAGGTAACAAGACCTAAAAGCCAAGTTTAGCAGGTTTGTGGGCGTACATATAGGTGGAAAGGAGAATCAAAATAGTGACGGGTGGCTAGCCGAATCACTTATGAAATGATACCTTAGATTTTCGCCAATTCCTCAATGGGCCAATTTATTTTAGACATCTTAAATACTAGACTATGAAAACTTTAATAAATTAATTTAAAATATCTGCTATAAAATAATTTTATTTTTTTACTGAAGGTTGGAATAAAAATGTACTTAATAATTTACAGTCAAATGAGGTCACAATTCATATTTCAAAGTCGTATTTTTTATCATTATCTATAGTGTCTAATATTACCTACATAAAAAAGCAAAAAAATAATCCAAGCTCCAATTAAAACACACTGTATAAGAAAACAAAACGCTCAGTTCCCACAGTCACATACAGGGTGCTCACGAAGTAACCCAGCGTTTCGCGCGGAAGTGGATAAATGCTGTCACCTTACGCCCTTTACACCATTGTGGCGTATCGACCGATCTTAACACTTCGACGCGGAATCGTGTTGAGAAAACAATTTGTGCAAAATTAGATCTGCGTTTGAAATTCGACAAAAGCATTTTTGGTCAAAGAATGTGCACGAAATTATTTTTTATTTGTTCATTGAATGTTTGCCTTTGTTGAATAATGTTTCAAGTTAAAAGCTTGACCATTAATCGAATTAATTATTAAATTCTTTGTCAAGAAGTTAAGTTGGATTAAATATTGAATAAAAAGCTCTGACAACATCATCGAGATAAGCTGAGCAACTGACACAGTGAAGTTTTAATAGCATCATCACGATTACACATAATTACTGGCGACATGTCCATATCACTCCGATAAAAAAATTAAAAAAAGCAAAGCTCGAACGACATTTTCGAATTAGGAATTTCGCGGTCCGAAAACACCGTAACGCTCAAGTTTGTTGCCAAATATTTTACGACTTATTTTAGCGGAGAATTTTCACGGGTAAGAATTGAGTCTTTAGGCACGGTTAAAGGGTATATGAATAACTCGTCGGCACGTTCGACATTAATCCCTTTTTAAAAACGTTAAAATGGCTCATTGTTGTTGCGGCCGAAAACAGAAAAGACGTAAATGCATTTAGGTTGTTACTTTTTTAACAGGCGTGAAGAACATAATCTCGTTTAGAAGACGGTTGTGCGTTTTATTAAGATCAAGTTATTTTGACGCAGAAAACGTCACAGGCGCAATGTTTGCTGAAAAAGAAAAAGTTTTACAAAAAAACATTACCTACTTAACTATTTTTCGACCTAACACAAAAAGGATAAACTTAAAGAAAAAGTACCTAATAAACCTATCAATGATTTAATTGTTTCCGTTTTTTTTGATCGAGTGAAGTTTAATGTATCTTGTTTTTAACCACTAAATAATTAAAAACTTTTGTTATATTACAGCTTAATATTTTGACCTGATCAAAATGAAGATTTTTATGTACACAGTTCAACGGAAAATAATTGGTTCCTTTACGATAACCTGGCCTTAAATATGTAGAGTATTAACTCAAATAATGCCTGTATTATTATGTTCATAATTTTTTATTGATAATTTTAAGATTGACAGCACTGGTAGACTAACTCGAAGTTCGGTTGCACACATTCCTTTTTGCACCGCGGTTTAACCACTTCTATTTTGACTGACGTGTTAAGGAAGAGTTGCAATTATTTAACATGAACTTTTAATTGTGATTGTTTTTAACATGTTTTTCTCAATTGTTGTAGATGTAGTCAATGCTTGTGGCGGTGAAGGTGAGGAGTAAGCACGATCCAACAACAGCGGTCTCTCTTACACGATAGAGTAAGGATCATTTTATATGTACTCTGACTACATAGTCCACGACACTACTACAGCAATGCACTGTATTACATGGTCTGTGGTGTCTAGTTTTCATTTTGAAAAAATGTCAGATTGTCAGTGTCATTATCACGATATATTCATTGATCTATGATTTAAAAAACCGGTGAAGAGGACCGTACATTAGAAATGCATAAAATTGGTCGTGCTAAAGTAAAAATGCCCAAGCATTTAATATTTTTTTATTCGAAAATTAACCAAATTTGTAAACTGTCCTTTTCATATATAAACTATCTTGTTTCGTAAACAGAAGGTTTCATGGAAATTATTCTTAAATACGTTTTATCACACTAACATTTGGTTATTTACTCCTAAATATTTCTAATCTTTTTATAACTTCTATAATTTATAACTTCTAAAACATATTTCGTATTTCTACGTACCAAAAATTACCTAAATAGTTAGTTTAAGTTTTACTAATAAGTATTTTAATTTTTGTTTCAGAGATTTTCATTACAACTCAAACAAGGAGACCGCTTGTCTAAGATGGTGATGTTTCAAGACTAGTGTGACTACTAAATGCGTATCAATCGGGATAATTCCATACGTAACAGTATTCGTGCTCCACCATTAACACCGCCAGGATGGGATTTTTGCAATGACTGAATTTATCACAATATTGTAGTAATTTCAAAAACAAAAATTCTGTAATAAATATAATAATAAATATTGGCGCTGAAATAGGATCTAAATTAAGAACATTCTGGTGATCTGTACATAGTATTTATTAGCGTAAGTGACGGTAGCATTTAAACAGCTTAATTGCTTAGCTAGCTTATGTTTTAATGTAAAATAATATTTATATTATATTTAAAATATTGTTATGGTTTTAAGCTACTAATACGTGGAACGTACATAATGAAAATTATAAGTTCAAGTAGTGATGAATTTCAAATGGGAACAGAATTATAATGCTGAGTATTGCAGATAAAGTATTTTCCATGATTTCTTATTTATTAGAATGTAGTATCGTTCCATTTGCTGCTTAATGTATATTTTGAGGGTTGTTCCTAAAACGTAGAATATTAGTATGGACTAGGATTGTTTATCCTAATGCTAGTATATAAGGAAGATCTACGGAAATCATAGTATTATGTAGAGAAGTTTAAATGTTTCGATTTAACTGTAAACCTGAGATCTTCAACTTATTCTTTTTTGTAACTCTTTTTTTTCATAATACTTGTTTAAACTTCAACAATAATTTTTTTTCATAATTTTGCTTTATGGTCTCCCTCGTATCATGAAATTTTATAAGCTCTAGTCTTGTAATTTTTTCATCTCGTTTAGTTAAACATTGATAATGCACTTGAAAGTTATAAACTTTCCTATACATAGAAAAGTTCAATAAAATATTTTTGAACGTTATAATTATATTATATGAATTGGCTTCCACTTTAACTTTACCTTTATTTCGATGCTTTTGCGAAATAGACGCGGTAAGGTTTTATAAAATAATAACATATTGTCTTTATACACAGTATATAAATATTTTTATATATGTAGTGTCACACAAGACACTATCTGGCTCTGCTAAGTTAGAATCTTTATAAATTAACCATAATAATGATTAATAATTATCGAAATATTAGAAGGGATGGTAAATAATGAAATAATCCATGTGCCAATAATGGACGGGTCGCCTGTCGCGTAGCCATATTTTTTATAGATTAGTTGTATAAAATAATATTTTTCGAACTACTTTATTATGTATCCACCTCATTGTGTAAATCAATGATAATAAAGATTCAGTAATTAAAAGTGTAGTTTTCCTTGTTATTCTTAAGTACTTAAATTATTTGTGTTATACAGTTGTTCTCAGAAACTGCAATAAATATTAAATTTAATCTTACACTACTTTCTTTTCACACGAGAAATTTAAAATATAATGTAAATTTTAAAGAGTTTAAGTAAGTAAGTAAATGATTTATTGTACAAATATAAAGAAACATACAATTCACAAAAAAATATATCAATAATATGCGACAAAGGCGAACTTTTCTCTATAAGGGATCTCTACCAGTTAAACTTTAGCTTAGTAAGTATGTATAGTATCTTAAAGTACCTAATAATATCGTAAGTGTGCGTAAGAATTTCCGAATTTCCGATATTATTTGAGTCTTGATGCCGGTCTGCTTCCTCACCATAAGTTATCATGCTATCATGCAAGACAGAACCATTATTCACGGGCGAGTGTAAAGATTGCGCAATGTTCCAAGTCCTCTTCTCATAAGAAGGTACGCATCGAAATTTTGAATACATTAGCAACAAACCGAACTCACTGGATTAGGTAGACGTGCATACATACATAGTCTAATAGCTGGCTATTCTAAATGTTTGTAACCCGTGGTTATAACTGTGAACAGTGTTTACAGACCTTTTAAATCACCCCGGCGTTTCCTGCCAACACCTGCGGATGATCAGAATCAATAAATTTTAGGCGCATTATTAATAAGCCGATTGACATTTGGTATTACTTGTTTCCACAACACCCGTCTTAATAAAGTATGTCTGACATTTGAATGTGGAACTGGTTTGTGGTACCAATTCTCCGTTACCTGAAGACGTGAGAAGAAATGCACTGTTGTGTCAATTTTTGGTTCGGAAAATTCTATCTTACTCACTGATCCGTAGAGTTGTATCATTATTGCTGTACCAATACGTAGGTACAGTGACCTCTGTACGGTCTGAATAAAACTAACCAATATGAGCTATATTTTTTTGTGTGAAAATATTTCTAATAATCCTAATCAAAATCTCAACTGCTAAAAGCAGAGACAAAAATTGTGTGAATGTTTTTCATACAAACTAAATGAAGACCACGAAGACTTGTTTGTGAACTTTTTATTAAAAATAACAAAGTTGGCACAAAAACTTGACTTAGGTACGAGATTTAAACTAAACTGCAAACGCCAAGGTAAATAAATTTTAATGAAATTCTACATTAAAATCAAGAACATTTTGACGAGTTTAAAACACCTCGAACACTCATTTCTCACCGGTACCGCTCACTGATACCGTATCAAAAATCACCAACAAACAGAAGCAGAATCGCGTGTAATACCGAAATATCTTTCAACCGATAAACAAATGAAAAACCATTGATCTCATAAGCGTGTAATAAATTCCGAACAGGTGTATAGCAGTTTGATGATAACTGGTTGGCGCGTAACGCGGCGGCAGACGGCGGGGCTCCGATTACTCATCAGCAGATCCGGCGAGCCAAGGCAACAGCATCAATACCTAAATAAAAAGTAAAGACAGAGTTGGGCAAACGGCAAAGTGAGGCCGGTAAAACTACGCTTCGCCCCTGTGTGCAATGAAGCTTCGTTAAACAGATTAGTTGGAACACACGCGCACGAGATAAGGCGTAGTTTCATCCGGCGCCTCATCTTGAGTGCCTTGTTATTCACAATCATCTTTAGCTCAGGTATAAACATCAGAATGGTGGGCACAGGCATCCTATCAGAATAAGGCTTGGGCTATAGTTTCCATGCGGACCCAGTGCTTAGGTATTGGGTATTACACACACACTATTTAATTGCTCACAGATGTATGGACGATGTCCTCGCGATGGTTTCCTTCACCAAAGAGCTCGTGGTACAAATTAAAAATGTTAGAAGATTGACATTGTTTTTTAATCATATTTATTCACCAAGATTTGACATCAAAACAACCGTCGTTTGGTTGCCGTTTGGTTCAGTCGATTGAATCATAAACAATTACAGGATTTTTACTATTAAATTATGATCTTCCTGGGTTTGTAGGTCAATATCAAAGTGACATAACTATGTAAAGACAAACGAACATTAAATTAGCATAGCATACAAAGCATTTATGAAAAGGGGTTAGTGTAGTCCTAGAAATTACAAATTAGTATTGCAATTTTTGTATGACAAAATTAAATATGCGAAATTACACATTTAGATTGCAACATATGTAGCTACATATTTACGTCGTGGTGTAGTTGTAAAGTATATAATCGTTATCTGATTACATAAGTCTTTATGTGGCTGCAAAAGTTAAAACAGGCCAAACTTCATTAATAAGCTCATACATAAATGAAATTCAGGTAGGTATCTACCTGTATTATTGTGTTTATCTTGAAATCGAATACTAACTACATTTTCATGATGCAGGCGAGATATCGAGAGCTACACGTCTCATGTGTAAAGTAAGTACATTGCCGCCGATAAACCTAATTTCACTGGCGACAGTGACAGAAAGTCCTTAAAAAATTCATTAAAAATAAACATACTGTTATTCCCAAAAATCATAAAAACCATACAAAACATAAAACATACATTAGCGGTGGCCACATCCGTGTTTACGACGTCCTAAACTAAAGCCCAGCGTTTGAAAGTACCAGGGCCCCAGAACTGAGCAAGAACCGTGATTCACCGAGTCGTTTCGCGACCTATCAGTCATCTCAGATCGTATCTACGGCCGGGTCGCCCAACGGAAGCCCGCTTCGGCGAGAAAGCAAATTTTTATAATGTAACTCACATCAGCTTTGGGTTCCCACGACACAGTTTTGTCACAATGACTAAAGGGTTTTGCAAGTCTAGATTCTCGTTGGACACGGATGTTGCAACCGTCAGATCAGTCGGATGTTAGCTGGCCATATTGCGCTACGTAGCTGTACAAATTCTTACTCGTATATGTGGTTGGTTCTTATTCTGTGTTGCCGGTGAAATCGTTCCAGCTTTTTTAAACAAGTTTATCTTTTAATTCATTGACGTTTACTTCATTGAAGGTTTTTATTGAACTTCATTTGCTAGTTTTGCAAATAGCGAAATCATTCAGATACACAATTGCTATTTTTAAGATTTATATCGCTTAATATAATTGCCAGACCGCAAGTATTACCTACTACAGTAGGATAGCGACGATATAAACGTGTTCAAGGAAGATTTTGTAAAAACCAACACATAGATTAGAATTGAAATGAATCAAATACAATTTCGAACATGCTCAACTCGTGCATAGACTACCCAGGTTGCTGAAACAAAACAACCAATCCACGATCTCCCCGCAGCGCGCTAATTCCCTCGCGGCGCGGGCGCAAACAAAACGCGGAAGGCGCAGCTTTGTGTTGCGCGTGAGTGTTATTGTGGTATTGTGACGAATGTTTCAGTTAAATTATAGGAAATGTACTTTTATGACTTCTGATTCTGAGAGCCTTGTCTGCTACATTATAACGTAGGTACTACGTCTTTGTTGGTATAGTAGTATTTAGTTATTGTATGATATTAACCCGTTAATTACTACTATAGAGGTGTAATTTGACAGAGCAAAGGTGTGATTACTGGTCGTGTTGTGTTTCTGCGCAGAGGTAGCTACTATTCTAGATGGCAACAAATTAAGTTGATGTCAAAAGATGCTCCCTAGGCACACCAACTACACCAAGTTGATACTAATTACGTAAGTATACATTATTTTTCAATGAGATCAGAGAATATTAAATTCCACGCTACCAATGTCTACATTGTAGGTTAAAGTAGCTGTACCACGATCGCCACATAATGGCACAGTGCTGGTCAATAGCAAAGCGTAGGTGTTCTAGCGCTAATGAGTATAGTTCACACACATTGTCTACGATTTAAACAAATGTCCTCACCGTTTGTAATCGTGCTTGCACACAAACCAAGCCACTATTAATAGTTACTTATTAAAAGATAATTAGTTTTAAGAAATTGCCGTTTGTGTAACGTAAAAAAAGGCCGTGTATAATTGACTACCAACGCTTTGGACCGCAACGTTCGACACACCGCAGACAGCCCAATCAGTGGTGCGATGAAAAAAACAAAGGAATTAATTAACAAAAAACACCAAATCGTTGAAAATTATAATGTTCCAGCAATTTCCTTTATTGATTCTCGAACCTAACAAATAATTATATTAATAGCTAAGCGGACGAACTAGACAGCGGTGGTTTTTCCTTTCAAAGAATGAATGGTCCACATTAATGAACCGATTTCGTTTTGAGAATGATTCGCGTGCGATTCGGTCGTTAAATACGTTTGGACGGGTCGGACTGGTCGGGAAATGTTTCATTCATAACATAATATCATACACAGAATTAAATATAGCCTTTGTATCTTTCATTCATCGTCTTGTGGTTTCTCTAAATCAATGGAGGCATAGTGTTTATGAATGGAAATCACCACTTGGAAAATTGATACGGCAACACATTGTTTGAAACAGAAAATTTATGTTTAGTGAATGAAAGTGTAGATGGTTGAAACTCCTAGTAACTTGAGCTAGTAAGATGAGATTTATATGACAAGTAACAGTGAATTATGTTCATTCTGTACACTGTTTCTAGGTTTTATTAATAAGTAGGTGTTCTGAAGTAGTTCTGCTACTAAATATCAGGGCTTGATTTGTACATAACAAAACCGTTTTTATGCTCAATGTTTTCCAGAAATCCATAATCTACACTAATATGTATTAGGTACTAGCTTCTGCCCGCGACTTCGTTCGCGTAGAATTAGCAATTGATATGTTTATCGCTATCCCGCGAAAACTATACAATTTTCCGAGATAAAAAGTGGTATATGTTTTATTCTAGGGTACCAGCTATTTTCGTACCAAATTTTATCCAATTCCATCCAGTCGTTTTAGCGTGAAGAAGGAACAAACATACACGGGTGGTAGGGCCTTGTGCAAGGTCCGTCCGGATAGCTACCACCATCTTACTCGCTAATCCTGCCGCTAAGCAGCAGTGATTGCACTGCTGTGTTCCGGTGTGGAGAGTAAGACAGCCGGGGAAATTACGGGCACAAGAGGCACTTCATCTTAGCCCTCTAGGTTGGCAACGCATCTGCAATCCCTCCGGGGTTGCGGGTGTCTATGGGCAGTGGTGATCGCTTGTCATCAGGTGACCCACTTGCTCGTTGGCCTTCCTATTCACATAAAAAAAAAATACACTCACATCGTCACATCGTCACAGACCACAATATTGCATTTATAATATTAGTAGGATAAAGAAGATTTTGAAATTTGTTTTACCAATAGAAAGCATATTATTTGTGAGTGGCAATATTTAAATCAGCGCGGGTGAATCTCGGACGGCAGCTTGTAATAGGTAGGTTGTCATCTTTGGATAAACACTGCGAATTTCCAGGGGCCTTACCATGTTATCAAAATGTGATTCAATTACGATTCAGTTTAGGTTCACTCGTCAGAACCATACTAAAAATGTCAGCTAAAAGGTTCTCTATTGATTTGCCGAAAATTTTATTGCCGAATTTCACTTCCCAACCAACGTTTGGCCGAATTTCATTTTGCGGAATCATCATATGGCAACTTGTTAAAATGATTAGTTTCATTTCTCAACCTCACGATTGCCAACTCAACGTTTGCTTTTTTTTACATGGACACTTATTAAAATGTAATTTTTTTATATAGCCAAATGGTACCACATAACCATTAATAAAAAATAAGACATTCTAAGGTAAAAAAAGTCTGTTTATAAATTAAAACAAACATGTTCGCGGCTAAGGGGTGGCCCAAGGGCCACCCCGCCGCACCTAAACCTAAATTAGTCCAAATTAATCATAAGACTTTTTCGGCCTAGTGTAACATTTGCCATGTGAAAGATATTCCAAAAGTTTAAAATCAAAATGATATTCGTCTTTTTGAAAATTCGGCCAATTGAGAGGTTGGCATACAAAAATTTGCCAATTGTCAGTTTTCAAAGTGAACATTCGGTGATTCGGTGAAACGTTGGTTGCCAAATGAAATTCGATCAAGAAAAATTCGGCGAAAAGGCAGAACACCCAGCTAAAACATAACTGAGTCGGCATTGAATCACATTAAGACGTCATGGTAACGCCAAAGTTAGAGCTAACCACTAAGTTAGAAAACGACATTAGAGTATGAAATTCTAATTTACACATTGGCTTAATTCCGTATACATATAGTAGCTAGACTACTTATGACACATGTGCAAGCAATACGTGGTTCCATGCATAATGCAATACCGTTTCAAGTGGTAGAATTGTATGGATACTAAATCAGTAATTGAGCAATCAAAGTAGGTCGTATTTTGCTGCTTCTAAACATGGACGTAGTAAAAAATGTTATAGGAGATGTCGCTAAAGTTGCTCTATATGACGAAGCTAGTAATATGACGAAGTCAGGATTCACCAAATTTTACTCCTAAATCAATCGCCTATAGTATGATTTCTACGATTTTCGCTCCTCAATGGGCTTTTACTCTGCGCGGGAAGAGATGCAACTGGTACATTCTATGTTTTTTCTTCGCTCCCAGACCACCATGGAAGGGTTGAAAATGTTGAAAATTATGTGTTATTTATTGTTATTAGCTGTTAGAAGAGTCTGCCTAATGAAAGCTGAACCTGTAAAAACGTGGCAATTTCAAAAAATCATGACAGGGTAACACAGGATCACTCACACAGCTGCAATTTTCTCTGAGAAATGTCAATTTGACATACAAATTGGACACCTCACATAGACACACTTAGAGACAAAATGTTGCCAATCAAATAACTAGTGAGTTCAACTTTCGTTAGATGGACTATGTAATTTTACAAAAATACTGTTTTAATAGGTAATATACGTACCAATAATGCATCCGATTCAAATATTTAGTCTGTGTAATGTAAGTATCATCAGTATATTGCAAGCAGATTTTTTCTAGATCCGTTGAACCGTCAACATAGAGCTTAAACTGAAAGTGATTTCTTTGAAAATTTCTTATAAAAATTTAAACACTAAATTTATTCCTCCAAGTACTTAGTTCTAACTTCGTGGATGGGTGACACATGAGAGGTGAGGTCAATCCTTACGCGCCGTAACGCGCAAGCGCATTGCATGCGGTTGTGGTGTGGTTAACGTGAAATCGACTTTCGGAGAAACTTTTGATCATGGTGACGATGTTGTGGTAAAATAAAGCAGCGCACTCAAACTGTACAAATATTTATGAAATTTTTGAGGCGTTGAAACCCTGGAATCTATGGGAGAAATAATGGGGAGCGAAGTAAATGTCATTATATATGTAGCCGTGTTTACATACGTGTATATATTGCTAATTGCTAGGAACTCGCGACCATCTGAGCGGAATCTGATTATCAGTATGCTACGGGAACTATGCAATAATTTACGATAAAAAGTATTTACAACGTTTTCCCCAGAGGTGTCATCTGTGACGTCACCACACTAAAGAATAATCAAAAGCAATTCAACGGTTTAGGCACACAATCGTAATCTAAAAACATATTTACTTTAGGATTGTGTACAAATCATTTATAGACGATTTTTTTCTAAGAAGATCCGTGATGTCTCTGTTAGCGGTGACGGTTCTTCCTAAAACCCGAATATGGAAAAAATCTTTAGAAAGAAAGAAGTCATCAATATAGAAGACTCAGAACTCCCGATCATTTCCAGACATTGGAGCTATCAATAAACAATCCTTTGCCATAAATAACGTCGGTACGTCTACAATGCCCGATACGATTATAGCGTTAGCGTACATCGTGTAGAACATGGCATGGCGATCAGAGCCTCCCATTCAGGAAAAAAGGATTACAGGGTTGTCTGTGCGAACATGTGCAGAACAATAATGCTTGCTTTTATATGGGTTACACATTTCACAGCAAAACTCAGGCATTTTGTATAAGTTACCTACAAACGCCTTGAAAACATACTATTTATTTCAGAAACTATGTAATTTATATCTACGAGACATACCTAGTAAGAGTGACTGACACATAACGCACAAACTGAATTGGAGCAGGAGACTTGAAATTTAGCAGATGAATATCCTAAAATTATCATAGAGGAGGAAGGTGTAATACCTGCGCTATATTCCAGATCCGTTGCCAACCTAGAGGACTATGATAAAATACCTTATGTGCCATTATTTTAATCGGCTGTCTTACTCTCCATGCCAGAACACAGCAGTGCAAGCACTGCTGCTTGGCGAGATTAGCGAGTGAGACGGTGGTAGTCGGATAGACCCTGTAAAAGGTCCTACCAGCCACAAAACTGGACACGAAAAGTTATGCAAAACAGCGAAAAAGGAAAAAAATCTCAATATCTCATCTCCAGCCTATATAATACACTCCACTGCTGGTCACAGGCCTCCTCTTAAAATAAGATGGTTTGGGCTATAGTTCCCACACGGGCCAGTGGTAAATTTTAAATGTAATAAAAGTCAGAGGTGCGAGCCCAGGCTCGAATCCACGATCTCTGCTTGATAGGCCATAGGTCAAACCACTGGGCTACCTACCACGGCTTTTTTTTAAATACTGCTAAAATGTAACTCAATGAGTTCTTCAAGGTTGACGATTCCCGTAGCAATTTCGTGAAGCATTAGCAATCAGCCCTGCACGCAAATGCGCTTCGATGCCGGTGTAACCGGAGCGGTTATTTCCATTGAATAAATCGCGGTTTGGCGCGAGAGGGGCGGGGGCATCGGTCGACGCGTGCCATCGACGCATCGGGTGCCAGGAGTGCGCAACCGGGAATGAGACTTACACTTATTAATTTTAAAAGCAGGCTTTATGAGAACAAAACATCCCAAAAATGATTCGTTAAGGTCAAGACCCCTAGCAAAGAGGATTAGGACAATTAATATAGGACGCTAGGAACGTAAACACAATGAGTCATGAAATCTTTGCTAGTTTTTTAGTAACAGGCTGTTACTGACCTAGGGAGTTACACCGTGAGCCTCTTCTATGCTTTCCATCAAGAAAAATAAGTTTTAATTCCAATCACTGGCCAGTCTTATGTTAAAGAATGCTACCAATATAATCCCATTTCGGCGAAAAGTCACCTAAATAAAGAGAATTTGAGGAATTCAATTTTGTATAAAATGAGATTTTATATTAGGCTACTAGGCTTGTGGTTTGGGTTTATTTGATGGTTTTACATTTAGAGAACTATACTGTCGTTTATTGAGTGTTTTCTGGCATTTGGATGAATTCTATGACAATTTCATGGTTATAATTTTATAAGCGGATTAAAAAACATTCAGTGTTTAAAAGTGAATCAGTTGTTTGTTTAGGCACGGGCCTACCCAAACAAATACTTACGTATTTAGACAAATAGAAAGTTGTTATTCGAGAGCACCCACATCAATACTGGCCATTATAAATGACAGTGTATCTACAAAATTTGACGCACGTGTTAACAATTAAAGCTTGTAGTTTAACTAATCACCGCTCTCAACAATTATAATGTACGTGGTCACGGCTATTACCAGCCGGATAACGGATCGACGGACAAATCTCAAATTATAGTTTAGACACGGTGGTTTCGCACCCACACATTTCCGCGTCTAACCGCCTTAATGATCCGATATTATGTTACAATATTGTGACTGGCCGGTCCCGTTGTCAATTCATAGACAGTCGTCTAATTGGCTTGAATGAACCGACATCGCGACTGTAAAAATCTGTGGGCGTGATGGGGTTTAAAATGACGATTTTTATTGCTTCAAATCAATTGTTTTTTTGGTCGAGTCCGAAGGTTGAGGATGTGCGCTGGCTTGCGAAAGATATTGAACGATCCCGTGATGTTATGTCACGAACGCGGGGCGGCGCGAGCGCCGAACGACCCGCGTGGGCGGCGGCCCGCCAGGGCTGGGAAACACTGGCGGTTATCGATACTTTATCGTATCGATGTTTCGAAATGGAATGAAATGGAATTGGAAGTTAAGGAAATGAATGTTTCTCTTTTAGGCTTAAACTTCCGGAATATTAACCTATTTACACGGTGAAAAATTCTGAAAAGAGACCCTTGTTCAGCACTGCACTAGAACGCGTCTGGAGATGATGACATGACATAAATACATGTATTTCATTAACTTGCTTCTCTCCACGTTATTTTATTATTTTATAACAGACTACTTGTGGAAAAATGATAGTGTCTCGCGGAACAACGAGTTCGTACTGATATTTGTAAAAGAAATGATAACTTATTTAAAGTGAAGGTTTTAAGTGTACCCAAGCTTCTGAAAAAGGCAAAGTTGACTTGTTTTGCTAGCAGCTCTTGAGATTTATCTTTCTACCAGGAGAACTACGTCGAAGCGAGTATTGTAATTAGGATATTTCATGCTTACCAATTCAGGCGTACCAATTTCCTCGGGAAATACCTGTATCTACAGCATTTAAACCACATTATATAAGTTTTACCAATCATATTGACCGAATTAATTTCTTACCACCTTTAGTTCGACAAGTTGACACTAAAATGTATCGATACAATGAAGGCACATCTCTAAATCGCAGGCGCAATTTCACTAACCCGTAGCGGCTGTGGCGACAGACAACATAAGGTCACAAACGGTTCCATAAGAGTGTGCCTTTAAATATATAGCCTTGTACGTTAAATGTCTAATGCTATTTCATTTACAGCCTTCCATTAAAGCGGCGAATTCTCGGGATTTGCTTTTATATTCGCCTGTGTCATTTCTCTGATTTTTAGCTGTAGCATAAATCAAGATGGCGATGAGCAATTTATGGTATTACACGCGAGTGACGAGAATGATTGTCAAAAATAATTAAGAGTAAAGTAATAAATAAAGTTATCCGCACTGGGCCCGCGTGGGAACTAAAGCCCAAGCCCTCTCATTTTGAGAGGAGGCCTATGCCCAGCAGTGGGACGTATACAGGCTGGAGACGATGATGATGAATAAATAAAGTTGCTTAACTAAATTTGGGCTCGTGTTTGGACGAAACATTTTATCTAATTTGTTCTCCGAGAATTTGTTCTTAAAACTGTAATGTTAGTACTGTAATAACTGTAATGTTACTCGCAGATTTAGAAAAACTTAGAAGATATGGATACCTACAGCAAGCGTAAAATTTTAGGTTGTCATAGGTACATCCCGCAACACAAGTTTTATCAGGTACAAGCTTCTATTTTTCTTACAATGTTAGTATGGTACGTCTTTGGAATTAGCCATTTTACGACTACTTCCAGTGGTCAGATTAACTTAAAATTTGGTATATACATGTAGCTTGGATGACGACGCAAGTACCTACAGTAAGCGAAAAAGATTGTATTATTTTTTTTAGCAAAAAGAGATCAGCAACATGATTAAAAGGAATCATTCATTTTTTATCGACCGTATCCGGAAACAAATTCGTCTAACTGTTTCCCTATCGCCTTGGTATGTTGCTCAGGAAGTCCTTATGAACTCATCGACATATTATAAAGACTGAAACATCACAATCGCGTCACTTAGAGCCGAGGATGATAGGCGTAGAAAATTGCGCATTTTACGTCTTTTTTCAGTATGGTCAGAATTGGCGGTATTGCATGTGATAGGTTTCCTCACGCAATATTACCTACATCGGAGGTCTTTTATTCCACATCTTCATCATGGCCGTTTGGTGATCCAATTTCGGACGTAGGCTTCTCTTCTTCCATTCTCAACGGTAAACTCTTTTAGATTTAGAAGTCCATTTCATTTCTAATCCATCCCCCCCCCCCCCTTACGCTAATCGAGTAATCATAACGTAAATAAAAAAAAATATTCACTTTTATGCCGAAAATGGCTTACATCATTTTGGAAAAGAGCTACTCTTAAACCCTTAGATCGAATTGTACCAAACGTAGCTAAGAACTACCGCGAAAAAATGGGTTTTCGAATGAAAAAAAAAACTGCATCGAAATAGGTCCAACCGTTTGAAAGCTGGCATGCCACAGACATAGCCCTCTTATATAAAAAATAAAATAAAAATAGATACACACAGATATCGATGTGAAACTTATAACAACGCGTCGGGGGTTGAAACCGACCTGTCAGTCGCGATATATAGCAAAAAGTAAAATCAACATAACCATAGAACTTTGTTGTAGTAGGCCAGCGATTTGTGGGCAATCATGCTATTGGCAGCGCCGCCATCTTTAAAACGGCTAAGTATTTGTTCCGGCGCCTAAATAATATTAGTGGGCAGTAAACACGAGTTTCTTTGGGGCGCCGCACAGGAAGTTAACAACCTAATGCTTATTTGTTCCTTGGCTATTGTTTACTTTCATTTTTATTTTGGTAACATTTACTGTGCGCAAAAGGAACAAATTGTTGGTAAGGTTTTCAAGTCATGCAATATAATAATTAAGTGGTTGTATACTACACCCCCTTGCAAAAAAAACGGGCACCCATGGTTTTTGTTTTTTATGTGCATAAAAGCTTTAATGCCCACAAATCTGAAAAACCATAAGTGCTCGATTTTTTTGCTAGCGGGTATATATTGTAAACACGATATTTTTATAGAATTTTGTTCCACGGAAATTGTTTCTCATATTTTCACTTCATAGAATGATCAATTCATGGAAAATCTCAATTCATAATTTATAATCTCAATTCATTGATTTTTAAGACCAATATTTTTTTCATTGAAATACTGTCATGGTAGAATGACAAATCAAATATTTTTTCTTATATTATTAACTTAATAATATTATTTAATTAGTAGTCATTACAATTAAATAAACATTGCTACTTTCATTTCAGCCAGATAATTTACAGGCGTTTCTGGTAGAATTTAGTTTTGTAGGCTTCAAAAACGACACGTTTTATTTAGTTAAAACAATCACGCGCAAAGGCAATAAAAAGAAAACAATTTTCACGGTCGAAGCCATCCGAGTCAGTACGCAGACGGCCTCACGAAGATGTATTAGTTTTCTGTACCTACGAGTACATGTTCCTACATTGTATTTGGACACACGTTTAAGTTTTCAATACCATGTTCGATGGCCGAGTGTCCCATGAAGCTAGGGTTGGAACAAGAGTCGTTTCGTCTTAATTAATGACTGACCTTATGTTTTGTTTGATTGACTCACGAAAAATATTACACGGAGACTCATCATTATTCTACGGATATGGTACTGTTGTGTAACGTATAGTACGCGCATGCAGTATTGGCTTGAGTCTATGATGCCGCTGTGTCATACAATAGGGAATATGTATGATTTTCTAATTATGTAGTTAAATAGTTTTAACACTAATTAATTAACAAAGAATATGAAAAATCATTTTTCAAATAACTATAACAATAATAAATCTTAGGAATCATGTTGCAGGCGATGCGGCTAGCAACTCATCACTATTTTGTGACGTAACCTTTAGGTCTTGCTACCTTAGTCACTGTCTACCCCGTATGGGATTAAGAAGTGATTTATGTATGTAAGTAGCCGCTCGTTGCTCGCTTTGAGGGCTCCACCCGGCTGTCGGATTTTAGACGAATCCTTTGACTGCTACGCGGCTCAGCAGTCAGCACAGTTTTGACGAGCTAGTTACGCCGATTTTTAGAACACAGCGAACATGCTCAATGCGTAACATGCTCGATGCGAATGTTACATTACACCTCGTAACGAACGTTGGTCAGTAAGTAAGTACCGTCAACTGGGGTGACTTTGGTAATTTTGGGGGCTACTTTGATCGTTTTAAAATTGCTATAAAATCGATATTATCCATATCCAGTGAATGTCTGGCATGTAGACGCAAAGGCGATCGACGCAGACATTGATTAGAAGCAGTAAACGCAAATAAAAAATTATGGTTTTGTCATTAAAACTACTTTTTAAAGTCACCCCGTAAATCAAAGTCACCCCAGTTGACTGTACTTTAAAGTATGTATGCAAACTCTTTATTGTGCAAAATAAACAAGACACATACAATAAAAGCTAAAAAAAGAAAATAATAATAAAAGACAAAGAAAAGAAAAAGAAGAAAAAAAAGAAGAAAAGAAAAGAAAAGAAGTAAAAGTAAAAGATAAAGTGTTACACCGCCATCCCTAATCCCATCTCGCCTAAGTTATCGTTTATATAGGTATAAAGCTAGCTTTCACCAGGTCATAGCGTGTTGATAAAGTGTGTTTGTGTGGCCGCCTGCATAGTGCCGGCACGTAATGAATGGACGTACCCTTCGGCTCTTCGGCGTACGCGCCGCCCCCCATTGTTTTCGGGGACAGATTACAATAATTCCGCTGCAAATCAAAAGCATTTGGGAATCGAACGATCGGCTTCGTTCAGGTTATTAAATCAATTCGTGTAGCTCGCCTGACATGTTTTGGTAGTTGATTGTTTAGTTTTTTTTTTAGCTTTTCAAATTGCGAAGTTATAAAATTAAATGTTGTATGCAAATCGTCGGTTTGATGAGCGCGTCATCTAGCTGTCACAAAAAATATACAAGATATGGCAATTTACATTGACATTGTATTCGCATGTTGAACTTTAGACCATGGTAAATGTTTCTTCAATTACTGAATCATAATGGCTTTTGGGTAACGTAACAATTATAATGGTTCGGCTAAAAATATGCTTCATTCATATCACTACATTATTATAAAACAAAGACCTCCACCGCGTCTGTCTGCCCGATCGCGATAAACTCAAATACGATTTTTCATGCAATTTTCACCAGGAGGAGTGATTCATGAGAAAGGTTTTAATATATATACTTATAGTCAAAGTTTCCTAGGATATTTTTTAAGTATATTGATTTTCCAGCTTTTTAAGTCCAAGCTTTGAAGTACCTACCTGGAGGAAGACTCATTCACGCATAGGTACGAACGAATTGCTTACTTCAAAGCTGTGCCGAATCAAATGCGTAAAAGATAAAAAACCATTATTCAACATCAAAAACGTAGTAGATGCGTATGTATCTATAGCGTAAAAATTAGACGATAATAATAAAAACCCATTTAATCACACATACTCAGCCACTTCTGACTCTTACTCTGCTCTGTATGTATTTACACATACCTGGCAAGCCTCGCGCAGTAAAACAAGCGCAAAGTAATAACTTTCAATTTTAACAATATCTAATCAAGCTAATTTTGTCGCATTAGAAATGAAAAATGAATTTTAGCCGTCAATGATGACGCATCAAAAATAAATTGATCAAGTATCAAAATATTTACTACTTATACGGGAAGGTGCCTACTATAATGCACGTACTATGTAGATTCGAGTAAGTATCTGATGCATTGCTCGCAACATGCATATTTCAAGAACAATGATAAAGATATAAAACCATCACAAGATAACGTATAGCTTCGGGCGCCTTTATACCTTCAAGACATCAATATTACTATGTCACCTGCAAAAAAGGTTCTAAGAATTCAAGTCAGCCATGAATCCATCTCGATTCTTAAAAGCTTTCATTGTCATTCGCAGTGGCCTTTACCACATAACTCTATCTCAATACACGAACATAAGACACTCGGAATAGAGTTGAAATCGCGTTGTCGCTTTTCAATCGCGTAACTCCGGTAGCATCTCTCAGCGATCTAAGCACACATTCTGTCTAAACAGTTAAATTCGCTTCAAGTAAAATGTTTTTTAGCCGCGTGGTTTAGAATGCGTTTTAGGTTGTATCCAGTTGGTGTATAAGGCGTTTTGTAGTGGTAAATGGACAGGTAAGACCGGTAGCTTCGGACAATAAGCGATCACTCATCTTGTTAGATAGCAGGCGGGATGATTACACGTTCACAACGTGCCTTAGGATACATCTGAATAAGGCATTGTGTGCAGGAAACTTTATACGTTTTTGTTTTATTTTTAGATGCGTTTTGTGTCGTCTAGATGATTTAAAACCTGGAATACGCTCGGGCTGTAAAACTCTTTAGTTGTTTAATTTTCCACTGCAGCAATAAATTAAAAGAAACAGATCATACTTACATAAAAGATAAAAGTAAGTAATTAAAATACGCGTGGTTCAAATAATTGCGATCGGTGTTTGTACGAAAAGGTGTGTTACAAAATCGGCTAATTCCGCAACATATATAATTGACATCGTAAATTTTAGAAATGCCTACTCTTTATAAGGTTATAGAGCAATATACTTAATGACACTCACTCACCAGACATTAGTTTTTAATTGTTTTAATAACAAAGTCAATAATATAAATTTGTCAAAATCTCAAAACACTGGGCAGTTACTAAAGACAAGGCCAAATTGCAAAAGCTTGTCGTCAATATGTTAACGTCGCGTACCGTTTTTTGTTAATACTTAAAAAAAGAATAATGAACATTTTGGCCCGAAACATTAGGATGACGCACGGACAAACTACCTGTTATTTGCATACTTGATAGTTTAAAGCTCTTAATGTACATACTTTTGTATCAAAATTGTTGTAAAAAGAAATGTAAAAGCAAGTTTTAGAAAATCAAATTTTATATTAGGTACCTACCTACTTATAATATATCAGGCACTGTTTTGTATTTAGAGTTTAGTAAGTACTTATTAAACCTATTTATCCTCATCTTCCTTTTATAGCAATGTGGCTTAGCGAGGAATCTTACAATGTATGTTTGGCAAAGACTAAAATGAGCTTAGAAACTGTTGACGGCTAATTTCATTGCTTAAGACCGTGTTAAAACCAGGAATATAATGAGACCTTTTAAAATATTCAACAATTGTTTAAAGTCACTTTCAAAGATAGATTGGCTCTTGTTTCACCGAAACGTGATAGCTATGAACAAAAAAACGTAATCAACTTGCCCATCGTCTCTTAGCCTATCTAGTACAATCGACTAGTTTTGTCGAATGTAAAGGCAATGTTTGGTATTAATCACATATAATAGACTCGTCCGCGCTTACTATTCGGTTACAATACATCACACCCACACATAGAAAGTTTTGATTCAGTGAATTGAGACTTTAGAAGTAACGTTTCATTTAATTTGAAAAATAACTCTTGCTATGATGAATGGAACTGGATAGAAGTGACACTAAATATATGTGATAAAGGTTTAGTTTTATAGTCTTTGTTGCTTGCTTATTTAATGACGTTATGATACTTATGATTATTTCAGTAGGTACCTAAATTCTTACGCAAGTATAAAATAAATAAAATAAAATAAATTTATTATCAGACAACTTTGAGGTCCATAGTATAACAGTGATAAGTTCAAGGTTGGACGAAGGCTTGATATGAAAGATGCCTGTGAATTGAAAATGGGTTGAAGTGTTGAAGGAAATAATTAATCGAATCAAGCGTTACTCCACGGAACTTTTTTTGCGGGTCGATGAAACTGAAAACGACTAGACATTGCAAAAAAAAATTGAGTGCACCTGCATTGCCATTCTTAAATCTAAGAATACAATTAGTACCTACTAGAAGTACGTACTTAAGTCAAATTTGGCCATCCAAATTTCAAGTGTAATCCTACTAATATTATAAACGCGAAAGTTTGTGAGGATGTGAGATAAAATTTAGAAGAGAGATAGCTAGTACCCTAAATTAAAACATAGGCTACTTTTTATCCCGGAAAATTTCATAGTTCCCGCGGGATAGCGATAAACGTGTCAATTGCTAATTCTACGCGGACGAAGTCGCGGGCAGAAGCTAGTTTCTAATTATTTTTGACATGTAATTTGTAAATTATTGTTATTAGTCACAATTTTTTTTACTATGATTACGCTCTGTCTACCCCTAAGGGATAAAGACGTGATTTATGTATGTATGTATGATTAGTGAAGATCAAGTTTTTAGTGATCATCTCCAAATTAGGGTGCGACCACACCGCCGCTTAAAAAACGGTGACGTTACGGAATCGCAACAAAATGTACGAAGAAACGGTGAGAAAACGTGACGCATACGACACGTCACTGCGTATACGCGGCGGTTTGGTCGCACCCTTATAACACATAGACTGTCCGCCACACTGAACTTTTTTCTTTACGCCGCCATTATTCCTCCCGAACATCCCAAAAATTTGTCAACGTACCAAAAATGCGAACGCTGTTATGTTAACCGTTCCGCCTCGTTTTAACACCTCGCCTGGTCACTCGTATATCACATCCTTATCTCCGGTCCGCTGTCCGGTTGATGCATGGCGTTGGTGCTGTGGTTGATTAACAAAATTAATTTGTCACTACAGGGTTGAATTAATTTTAATGTTTTAATCGGATGGGTGGTATAGTTTGTGGTAACTGTTTTTGTTGTGAATTGTTTGATATACGGTTTTTTTTTAGATTCTCGTATGAGTCCAAGGGTTATTGATTTGTTGGTGCTTAATGTGTTTTTACTGTAGGGATTATTATTAGTATAGAGTTGTGTCGAGAATTCTCATTCAGGAGCGTTTAAGTTTTAATTGCTATAAATTTACGTTATCATTTATTAATTGGAAAATATTGACTATAATGAGTGGTTTGGTTTTATTTCAAAGTGGACATTGCTTTTGTGTGTATTTATTTACTGACAATAAATATTAGCTTGTTATAGAAAAAAAGTAATTATGACCTCATTAAATTGTTTATTAAAAACTTATTAGGGTAATGTGAAATTCCTAATGCGTGATATAACCCACTTAAGTTGACCTTTTGCTCATTTGCCGTACTAATTCATGTAAAAAAGTGTTCACTAATTATTTAATTATTTTATTCAAAAAACGCCAGCCTAATCTCCGGCTTCCAATAATGTTAGTCATTTAGATAAAACGGTGTCTCAACATGGGATATACGGGCTATTCGGACAACCTTATCGGCGTGTGACCACCTAGGTGTCAGTATTAATGGAACAGAATCTTTTTTGTACAGGTTTTATTTACGATTTTTAAATAATTATCGCATGTTTTCTGCCGGATCTTTGGTCGCGTCTTGATTTAATTCAAATGTTTTTGTTACTTAGAAAAAATACTTTACGTATCTACTAAGTACTATTGTTGCCGGAAATAGAAATGGTAATACTTGCGTTTTTAATTTAAATATGAATCTTGGGCTTTTGGTTGATTTTGATACTGAAAAAATACTACCCCATTTCAAGTCAATTTGTTTGATACCTACCGATACCAACCCTAAAACTAGTTAATTATTCTATAACAGTCAATAATGATTATTGACCTTATAAAATCATCAATAGAACCGATCGGGACACAAAGAGTTCCGTCGAAAAGGGACTTTGAACAAAGCCAATTTACTTTAATAAAGTATAATTAAAAAACAAATTTTATTGACGGCCTCCTTCACGCGTTTAGTATCTATTTTAATTAATCAAATAGTTTGTGAAGGAGCACAGTTGAGATTGGAAGGATTGATTCCTATTGATTGGTTCCGGAGGCTCCTAAGGGCTGCGAGTGCCATAAATAGGTCATAAAGGACCCCGAAGGCATTGGCGGGTTGGGTTTACAAACGAATCTGTTCGTGAATATAATCTACAATTTCATACTCATTCAAATGAATTTTATTTAGTAAGAGCCATTAATAAAATAGAATTAAGAGAATGCAACATAAATGTATTTAGGTGTACGAACCTAATAGGCAGCGAAGATATTTCATGAGATCTTCATATTTTACTCTTCAGGTTTGAAAATTTGAAACGAAACACGTACCAACCCATTGATTACTTTGTATTTCTATCTATTCCTCAGATGTATCAATAACATAATTATTATAACTTTGAATTTTTTTAACTGTGATCCATTTAAGCAATTGGCTTGGCTTAACATAACCGTGACACAAATTAGATAAAAAAACTTTACTCCTACAGGATGATTTTTTTATTTAAAAGTGCCACCTGCCACTTCGATATCGTTCCGCTCAAAAAACAACCTTACCTTTTTCTCCTTTAATTGACCATAATAGCACTGGTTGCAGCGTGACACCATTCCTATTATTATGTAGCCAAACTTGCCTATCCACTAATATGTAATTATAATTTTGTCCGACTGTCAAAACGTCCTTCAGTGGCATGAGATGAACTGACAACCCCTCAAACAACCTACTATTACGACTTCACTTGAAAGTATAAAGAAATCTTACCGCTTGATTGGAGTAATTAAGTGTTATGAATATTTTGAGTAAAAATAATTGTCGAAATGTACACGGTTTTTTTTTTGGGTGAAATTGGATGGCAAGTTAGCAAGTGGATCTCCTCAGAGTGTCCAACAGTTAATAGCCTTGCCAGATGCACTGGTGGCGAAAGTAGAATACCAAATGTGCCAGTAATGTCACCTCCTGTTGTTTTATTCTCCTCGCCGGACCTCAACACCGCGAGCACTGCTGTTAATCAAGTGGTGGTATCAATCGGAACGGACCTTGCGTAAGGTTCTACAAACCGCACAAAAAGAATTACTTACTAACAATTTTTTGGAAGTTTAACCAATTGCTAAAAACAATTAAACAATATTTTTTTGTATTCTAACACAGTTGTATTGAGAGAACTCGTTGCAAAAGCATTTCTAAATTTCTTTCTAATTGTGACAAATAAAAATGAATAAGATAAAAAAAGATCAGAATATGAATATTAATTATATTATATTGTTATCATAAGTTTTGTTTTTCTTCACGTCCTATGTATAATTATGATATCAATGATTTATTTCATCATTGTCATTGAAATGATCAAAATATCTTAGAACGAAAAGTCAAAACAATTATAATCTGTCATTGAGTGACACCAGAGTCAAGAGCTAAGAGCTAAGGTCAATGAGCTTTTGTTCACAAAAAACTTTAGGATGTCAGTTTTTTTTCCTAATAATATTTATTTTCTCCTGGTCGAATAGGTAGGTAGTGTTGTCTAAAAAATTAGGGTAAAATTTGAAACTTGGAAGGAATTGTTAAAAGTGACAACAGATGGCGCCACAGGCTTCAGAGATAAATACGTTCAAGTTTCTTTGCAACTCGGGTCCCTTTTTGTCCCATAATTTTCTTTGGTCATAATAATCGCGAGTCATAATTTTTTTGTACACATACCGTGCATTTTCAGAAATTTTGGAAATGCCATCAGAATGTAGAAGGTTACGTTAAGTTAGTTTACTATCAATTCTGTAAAAAATATTTACTGTTTCAGAAATAAAACGCTTTATGACTAACGAAAATTATGACAAAACGTACATTCGGAACTTAAATTTTATGGGACAAAATTATAGACCCTTTGCAACTACTAATAGTAGCGACAGCATGACCTAGCAAGCTAATAAATGTGAATTTAGATACTGTAGTTTATTAAAACCTTAAATTATTGGTTCTGGTTCACAAGGTATCTTTTAATTGTCAGAGGGACGCAATTAAGGAATCACCTGATGGTAAGCGATCGCCGCCACTCATGAGCATTGGCGATCCAAAAACACAAGCCAGCTTTTGCTCTCTCTCTCTCTCTCTCTGGGAATTCCCATGATACTTTTGTGAACCAGTAGGCTTATTGTCTAACTCGCTCGCAATCGCCATCGTGTTCATTTTGACAGTTCTTGTATGACAGAACCTGACAACCTAGAGAAACTCATTGTAGTTGGTCACGTGGAAGGAAAGAGGAGTCGTGGAAGATCTCTGATGCGGTGAAGGAAGTCTGCAAATGCAACTTGCAGATCTCCATCCGGATGGCCGAGAACCGAGCTGCCTGGAGAGAGCTGGTACGCCGCGCAACGACCTCGCATGGTCACGACCCTCAGTCATGAGGAAGCGACAGAGAAGAAGAGGAGGAGGTGTGGAGAGTAAGACAGCCGGGGAAATTACAGGCACAGGAGGCGTTTCATCTAAGTCCTCTAGGTTGGCAACGCATCTGCAATCCCTCCGGGGTTGTGGGTGTCTATGGGCAGTGGTGATCGCTTACCATCAGGTGACCCACTTGCTCGTTTGCCTTCCTATTCACATAAAAAAAAAAAAAAAAAAGAAGAAGTATGAATGTGACAGCTAGCTGATTCCGATGCCAATTGTCAGCCCATACACATGAACTGACAAAATGAACACTATGACGATTGCGAGCGAGTTAGACAATAAGCCTACAGATCTAATGATCCGTGCAGAGCCGTGAGTAAAAGCTACTCTGGTGAAAACAAGTAAATAATTAATTCTTCCTATAATTTTGCGATGTTAATTTGCTTTAAAAAGGTACAGAAGCGAATCTTTTGTAATCAGTAAGACTACAAGTAAAAGCCATTAAGGGCTGGCAATAATTGCCCAGTTTTTTTGTTCGGCGGGCTCTAGCTGACTTATGGGCCCACTAAGTAGGTTCGTCACTTTGACAAGGCTGACGTTTTTCATTTGAGGCGCCTGCAAACTACATACAGGGTGATCGTTTTAGTAAAATAATGATACAATTTTCAGTAACTTACTTTGGAGTAGCTTGGTGTAAAAATTTAATAAAATGTTGCTCAGCTCATGCAAAATTGTAGTTGGTGTAAATAAAAAAATCAACACAAATGCAAGCGGCTATTGTCTAACACAGGTCGGTCGAAGAATGAGCCTACTCCGGAAGGTTCACAAGGAACTCCGTAAAGTAACGCCTGAATCTATAATATTATTAAAAATAACAGATTTTTCATAACTAGAGGTCGTAACTTGTAACCTTAAGCTTAAGTACACTCGTTTACGTCTCGAGAAAACGCCAAAAACAGATAATTGTAACACTGTGTATTGCAAGACTGCGCAGTGCACTTCTGTATTCCAGTGTGGAGAGTAAGACAGGTGGTGAAATTACTGGCACAAGAGGTATTCTATCCTAGCGGGTGGTAGGCCCTTGTGCAAGGTCCGTCCGGATAGCTACCACCATCTTACTCGCTAATCCTGCCGCTAAGCAGCAGTGCTTGCACTGCTGTGTTCCGGTGTGGAGAGTAAGACAGCCGGGGAAATTACGAGCACAACAGGCATTTTATCTTAGCCCTCCAGGTTGGCAACGCATCTGCGATCCCTCCGGGGTTGCGAGTGTCTATGGGCAGTGGTGATCACTTACCATCAGGTGAACCACTTGCTCGTTTGCCTTCCTATTCATATAAAAAAAAAGCCCCCTAGTCTGACAACCCATCTGCAATCCTCAATGCGGGTGTCCATGGGTGGTGGTACTCGCTTACCATCAAGTCACCCACTTGCCTTCCTTGTCTTAAAAAAGACGGCTGGCGAAATTACCTACTGTCACCAGAGGCACTTCTTGGCCCTCTAGGTTGTCAATACAAATGATCTGTGTGACATTGCGAGTGTCTTATCACTGATCATTTACCATCAAGATCACTTGTGATCAGATCACTCGCATTTATTTAAAGTATTTCGGGACTTAACCACGTAAAAAATACTATTAATTACGTCGACGTTTCAGTCACGATGCAGTGACCGTGGTCACGAGCAGACTGCCATGTAGGGTAGGGGATTTTTACGTGGTCCCGAAATACTTTAAATAAATATGAGTGAAAATCGCGGAAGTTTAATACAGATCACTCGCTTTACAAAAACACCCTGTACCCCCTCCGTCTGTACATTATCGGGGCAATCTTGCATCTCGCATTACGTACAGACAGGAGCACAAATGGCCTCGCCTAATGACCGGCGCTTAACTTAATCTGCCGATCGACCTGCGCCCGCGCCGGTAATGAGACGAATAATTGCACTGTTAAATGAAATATCGATAAAAAGTCAAATGAAATTTAAAAGTAATACGTTACGTTAAGTTGGAGAATGGAATTAGTTCGTCAATGTTGCCATTTGAATGATAGTGCCGCTAATAATGTAGAGAATTAGTAAAGTTTTTCCGGGCTGGTACATCTTACTGATCTTCAAAAAACGAGCTTACTCATTTCTTAAAGGGCCGGTAGCACACTCTTAACGCCTTTTATTATGAGTGTTTATGACCGGCGGTGATTGCTTTTTATCAGGTGACTCGCATGCTCGTTTTCCCCCTATGATGTATAAAAAAAAAGTTGAAAGCTGTTGCCAGCATATTCCGATACCTTTAGATAAATATCAGACAGTAACAAAGATTCTCAATTACATTGTTATTGATATTAATAAATGATAGTCTATTAGAATCCATTTAAGATTCTGTCAAAACAAAAAGGGATCGGTAATCTATCGTTGTAACTAATTTCGGAATGTCAAAACGGTATGTCAAAGAACATAACGCCAGACAATAAGAGTGACAGCAAAATTGCCTGTCGATTGATAAAAGGCTCGCTACTGCATAATCATTGCCTACATCTACCAAACAATTCGTGTTTTGAATTAATCCCTTTAAAATTGGGGTTCCGTGCTGCCCTAGTGAAAATTACTATCTTAACTTTACTTATACCTACTTGACTTTATTTCTACCACACGTAGTAGAGTAGTAACATCTGTTATCGAGTAGCTATTTACTAATGTAATTCAAATACTCGGCGAAAGACAGGGTCACCAAAAGTTAAGCATAAAAATAAAATGATACATATCTACTACAAATTAATTTTCGTATAGTATATAGTATATTAATCTTAGATAGATCGATTTTAAGACCAAAGTACTCCAAAACTCAATTCGTAAATAAAACGCATTTAACTACTTTTCATTGAATTATCCAATTATGAATTTTGTGTTCTGTGAATTCAGTAAATCAATTTTGAAAAAAAAAACCGAAATGCTAAGGATTATTAAAAAATCAAAATATTAATTAATTATACCAAATATTACCTTCTGTTCAAAAAATGGATAGAGTATGGAATTATAAGTTAAGCAGAAATCGGTAACGCGTGTGCCAAAAAAAATACATTAAGACGGAACCTTTAGTTTCTTCTTTGATTTAACACATTTTTTATTAAAAGGTATCGTTCATCGCATTACATATAATTATCTAATCTAAAACCTTTTAGCCGTAAAACCGAGGAGTTACATACTTCTGAGAAGCGTATCAGAGATCGTGGGAGCTCGGTGCTAGCAGAGGTGCAGGCTGCTCGTATGTTTACGTTATTGTGTAAAAAATAGTATTTATTGAATGATGCAATCAATGAACATAAAACATTTATCTTGCCACTACTAGATGCGGATGTTTTTGTTCATTAAAAATAATATTGGTTATCGAGGATTTTCAAAATAAATATACGTATAACAGCAGTTTATTCTCCGGAACACCAAAACGTTATACGCTGTAGTAAGCTGCAATCCTATTTAAAAAATATGGTTTAAAAATTTTTTTGAAGCACCACTCCACTAATCAAAAAAAAAGGAAAGAGATATAAAGTTTATCTCTGAATGAATTTGTGTTCAAGAAAACTTTGTGATTGTTTGCAAACGCAGTAGTTTTTGGCATTTGAAATTCAGAATAACAGCTTGAGCGATATTTCCCATGCAGACTCAGTGTTGATTGCCAATTTCACGCAAACACATACCAGGCCGAGTTTTGTAAAAGTTCCAATTTCTAACAAAAAATCCAAAAAACTCAGAAGAGCAAGCCCAGCTTCAAACATACTACCTACCTATCCTGTTTTCCAGGCCACAAGTCATCCAATTAGGCCACCACGCATTTTTGAAATTCAGTAGGTACCAAACAAATAATTTTTTCTTACTGGCATGTTTAAAAATTGCTTTTTCAAGTAAATTATTATATATTTTTATAGCAAAATCAAGTTTCATTACACATGCGGCACAAAGTTTCATACAAAATTTAAAACTCCACGATCTCACTAAAAATGCAGCCACCCCCCGGCCTACAATCAGTATCGGCGCTTAATCAGAGGCTAATTACTAGTTTCGGCTATCACCACTAGACAGTGCATTAAGTAAAGGTCGCGCTTCGTGTCTTGAAGCTATTGTAATCGTACTGTGTCTTGTAATATTTTGAATCATACCTATATCATAATCTAACTAATATTATAAATGCGAAAGTATGGATGGATGGATGTTTGTTTGTTACTCAATCACGCCAGAACGGTCCAACGAATCTAGATGAAATTCGGCACATAGATAGAGAAAAGTCTGGAATAGCACATAGGCTACTTTTTATCCTGGAACGCTAAACGAATTCTTTGCAGACGAAGTCGCGGGAAACAGCTAGTGTTTACATAATAATATAAATAAATTACGTATGTAACGCTTACGGGCTAGACAGAGCCTAAGGTCTTCTTCTTTGTCTTAGCCATTTCCCATTATTTGGGGTCGGCTCTCCTCGTTCTGCGGAGCCAGGACAGTCTGTCCTGAGTTGTTGAAATGTTTATTTGGGCAAGCTTTTAAGTCTTTGTCCACCGTGGACCACCAGGTGGCTTGTGGGCGTCCTCTGCTTTTCCTATTATTTGGCAGTGCTAGGGCCTGTTCCACGACATAGTCTTCGGGGCGTCTCATAGACAGAGCCTAAGGTATCAAGTCATAAAGACCACGATTAGCGTGATTGTGGGCGTATATGGAGAAAGGGGAATCAAAATAATGATGTTGCTATAACATGATTCCTACGATTTTCGTCGATTGCCTTGATGGGCTTTTACCATCTGCGCAGAAAGAGAAGCAGCTGATACATTCTATGTTCCTTCTAAATATTGTAGTATCACCGGGATAATCCTCAGATGGAGTTGCACAGATCACACGTGTAAGTCAGCTTCGTCTGTGCGACTCACGCATATTTTTATGCATAAACCCGTATATAAAGCACACGTAATGAAGCCTGTTGAATACGATACATATTTGATCTTTGGTAGTCGAACAGAATTTAATTTAATTTTATTATTATTAAATATTTGACATCCCACACTGACCCAGTGCGGATTGGGAACTTCACACACACCATTGAATTGCTTGTAACGTATCTGCAATCCTCTAGTGTTGGGTGCATGCTTGCTTGGCTGCTTTCCTTGTCATATCAAAAAAATCAGGCATAACACCCGGTTTTAATGATATAGGCAAGAAAGTCGCTGACTTACCGACGCTGCACTCGCCTGTACATGAAACAAATTGAAAACAAATGATCCGCTATCGTTGCTTCAGCTAACAATTCTCACGCCCCACATAATCCGTCTATAAATCAATGTAAGTATCAACAATTGTTTTTTGATTGATAGCGCATCGAGAAGCTAAGTAGTCATAATTACAGGCCTGCACCGACGGCCTGTTACGTTTTGACAGTAACACAATGGAACCATTTGGCGTAATGCAGTGGTTTGGAAGTTTTAAGCGGACGAAAGTTTGGAACGAGCAACTTTTTCTTTTTAGAATGTGACTATGCATTTCTTGAAATTGGCTTTATACATTTCGTGTCCATTATGTATTACGGTGGCAAATAAAATTGAACGAACAAATAAAACAAAAAGAAAAATCTGTTATTTTACGTTTTTGAAATCAACATTCTTAACTTGCGCAGCAATCAAATAAGTTTGTCTCATAAAAGAATCTAACTAATATTATAAATGCGAAAGTATGGATGAATGGATGGATGGATGGATGGATGGATGGATGGATGGATGTTTGTTTGCTACTCAATCACGCCAGAACGGCCCAACAAATATGGATGAAATTCGGCGCATAGATGAAATAGGCTACTTTTTATTTTATCCCGGAAAATTGCGTGGTTCCCGCCGGATAGCGATAAACGAATTCTTTGCTGACGAAGTCGCTGGCATCAGTTAGTTAGGTATAAGTCATCACAACAAATTAAATCTTAACCAACACTATTTCTTCCTCAAGTTCGTTTAATGACTATACTGAGTTAAATGATCGATGATCAGTAACTTTATACGCTACGATTCCTTTACTCGCTTTTAACCGCAGCTCGCTTTGTCGCTTTTATCTATTTTCTTTTTCTAACTAATCCAGTACGAAAGGGACCCACTGAGCTGAGAAATCAGCTGCTGTGGTATAGTAACAGACAGTTGGCAGACGAGTAAACATTACGATGGCATGATACTCGATATGCTATGTTCACACTGTCATAAAATGCACACACGTCGCAACAGTATCGTCAATGCTTGCATTGATATGCAAGAGCATTTAAGGGGCTGGCATGTTAGCACTATTGGCCGTATTGTGCTGGTATATCTTATTTATTGGCTGTCTTACAACGTCTCGATACAAGCTTGGGAACTATTCGTGACGACGTTTAGCAATCTCAGTTCTTGTGTAAAACTCCGTGGTACGGGTAAGTGCAAAAATACTTAAGTATCGATGCGAACTTCTCAATAATATGTTTCAGAACCTTATTACCATGAACATTGCCTATTATTCCGGAGTTATACCAGTGTATTTTTTGGATAAAAAAAAAATTGTCATTAGCAAAAAATGTTTCCGTATTTGTCGATGTTCAAAGTATACGGCGTTAAAGAGGTGACTTACGAGTAATTTTGAATCCAAAACTACTATGAAACATTTGTACATGAATGCTCAAACATCTGATGAAATATTCCGGAATAATTCTGAGAGTTCTTGTAGATATATTGTATTGTATACTTATACATCGATGGTGTTATACTCTTTAGAAGCACATCTAATTCTGAGTTTGGTAGGACTTTGTGCAAGGTCCGTCTAAATTGCCTACACTATCTTGCTGCTGCAGCGTGTGTAAGGCAATCGGTAAAATTAATGAGACATGAAGTATTCCATTTTAGCCCCATTTGCTGGGGGGTTGCCGTGACGTCTTATTGCGATTCAGTTTAGGTTCGCTCGCTGTCAGATCCATACTAAAAATGACAAGTAAAACCTGAACTAAGTCGAAACTGAAACGCATGAAGACGTCAAGGTAAGGCGTCTGGTAATGAACGCATCTACAATCCCAGAGAATTAAAATTTGGTGTACATGTGTACCTACTGTGGACACTGTTATCTTACAACCAGCCACCTTATTAAATTAAAATCTAACTAATATTATAAATGCGAAAGTATGGATGGACGGATGGTTGGATGGATGTTTGTTTGTTACTCAATCACGCCAGAACGGCCCAACGGATCTGGATGAAAATCGGCACATAGATAGAGAAAAGTCTGGAATAGCACATAGGCTACTTTTTATCCCGGAAAATTGCGTAGTTCCCGCGGGATAGCGATAAACGAATTCTTTGCAGACGAAGTCGCTGGCAACAGCTAGTCAGTCATAAAAAAGTGACATCAGGCACACACCCGCTTCTGTGAGCTATTGAAGATTCTTATCTGTAACCTATTACCATACTTAAACGAACTGCAACTTTTTGCTACCAATAATTAACAAGGGACCAATCAGTTTTAACATTGTGTTTCGCAACTCTGTATCGGACCCTGTGATTATGACTTAAACACCAGTTTATTTTATGCTCATTTAATTTTGTACCCATAAACGTGTTAGTGTAGTTAGCAATTAGGATTTCAGATTAATTTGCAACCGATCATTAGTCTGCCGATATATTAAATGTGAGCCAACATTTCGGTTTCACGTACCTAATATTCTGAGAAGCGTTACCGATTTGTTTGTAGTTTCTCTAAATGCTGTAGAATTATTTGTGAAATAACCTCTAGCACTGACCGTGGTCTAGTTTAGTGGTTTGACCTAAATCATCTGAAGCAGAGGGTCGTGGGTTGGAATCCCGGGCTCGCATCTCTGTGGTTTTTGGTACCTATTTATGTGCGAAATAATATTTTAAAATTTACTAGGTTGAAGCCCTTCCGTGACGGAAAACATCGAGAGGAAGCCTGCACAGGCATACATCTGCTAAGCAATTCAATGGTGTGTGTTCCTAATCCACACTGGGCTCTCGTTGGAATTATAGCCCAAATCCTCTCATTCTGAGAGGAGGCCTCTGCCCAGCAGTTAAGTTTCTACATTTTCATAGAGCATATAGAAAGGAGGAGTTCAATAATACTAGAGAAACTCTCATGCTCCTCATTGGAGTCGTGTAAGTTTAAATATTGCAGAGATATCTGTACTAACTTACCACTAATGTTGCGTGCTTTCCCAAGAACAGTGCCTTTGCTATAAACACGCTCATTACAGTAATAAAATTATGCGCAAAGCTAAATTCCACATATTTTATCCCGTACGTCGAGTGGTGTTCATGTTTCGATTATTGAGCGGACATCGATACGTCGAGTCGATTATGGCTATGTAGTTCATAAGTTCATGCCGTGCGTGTGCGCTTGTCCGCGACGGCTCAGCTTAACAAGAGATTATACGACATCACTTTTTGTTTGGATTAAGAACGGGTTTAAACGCTATGTTGCCAAGAAATTTTATAATCTTTATTGTCAAATTTTATAATCTTTATTGTCAAATTTAGCGTTTATTATGACAAGTAATACTTATTTAGTTTTATTAGAATACTAGCTGTTGCCTGCGACTTCGTCAGCAAAGAATTCGTTTATCGCTATCCCGCGGATTTACCAGGATAAAAGTTGCCTATGTGATATTCCAGACTTTTCTCTATCTATGCGCCGAATTTCATCCATATTTGTTGGGCTGTTCTGGCGTGATTGAGTAACAAACAAACATCCATCCATCCATGCATACTTTCGCATTTATAATATTAGGTAGATTAGATTATGGAATACATTGTTGGTATTTAATCTTCTGAGAATTTTCTTTGAATTTTAGCTTTCGACAAGCTATCGGTTGTGTGAGACAAGTCTGTCGTCATTAGTTACTGCCTTTTCTCGACAGTATGTCGTGATTTTTTTTGTTGCTCACATCGATCCAATGTAAAGAAACTTGTCTCTTTTATCACCATTATGGAAAAGTTCCCTTCTTTCAGATTTAGTAGGTACGGCTTTATTACATTAAAAAGGCTTTCACCACTCGCACTTCACTATGGTGAAACAAGCCCTAAATTATTATAACATACATACATACATATCGTCACGCCTCTTTCCCACAGGGGTAGGCAGAGACTACTTTGTTCCACTTGCTACGATCCTGACATACCTCTTTCGCTTCATCCACATTCATCAGTCTAAAATTAAAAAAATTAAAAAATTAATATAAAACTAATATAATTTTAAAATAATAATAATAATAATATAATTAATATAAAACTAATATAATTCTAAAATAGTAATAATAATATAATTAATATAAAACTAATATAATTCAAAAATAATAATAATAATATAATTAATATAAAATTTATATAATTCTAAAATTATTATAAAACTGATTTTAAATAATATTTTACAAATGGCTCTTTACAGCATAACATCGTCCAACTCCCGCGCAGCTGACGCGCCGAGCTCCGCGAGATCGCGGCGACAAATCGCGCCGCGCCCGCGCTGTCCGCGCGTCGTGTCCCATACGCGCTTATTAGTAAAGGTCAAGATACGGAAGACCTGTGAATGCATAAATGTTAAGGCTAAGGTGGTTATTCAGTTGTTTTAAATGACGAAAGCATTGATAGCGTGGAGACACAAATGTACTCGTGTGACAGGTTAACTGCAACAATACAATACAATAACTCTTTATTGAGCACCACATATAACAATCAAACAGAAAAAAGGTATACAGAAGTAATAAGGTAACAATAGCCGGCCTTATGGCTACAGAGCGATCTCTACCAGGCAACCATAACCGACTGGAGAAAATAACAGATCTGAGCAGGTGGAGCAATTTAGAATATATATTAATACTAGCTGTTGCCAGCGACTTCGTCTGCAAAGAATTCGTTTATCGCTATCCCGCGGGAACTACGCAATTTTCCGGGATAAAAAGTAGCCTATGTGCTATTACAGACTTTTCTCTATCTATGTGTGCAGATCCGTTGGGCCGTTCTGGCGTGATCGAGTAACAAACAAACATCCATCCATCCATCCATCCATCCATCCATCCATCCATACTTTCGCATTTATAATATTAGTAAGATACCTAAGTAGTGAAAATACATACATACTAATGCGCATACAATACATAATACATTATACATGAAACATATCTAACTAATATTATAAATGCGAAAGTATGGACGGATGGATGTTTGTTTGTTACTTAATCACGCCAGAACGGCCCAACGGATCTGGATGAAATTCGGCACATAGATAGAGAAAAGTCTGGCATAGCACATAGGCTACTTTTTATCCCGGAAAATTGCGTAGTTCCCGCGGGATAGCGATAAACGAATTCTTTGCAGACAAAGTCGCTGGCAACATTTAGTGGAAATATATAATAATGCGTCAAGTCTTCACATCGCCAATTCCACAGAGTTTAAAGACGAAAGTCTTTAACCAGTGCGTCCTACCCGTCATGACATACGGTGCCGAAACATGGACACTCACTGTAGGGCTGGTCCACAAATTTTAAGTCGCTCATCGTGCTATGGAAAGGGCTATGCTCGGAGTTTCTCTAAAAGATCGAATTCGTAACGAAGTGATCCGACAGAGAACCAAAGTTATCGACATAGCCCATCGCATTAGCACGCTGAAGTGGCAATGGGCCAGTCATCTAACCCGAAGAACCGATAACCGTTGGGGTAGACGAGTTCTTGAGTGGAGACCACGGATCGGCAAATGTAGCGTAGGACGTCCTCAAACTCAGTGGAGCGAGGATCTTCACAACGCGGCTGGCAAGAGCTGGATGAGAGTGGCAGAGGATCGTGCTCAGTGGCGTGCCATGGGAGAGGCCTATGTCCAGCAGTGGACGAATATAGGCTGATGATGATGATGATGATGATGTAAACCTTTTATTCTCTCTTCCATGTCAACGCGACGGAATCTTTCACTTTCAATTCATAATATCAATATTTAATCCTTAGCAGGAGTATACCAAAATCTGCACACAAAACACTGCAAAAATGCAAACCAAAACTCGCTCGTACCATAAACGGAATCACATTTATAATGACCATAAATCTGTGTACTAAATCAATTAAATACCGAGTCATCGTCAACAATAAAGCACGCAGGAATTTACATTACACAAACGAGCCAAGTGACAGGGTATACTAAACTAACGATATAAAAGAGGTAACATTTCCTTGCGCCTCAAAAACACTTATGTTCTAACCAAGCGACCAAATTATCCTGGTCTCAGCTTGGAACTTTCTACGGATTTGCATCAGGCCAGGTTGTGATGGTTGGGTGCGCATGAGTGGTTTTGAATGTGTTATCGTGGCAGTACATTAGTGGCGAGTTGACACGGCCAGTCTTCTGTAAGGGCGAGGCTTGTATTAGTGGCTGTTAATTTATTGGGAACGATACGACGACGGACATCGGCCACCCTGGCCACGGGCCCATTCACTGGTCGGGGAGGTTGGGGCGATATGAGGGAACTAAGCAAGAGAGAGAGAGAGAGAGAGAGAGAAACATTTACACACATTCGACATTGCACACACTGAGATATAAAACAAGGAGAAAAATGAAAAAAAATGTACTTGTTATACATACATGCATACATAAATCACGTCTGTCTCTTACGCGGTAGACAGAGCCTAAAGTAATAAGACGTTAAAGCTACGTTTAGCATGATTGTGAGCGTATGGGTGGAAAGGGAATCAAAATAGTGATGGGTTCCCCGATGCGCTTTTACTATCTGCGCGGGGAGAGAAGCAACTGGTACATTCTTTGTTTATTCTTTGCTTCCAGACCAACATATTTCGTAATCTTTCTCTCCAGCCTATTTACGTCCCACTGCTGGGCACAGGCCTCCTCTCAGAATGAGAGGGCTTGGGCTATAGTTCCCACGCGGGCCCAGTGCGGATTGGGAACTTCACACACACCATTGAATTGCTTCGCAGTTGTGTGCAGGTCTCCTCACGATGTTTTCCTTCACCGAAAAGCTCATGGTAAATTTCAAATGAGATATCGCACATAAATTCCGAAACACTCAGAGGTGCGAGCCCGGGATTCGAACCCGCGACCCTCTGCTTGAGAGGCCACAGGTCAAACCACTAGGCTACCACGGCTTTTTTTTTTGTTTTTTTTTTTAATAAAAGTATATTATATTAAATAGACGTTTTTGTTGCAATTTAATTGGGGCATGAATTTAATTTGATCATTGGCTTTCTTTGTTGATCGTAAATTATTGGTTAAATTACTGGCCAAAATAGTTACATTTATTCACCGTACGTAGTGTTCATACTGGTATTATAAATGCGAAATTTTGTGAAGATGTATGGATGTTTGTTACTCTTCACGCCAGAATGGCTGAAATCTGAATGAAATTTGACCTAAATATAGATTACAGTTTAAACAGCACATATGCTACTCTTCTTCGGTTTAGTTTTAGTGCCCCCACTGTTATAAAAAAGTCGAACTACACTCCACCATAAGATAGAGGCGCGGGGCTCCTATTTCTATTCTGTTTGCCTTTCGGGCATTTGAAGATGCCTAACAAACCTAACCTAATTTTATTATCTCTAGTGAAGATTTTTATAACAGTGGGGCATAACAGTGGGACCACAAGAACTAACCTGCTACTAATAAAAAAAGTAAATGGTAATATAATAACTAATATGTCTCCCCAGTCTCCCCTACATTTTTATTAACACCCGAAGCCCGATAAACAGGATACTGGAAATATATTTATTTGTTCACTCATCAAATATAAGGGGTGTTCTCATGTTACACCGAATGATCTCAGGACAACAGGGTGATTTGTTGCGATAATCTAAACTAATAAATAACACACTTCGTATAACGATTGAGCCTTTCTTGAGATATGCTTCAATAACGCTCTTTTATTCGAATATTTTCGTGTTTCTCTTTTAATGAACGGGGTTAAATTAAATTCCAGTTTTTTTAATGAGAACGAAAAATGAAAAAATAAATATAAAATACTACTGTGCAAGATAGCAACCTCTTTAACTAGGACTAATATATTCGTTTTTTCACAGTTCCATTTTAATCATTTGCTGCGTATTTTTAGGGAGCGTTTGAGTCATTTCTAACCAAATGTTCTCTGTTTCACCGGTAGATTCGGAGACTAATAAATATTTTCCAACAATTAAGACAAATTTCAACCAAATACTGTATAACCGACTACTTATATCTTCTGTAGAAGATAAACAAAAGTTATTGGACGCTGGCCACATAATAGCGGGGGCCTTAATAAAAACGATATTAACATAAAACAAAGACGATGTTAGGACACCCACACACAACTACTTTTATTATGCTTTCTATCAGGCCATAAAACTTGCGACGTGGCGTATGACGATAGCGATTGCGGAAGCCATTCGGTTGCTAAAGATAAAGGAGCGCAAGTCATAGGAGGCAGCGGATGTGGAATGATACGGATGGATGGACACAACCTTATAACAAGAGTTGACTCTACTCTATTTCAAATATAGCTATTCTGACTCTAGAGACTGGTAGGAGCTGCTGGAGTGGGATCTAGTGCTCACTCTGAACCACGTCTATAAGTATGAGATACGTCTTCTTCCAGGTTTCTTGCTGCCCTGAATTTAGATACAGCTACTTACAACCTACTTACTTACTTGCCAATTATTTTACTATGTTTTAAAATTATTTTAATGAACTAACATGTAAATAAATAACAAGTAAATTTTTTTTATGGAATCTTAAATGTTCCGGAATAAAGATATATTTTTATTTTTTTTGTAAAATGAGAAGCCACTACTAACGGGAGTTAGTGTAAAACCCGGGAGCGTTTTGTGATTCAAAGATGGAATATTTAAAATAACTTATTTACTTTTTACTTTTTTAACATTCGTTTCTGGCTGTAAGATCCTATAATTTTAATTTTGGCTTGAATTTTACCTACCATAGAACGAATTAATTTGTTCTTTACTTTATTGCTACGAGTTAGTTCCCTGAAAAAGATAAATTTATCTACTTACGCTTTTCACCTTTAACTTGTGTCACAGCGAATATCACCGTTATTTAGTAGGCAAGTTAATTTACTGGACGCCGATGTACTAAAGAGTCACTTAGTTACCTGAAAAGAGTGAAGATGGGATTTTATAGCAAATTATTCACTTACGAAATACACCGAGGAAAATAAACACCTTCTTAATACCTACACTTATACTTACAGGTATGATACATTTTAAATATTTACGTATACAGAACATTGAACGTTCGGCGTTCTGTGAATTTTTCGGAGTGCAACGCATATCTAATCAAACATAGCAACGAACATTTTGGCAAACATTCCTCGCGAACACTTTAGTAAATTTTCGTTAAAATATAATGCGGGATTGTGGATAGTAGTATGGGACGGTGGCAGAAAGAAAAATCAGATTATTGGACTCGAAAAATGTTTGAAGAAAATTCCACCCAGTCCTACTAAGTAGATCGATAGTGACTATTGTTCCCTAGAATGCTCGATAGCCTCTTGCTTATTTTTGTGACTTCATCTCCTAAACTCTATCAAAATCTTAAATTCTTAATAAAATTTAATAAGTCGTTCATTTATCTTTATTTTGTCAGTAAGTATGGGTAGTCATTACAATATGAATGTTTGTTAATTTCTTATTTATGAAGTTTTATGTAACGTCAGTAGGAAATTCCAAGTAAGTGGGGTTTTAGAGCCAGAAGTCAAGAACAAAGACCAAAATGTCAATCCGTAACGTAACTTCATCACGACTTAACTGGATAATTGTTTTATTACTTTGTTTTTTACAAGTGTACCTAGTAGTCATAGATAAAAGTTAGTCTACATACTAATGTAGACTAACATAAGTTTATGACTTTAAAGCAATGGGATTGTGGATATTCAACCACGTTGCTGACTGAACCTATACTTCATTTAATTTAGGATGAGAAACCACAATAATGTTATATTGCGGCTCGTGAACTGTAATCTCTTTACGATTTGTACTACAGTAACAAAATGACGCCACGCAAATAAAGTGGCATTAAGACAATTTTATTTTGCGGCTGCCAAACTATTGCACTGTATTGTTTGCTAGGTAAGAAATAGTTGACCAGCCGTAATATAATGTTATTGTATTTTCTCATTCTAAATTAAATGAAGTATAACCTTTTCAACAACTATTATATACAGCTTACCATATAATATTCTTAACGAATTAACTTATGAGCGTTCATTTAGAGCAATAAATTGCGCAGACATCACACCATGTGTTAGAAGCACGGACACAGCTAAGCTAGGTCGATCAGCAAATGCGTTACAGTCTGTGAGGTCCTAGAACGATATTCGGGTTTCGGGTAGGCTGATTCAAGTAGGTATGAAACCCATTAAAGTGAGTGAGACAACATGATAGACTCTGAGGTCATTTTATATAGTACTAAGAATATTTACATAGCTTTAATGTATTTATTAAGAGTTTTATTCAGATTTCATTCTGATCGCGGTTTAATAAAATTGAAAGTAGGAACAATGTTTTTTATAACCAAAAACAAATATCTGAATTTTTCTCTTGTGCATAGATTTCTCAAAATTTTATATGTTAGTATTTTTTGTTAGTAGACAACTAAATTGCATTGTGAAATATAGTATTTCGTAAATCTATTTTACAAACTCAAATCAATTATGTTGATATTCTAGACAATGGACACCAAAATAAGCTATAAGTACCCCCAGTTCCGGGTTCGATTCCCGGCCATAGCTTTACTTTTCGGATTTTTCTATGTGTTCTAATTTTCAGTGTCGTTTAGAAATTAAGCTATAAGTACATAAAAAAAAAGCAAATGCGTCCGAGACATTCGTTACAGCAACGAAACTTATTTAAAGCCACTAGTTCACATTTTTGATAAAAAAAACGCCTCGAATGAGTTCGCGTTACGTCTCATTTGCTATAATAGGTAGTAGCGCCCTGTAGTGGAATGGAACGCGAAGGCGTTCGATACGATTGCTATGACAGAAAACTCACACCAGACGCTCTACTTGGCGGTTGGCGTGAAAAGTGAACCATTGGTTTTAAGTTACCACCAGGCATGGTATCATCACAATTTATGTTAACAGAAGAAAAGTGCCAGCCTGCGCGTACATTACCCAGTTTAACGGGTGTCAATTGAATTTTATAGGCTTTTTACACGGCTCGTGGCTTTACGAGTAAATCGCCGGAATTGAGGTTACGGTCAGGTAAGTCGCTACGTTTGAGGTGGTAACACATTTTAAAGGCGATGAAACTATAAAAAGTGTGGAAAGAATCTGCCGAAAAATGACGCCGTTTGGTTTTTTATTTAATTTATTTATTATTAGATTGTTGTTGTTGTAAAAGGAAAAACAATGTTATATTCCTATTGCACTTTGCTGTCGCTACAGTGTGACAATATTTATAAAAGTTAGGCAAGCTTGTGTTTGATTAACAGTCATTTGTCTTAAAATAAAATAAATAAATAAATATCATGGGACAAATTACACCAATTGACACAGTCCCAAACTAAGAAAATAAAAAACTCTCTCTCTGTGTGTGTGTCTGTGTCTCTGTGTGTGTGTGTCTCTCTCTCTCTCTCTCTCTCTGTGTGTGTGTGTGTGTGTGTGTGTGTGTGTGTGTGTGTGTGTCTGTCTGTCTGTCTGTCTGTCTCTGTCTTTAAAAGTGATTTTGATATTTGCCTTTACCATAAGCTTTTACAAAACAAAGACAAAGCATTTTTTTTTCTTAAATCATTTTATAACGGTGAATGTTGTAGATAATGCCATACCTACCGAATAGTTCAAAGTAACACAGGTGACCAGTTTTGTCATCATTAAATTCAAAATTTAAGTAAATGAACCTCAAAATGAATGTAACGCTAACCGGAGCTTTCAGTTAGACCCTAAAGATTAACAGTTACCCACTAAAATAGTAGGTGGTCCGACAACAATATATTACGAATTAAACTCAATGATGAACGGCGATGCGTTGGAAAGTGAGTCTTGGCTATAAAATATTTATCTTGACCATATTTTAGAGTGTAAACTGCACGGTCAGAGCTACTTTGTCGGCGGCAGGCGCTTTTATACCACCTTGATAGTTTGTTCCAGAGACTATACTGTCCACGGCATTGTTTTTTTTTTTTTATAAATTATTACGATTTTTTTAATGCACAATAAGCTTGCTTTTGATCACGCCTGAAGTTTGGTAAAAATATGGGTTTGGCCGATTTACGCTTACCTAGTTAATGCATTCACATAATACATAATAATATTTGCATAGTGTGAAACTCTCTTATATTTAAGCAACTGTACCTGCAATTTGAAACCTTAATTCAATACGCAATAAATTTCATTTCATTTCATTTCATTTCTCCGAAAATTATAGCGTTCAGGGAACGTAGACGCAGGCAGAGAATAAAATTGAAGTTGAGCTTGGGAAAAGCCTAATGATTTTGTATTAGGGACTATATATACCTACCTACTTATAAAAATAGTTACCTAGTTGACTGCTGATTTGAGCACGTGAGAAACACAACCTACAAAATGTAGGTAAACATCAAAAACGCTATTAGTAGAGCTACACAATCAAATCTAAATTTATTTAGAAATCTGTTTATTCGAATCAGACCTACTTGATCAGATTTTTTTTTATATTTATCTCATAAAAAAAAGGTTCACAATTTGGTTTTGTCCTCAACGTATCTGTCGCCAGTATGTATTTTTTCATGTAAGTAAGTTTTTTATACGCAATCATCACAACACATTTGCAGGAAACAAGTTTTATTTAGATAATAAAAACCTAGTCAACTCCTGGAACTATTTCATATCTGTCATTTTAACAACTACTTAACACATTCCACAAATATTAACACGAATGATAATGAAATAGTCGTCGTATCAACATGTTTATCTTAATACCTAAAATGTTTCGACAAATCTCTAATAAGTATAATAAACAAAATATTCAACCGGGTAAGAAGCTTGCTTGCCTTATTAATTTGTTTCATATCACCATTATAGTAAGACCTCTGTTTCTTTAAAAGTGTTTTTAGGATAGGTGTCAGTTGTGGCTAGTTTTTGTGTAAGCAATTCACATATCCTTGGCCTATCTTTGTGGGGATCTTTGGGATCGTCAGGTAGGGGAGTGTTAAAAAAATTAAGTAATAATCCGACCACAGGGCCATGATAATCTGATGGCAACGCCATTTTGTCCTGTGTGGTTTTGTGTAAAAAACCTGTGACATGATTATCGGTAACTCAGTGGACAAAAACGTGTAAAGGACAGTCCACATGGGGATGGTGATAATAAGAAACGTTGTTTTATTTTTGATTTTAATTTCAAAAGAAATAATTAGTTTGTCGAGTCAATATATTTACCTGTAATTTTTATTAAGTATAATTTTTTTTTAAAATTTTAGCATTTTTGTAATAAAATAATTCTCTTATTTATAATGTATTGCATGGAATTCCTTAAAGCAATAAATGACTGATTACTGATTACTAAAACGTACAGTTTTGTAGCTAGCTGATTAGCAAAACATATTGACACGTTTGTGATTTCTACAGTAAGAATTATATTTATATTCTAACAAAATAATGGGTGTAACTCTCTCTCTCTCTCTCTCTACAGCCTATATACGTCCCACTGCTGGGCACAGGCCTCCTCTCAGAATGAGAGGGCTTGGCCTATAGTTCCCACGCGGGCCCAGTGCGGATGGGTGTAACTACAGACAAGCAAATATGTACTCACGTAGCTTTTTTTTATATATAAGAGGGGGCAAATGAGCAGACGGGTCACCTGATGGAAAGTAATCACCATCGCCCAGGGACACCTGCATGACGTGGGGAATCACAGGTGCGTTGCCGGCCTTTTCAGAAACATGTTAGCTTAAAGTTAAACAAAAAAAAAATATATATATAAATATACTTAACTATAGTGTGTATAAATGTAATGTGCTTGTGTTGATAATTCAAATTATTATTGTTTTATTGATAGGGATTACTATAGGTGAAGCTTCGATACACACATTGTTAAGTTAAGATCTATACGGATGATAAAAATCTTAAAACTATTGGTCATGCAGAGTTGCTTTACTTAAATTTATTTATGTGAGACAACCCTAACCAAATTATAAGGGTGCGGTCATTGGAAAGCAACAGATAAAGGACGAAAGTAATAGGCACTCTCGATAACATCAGGCCTGCCTCGTTAGTCGCAATAAAACAGCCTTTTTGTTTAATTTTAACTTAAACTTAAAATTGGAGCGAATTTTTTGCGGCTTCCGTCTCATCGGGCGTCAATTTGTCGTGAGACGGTTTTATTTTGACGTCATAGTTTAAGTGTGTATACACCCTTATGTCGTTTTTTGGTGGCTAGGGTTGACATGTTATCTGAGAACGTCTCACACTATTTTGCAAAGTACTGTAATGTTTCTTTTTTTATAGTTAATTTTTACTTAATTAATTTTTATTAGGAATTAATCTTCTGAAAAAAAGTCGTGGTAGCCTGGTTTGACCTGTGGCCTCTCAAGCAGAGCGTCGTGGGTTCGAAACCCGGCCTCGCACCTCTGAGTTTTTCGGAATTTATGTGCGAAAATTACATTTGTAATTTGCCATGAGCTTTTCGGTGAAGGAAAACATCGTGAGGAAACCTGCACACATCTGCGAAGAAATTCAATGGTGTGTGTTAAGTTCCCAATCCGCACTGGGCGCGCGTGGGAACTATAGCCCAAACCCTCCAATACACGGAGGAGGCCTATGCCATGGCACGCCGAATTACGTGACAATTTAATAAATAAATAAAAAAAACGACAATAACAACAACATGTACTTACTGAAATTGTAGCGAATTCGGAATAAAAAGGCTTATAAAAAAAAAAAACTTCTGAAAATCTCCTTTAATTTTGGACTTGTTTTTCATTACTGCTACTACCTATCTAAATTTTTAGTGGTTAAGTACCTGTCTATTTGGCGAGACAGACAGGTGAGTGAGAGCAAATAGAGATCCGTTTGAACTCATTGAAGAAAGTACCTACGTACACAAGTTTAAATACAAAAAAACACGAAGGCAACCTAAAAACTAGCCATCTCTTTTCCCAGTCAACCTATAATGTACAAATCAAAAATAATTCTGTATAGTTTAATAAGCAATGATGAGCCAATGACATCAGACATCAGCACCGCACGCTCGATGCAGGTTCCCGCTCCGCCCCCCGACTTGCATCTAATTACATGTTGCTTCGACCATTCATTTAAAGGTTGCGTTCACAACCGTAACAAACCCACCTGATTGTCATTTGTTCTTCAATTTTGAAAAAGGTATTGGCTTTTTTTATGCAAGGTGATATGGTTTTATGATGGCCAGTATTGGAGATTGTGTTTGGTCGGTATTTTTTATTATTATCTATTTCAAAGTTCTAACTTTTAGAAGAAGTTTATCTCTAGTTCAACGTTTAAAAAATTGTGACCCATAGGTTAATGTCTATAGTATGACTTTATTTTTATGGTTAAGAAGTTTAATGTTGTTTTGTACTCGTCATTTTTGAAATGACTCTCAGTAAACATAAACCAACATATAAAAAAGTTAATTTGTATTAACTACTTTAACTATAGCTCCAATAACAATAACAAGTCAACTTCAAAACAGCATGTAAACGCGTCTTTTAATTACGAAATTAATTTGCATTAGTATTAAAACCCGATGCATGAGCAGAATTATGCAAATGAATTAATTCCACGGCAATGTCATTGATTAAGTTTATTATAAGATTACAGGTCTTTAGGTGTTTCTTCATTATAACCATTAAGTATAAAACCTTGTTCGATTTTAACATTATTTTCAAAAGGTTTTGAAGGCGCGCCAAATTTAACGAATCACTTTGCATGTCTTATAAAATACTGGAGAATTTTCAAAGGAACTCAACCCTATTTCCCTTTGCCGCAGTCGGTTCGAAAGTGAAGGCATTTTTGACAGGATACAAAATTGCAAATAAAAGGGTGGTAAAGTGGGTAAACTTACCTAGGTTACCTACATAAATATTCGAACAAGACATAGGATCACAGGAGAACTGATATCGCCTTGTGCAAACAGAAACGATTAGCCAGTACCGACTGCATACAAATACAACGAAAACTTAAGCTTTTAATTAACAATTTATCTTTCGTCAGCCTTTATAATTACAGGTTGGATGTGGAACTTCACACATGCCTATAATAACTGTAAATAACTGTGTAGTAGGTAAGTAGGTAGGTAAGTGATCAGTCTACTTACCTATTTCTGAGTCTCACTTCAGTTTTATGATAGTTGTTCTATGCTGGTCTGGGAATAAAGAAAAAACATAGAATGTACCAGTTGCTTCTCTTCTCTCGGTAAAAGCCCATCAAGGGAGTGGGCGAAAGCATCAGGAATTACAGGCGATGCGGCTAGCAACCCATTAGGTACTAGGTATTTTGATTCCCCTTTACACGTATACGCCACAACGCTGAACGTTGCCTTTAGGTCTTGTTACATCGGGATCTGTCTACCCCGTGAACATAGACGTGATTGGTTAGTTATTCTAAAATCATCGTTCACATTAGTTACTGGTGTTCACTGCAGTCAATAACTATGTCAAAAAGTACTATTGTTACATGAACAAAATGAACATTGTCGTCTGTACTTCGTCTCACCTGCGATCCGTATGCGTTTTGACGTCTTTATACGAATGCATGAATGCAATAATATGCACATTACTTAAGCCCTCGCGCAATTTGATCCTGATTTAGAGTCGCCTTCTATTTTCTTACTGAAGTAGCGAGGAAACGAATACTGCGGTGCAAATTATGGAATTATTTTGCTGAAATTATTGTTCTTTGCTCACTTATTTTATGAGAGAGTAAGTTGCAGATTGTTAGTGTATTTTACTTGTAATTTGATTAGCACGAGCACTGACGTTTTGTTGGCGTTGGAAGGCTTTGGTTGCTACTAGTGATTATGAGTTTGAGAATTTAATAATTCATAGCGAATTCTGCAATATAATAATTAGAATTGGTATGGCGGAAAGCAACAATGCTGTGCAAAAATAATTCGTGATAACTTTGTGTCATTTAATTTGTATCATTATATTTTTACTGTTCATGTTCATGTTTCCTTCATGTCCGATTTATTCATTTGGACCTCCTTAAACTAACGTCGGATGCAATCATACTTTTTTTTCGAATGGATAAAGTTGTCACCGTTCAGCCACAAACAAAAGGCAATCGACGTAAAAAACAAGACACAACCGCTAAAAAAAACATGAATGAAGTCGTGAAATGTAGCAGGAAACCTTTACCAGCCAGTAAACCAGCGGAGGGCGCCCTAAATCAACAAATGTCAACCGGAAGACAATAGATGGAGCCGATAGCATTACCTAATCGATAATTGTATCTACGACACTCGGACTCACACGTAATGTCGTAAAAAGGTGAGAAAGTAGATGGATAAAACCACAATAGATCCCAAGTTGTCGTTGCGTCTGTGCAACGAAAATAAATTCAAAATTGAACCGTAAGACTGTGTGGCAAAGTGCTAAACGTTTGTGGGAAATGGTAAAAGTAACGTGGTGTTGTAAAGTCGCAAAGAGCGTGGCAATAAAAAAGCTGAAATGTGTCAGTGGAAGCGCCAGGTCTGTCCTAACTCTATAATCATTTTCATTAATTCGTAAAATCAAGTAATACTTACTAATAATTTTTGCATATTTCAAAATACTTGATGCGCTTGTTTTTTTCACAAAATTTAAAAATACTAGCTGTTGCCTGCGACTTCGTCTGCAAAGGATTCCTTTATTGGGCCGTTCTGGCGTCACGTGATTGAGTAACAAACAAACATCCATCTATCCATCCATCCATCCATCCATCCATCCATCCATCCATCCATACTTTCGCATTTATAATATTAAGTTAGAATAACGTGCCTACTAATTTGATCTAGAACATCTTTTAGTCATATTTTATGCTTGATTACGGCATCTGACTAACCTGTTAGCCTGTAACAAAAAAAAACATAAATTTAACTTTATGTCCACATAATTATACTCGTAACTTTTGTTTACTTTTTTATACTTAGGTATTCATTTATGCATATATAGGTACTTACTTGGTGACAATGTCATTCGAACAAAAGTTTTTTTTCGCAAATACTGGTAAAGGACTTTCGCTGTCTTCTTAATTTATGACCAAAGTAAAATCAACAATTAAAATTATTCAATTATCTTTACGAATGCTTCATCCTGCACCAAAACAAGCCCTTTTCCCCATATCAATATCAATCTCCACTCATCTTATCAACATTACTCTTAAACAACATGGACATCTGAAGTTTTGCTATCTGTGGCTTGTCACAGCCTTCAAAGTTAACATGTCACCTGGCTCGACTGTGGAAGGACCCGTCTCGGGCAGGGCTATATCACCGATAAGGGACCACCGTAGTGGTACTGTACCCACTTTTAGAGCCGTTTTCCGGTTTTAGCATATTAATGGGACACCTAAAGATGAACCTGGGCTTTTTGTGCATTTTTATTAGTCTACATTTTTTTTATTAAAATCTTAGCATAGAATGTTGGCGCTCCAAATATCAATGGCGCCACTTAACAGTCATAAGCAAGGTTTTGTGTTTTTTGTAACTAGAGGTACTGAGTTTTTCTTTTTTTGGAGAGGATTTGCCTTCTTATAACGACGATAATTGTGAAATCGGCTGGAAAATAAATAAGAGTAGACACCAGAAAATAGTTCAACTAATACGGCTTCTTTATTGATTTTAACCCTATTTTTTTTAGGATACCTATGTAAAAGGATGAATTAAGCTTGAGTTTCGAAAGACTATGGTTTTGTTTTGTAAAAAGTAATAATTTCACCCAAACACAAAGCGCGGGAGGATTATACTTCAACGCAATCTCTCCCCCATCATTAAAGAAAACAACCCACAACACTTCATTCACAATTTTAATATAAATCTAATTTCAAACCCACCGACACTATATCGCGTTACAATTGAAGCACCACATTAACCGTTTGCATTTAAAATTTATTTCAACTGTAAATTGAGCCATAACTTCTTACTGGCGACGGGACCCGCCGCGCGAAGCGTTACAATAATGACGTTCCCAAAAACATATACGATTACAGCCAGATACCATCTTGTAACACCTGAAGTCGTATAACAGCGTTAAGCCCACTCTTATACGACCTTTCGTGCGACAGGATAGTGAGGTGACGGCGTGTCTATTGAATTAATGTTGTTGGTAATCGGGTGAAATGCAATTAGCTAGTGTGTTTAATTATTATGCTGTGTTACTAGCGATAAGCTGCTTAATTTGGTTGTTAAAAAGTGTTAAGGAAAGCATTAAAATTTTAATGAGGTACCTACAGCAAGCCTGACTAAAGTTTTTTTGTCACGAAATCGGCATTTTCAAAGTTTCTTCAATCCACTAATCTCCTTCTTTCCAAAGAAACCACATAGACAAATAACTTTCACAATGTGTCACGGATTTTGGTAGTAATTGAAAACAAAACTGACTTTCTCTAACATCCCATGGGAAATGAGCTTTGGGATAGAGAAGAAAAAACGAAAGTCCAAAAATAATACTCTCCTAGTGAGCTTTATTTAAATATTTGCGAAGATATTTAGACGTAAGCCTATACAGGTGCCAATCACGTTGAAAACGAAAACTTTTGTTATTTCAGGACTCCAGAGCAGCAGAGTTAACGTTCTACGGTTTGATCAAAAGTAGTCAGTACTAGAATTGCATACCTACTGCGTAGTCTGCAATGAATTCGATTTTAGTGTATAATCGACTCTACAAACTGTCTACTTTTTCTTTTCACTCCGGATTTTTCTTCGGATTTTTTTGTCTCAAGGACGAAAAAATCGAATACGTAGCAAAATTCTAATCAAATCAGGGGTCAAGTGCAAGATGGGGTCAAAATTATCTGTCTTTTCGACAAAGAATTTCCTTTGTCCAAGGTTTTACGAGTTACATGACCAGCCTATTGCGAGTATGATAAACTCCCTTATTCATAAACGCTCTATAGGCTTCTGCTAACATAGCAATCGTTTGTCCTTATCTGTCACTTTGACATTTACCTTTCACAGATAAGGACAAACGATTGCTATTATAAACGGGATGTGAACCGCGATTACCTTTATTGAGCTCCCGATATTTCGATACAGTTGCATGTATCATCACATCTTATTGAGTCGGGAACAAATCACTGGATTGAGCTGCACAGCCCTAAGATCATTTCGACAGAACGCCACTATATACCGAGACTGGTGAGGGAAGCGGTTGAAATCCATAAACATAATTTTAATCGTGAGGATGGGTTTAAATTGTCGAATATCTGGAATCCGGTGATTTCCTTATATAATTCTCGTCCAAAATCAATTTCGGGTGGGCGAAGTGACACTGTGAGTGTAGTGTGTTTGAATCGAGTTTCGAGTGAGAACGGTTCCAGTGGTAACGAGAGTGCACGCAGTCGACGCGCAAGAATGAGGGTAGACAGAGCTCGGTTTACCCAACAATAACATCCACCCGCAATTTCTTCAGTCTACCCGTGATCATGATACATGCAACTGTATCGAAATATTGGGAGCTCAATAAAGGTAATCGCGGCTCACAACCCGTTTATAATATTTCGAATGAACTCAACCGTGAATCATTAAAAACTCTTAAACGATTGCTAAGTTAGCAGAAGACTATAGAGCGTTTATGAATACCTAAGGGTAAAGATTTTGGGAAGTATTCTACGGAATTCTTCGTTGTAAGTTGTGTTGCGTCGGTTTAAGCCGTACCTATGCGGGCACATCTTTTTAACCAAGTAATTTGTGACTATTTGACTACTTTTTAATTATTTCATTTCAAGGACTTTTCCTTACTCATCACTCATAGAAAAAAACCAGTTGAAAATAACGGTAAGTACGGTAATTTACCGTTATGAGTACGGTATTCTTGCAAATGCAATTAAAAATATGAATCACAAAACAGGCAACTAGCGCTAAGACGGATGTTTTGTGAAGATATTTCGGCTTAGTAAGACAAGATTATAGTTAATACAGCGACCGAAAGGGTCTTACCCAAGTGATTAACTTAGGCTGATCAACAAAAACTACCAAAGACAGTAGCAAACCTTTCTTCCTTTCCTTCAATTGTGAAGCCACAAATCGTGCTCACAACTTTTGTCACACGACAGCATTCTCATTTCCACTGCACCTTGTATTCTATCCCTTTAACTTAAAGTCCAAACGGAGGTCAGTAGTTGCAACTGGTGAAAAAAAGTGTCCCTAAGTGTCGTAAATCCATCAACAGAAAACATTGGCTTGTTAAGGCTTTATTTTAAAATGTCCCACCAGAGTCTGGGTGGGATTATTTTTAAATAATAACTTCTAACACACCAAATCGGATTGACTCGGTTGACAGGCCGATAATCTTCCACGATTGAGAGACAAAGAGTCTGGTCTGTTTGAAGATTTCGACGTCTTTGAAGGATAACGAATAACGGATAATCCGGAGTTGTTTGCGGTCTCATGGCAAATAGAAGCTTCACGGAGATGTAACTTTATTCAATGAAGCACGAACGATAATAATGAGATTAAAGAAAGAAAAATAAAATATTGAACAGTGACAAAATTTTAGACAGGTTAGTGCGAGTTTCAATTCGCTTTGAAATGGCAAGTTTTAAGTGTCGCTAAATATTGTTTTCTGTGTTCTCAATAATTCAATAATTTTTTAGTTTGCTTCCTCATAAGTAACGGAATTAGTGGAAGCAGAACATGTTAACATACTTGACGGGTTTTCCAATAATTATACGGCTTTTCTAATAATTAAATATTGTATGGCAAACAGAGACTCCGCTTGCTTTGCAAGATTTGCGGGCATAAGCAACAAATACACATAAGCTTAAATTAGGTAAGCTATTCTGCGTTTTTTAAAAGAAAAAAATCCTCTTTATGCAGTAAGTGACAAAGAAAATTACCCAGTTTTCTTTTATCAGCAGTTTGCTGAATAGGTATTCCAGTTGTTTTCAGATATTGATGTCTTGAACCAAATTGGCAAGTGCACATCATATTTAATGTATTGGAACTAATTTGGAATATTTGAGCAAGTGATTGGGTTAATTAAACTAAATGCTCCTGTTAAGCATTTTTACCTCACCCTTTTGCCGCCATACACTTCAAGCATCGGCCAATGTAAGTAAGTAAGTAATGCTTTATTTTACAAATATAAAGAAACAGATACAATTCACAAAATAATACAAATAACAATAATATAAGCATAAAGGCGAACTTATCTCTATAAGGGATCTCTACCAGTTAACCTTTGAGTAGATGAGAGGAGCATTAAACGAGGGACCGACAAAGATGTATGGAACTATTTTGTCAAGCGCAATTCAAAAATCCTGGTAATGAGACTCCTGCTGCTGTTGTTCAGTCAAACTGACTCTACTAACAACTGAAACATTCCATATAAATTTTAAGATGCAGCGTATTTATCTTTTCCACAATTTGTTGTCAAATAGGAACCCAAATATTAGCTTTCTTTTTTAAATATTCAACTGTGACGATTTATTAATAGAAATGGGAATTAAAAACAAATTGTTACAGAAACGTTGAAACTTACAATATTTCGTAACACGATCGCATCCGTTAGGGCTGGACCTTAAAAGGCGCCGTGCAGGTAGACGCAGGCGCCGCCGGGGTTCTCATGCAGAAAACAACTGCCCTGATGTAACGAAGTCTTAATACGCGTTGACGGACACACCGGCGCCTAATTAACGCGTGGATATGTAACCATCGACCAGTATATCTTAACCTGCCCTGCCCGCCTCTCCCATGCAAATTACGAACCCAAAATGGAACGCAAACGGCTCGGGAGGGACCACGTAATATGGTCGTATAACGATGCCTGATGTCCCCTTATCTTATCGCCTAGCATTGATTTCGAGATTCGAAAATCTCGGTGTGCGGTTTCGCCTCGTATCTCGTATGTTCTGTTATCGTACCTTTTGAATAAGTTATAAAAAACCTCTTTATGTTTGGAATTGAGTTACTACAGCTAGAAATTAGACTGTGTAATGTTTTAGGATTTTGTGAGGTGAATTAAGCGTAGCGCTGTTGATTAACGGCGGTGCGTTTGAACCTTTGTGATTTAAACTTGGTAACCTTTCAAAATATTCTTTGCGGTAAAATGATTCCCATAAACCAAAGCCTTGATCGTAATGAGGCACCAAAATGCACTGACAGGCGTGCTGACGTAACGTACACAATAGAGGTAATAAGGTTTTATAAAAAGCTTAGCGAATCTCAGATAAAATGAAGACAATAGTAATGCTACATGTAAAAGGTCGTAAGGCATCGTTTATATCAAGTTTTTATGACGTTTCGGTCCATGGAAGGATAAGGAAGAATGTTTGATAATCTTGTCAGAGGCCATGAAGATGTCGGCTTAGCAAAAGCGGCACAAAGATAGTGTTTTTATTTCATTTCCTTCGACGTTTATTGGCTTTGGTTTTGCTATCTCTTGAACGTTGTGCTTACCTATTTTGGTACAGCGTATTCATACTCGGATTCAAGTGGACTTAAGACTTGCAATCAAATGTTCCGGTCTTATTCGGGTTTCAGTGTTTTATTGGAGAGTATAAAACACAAGAATTGCAAAAGTATCACAGTGGATATCATATAACGTTCAATAAACTCACAAAAAAGGAGCATGTTGGAAAACAGGGAGAAATTCAATATCGGTAGGTACCTAATATTGAAGTTCTGACATGCACTAAAAATAAGGGCTTGCATTATCGATACTTTTCAATCTGAACCATACAGTATTTTAATTTCCCTTTGACCGTGACCTTTAACCCGTAAGTACCTACCTAAAGGGAAAAGTCGTGATAGTAGGAGGTAAGTATGTACTTAATAAACAAAAGGAACCAGCATAAAACTCTTTATAACAGCCAATCTTTCCCGTCTGTTTCACTTCACTAGCATTCTAAGATAGCGAGAAATTCTCATTCCAGTGACGCGTGACAAAACAACTCACAAGTATCCTTTGACAAATCGAATCGCATAAAGCGGTCCCCGAAGGGCGCCACCACTTGTATGCTGTCAAGGCGATTTTTATGCGTCTTCACCTCAAGTATGCGCAATGTGTTTTGATACTTTTTGCTTTTAATGTGTTTCTATAGATGTCATAGAGACGTTTAACTGGATCTCATTGAGGTGGCGATTAAGTCTTGTGCAGTAAGTAGGTAATTAGTTTTACTTGATTTGCTACGAACTCCTTAATTAAACATAAAATTAATGCTTAGTAAGATTCCATGAATGAGAATAAAATAAGTATTTATGTGAAGAAAACTACTGCGGGCAGTGCAGATTTAAACGATAATGCATTGCAGTAAGGTGCCTTATAAAAATATCTATTGATGGTTTAGAAGACAAATAAAAATGTGCAGAGTGCGTTTTTATTCATGTTAACGTTAACGATTCGACTATCAGAGTTGAATTACTAGTAATTATTACGTAGCACATTTTGTCTTTTAAACCATAATTATATTATTCAGGCTAATATTGGTATCAGATTGCTAAAAATACAAAGAGATTAATTTAATTTACGGGAACTTACAGTAATTTACAACCTTCCGTATGTAAATTTTAGAGTAAGCCTAATGAAAACTATTTTTAGTAAAGTATGGTAGCAAAAAACCATGTGGATCATCTGATGTTAAGTGAGCATTACCACCCATGGCACCAAGCGCCAAAAAATTTAAGATGCGTTCCCGGTTGCCGGCATAGAGAAAGAGCTAGGATAAAATAACTGTATATAATGCCAGTTGTAAAGTTAAGGATCTATAAAACTGTCGTAAGACCTATCCTTATGTATAGCTGTGAAGCCTGGACACTAACTCAAAAAGAGGAATGTCAACTCCTTGTAGCGGAAAGGAAAGTCTTGCGTAAGATCCTGGGACCTGTCAAGAGAGACGACGGCACGTGGAGGATCCGTAAAAACATAGAGATCCAGGAGCTGGTGGCTGAACCCAACATCATCGGCATAACAAAATCACACAGACTTCGCTGGTTCGGCCACTTACTCCGAATGGGAGAGGATCGTGCTGCCAAGAGAGCGTACGTGGGATGACCGACTGGTCGCCGCCCGGTTGGGTGACCCAGATATTGCTGGGGGGACAGTGTCCAGGCGGATATGCGACGTCTTCAAGTCGACGACTGTCAAGAAGCTGCGCACGATCGGGACAGATGGCGTGCTCTCGTTTCGGAGGCCAAGACCCTATTTGGGTCCCTGAGCCAAGTTAGTTAGTAATAATGCCAAAAATTTCACCGGCTATTGAAAAAAAAAACCAAAATTCCATGTTTGTATCATTCACCGTCCCCCTCATATTAGTGACTATTAGTGCGAGTGGAACGGTACGAAACGAACTTCGAATTTGTAAATGCAGAGTATAAGCCTCAGTCCTCAAGCCTTGAATGGTGCAGTATCGTATAATACAGTGTAGTCTGGTGCAGTTTCATTCCATCACAATGACCGTAGAGGGGCGCGAGTCGCGACCCGCGATTACTGTGTTTTTTATTTACACCGTAGATGCCTTTTACATCGCCGTTCAATTACTGAGAATGCGACGGGCGAAAGATTTGTATGGATACGTAAGTATTTACTTTTTATTGGGTTTCGTGGGATGGCGTGGAGTAGAGGCAGAACGAAGAGAAGGTAGCGGGACGACTTGGATGCTTATCAAATAGCATATAGCGGCAGGAAGGATTCTCTTGACAACACGAGCGACGGGAAGAAGGGAAGACCGTTACCTCGTAGTGGAGCCACTGATGCTTGCCTGATTTTAGAAACATAGAGTTCCTAATTTATGGACTATGACTATTTTTATGAGCAGAAAAATGTATCATCGGAATTGTATATATGTATGTATAAAACATAAATTTTACAGGTAATAATACACAGATGTAAGTACAAAGGCGAACATAAGTTAAAGGATAACCTCAAAGGGATCTCTTTCAGTTAACCTTCGAACGAAATTCATTATCAACAGCATCAAAAAATAATATAATTGACAGTTAATGTTAAGGGCTAGTCCACAATAGCCCGCTGCGCCCACGCACACTGATTGCGCTCGCCTTGACATTAGTTCGACTACGGCGCATGCGCGACCCGAGACGCGACACGCGAAATATTTGCTCGGGTTCGATGTTGTCATACTTATGATGATTTGGTTATCGGTTCGATTAATTGAGGTTAATACAGTTAGTTGTTTTTTATTGTATGCCACGAAAGGAATTTTAGCTTTTTTTTAAACTTGAATCTAATAAGTATGCCGTACCCAATGAGATTAAGCTTGTTAATTTATGAAGAAAAAAAAGACTTGGTTATAGACGAAAAACTTTATTTTACACTCGTTATTACGTGCTCTGGTTAAGAACACACATTGTCACACTCCAGAAGTTTAAGCATTCAAACGTCGTAAGTATAAAACTATAATAACGCTACAGCTAAACGAATAACAAAACAATCCGAATTCCGTAGTTCGCCGGTGCAAAATCTCAATTTCCGTGAAACAATAAAACGGCCACCTCTTTTATTGGATACGACAACACGAGAAAAAATAAACCAGCCCGCGGTTACACAGTCCTATCAGAAAATAAATAAGTTTTTATTTAGGCCCTGTTTTCGGTTCCGTGGAACGGGGCCCTAAAATTTATGATTCGTTGAAATATTGTCCTTTCAGTATATACAACGTAATCCACTGTTGTTTATCGTCATACATTTAATAAATAAAGCTTTTAAGGCACACTTCTTCTCCAACAGTATTACGTTAGCGTAAAATAGTTATTTGTGTCACAAGGGAGCAAAATGATGTATTTACGGCGAGGGCGCTGGCGCTACATTGAATTCATAGAGTAATAAGGGATTCAAGTGTTAACACCCAAGATGAAAATAATTTTGCTCCCGAGTGGCTCGTCATACAACTTTTCACACCGAACATTAAAAACTTTAAAAAAGAATTCTAAGCATAGAAAATGGCGTGGTTTTACCACTTATCAACTTCAAAAAATTGCATTTTTAGCCTTGAACAGAAAAGTAGCACTTTGATCCCTCTCGACAGGGAGCAAAGCTTACTTTTCTGAACGAAAGGAGTGAAAACTTTATTAGGCGCATCATAATACAAAAAATATTCAAATAAAAAAGCGTAAAAGTTTAATAGGTTGAACCTATTTACTTTTTACTTTTATTATGCTATCTCCTTTCGTTTTTAAAAGTATTAAATACCTACTGCTATTATCTTAACTGATTTTAGAATTATGGATGGTATTACAGTAACCTTATTGTAGGCTAGGCACCAATAATTGTTTCAAACAAAATTATCGTTTGCATGACGCTTGTATGCCTTGGCAGGCGTATGGCGCGTTTACAAAGTCAAAGTCAAAGTCAAAGTCAAAGTCAAAAGTTTATTTTGCAAATAGGCCGCCGAGGGCTCTTTTACATGTCTTTTTTTGAATCTACCAGCGCATTCGGAAAGACCATCATTGCCAAGAAGAATGCGCCGCAAGAAACTTGGCAGAAAGTCATTTTTTCAAAATAAAATAGATTTACAATAGTACTTAAATTCTACTTAACTTACCTAATATAATTAATACATTTTATAAAAGGGATGTAAAAGGTCCCTAAGTTAAGTCCGTACCTTAAATTACATTGGTCTATAGTAGAGATGTATAAAGTCTCTACTGGTCAAAGCGAAACAAAATATGCATAATCTAAGTTCAGTGGAGGTGTAAAACGCCTCCACCGTCAAATAAGTTAATTGGAGATATCTCCAATGTCAATGAGAAAAAGAGCAAAAAAATAAACTAAGAGGCCTCTATAAGCGCCATAGAAGCCAAAAATACAATTTATAATAAAAATTATGAAATATGCATTTCATGTTAAGTAAGTAACCGATAAGCTTTTGGATTCCGAAGGCAAGCTTACGTCTGCCGCCCCCAATGTTGGCTCACACGCGCTCATGTCATGCTCTGAAAGCAGAGCGGTACCGAGGGCATGTATCACTTCCGTCCCCACAGGCTTACTATGGGGACGTTTTAGGAACTTCGACGTTGCTAGCCTGTAACTAGACAGTAAATGAAAAAATAAAACAACAAAAGAAAAGGAAATCCATAAGCTTAACAATATACCTACCTAATACCTATCTTAGCACACATACACATACGACATAGCAATATTTATGTCCTTGTAAATAATTAATAATAATAAAAATAAAAATATTACTAAAGTAAAAAGGAAATAATAATACAAACTAATTAAAACAGGTAGGCACAATATTTAAATTGATAGATGCTAATATTGATAATGACTATATTTATAATCTTTTATCTTAATAAAATTTTTAGTAAGGTAACCGAGATCAGCAAGTCTAAACAGCAAACGTATTTGCTGACAAAAAAAAAACAAAAAGGTTTACAAAACAATGCAACGCTCTTGTCAAACGCGCATCTGTTACTTCGAGATTAAATCTAACAAAAAGTTCACTTTTAGTTAACTCAACCCTACAATTACGTGTTTACCCAATGACTGACGCTTAGTCCCAGCTCTGATTATATGTTAACTGCAACGCTAATGAAAACCGCACTGAAAAAAAGAATAGCTCATAATCTCGTGATTATAGAGTGTTCTAGGAGCATTATAAAACCATTATAAATGCATTCTACCCTTTAACGGACTAAGCAGGGATGTTTAATGGGACTCCTTGCAGGGGTTACTTACTGATAGAGTTTTAATGTTAGTGGGTTACAGTGCTTTTTGTTAACTGTTTTGTTAATCGCAGATTAAGGGTAAATCTTTACATTTTCGTCCTATTTTTTACAGCGTATTGTGTTGTCTTCTGGCAAGCAACTTATAAAATTTCCGGTTAATACTTTATTGTACCTAGAAACATTTAACGTCACGTGGATTTTTCAGCTTGTTCTTCGTACATAACACATAAACAAGTTACATTACCAGCACAGGTAAAATCAACTTTGGATGACCCAAAAGCTGGCGTGTATTTATCCCAGCGGATCGCACTTGCGGTCCAAAGGGGTAATGCCGCTAGCGTCCTGGGAACCCTGCCACAGCCAGTAGGGCTAGACGGGGTGTTCTTTTTATAACTTATAACTTTTTATAGTTAGTTTAAGTTTACGACGATAAATGTTAATGACGATAAAAATGAGGGTAGTTGTGCGCCGATGTCAGTTGCGCCGAGTAGCCGCGCGAGCAGAGCGTTGGCGCGCAGTGTTCGTTTCGCTGCCGCCGGGGCGACCGCTCCCTGATGAAGGGCTACGAAATAGTCCGAAACAATTGTCGGAGCAATCCTTCGGCTTTTATACGTGAGTTATCCGGTGTGTTGTAATTATGTGTGAGTCTCACGTTAGTTTCATGTTGAAAGTTTAAGTTTAGTTTTTAATTATTATTTGGTTTTAGGTGTCCATGGGCGATGGTGATTACTTTCCATCAGGTGACCCGTCTGCTCGTTTTCCCCCTATTATATATAAAAAAAAAATTAATCATAGTTGAGACGTATATAGGCTGGAGATGATGATGATGAATCATAGTTAAATTTGTTTTTTGTAAATATGTATATTGAACTTTGGATGATTAATTTGGATTAATTTAGGTCTACATATGTGCGACGGGGTGACCCTTGGACCACCCTTAAGCCGCGAACATAAATTATTATTATTTTACTTTAGAAATAGTCTTTATATAGTTTACCTTAGAATGTCCTAGTAATGTAACTTGGTTATATACAAAGAACAAGGGTATATTTCAAGAAGCCGAATGTTACCGAGATATTAATTATTTCAAAGCACTGTAAGTACCAATATAGTGACTTCGCGTTGTCACGCGTAACAATAATCAATTGCCTCAAAAAATCATTCTATTTGCACGTAACAATCACCGATAAAATGTTTCAAATAAAAATACATATTTTTCAAAGACCATTCTAGTTAATACAAATCGACGTGTGCTATGTATTCCAAAACTATACCGCTATAAGTAGGAACATGGGTATGTTCCTTGCCCCTACGACAAGAACCACACATCCCCCTAACAACCTTGGCAAAACCATGCATAACTCAAGCACCAGCATTAGCGGATAGTGCATACATTATCGCACACGCCCATAAACCAGTCTGGAATGCGCGGACAATCGTTCATTGAGGTACTTATTTATTTTAAATACAATCATCAGGGGGGCCTCCTGCCGGGTCGCTCCCGGGGCGCTGTCGCGGGCCCCCAACCTCGGCCCGCTTTCGGCCCCTTTTAATCAACTGTCATGCTGTCGGTACGATACCATTACCCAGCTATAAAACTTAATACGATCCTCTAAAGTCTTCTACAGTGCCAGTAGAGTTGAGATTCGATTAAAGTAGTTGTTTATGTAATGTTTGCAAGTGGATTATGGTAAAGATTGTGCGCCATCTTTGTTTATTTGATTGCTTGTAGATCTGGAGCATGTTTGACTGTTGAAATGTTCGGCATTTAAACTTGTGTGCTAAGCTTAGGGCCTGTTTCACCAGACTTAGTAAAGACCCTGATGTTTTAATTGTCGGTTATCTATGATGTCGTCTCAGTTTTGTTGTAAGAAATAGAGAGGGAATTATAGATAACTGACGCTTAAGATATCAGGAACTTTACAGAGATTGGTAAGATAGGCCCTTAATAGCGTTACTACTATCAAAAAGCTAATAATTTATTAGGTTATTTAACCACAAGGAAACATTAAGTTGAGTTTCATAAATTTACTCGTCGATATTAAAAAACGAGCTTTTTAGGGCTCTGTAGTCAATGTGGAATAAATGGAACCCCTAGTCCTCTAGTCCTCCATTTGTTTGTCTGTCTGTCTGTATGCAGCTTAGTTGCAAAACGGCGACAGATAAAATAATCACGTTGACAAAGTAGTACAATAAAATTTTGTGAAGGAAAATGTTTTTAATGTGTCAACCCTATACGTAAAAGGCTTGATACGCATGGAGCTGTATTTCCAATGTTAGTAGTAACCACATTATAATTATAGATGTGGCATAGTCGACTTTTATAGTTGCTGGGCCATTAGATGCTAAACATTGCACATCTGAAAAACGGAGAACGATTTATTAAACTCGCAAATCTCGCAATAGTACCGTTAACGATTCTATTGATCTATTCAATACTCAATCCGATCAATGATATTAATTATTACCACAAAAGGCGAACTACCCTGTCTACACGTTATTAACAATATGTTACCATCATAACATTCGAGCGGCATTACCGACCGTCAAGCGCGCCGCTGATCTGACGAATTTGTTATGGTCCGAAATAATGCGAGACACACGGCCGCGAACTTTATCACACACTTTTTTAATGCGAAATCATGTTGCAAGAGTTTTTTTTTTTAATATTAAAGCCGACAAGATGTTAAGTGATCACCGCCGCTCATAGACACCTACTGTACCATTAGTAATGTTGGTGCGTTGCCGGTTCCATCTTCTCTGATGAGTGTAAGTATGTAAGTACTATAGGTACTAACTGTTTTTTAAGTAAATTAGCTATTATTCATTTTAATTAAATTTTTACGTCCTGTGGTTACAGCTCTGCTGAGAGTCAGGCTACATAATACTTAAATATTTTATTGAATCAGGCGTTACTTTGCGGAGGTCCATTTCAATGAACACAAAATATTTACCTTGCTACTCCGCTACTTACAAGTAAGCTTAAGTAGCGGAGTAGCAAGGTAAATATTTTGTGTTCATTACATAATACTTAGTTAAAATTTGAGTGACGACGACTGTGAACTAGCCTTCTAATTAGGTTCGATTTTAGGTAATATCTAGATATAGACTAACAGTTTTGTTCACGGATACAGTTTTGTTCATACAAAAATCCACCTCAATTTAATAAATAATCTATCGAAAAATGCATAAACTTTTAATGCTTGCAATGACGCGGTAGTGTAATAAATATTCATTAATAAAATACACCAGATTCTTTTGACTATGTTCGCATGTCACCAATCTTACATCATTTAAAGTGCATTAAATTCCAAGTCAATCTGACTACTAGAAGTAGTACAAATTTTATTGCAAGATTCGACTCTAACAAATAAACATTGCAAATCAAATAAGTATACATCGACTAGTCTGGCAAAGGAGACCTGAGGAAACGCGGCAAATTCAAAAAAATTACATGTGGTCTTACTAACTGTTTTTCATTTCGCGGATTCCTTGAATATCTTCCAGATTATCTGTAAACATAAGCAACGGTATCATCATCATCATAATTAATGGTCAATATATCAAATAATCAGCCAACAAGGATTAAGATTACATAGTCATAGGTACTAACCTAAAAAATCCGACATCGCATCTAAACATTGTTGTTTCTCTTGGAAAACAACTTCTTTCTCCTCTTGTTTTTGCTTGAACTTACTGATCATGGTATGTTATGTAGCAGCTTTCGTATATTACTTTTTATTGTTTTACCCATATTTCGGCAATTATAAATGAAAAATAATTGAGTTCTCAAAATACTGACAACTCTAACCAAAGACTTTGACTTGCCTTTGACAGAGTAATAATGTTGCCATATTTAAACTTTTAAAAAATCCAGGTCACGCTTTCGTTTGCCAGACTCTAAAATATTCGTCAATTTAATTGACCGTGAGTCCGTCCGTTTCTTTTTCACGTCCTAAACGGTCATAAGTAAAGCATTGTGAGACGATTGGTAACAATAGGGCCCATAATGGGCGACCATCGATACCCTTTCTGTGTCGGAATTTAATTGTCTGATGAGGTGTGGTTACGACATTTTTTATTCGTACTACATACCGAAAGTATTATGATACAAGGAATAAAAATAAATAAGGTGGATGCTTCATCGGTTCGGTGAAGGGTTGGGATTGTTGAAGGTATGGGGATATGTGGCTCTCCCTACGATTTTTGAAAAACATTTCTTCGACTGTTCTCTGTATAATAATTACTCGTCGATTTTATTACTAAGGCATGTGTCCACCCGCCTAATGGATGGTTTAATAACAGATACAGGTATATAACATGGCATCTCATCATCTGCTAAAAACTTTTCACAAATGCATCATTTCACAAACTCATCATTTGACAACCCTTTAATATCGGATAAACTGTAAACTTTTTAAAAAATCGAAAACCTTTAAGTGTGGCTCATAGTAGATAAGGTTAGGTTTGTTTTATAAGTTTTCAAAAAAGTCAATATTTTAATAGAAAATAAAAGTTTGTCAAATGATGAGTTTGTGAAATGATACATTTGTGAAAAGTTGTTTCGCAAATGATTAAACCATATAACATACATAAACAAAGACAATGTAATAGGTAGCCTTAATAATTTGACATTCTAGGAGAAGATCTGTGTCTGGCAGTGGGATATCATAAGCTGGAGATAATTATGACAATGTAGTAAATATTTGAAATATTCACTGTGTGTTGCTGTGTGGTCAGTCTATTCCGGCGATTTGTGGGAAATCTAGTACTTAACTTGTTTTTCATGAAAAACCTCTAATAGCCCCCGAATACGACGTAGGTAAGCTTGTTAAACATTTAAAATTGATTCTTTGGTGACTTTGGAACGCTGAATCTTACTATAGGTACTTCGATTTTTTTAGCATTAGTAAGAAAGACCGACAAGAGCGTGGCTCTTAAATGCAAGAAGAAGAAGTAAGAAAGAAGGTAAGTAATTTTGGTATGTCTTTTTATTGAAAACCACTTTAAAAATCGGTAACAGGAAGATATAAAACCGTTTTTCAATAAAAAGACATGCCAAAATTGTTCACATACCTTCTTTCTGATGCAAAAAAAATCGAAGTACCAAGGTATACATCATTCTTAAACATGTCGATGCACACCTAATCATATTCATATTCATAGTCATATTTATTTGGAGTCTCAGACCCGTAAAGGAAACACGAAACCTTCATAATCCACTCAAATTTCAATCGCGTTCAAGCAGATGTAATAACGGGTTAATTCAGAGACTAAAATTGCTTCATTAACTTAATTACCAGTAAAAACCGTTTCAAATCAAATTAAAAATTAAAATCACTTCTCAAAGCCGCATTTGCATTATCAAACCCTTCAGTGTCCGTTTACAATCATTGCTAAATTAAACGCACTCGCAATGCAATCAATTACTCGCAAATTAGTTAACATATAAACATTCGATTAACACCATTAAGACATACTTGCGTCTTAATTTCTCAGGATAATCCTGCACTCCTTATACCGAAGGCGCAAAGTTGAAGTTGTAGTGTTAAACTCACTTCGATGGTGTAAGATCAGATAATATTTGTTAGTCAGTTACCACCCGCTAAGATCATAACCGGGTATATGAAATAAACTGTTGCGAATTATTTCATTATCGTTTTAGTGTACCACAGTCGTTTTGTAAAGTATTTATGATACCACGGTTTTTGGTAACGTGTGCACTAATTTTGCGTGAAAATTGCGTCGTATAATGGTGATTTTTATTTGAACTACCTTTTGGGAGAGGGTTTTTGAATGTGAGGTTAATAGGTGTTTGTGAGTGCGGGGTCAAAGTACGCGGTGGCTGGGGTTAGGGGCACGGTGATGATTTTGTGACTCTTTAGGTACCTACCTACCTACTGTTGATCGAAAAATCTATAAAAGAAAACAAAAGTTTAGGAAGAATTGTAATCAACAATGGAATACCGGTACTAATACTATGATTTAAGAGCCTATTCTTGTATTATTTTGACCTAAATATAGTGTAAATTTTCAGACAATAGGTAGACTAGACCGGGAGGATGATAGTCACTGGTTTGTATTGTTTTTTAGTTATCCAGCTAAATATTATTACACTTGGGGAATGAGTTTTTTTTTTAATTGATTTAACATCCATTCTTTATCTAAAAAAAGCATTCATTATTTATTACTTCATTCTCTTGACTTGAAATAGCCTTTTGAAGAGCTAATGACCTGTAATTATAATTATAACCATTAACTTGTGTCTCGTGCCTTATTCCAAAGTACTAAAATGCCCAAATCACCATAAACAACCATAACCCTGCATTTAACGATAGAATTTTTAATTAGTGCACTCAATATCGTTATTATAATATGAAATATAAACCAGGGAGCCGTTCATATTTGTATGGAAATAAAAATGTGTAACGTCAACAAATTTGTGATTTTATTACACATAGCTGTTGAGGTAGCTTCAAATTAGGAGGATGATGTCATGCAATAGTGTTTTGCTGTAAAAAAAAATACATACATACATATTGTCACGCCTCTTTCCTACGCCACTTGCTACGAAAAAAAAATTAGTTTATTCAAAGGAAGAAATGTTTACAAAAAGAGCTTAGGCCTGTCACGTGCTGTGTTTTATTTATTTCCGGACTTACATAGCAGGCATTGGCAAGACAGAAGTTCTGTAAGCTATTGAATCTAGGTCAGTACGTTTGCTGCGCATGTTGCAGGGCTTGTTTGCTATATAGGAACCATCGATTGGGTCACAAAAAGTAGAATTTTGCTTATTTGTAGACCTCATTATAAAAGGCGAGACGAAATTTATTTATGGAGGCAGAGATGATTTGTGATTGATAAGTCTCTTTGCACCGGTGAGACATTTTAATTGCATGCCATATAATTAAAAACTATTTGATCAAACTACATAATATTATCAACATTTGCATACAGTGTTAAATAAGGCAGAGAAATCGACCGTAGTGGAACAAAATGGCGGTAAAAGGGAAAAGTTGAAAGTACCCACTTATTAACCAACTAAATATCAGTGACACTAAAAGCCAAAAGTTTTTGTAAATACCTATATATATTTCGATGGCATTGTTTAAATTCCTTAGTTGGCTTTGCATGGCGTAAAACCATTCAAATTAGAGGATATTTTTTGTGGCCAGCAAGTCATAATAAACAATATGATGGGTCGATGGACCTTATTACCTTCTTTATGATACTTATTATATTTATTCCAAATAAGGTTTGATTCCTGGTTAATTTAAAAACTGCCGAATTGAGCATTTTATTCGCAACGTGTCGCATTTTAAATTTGATTCGGTTTTGTTTTCTGTAATATGTGAACGTTTTGCTTTTACTGTACGTATAGTATACCTACTTAAATAAAAGTCAATTGGTATTTTCAAACATGCTTATTGAAGCTACGGATTTCCCAAACATATAGGTACGTACAACACTTTTAACCATCACCAGATGTATCGTAAATGCAGTTGAATAACCATGATCTTTTTGCGTGATACGTACCTAGCGTTGCCCTATAAATAGTTGTAAATAAGTCGCGCCTCTCACAAGATGGAAAAGTGTAGCGTAATTAGGTACAAGCTAAAAGCAATCCCCGTATTAACTGCTTGTGACTAAATTGTAAGTTTTCTTAATGACTCTGCGCCTGTTCGATTAGCTCGTCCTGCCTTGCGATCCTAATAGAGCCTAATAAACGAGACTCAGGCGCAAAAAGTTACCTTCCAGTAAACCCCTTTATAATACTCTTAAAGCACCATTATAAAACTGCTCGGACGTAGGGAGCCCAATAAAATTAAGACATTTTAATTATATGCCCCTATTTTGTAGGTTTATATATACGGTAATGACCGTCGCTGGACGGTGGTCTAATTCTTTATAAATAAAGCTGTTAATTAAGAAGGCACTTCACATGATATTGGCCCCATAAAGTAATAAACTACTTGATCCTTTAAGTATAAAAAGGTCACAGGTGCGGGTCGTAAAAGATGATTAATTAACTTCGCGTCCTTTTCGGAATTAGGGAGTATTGTTACGGCATACACGCCTTCTTCTGGCCTATGAAGCTCTTGAAGGCAGTTCAGTAGGTAAGTTATTTTTAAAATTGCTTTTGAAAAATACACTTGATGCTTGGATTTCAACCAAGTTAAAGGTATGTTTCCAAAGGCAGGCAAAAAAAACATAGAATGTACCAGTTGCTTCTCTTCTCGCGCAGATGGTAGAAGCCCATCGAAGGAATTAGCGAAAATCTTAGGAATAATGTTATAGGCAATACGGCTTACACCTCATCACTATTATTTATTCCTCTTTCTACCTATACGCCCGCAATCGTGCTAAACGTGGCATCTTTTTACCTTGAACTTTGTTTACCCCGTAAGGGGTAACGACGTGTTAATATACTTATGTATGGATGATGGATGCTTCCAGCCTTTTTGTCAAAATCTTACGTACTTGTAGTGTCGAAATATCAAAACAAATAAATTTAAGCACGCTCTTACCTTCTAAAATTAAAGCTGTTCCATCTTGAACAATCTGCTGCATCTACAGTAATTATTTTTAATTGCTCCAACATTTGCATAGACTAAAACCACAGCAACAGAGCCCTTGTCACCTCGAAACTCCAAATACTTAGTTTCCTAGAACGCTCTAATCCGGACCAATACGTCAATTACCAACACTGAAGATAAGAGTTATTTAACATCCGAGAGACAAACCGACAGACACAAGAGCGCCTGTCAACAAATAGCGGTGTTTGGTGCACAAATATGTGATAAGATAGCTTTAGGCCAGGCCGACACAATGGGCGGTGCGGTGTCAATATTTGTCATATGAATGCCTTTCAACGTAGCGAGCGCGTGCTGGGACGTGACCTGCTATTACACCATAGTGTAATCTCACCTTTATAAAATAACTAGCTGTTGCCAGCGACTTCGTCTGCAAAGAATTCGTTTATCGCTATCCCGCGGGAACTACGCAATTTTCCGGGATAAAAAGTAGCCTATGTGCTATTCCAGACTTTTCTCTATCTATGTGCCGAATTTCATCCAGATCCGTTGGGCCGTTCTGGCGTGATTGAGTAAACAAACAAACATCCATCCATCCATCCATCCATACTTTCACATTTATAATATTATAGTTAGATATTCTTATAGAAAAATTACTCGAAGGGCATTAAAAAATTGACAGCATGTTTTTTGTCCTCCTGTCATGGTTTTTTTCAATGGTTGATTATAACCGGGAACAACACAACATACCGTTTTAAAACCGTCTAAAAAATTTCACTATACTAAAAAGCCATACCCGAATATGTAATGAAGGCCAGTTAGTGTGAAATACTTTTAATATAATCAAGATTATCTTCGTCGCTTTCTCTCTCGTAATCAGTTAAATATTTAGCAGTTGCTGTTATCGCAAATTAGTTTGCGCAGAATTATCGAACCGTAAATCTAAACCGCGGGAACTTAGCAAGTTTACGAAATAATAAAGCATTCTGCTAAAACACTATACCTACATAAAAGTTCGCCTCATAGATTATGGTCCCAATAGCATCGGCTAGTAAAACATCGATATTGCTGTGTATAAGTTTAGTAAAGTCGTCAATATTCTTAACTGAACATTTGTGAACACTTTGCAACCATGGCGTGGAACACAAAATGTTCATGTAACGCAAATTCTATACATTTTTTACACTTAAGTTAGGTAATTAAATTTGTTATTAACTGTTACAGATACGGATTACAGTTGATTAACGATAAAAATAATTAGAAAAGTATTTTAAACCGTTCGCAGACCCAGAAGAAGATGGCGGGAAGACTTGGACGCATATCAAGCAGAGTGGCAGGACATGCCCTCGACCGGGACTAGTGGCGGAAAAAAGGAGAGGCCTTTGCCCAGCAGTGGGACACTCAATTAGGCTAATATAATGATGATGATGATTTAAACCTGCTATTTAAAGAAGAATTTGTGCTTCTTTCATCTCAATGCTTCAAGTTTAACGTTAAATACTTAAATTATTTAAAACTAATTAACTAGCGAAAGAGGTATGTCAGGATCGTAGCAAGTGGAACAAAGTAGTCTCTGCTTACCCCTGTGGGAAAGAGGCGTGACGATATGTATGTATGTATGTGTAATTAATTATTGCAGGATTAATTACAGTCGCAAACTTTTAGCTCTGGCCAATACTATACATTTTTTATTGAAGCTTTGCCGTAATTTAAAAAGGTATCCTATTACGGCATGGTGTGACGCGCGGCCGTCCCAGTACACATACAAGACTTCACACTTGAGATAGTTCTATTCCTGATAATAGCGTTTTTGTATTCAACACCTTGAATAAAAATTTCTGTCAAAATCTAGTAAAAAATATAAATTTTAGCTCTACTTAGTTACTGTTTGAGAGTAGGTAGGTACCATTGCAAAATTAAAATAACAAGAAAATATATAAGATAAAAATTACAGAGGATTCAATCTACATTCCGACGAATTTATTATGAAATAAAAAGTATCACTGCATCAGCAGAACTGAACTATTGACTGCTGCTTATTTTATTGAATCAGGCGTTACTTTGCGGCTTTGTTTTTTGTTCATTTCATTTTTCTATAACAACGTATTATATTACCCATATTTTCTACCTTTCGTAACCTCTCCTATGTTTTTTTTATATGTGATTTGTGTCTGATTATTTATACGTGCACAATAACGCTACTTACTTTTTTTGTAACTTAGATGCTTATTTTTTTAAAACTTAGGTACTCTCGAGATTTAAACTTTTTGATTTGCCTGCATTTTTAGTGGCAGACAGATGAAATTGACTGGATTTTAAAATTGTTATCATTCAAATTCACAATATTTATGTCAAATTAGCAGCTAAATAACTTAAAATCTAGATACATTCGTTGAAACCCTCGACATTAAAACTATAAACATGTCGGTCGACCCAGTGCAAATATTGCCTGTAATTTGAATACAAAATGGCGGATTTCTGAAAAGCTATTGTTATTCTGTATTAGTCAGTTGGTTTAAGATAAGGCTTGCCTATATCGCGCGCTTCAGTTAAGTGCCTTTGGTTGTTTCACAATGGAAATTGCCTATTATTTGTATAGGATTTCCAGGTAGATTACCCGACAGTATTTACGTAAATAGAGGGCACTCTCGTTTCATAAGTCGTAACTAATTAGTGCAGTTCATTTTTCAGCATTTAGCATGTGCCTTTTCATCACATAATTATATTGAAATAATGTAACTGTCAATCTATACTTCTATACTAATATTATAAAAAGGTAAAGTTAGAGGTAGTTAGGTAGAGGTAGAGTTTGTGAGGTTGTAGGGGAGGGATCTACAGAACAGATTTTGAAAATTCTTTTGACAGTTGGTAACAGATAGAAAAATTCGGGGGCTTACTCACCTGCTATGGGTGGTGTAGGGGTATAGCACGCGTCATAGAATGACGAGGACCCGGGTTCGATTCCCGGCCATAGCTTTACTTTTCGGTTTTTTCTGTGTGTTCTAATTTTCAGTGTCGTTTAGAAATTAAATTCTTTTACCAACGAAAAGCCACATTATTTGTGAGTCATAGGCATAGGCATTTAATGCTACGCGGACTCAATCGCGGGAAACAGTGTGAAATATTTTTACGTTTGCATAGTAATATTACGGCTTGTTTTATACTTATTAACTGCTGTTAGCATTTAAATTACGTAATAAATAACTAGGTGTACTTACTCTAGACTAGGGCACACTCTGTTTTTTTAACTAAATTCAAAAGGACAAAAGGAGGCTGCGTTTTATTTCTATTAACATTCGTTCACCAATCGCTTTTTAACAAAAACCGTTGTGGTTCGATTTGGTAAATGTTAAAATATGGATACTTCTTCTTTTTTTCTTTATTATCGTATCGTAATTACAAATTAAATTAATTAATTAAATTGTGTTGTAGGTAATTATGTGTGAGTCTCATGGTAGTTTCATGTTAAAAATTATCGTATCGGTTCAGCTGTTAATATGTTAGGTATTTTGTATTTGAAGTTGTTTAATGTGCTGTTACTAATAATATTCAAACCTAACAAATATCGACCCATTTAATCGATGTAGAACATAACGAAATACCCGATAATTTTCGACGCGATAAAATAACAAGTCAGACAAGCTTTGAGACAGTTTCACGTCGTTTAGCTGTTTGTTTCTGCTTAAATAGGTCGCACCTTTAGGATGAAAACGACACATCTAAAAAAAAACGGTTTTTGTGTTATGGTCGTAAAAAGACTTTATACGGTCATATCTATCGTTCCATAAAAAATAAAACGCCACATTCGGGTGGGAACGGGACAAAACTGCAATATCGGTCTCTTTCATGCGCGTGGAATTCCGAGCTCATGACGGTGCGGGAGGGGCGGATTCGGTGTTCTGTCGATTATTAATGAAAAAGCTAGTAATGTTTAGGAAAAATAGAGCCTCAATCATGAAAACGTCAACAGCTTACCATATCTCGTAAATATGCAAAGGACGTAACTCTTAAATGGACAAATATTAAAATATGTTTTTCAGTCGAATAAAGACTTAAACCCGAAATAGTCTTTTTACTGTTTTACTTTTCGGTATAATAATGACCGATTAGATAAAAAACCTTTATTTATCCTCATATTACTCACAATTTATTTAGTTTTTTAATATAAATTGATAGCTAAATTAATCCTTTTCAATGTTATGCCCAAACTTTAGCTCTCACTTCAATAGTTAAAAAAATAACCACGACAAAGTATAACGGTGCCACAATCTCCATTCTTTTATTTCAATTTCCCGAAAAGTTACTTTTTTGAGTTGAGTCATTTTCATCCTAAAGGTGCGAGGTATTGGTGTCGTGTCCACGGTATTTTGAAAGATTTAGTACGTTGTTAACTAAGAGATTGCTGCTGGTAGACCAGTGGTTTGGTTGCATCATGTGCATTTAGTTTGAGCTTTCCCGAACGTCAATTGTCTGTCATGTAGGCTAAGTAGGGACGGGATTTTTATTGTTAGGTTATTTTGGGAATTTAATTGCTTAATTCAACTACTGACTAATTTCCATGCTGCTCTAGAAGCAAAGAAAAAAACTTAGAATGTACCTACTTACCAGACCCCGTTATCAGTGGTGAAAATTCATTGAAATAGAATCATAGGGTTGTCACACAATATTCATTTAATTCGTGTACATTTCACATACTGGTATAAACGTCAATCAATAATTACTATTGGAGAAAAAATATCGTCTGTTGCACAGTTTTACTAAAATTACAAACCATTTTTTCCGCGTCGCATTCGGCTTATTTCCAGTTTTGCCATTAGCTCCATTTTAAACTGAGAGAATTCAGCACGAGTATCCAGGAAGCTCATATTTTTACCGAACATAAAATTAAGTAAGTAGGTATATGACATCAGACATATTTTGACAAATATAATACGTCAATTTAGTACCTAAGTATTATTATAGAGTTCAATCACTAAATGAAACCTTTTTTAAGGCAATTGGTTTCACATTATAATATACCTATGAATGAAATAAGTAGGTAGGTATATTGTTTTGATCAAATATTAGGTACCTACATCAAATTATACACGTATAAATATTAATGTGTAGTGCCAGCCCTAGTATTTTCAATGAATTTTCACTACTGATAACGGGGTCTGGTACTTACCATCTTCTCCCGTGCAGTAGGTAGGTAAAAGCTTGCGCATCGAGGGAATGAGCGGAAATCTTGGGAATCATGTTATAGGCGATGCTGCTAGCAACCTATCACTATTTTGATTCTCCTATTCACCATGCGCTAAACGTCATCAATCATGCTAAGTATAGGTACGATCTTGTTACTTTACGCTCTGTCTACTTCGTAAAGAATAAAGACGAGTTTTATGTATGTATGTATGCAACTATTGAGCTAAGCTACTTCTTTGATCTTGTGAATGCTTATATGATTTTGTTTTAACGTTTCATGGTACCTACAGATGGAAAAGGTTATTGATAAAAGTCAACTAAGGTACTATTTTTTTCAATAGGCTAAATAGAACACCTAACTGCATGTTGGTATAATACAAAGAAAATCCTTATAAGGCAGGGACCGGAACCAGTATTTTTAAAAACTGCCGATATTGCCTAGTTTTAATCATGTACCTATTTAAGTAACAACTTCGTAGGTACCTATTATTAAATTTTCTCTTTAAAAATTATATTATAAACCAAAGAACAAAATATAACGCAAAATACCGGTATTTTTGTATGAAGAAATACCGGTATCCGGTCCCTGGTATAAGGTAGGTACCTAATTTTGCATATAACACACACCCACTTGTTTAGGTTTTAACTAAATATTACTACCTACTTAGGTAATAAATTATTTAAATAAAAACCCGTCTGGAAAACATTTAACTGAAAAGAAGAAAAACAAGCCCAGAAACGACAACAAAATTTCCTAAACAAAAAGGATACTTATATAAAAAACTTTTCTTGTTCTTGAAGGCGTAAAAAATGTATAATATTTGTACATTAACAATTTGCAAATAAAATTTATAACAATACAATGATTTTCTAAACCACAATTGCGGTCAGAAATGTGTTAATTAACCCAATTAAACCTTTATCTTAGCAAAATATACAAATTACCAACTCTAAAATATTCTTAGCACCAGCGAGTGCTATCCAATTTTATCGGTTGCCTTAAACTATATTACAATGGCCTATGCGGTTCTTTCCGATTTGCAAAGCAGTTTAATTGAACTATTAAGCTCAGTACCAAATAAAAGAACATTCAAGACTGCTTGCCTTCAATTGAATTGCATTCTTTGCTTATGGTAGGATTGATTGCGCGAGCGCAGGTTGATCAACCAACCACAGCGCAGCGACACGCGTGTAGGCGGGGCCTGTGACAACGCCGCCCACCGCCCCGTGCGGTAATTTTTAGTTAGTATTGGATTACAAACATTCGCTTTGGATGCATACACGAGTTTTTTAGCACATTCAGGACATCGAGTTCAGTTGGACTTTTCTCGCCTATTTATTTGGTAGAGTTTTATTGCAATGGAATGTGTTAGGTTACAATTGGAACAGTCGTCGTTGTTAGAACGACTGGTGACTTTTATTACATGTACAGACAATGACATGAACACTCATAAATGATCATAATTTGTGCTCCTGGGATATCGTATTAAGTTTTACGAATGCTATACCTACTTATTCTATATTTACACGTTCACATATCATGGTTGACCGATTTATGTATTTTTTCCATCTTATTTTATGAATATAAAAATTATAGCTATACATACATGTGTGTGTGTGTGTGTGTGTGTGTGTGTGTGTTTTTTTAACTATAAGTAGGTAGGTATCATTTGATATTATATCTTCTGAAATAGGTATTTCACACTGCTGTTTCATGATCATTGCTTACTGCCTCTCCCCTGCCTCTCTCTGCCTGATCTCTTGCCTTGATTTGAAACGACACGCTTTAAAATCTCCTTACATTTGCCTATAACTTAACAAAAGCGCCCTCTGTCGTCGACGACACGGAACTCGCGCGCACCTTGTGCGGCCATTATCACGAAGACGTCGTTACTGTCCGCAGTGATAGCTGCGCGTGGGCCGCCGGCAAAGAGTAACGGGGAAGAAGGGACACTTCGTTGAAGGCAGAGTAGATTAAATATCAGCAGCAGACACTCAATTCATCAGTACCTACCCTGAAATACGAGTATTGCAAATGCTTAATAATATTTATCGACCTTACCACAAACTTTTACACAGGTAGGTACGAAAGGGCCCTCTATTGCCTACTACACGGAACTCGTTCGCATCTTGCGCGGCCACTATCCGGAAAACTAATTGATGGCACGGTAAGTCAGTATAGATTTAATATCGAGCATTATGAGATGAACAACAGGCACCCAATCTAACAGTGCCAAATACGGTGTAATAATTCATTTCAAATGCTTAATAAAATTTATCGACCTTAGCACAAACTTAAGAAAGCGCCCTCTGTTACCGACGACACGTATTGCGACGCGTCGTGTGCGGTCACTATCCGGCGAACTATCACGACAACGCAGTTACTGTCCGCGGCGCGATAACTGCGCGTGGGCAGCACGGCAAAGAGTTAGTAGCGCAGAAGAGACACTTTGTTGAACGAAGAAAGGTATAGTAGGTAGGTAAGTATTTAAAAACAAAAATATTTGCGGTAAGTACCTATTCAATCCAAAAGTGTCCTAGAATAAAAAGTATAAAATCACTTAGATGGTTACTTGGCGTACACTTTCTTAATTGTCACGCATTCGATTGTAATAATTTTGACAAATACAAGTATAACATTTTCAAAACTAGATAAAGTAACAATAACAACCCTTTGAAAAAGTGAAGCCGTAAAGATTTTTTTTTATATCTTTATACACATTTTAAAAAAGTAATTTTGCAATAATAATGCAAACACCTACTTTACTTTAAGCTCTGTCTACCCTGTAAGCCTTTCAGATACAGTCTTGTTACCTTAGGCTCTGTTTACAGTGGGATAAAGACGTGATTTATGTTTTTATTTATGTGTGTATAATTCAAACACGATGACAAACCGTATCTCTGATCACATCACACTCATATACCTACAGTGAAGTCTAGGTAAAACTAATTGGCCAATGTTCTCCAAATTTTTCGAACTGTACTGTCTACACAATTCACTCTACACGTATATCGAACTCGACTCGCACTTAAGCTTTCGATGTTCATATTATATGAATGGTATTCGCAATGCGTTGATACCGTTAATTCAGATAGTACTACTTTTATATGTAAAGAAGAGTAGGTAGTCACACGTAAGCTAATATTTAGGCTGTAGTGTATGCTTACTGTGTAGTTTATACGTCACTAGCTGTTGCCTACGAGTTCGTCTGCAAAGAATTCGTTTATCGCTATCCCGCGGGAGTTTTCCGGGATAAAAAGTAGCCTATGTGCTATTCCAGACTTTTTTCTATCTATGTGCCGAATTTCATCCAGATTCGTTGGGCCGTTCTGGCGTGATTGAGTAACAAACAAACATCCATCCATCCATCCATACTTTCGCATTTATAATATTAGTTAGATTAAGTACACTATTTGAATTTACAGTGATGTGTTTTGTGTCGATGTCATAGACAGAAAATAATATCTAATAGGAATGTAAGTCAGACTAGGTTAAAGTTAATTTTGTATTTAGGTAGGTACAGTCGACGGCATAAATATCGATACAGCCATCATGTAATTTTATATTGAATGATCAAATAAACTTAAACATAAACATGTCAAATATAATTGTGTCACCGACCTTACAGTTTGTGGCATGATGGTGTAGGTATAGAAGTTTGTTTTTTTATGTTGTGAATAGAAGGCAAACGAGCAAGTGGGTCACCTGATGGTAAGCGATCACCACTGCCCATAGACACCCGCAACCCCGGAGGGATTGCAGATGCGTTGCCAACCTAGAGGACTTAGATGAAATGCTTCTTGTGCCCGTAATTTCCCCGGCTGTCTTAATCTCCACACCGGAACACAGCAGTGCAAGCACTGCTGCTTAGCGGCAGGATTAGCGAGTAAGACTAATTAGTGTTTCTGACGTCTTGGAAACGTACATAATATTTATGCCCTTGACTCCTGCCGCTAAGCAGCAGTGCTTGCACTGCTGTGTTCCGGTGTGGAGAGTAAGACAGCCGGGGAAATTACGGGCACAAGAGGCATTTCATTAAGTTCTCTAGGTTGGCAACGCATCTGCAATCCCTCCGGGGTTGCGGGTGTCTATGGGCAGTGGTGATCGCTTACCATCAGGTGACCCACTTGCTCGTTTGCCTTCCTATTCACATAAAAAAAAAAAAAAAAACTATACATAACATACTTCAAATTATCTTATAGCATGAAGTTACAAAATAATTTAAAGTTAAGTTACCTATAAAATTTATAAAAAGAATTTATAAATTTTATACGTGAATTAGCTGATCTTCTGAAAAAAAGAAGTTAACTAAGACAATAAAAAAATGTGTTTAAATTTAATATCTAAATCTAAAATATACTGGACAATTCTTTTCGAATGTCTTTTGCACGTGATTTTGGCATAAAATAATCGCAAAACATCAAAGTCAAAGTCGAAACAATAACTAGGTAAAAAAAAAGGTATTGTAAAAACCATGATGTCAATGAATAAGTAATATTTTATTAATCATGCGTACCTATCTATAAAATTTTTGCCCCCCAATTTTCAATCTAAGTAAATAGAATGAGAGGTCTACATTGTAAGTATAATTTTAATAGAAGTCTAGGTACTTACATGAGTTTGTGTCCGTCAGTTCCTAAATGTGCGCAAAACGCCCTGAACAAGGGAACGCAACTCAAAGACAAACAAGTCAAGCGAAACCGTGCTTAACATTCGAAACAGCGCGAGCGCACGTTTCAAGCGCATTGTCAAAACACCTTATACAATTTCACAAGAAAAAAAAAACAACGAAAGTACCGTGTGTGGTCGCGAATAAAAACTCGCCACTAATAAAACTCACTCGAAACGGCAAAAGCAAATATTTTTCAAACACCTCCGAGGGTAAACATAATCCTTTGTGACAATCGTTGGTAATTTCGGTGTCGATGACAATGTGCTGTTTGCGAAAAAGGGGAAAAAAAGTACAGTGACACCAAGGCATTTGCAGTTGAGTAACCCTAGAGCCGACACACGAGATGAGAATACTGTTTTAGCTCACGGAGTTACGTCTATTGTGGCCGTTGTTGCAGTTTTGTCGAGCGCAAATTTAAGTTTGTCTTTTAAATGTGTACTATGTTTAACCCAGCGGGTTTCCGATTGGGGTGATTGCTATGTAATTTGTGTATAATTCTCGGCTTGAAAGGTATAAGATACGGTGTCCCATTATTATGTCGCCGTAGTGTTTAATGTGAAGTGATGCGCTTTTGAATGCTATTGTATTTGTATTGTAATGTCTTGATCTTGGATGTTGTGTGGTTTTTGTAGAGATCTTTAGAGGGTTTTGGTTTCGCGGTTCATAAGGCGCTGTTAAGAAAAATAGAAAACGATTTAAGTATGTACATACTTACAAAAAACAGAAACCTTTTAATGCAATAATGTTATAAAATTAAGTTATTAATTAAATTTAAAAGTATACTTACATAAATCTTCTTGATACAGTACAAGAGCCTTACCATAACGTCTTACCCCCTTATTCATAAACGCACTATAGGCCTCTGCTAAGTTAGTAATCGTTTGTCCTTTTCTGTGAAAGGTAAATCTCAAAGTGACAGATAAGGACAAACGATTACTAAGTTAACAGAGGCCTATAGTGCGTTTATGAATAAGGGGGTAAATGTGATTCAATTCTGACTCAGTTCAGGTTTTAGCTGTCATTTTTAGTATGGATCTGACAGCGAGCGAACCCAAACTAAATCAGAATGGAATCACACTAAGACGTCATGGTAAGGCCTCTGCTCCTCTGTAGCTAAATATAAATATTTTTGGTCGACAAATGACTCATTGGCTACAGTTATTAAAAAAAACAAGTGAACACGAACGCCACGAATCGATTGAAGTGCATGGTATCATTAAAAACCACAATGTAAAAGCAAGTATCGGAAAAAAGCGTACAATCAAACAACCACAACGCTGGCATAGCCGTAACGAATCTCCCATCATGTGGTTAGGGTATATCCAATACAGATTGAAGAAAAAGAAGTCTGCGGAAAATAACCTAAACGAAATGCGGTATAAATAGAAGTTGTCGACTAGAGAGGATAACTGGGTCATTAAAAGAGCGTTGCAACTGTCACTACTACTTTGTTTGAAACTTTGAAAGATGTTAACCGTAAATTTCAATAAAAGTCTAACAAGCACTTCCAGTTTATAACTTTTTTTTGTATAATACAGATCACGGTGACTAAGATGTCGTTAATAATAGTGAGTTGTCATAAGTGATTTTAAAAAGTAGATGTTCTCAATGTGCGTGTATTTTCTTTAGTAGGTAGGTGAGTAGGTAGGTATTTATATCATCACCTGCTGTGCAGTGAATCAAGTCAATAAAAGCACGTCCCATAGTATTATTGTAATTTTTGTTAAGACCGGTTTAGCATTCACATTTTTAGTCGATGAATATTTCAGTTTCAAGAAAAAAGTTACCTTTCACAGTATACTTTTTCCAGGTTTTAGGAATTAAATTTAAAATGTTGCAAAAACGACGCTGAATATTGTTTCCATCTGTTCTAAGATTAATAAAAAGCAAAGATTCTCAATTTCACACCTTTCATCGAACTATAAGTCAGGCCTAATTCACAATCTGTTACCCACCTTTTTAACAGATCATCCATTTTCACAAATGTTAAAAAAACTGGAGACATGTGGCCCACTAGAAGGTTATTTTGTGTTTGTGTGGTGTAAAGTTCTTTATGTCATTTTGATACACTCTCAAGATCTTTTGTGTGGAACGACAATAGGCTTTTTCTTCGTGTGAATCCGTCCCGGTTCTCCATAGATTTGGATGTATTGAATCGATTTTTCAAGCTCAGTAGTCCTTTGTTGTTAACCGTACGAGACTAACATAACTTCAACCTTGTATATACCGTATTAAAGTGCAAGGTGTTATATGGTATGAGTTCTACATGGTCTGACCTTTGTAATTACCATTTAAAAGGTCTATTAATGCGACGTATTGTTCAGGTATTGTGATAGATGGGCTGGGTGGATTAAATGTCTTCATTACAAAATATGCCTTGTTATTTGATGCTTAAAAATATGTCAAACGTAATGCTAGTAAAGTAAAAAATATTAAAATATGTATTATTAATCACAGCTTTAATGAAATTAGGTATTTGTAGCAGTGGCGTGGCGTCAGGTATATCAGAAGGCAAGCCGAAGGGAACTTAACTGGCCTTTTCCTCTAATTCTGCACAATAAATTGCCCAACTGCCTTAAAATAGGCAAGCCGGTGGGAATCGAGTTCTATGGACGCCACGCCACTGATTTGTAGTAAAAGTCGTGTTTGAATTTAGAAAACAAAAGTTACTATCTCAATTGGTTTCTAAAAACGAAATAAATCACACTGTAGTAAAAAAAATATTTAAAGACTAAACGGTTTGTAATTACTCTTGTACCTATATATATATACCACTGACAAGTACTAAGACTGAATTTAAAAAATTGGAAAAATATTCTTCGATTATTCGCGTTAGGTAGGAGTATGTTTCTCCCGGCTCTTTGTCTGTTGCCTCGTACTTGTCAAAAATTATTGATGCATACATTCCTAAGTACTAAAATTAAAGTTTTGCTACTTAAACTCAATCTTTAACCCCCTTGTTCATAAACGCTTTATGTATAGGCTTTTGCTAACTTCGTAATCGTTTGTCCTTATCTGTGAAAGGTAAATGTCAAAGTGACAGATAAGGATAAAGGGGGTTAGTATCCAGCGCGTTTGATGATTTTGGTTCGTAAGAAAGACATCCTTTCACAAACAACGAATCGTAATAATTCACTCAATTTCTTTAACTGGAAAACTCTGAAATGTAAATAGACTTAGTAAATTGAGGTGACTTGAATAGGCATTCAGCTTTAAGCTTCATCATATTCAGCTTTTTAGGCATTAGGCTTGATTAGGAATTTTATATGTCACTGTATACATGTATACAGTTTTGTGCCGCTGTATTGGTCGAATTTTCTAGTAATTATCATTGCTATTTGAACGCTATAACCTCAATCTTTGCCAGCCTGTTGTCGTTAATTAGCTATTATTAAATGACTGACTATTAGCTATTTCAGTACATACATACAATCACGACTCTTTCCCATAGGGGTAGGCAGATTCTACTTTGTTCCACTTGCTACGATTCTGACATACCTCTTTAACTTCATCCACATTCATTAATCTCTTCATATTTTGCTCGTCGGCTTCGGGTAGGTACTCCTGACCGGCCCTTTTTTCAAAACGTCTCCTATTTGGTGCCGGAACGTCCGTCTAGGCCTTCCCCTCCCAACGCAACCATTCAAACTCCACATATAGACTACTCCACCTACTCTACTTTTTAAAAATCACTTCTCCATCTCCACCTATATGCCTACAATTATGCTAAACGTGGCCTTTAGGTCTTGTTACCATAGGCTCTGTCTACACTGTCTCTACTGTCTCGGGATGTAGACGTGATAATGTGTATAAAATTGACTATCCGACAAATGTAGTTCTGTCAGTATAGTTACTATGTTTTTTTGAGCATTTTATCCAAAATTTCTCTTCAATAGATTATAGAACCTTGCTGAAAATTCAACGAACATCCAATTTTATCCACACGTTCTCGAATTTTGCGCGTAGCAACACATTTAGCGATTCATTTTTATTTATTTAATAAGATAACAAATTACGCTCCAGATTGTCCCATCTTTGATCGAATAAAAAAAAATGATTATGAGCCGATTTCTCAATCGTCAAATAACCCCTTTTCGACGGATATCTATATGGGTATCTGTCAGATAAGTGCGTACCTATCTGAAGAGTGTAAAATCAGCGCTGTTTTATTTCGATATCTATCTGACGAACAAATAAATGTAGTTGTTCAGTATTTATTTCTTATTTTCCATTTTTTTTTGCTGTCAATAATATAAAGATACCTATATATAGTTTCTAACATGTTTAATACATACTTCGTACCAAGTACTGCTTACAAGTTTATTATTAGGTAATTACTTGTTTAATTATAAGTATTTCTTATGTTTTACTGCACAGTTTATAGTTAGTTCTGTTGGTAAGTTAGTCTTAGCACTTACTATCGGGATTTCAGGTATTAGACGATTGAAACAATTAAATGTATTTGTCTTCAATTTATTTACAATATTCATTAACTTTCTTATCAATATTTTCCTGCTGAACACGTTATACAGATTAAATACGTATGCCCATACAAGCATACTGACGAAACTAGTCAAGGAAGACATTGATTTATTCAACAATTTTGTTCAGAGTTGTTTTTATAAAACAGAAATATTCATCACGACGATAAAGCCAACGAACGATAATAATACGAACAAGATCATCCATTACGATAGAACAATTTATTCAAATCGTCGAAATTTAAATTTATGTGGTAGATTTAACAATATAACTTAATCTCGAACGACTCATAATGCACATATGTTCGTTTACTAAAAGCTAGAGGACGGCAGATGTTCTTTATTGAATTCGTAGATCTTATTACTATTTACAAGCAAAAAATGAGATCAGAAAATTTACAAAGTGAAGCTACAATTGAAGTCCTTAATACTAAAAGATCCAAATGATTTGCAAGCACTAGCGCGATGTCCCAAACACATAATTTTATTTCTAATAAACAATGAGGGGAAACCGTAATAGTTATAAAATACTTACAACTAAAAGTAATCAGGCACTAAACCAAGATGCACTTATTCAGTCTTTTGATTTTCACTATTCAACAAAGTTAAACTTCATGCAATCACTGTATTGTTCTTAATTTTCGTCTTCAGTGTCCAGGGTATCGATGGGAAAGTTGGGATTTAGAATGGGACTCTTGCCGTTACTGCCGTTTGGTGAAGTAGCCACAGAAGAGATTCCAATCAGGTTATGGGTCAAACTGTGACGTCTCAAATCACAATTCCTCCTAAACACCTTTCCACACGAAGAACAGTTATATGGCTTTATGTCCGTGTGGGTGAGGAGATGAGTCTTCAAGTTAGACCTCTGGTTAAAGCTTCTGCTGCATACTGGACATTTGTGAGGGGACTCTTCCATGTGTAAAATTTTGTGAACGGCTAGAGTTCTGGATTGGCAAAACCCTTTCCCACATTCCAGACATTTGAACGGCTTCTCCTTCGAATGAATATACCTGTAAAAATAAAACCACTTGTTAAACCAAGCGCGTAAAGTGTGATAAAGAGTCAACAATTTATAAGGCACAAAGTTAAGTACCTATTTAACGAACAAGGTTATGAGAAAAGGGACAATAAATACACCGTGTCTGGAGGCGCCGAAACGCCGCTCACCTGTTCGGGACACCTCGTGGGAGAAGGTGGGAAGCCTACATGTGCCCCCGGGATATTGGTAATAAATTGGCAAACCCTCTCATTTTTATTTCACATGCTGTTAATTTACGTCAGACGCGGCACATGATTTACATGCTCATTCAGCATTTGAAAGTTAAGTTTTATACGATCGAATTTGTAAATCATTATGAGTAATTTGACTTACAAAATTACATAGCACAAGACGCTAATTAAAATCGATCAACGCACCTTAACTTTTAAATTAAATTTAAACACACAAGATATAATTAACACGCGGAACAACGTGTAATCAATAATAACAGAAAACTATAAAACCAGCAATCGAGTATCCGATCCGAGAAATCATCTCCGTATCGAATAAACAAACAGACTCCGAGCGAGTAAATTACGACGTGTTCAAAGTAACGTAATACGTGTAATAATCGTTGAGATTAGTTAGATCGGCAACGATAAAGAGACGTTTCGAGATGGTGAATGAAAGAATAATTTCAATATTAAAACACGAGATGATGACCGTGATTAGGTCGGGCGGCGTTCGTGCAGCGGAGCGTGCCCGACAGCGGCGGCGCGCGGCGTTAGGCCTAACTCGACTCAACACGACAACTCCCTGATTAATTAAGCTCGCAATGCATATTGATAGCTCGAGAGCGCCACATGATCCTACATGACACACTCATTTAATATTCATGTGCTAACTCCGATCACTTGACGTACGAAAATAATAACGCACAACGTCTAATGCCTAAATTGGCGGTATGAAAAATGATTCCCAAATTATTTCACGAGATAAAAATTAATTTGAGGCTATTTAAATTTCAATCGACACAAAAAATACCAACGACCCGATACAAAAACTCAACTTTGTGTGCAAGGTATATTTACGGTTTTTATTTTTTGTCGTCCATATTAATCCTCACGTCAAGATCGCCACGTGCTTTGTCAGGCCGTCGAAGGCCCGCTTCGGTCCATTATAATGTATCGTGTCAAGAGACACCGATTGAACATCGACAGGCGGCCGGCTCGGGTTAACCCTCCGGCGTCTACACGAAATTTATTTTATGGCCTCAGAGATACGGTGATTTGGGAGGAAATCGCTGAGACAGGTGTTAAAACTTCAACACCTTTAGCTCTTTTTGGGTGGGGATCTCGGACAGATAAGTAAAGAAATAGATTAACTGAGATTACGAGTTGTTGTTTGGATTATCTCTTGTTTTATGGTGTTTAAGATGTATGGGATATTTTAAGCTAGACATACCTATTACGTAATTGAAACAAATGTAGCTGAACTCTAAAACACCAAATACCAGAGATATTACTATGCCAAAGTATGTGCCTACCACCCAACATGGGTATAAAAGATGATGCACTAAGATTATAGAGGAATGCATAGAAGAAGAAAACAAAATGAGAAACCAAAATTAAAACATTGGATCGCCAAGAGATTAGCGGCGATTTTGTGAAATTATTTACGACCGTGACGAACGACTTGTCGATACCATCTGCTCAGGCCATACTTAAACCCTTTTTTGTTTTTGATATATTTTTCTTCAACGCCATTATTCAAAAGTCTCTAATAAGATTTTGCGTTGGAACTCTTCGACCATAATGTTATACTGATATCTAAAATGGAAAGTCGTGGATCTTTTAAAATATGTTATCGGTATGGGAATAAAAGTTATGCGTGACCTAACCAAATAAAACATGTAAAATGGATGTTTGAAATTGTTTTCACCCATTAATGAGATACTACAACGATTATGTAACTTGTTTCGGACACTGAGCAATTAAGTGATCATGTGTGTATGTACACATACATATAATCACTAACGCCCACATGGCTGTAATCATAAATGGAATAGCCAGACTCTCCAGTGATATCATAACATAAATCAACATTGTAACTAAATGATATCTGTGAAGTCATAAAATAAATAAATATTAAGTGATTACCTGTGATCTCGGAGGTGATCTTGCCGTCGGAAGGCTTTCCCACAAATATCGCAGGAGTATGGCCGTTCATCTGTGTGCGTTCTTTCATGAATCAGTAGATTATAAGACTTCGTAAATTGACGGTTGCAAAATTTACAGATAAATTGTTTTTTTGCCCTAGGACCGCTTCCAGCTGTTTTAGGCTTATTCGATATACTGCTACCCGTTGAAGAAGTTGAACTATTTGTTGATTTGGAACTTGAAGTATTTGATGCCTGTGGTGACAAAGGTGCCTGTGACGGACTTCCATTCATTTGTTGTTGATACATTGAATTCATTAAAAGACTTGGATATCCATTATCTAAGCTGTGGGATGAGCCGTAACCGTATCCTTTTGACGTTGATTCTAAATGTTGCTCCAATGTGAATCCATCTTCATTGTCTAATAAAGCCAAGTCTTCTTCAACTTCCTCTGATAAGTCTACATCTTCAGCAGCTATGGCGTCAGATAATTGGTAATCTTCCGGTGTTTTAGGGGAGAACTCCCGAGAACTATTTTCAGTAGCATCTATTTCGCTTATCTTAGCGCTTGCAGTTGCTATTCTCAATATATCCTGCTTAGACGTTGAATTGCTTTCAGACGTATTAGGTTGAATTGTGCTACTTACGGATGATACAGATGTTAGGCGTTGCAGAGTCAAATAAGATTCCAGCGCTTGTAAGTTAAGAGCGGCGGCAGCTGCGGAATTCGAGGGCAGCAATGCAGCTTGTTGCAAAGAATTCATCATTGCATTTTGTAAAGATAAAACAACGCCCTGGAGAGATCTTTGTAACATGTTTTCTTGTAACAACGCCGCTGACGCAATGGATAGATTCAGGTTAGTAGTTGTAGTTGTACTAGTAGTCTTACTTGTGTTGGTTTTGGTATCCGAGTGAGGGGACGGAGGGTCGACAGCCAGCACGCTGTTCATCTCGGACGAGCTCTTGGTGTCTTGAATCTGTAGATTATTCTTGAGCTTGAGGATTGCACTTTCCAGGGAATTCAAAGTGGACTTGCTCGAACGCGAGGAACTTTGCTCTTGCATGTTGGTATCAGTGGAGAATCATCGGTGGGTTGACTCCTGAGGTATGCGTGCACGTGTTGCAGTGAAGGAGGGGCGCGGAGGAGGGTATCGCGTGCGCGTGCGCTGTTCAGAGCCACGCGCGGAGCTGCGGCGTGCGAGGCGATCGTACGGCGCGACGCGACTGAGCCGGCGGGCAGCCAGCGACCGCCCCGCCCCCTCCTCGCCCCTCGCCTGTCCTCCCGCCTCACAAAAGCTCTCTATTTTAGGTAACTCTTTGTACGTAGTAATGGTCACCTCACGCTGCCCTAACGACAGACACGTCCATGAGAGCGAGCGTTGCACCAGATTTGTTGTACCCCTTTCAAATGTAATGAGATTCCAAATAGAATCGGTCCGGTCAGCTCTGCTATGGGAAAACAAAGTTCCGCTGGCGATTAGTGAGGTCGAAGGTTATTTATTCGAAGCTTTTCAAAAATAACTGACGATCAATTAAAAATGAGCCTAACATTTTTCCAATGATTTACTTTACGACATTAAAGCGTTTCCAGCTTTAAGTACCTACAACCAATTGACAACATTTCAAAAAAAAAGCATTTAAGTTTTTTTCGCGTTTATAATAGCTGGTTAAAAATTAGACTACCCGTGTTTCTCGGTTTTCCTTTGGTTTACTTCAATTCGTCGTTAATAATTAATTAAAGAAATGGTCATTAAAAAGATCGTATATACAAAGATAGGGATACTGATGTCGTGAACTTAGCATGATATAAAATTAAAAAAGTAACTTTCAAACAGAACTGTCATGTCATGTCACTTGCTTTGTTTATCAACCATTCATTGTCGTTCGTTCACGAATTTGTTATTTTGCGTTTGCTGCTTTGCAATACTGTGCATGCTTTGAGTTTATTTCTATATAATGACGACCGGAAGAAGTATCACCAAGATCCTTTAATAACTTGTATCGTCCCAAGTTGCGGAAACACGGCGTTTATGGAAAAAATAAGCACTATAAGCACATGAACACAAGATACACAACACTAGATAAATTCGTCGACTTTGGGCAGATTGCGGCTATCCGCTATCACTAATCAGTCAACCACTTTCATGTTATTAAAGCGTCTATCAAACCAATAATTAAATATTACGACATTTACGAGAATTTAAAACGAGTCGTTAGAATCAAGTACCTAATCCGTCGGACTGATAAAAAATGAACATGACATTGACACCATGACAGTTCTATATTTTTTTTAATTCCTACGGTAATAAATGGACTAACGGCACTATGAGTATATCCCTAACATTCACAATCCAACTTTTTTTACTGTTTTTCCTGAATATAAAAAAAACTACTGCATAAAAAAATCCAAAAATATTTTTATTGTAATGAGCAGTGTAAAATCTACAAACGGTATTTTCATTTTACTACCTTAGCAAATTTGAATTGTTGTCAATTAAAGCAGAAATTATAATTCAAGAGTAGGGTAGACCGGGGGCAATAGTAACACTTTGCAAATAACGGCGCATAGCACAGAATCTGAACATTTCTAAGAAAAACTACATCAACGTATGACATGCCAGCTTCATTGTTTATACGTTTTTGGTATTATTTTTTACTAGACCATAGCAGTTTAGCGTATAATCGAGTTTTTGTTCAGTGATTCCCACTGCTACTATTGACCCCTACTACGGGTCATTTGTACCACAATTTCCGAAGTGACTAAAACATACATTTATGACAAATCTTAACAATTTCAATATTTATTTCTTGAACTTAATCAGTCTGATCAGTTGTACCAGTATCAGCAATGAGGATCTACATTTTCAATAAAAATATAATTACTCAAGTCTAAGAAATTTATATTCAAGTTATCTCAGTTTCTACAATTAAATTAATCGTTTTTATGAAATAACACGGCTTCTAAATTTTCTAGGCATAATTTTCTGGCCTGTAAAACTCCGCAAACCAATAAAATTCAGTACAAAACTAGTATCGCAAAATTGCATACAGTTACAATTGACCCCTGGTACAATGAACCCCATTCCTCGAATTTAACAATACTTTACAGTGTAAAATCACAATACTATAGCAACTTCAAAAGCGGCTCATAATATACGATAAAAATGTAGAAAATGGAAGTAACTAATCAATGGCTCAACCAATTTTAGATAGTTAGGTATATAACATTAAATTCACCTTAAAACGTCAGATAAATTTGATAATATAAAAATATTATTTAGGGTCGTTTGTACCACGGGGTCAAATGTAACGTTACATTTGACCCCGACTGTGCTGGTACTATTGCCCTCAAAGCATTTCAAATTACTTACATTCAAATATCTCAGCCGTTCTTATTGCCTGATAACCAAACCATTACTTGATTCAAGCATTTATAACCGTAGCATCATAATTGAGTAAAAATATTAGATTAACAGCTATATTGGGGAAACTATAAGCCAAAACAATCAACGGAATTATTTACTTTGGTTGTGCGAAAACAAAAATAGGTGTCTAGCATGTTCGTTTTGCACAGCGCTGCGCCGCCGACTGGTGAGCAGGTCGGGACACACTCAACGCACGTACGCACGTACACAGTGATGCTTAGAATGTTATAGGGTTAGAAATATCGACGATGTTACTATTGACCCGTGGTACTATTGCCCCCGGTCTACCCTAAATATAACTCATTTAGGATAAAGTTTTATATTTGAATGATGGGTCAGGGCATTAAAATTATTAGTGGCACTGGAGAGGACACGGCCATAAAACGCCGGAGAAACAAGCTCCGAGACAAAAGTGGACATTAACCAAATAAATACCAGCCTCGCTTTATGACTAACTGGGATCATGCAGATAAAGGCACGACTTTTAATAAATATAATGAAACTTAAGTTAACTTAACTTAAGTTTGATAATTAATATTATAAATAACGTACCAACTAAAAGTACCTACCTACCATTCTACGCTTGCTGGTGTAGGTAGGTAATTGAAAAGTAATTAAAACTGATCTTATTTGAGTTTCCATTACAGTGGAAATTTATTGCACAAGTAAAACAAAATTAATCTAAACCTAAATTTTAGTTAGGTAGGTATACCTACTAAAATAAAAATAAATAGGTTGATGTGTGCCTAATACCAATTCGTATAATTTCCATATTTGTTTAGTGATTAAAAGAATAATTAGAAAAAATGTTCGGAAAATATAAAATATGTTTTGACAGAACGCCGTCTCGCGGATCAACTAGGATCTACTATCACTACCTACATAGTATAAAACAAAGTCGCTTTCCGCCGTCTGTCTGTCTCTCCTTATGTATGCTTAAATCTTTGAAACTACCTACGCAACGGATTTTGGTGCTGTTATTTAAATAGATAGAGCGATTCAAGAGGAAGGTTTATTTGTATAATTCTACGCAGACGAAGTCGCTGGCATAAGCAAGCTAGTCTAAATATAAACCACAAAGGCGACAGAGAAAAATAATTCAGAGTGACATTCAAAATCCTAAAAGTTACTGTGTACTACACAGAGGTGAGCACAGATTCGGAAATGTTTTTTTTTTTTCATTTTTTCATTTTCTAATACCGAATTATTTTTTAACTCTTGCAAACCCATGTCCTTATATTTTACCTTACTGTTTGAGAACAGTAAGGTAAAATATAAGGACAAACCAAAACAAACAACATTCTTTGCATACGAGATGTTTATTACGTTTGACCAATTAACGAAACATGTTTGTTTCGTGTACAAAAGACTGCACCTAATTTGAAGAGGCTGCGTGAAATTAGCCGTTTGCAATGCAATCACTTGGACATTATTGATATTGCATTGGGTACCTAATTAAAATTTTATTTCTTAATGTGACTCAAAGTACAGTTTCAGTTTATAATATTACCCTTAGTACCATAAAAAGTTGTCGCAACGGTAATTAGTTTGCAATTAAGTTCATCTTAAATTCATCTTAATGATACGCCGACTGCAGTATCGGTTTTATAAAGATTAAAGGTATTGTGAATACATTTGATTAAACCGTTGACGTTGTATGATCAACCAAGAAAATGTTTTTCTATTTTCATGTTCATGACAGTTTCTAAATAATATAAAAATAAAAAATCGGAAAAAAGTCCTGATTGTCACATTTTCTTGTAGGTAAGTAAAAATAGTTTTGGATAGTAAAGATACCTAACTTTTTGATTCCGGCAATTATTTAACTAGGGGCCATATTTTGGCAACAGCTTGCTGACGCAGCAGATGACTTGACAGTAAGTGTTTTGAAAAATCTAGTACCTAAGTACTCGAACAATTGCTCACAATATCTATAGACGAACAAAGTTTCCAAGCTACATTATAAACAGGATGATCAAATTTTGTTCTAAGTAGATTTATATTCTGAATCATTGGCACTGTTCCGCGCACTGAACAAAAACAACAGGACCCATGCTTCAATGGAGCGTGGTAATTGCAACAATTGACATGGGAAACGGGGAAAACGGTTATTTTGCGAGAGAATTGTTCAATAGATGCTTTACCATGTAAGTTTTTGTATTTGACCGAATGAAGAAACCGTGGAGTCCCCTATTATGTCAGTCGCTATGGGAATACAGGATAGTATAAAAGCGGCTCTATATCCCTGTATCCATAATTATGAAAACGACCAAGGTATAGACAGCATAAAGATTTTTTTAAATATTATTTTTTATATTTGTAATGACTTACGTCACATGCTGCCTCTTCAATGTAGCATCACGCTTGACATCCGTTGAAAAGCTAGATGTGCTCAGGCGCAGGCACGAGCGCGCTCTCACGCCGGCAGAGCCCGGAGGCACTGTGCGCGCACGACTCACAACAGAAGATATAAAATTAATTTATCTATACTATGGTTACTATGTTTTAGGGGGAATTGAACTGGCCAGTTCTAAAATTAAAAAAAGAGCCATTGCAGCGGTACGCGATGACACTGGCCACTTACATGATTGAGAAAGAAAATGATTGCTTGCTCTACTTTTAAAATTAACTAAGAAATAAGACGTCGAAGTTATGTTCAACTATAAATAAACTAGCTTCTGCCCGCGACTTCGTTCGCGTAGAATTAGACTATTTGAATAAGTTTCGTAGCGAGTCTAGGTAGCGTTGACCTTTGACATGTTTATCGCTATCCCGCGGGAACTATGCAATTTTCCGGAATAAAAAGTAGCCTATGTTTTAATCTAGAGTACCAACTATCTTCGCTCCCAATTTTATCCAAATCCGTCTAGTCGTTTACGCGTGAAGAAGGAACAAACATACACACTCATTCACATCGTCACATCGTCACTCACAAACTTTCGCATTAAATTTATAATATTAGTAGGATAGTTCATCACCACGACGCAATAGCATAGGTATGGATAGAGAACGGATATCTACTCACGAGCAAAAGTGACGGATCACTTTCCATACAACTTTGTATTATGTTACATTAAGTATAGGAAACAGACAAAAGAAAATATAATACTGAGGTAAGTAAACAGTGAAAAATTCCCTTCTCAAATGAAAATAGTCTCTGAATGAGCATAAAGCCTGGTCAACTCAGTCAAACAGTTTGGACCGTTTTAGCTTTCTCCACGCTATCGCGTGATTTACCGACTCGCCAAACTTGCCCCGTGTTTTTGGGCATAGCCTGGTACAGTTAACTGGACTATGTTGTCACAAGTTAAGACCATGGATTTTACGACCCATTAGCTGGTCGTTTTACTACGTAAAACTTCCGATCCGACTCTCTTCCGATTCGAGGCAGATAAGAAATTAAAATACTGTTCAGACTAAAGTCTTTCAGATTTACAAAACACTTATAGGGCAAAAACAAGCTAGAAAGACTTATTTTCAAGATGATTAGAGGATTAGAAAATTCACTAACATTAACATATTAGTTCAAATTGTGATAAATTTGCGGGTGGTAGGGCCTTGTGCAAGGTCCGTCCGGATCGCTACCACCATCTTACTCGCTAATCCTGCCGCTAAGCAGCAGTGCTCGCACTGCTGTGTTCCGGTGTGGAGAGTAAGACAGCCGGGGAAATTACGGGCACAAGAGGCATTTCATCTAAGTCCTCTAGGTTGGCAACGCATCTGCAATCCCTCCGGGGTTGCGGGTGTCTATGGGCAGTGGTGATTGCTTACCATCAGGTGACCCACTTGCTCGTTTTCCTTCCTATTCACATAAAAAAAAATGCATTCGAATTACACATTTCAAGGATGAAATTATTTTTAAAAAGTGTACTAACTGACGCTTCCAACGATTTCATATTATCACCATTGTCACACTTTATACTACAATTCCGTTACTTATCTCGTCCTAAAATTCTATCATACCTTAATTTATGTATACTCTCTATGATTTAAGAGAGGTCCCTTGCCTGTAATAGGTGTTATACTTCACAGATAGCATCCGAAATTATCCGCTTAATCATAACGAGGCAGAACATTACTGCCCACGCGCAAGTGATCTTCCTCCGCATAAAACTGTACGTAAACTATAATGCATGGTGATAGAGACGATTTAAATAATGATTTAAGTTATAGGAGAATGACTTAATTTAATTTATGTACCTGATTACATCTCTATATTTATTATAGACATTCGTGATGATGATAATGTTATGATATGACGGAAGGTAAGCCAGAATCAAGAGCAGACAACTACATACAACCACCGTATTGACTAAAAGCGCGGGCGCCGAAGTCACATTTACCATCTCTCTTTACCATCGTCTTAAAACGTTTGACAGAAAGAAAAGGTGAATGTGTGTGTGATTAGAAATAAGTTAGTCTACAGGGACTCTATTCCACGTGATGCACTCTTGTTTGGATAAGTATAAAATTGCCGATATGAAAAAAAAAACCTTATCTTTTTATCTGCCTAAACGCTGACATTAAACTTCTTCTTCTTCTTTTAATAATATGGCCCCATCGATCGATGCGATGATTTCGCCAATGTCAAAGTAAAAAATACAGTATTCAAAAATCTTGTGACATAAAAATGTCGGCAACGTTGTACGGTAGAACACGGTCAAACGACCCCCTCCCCCCCTGTCGGGCTCTTAGCCAACGGACAATGATATCCCACGGAGACCGCCAGGAAATCATTAACCGAAGCCCAGGGTGCACCGGACCAAGCACTGCTCTTCCCCTCGGACGGATCCAAAAACGAACCGCAGCTCTTGACCACACGCGAAGGTAACCCAACTCGCACCCCTTAAACAAATAAATTAACAAAGCAAACAAATAATTATCATCCCATAATCCATGTGACATAGAATGGGTTGTAGATTAATGAGAGAGTTGATTTCTTCCGGAGTGGTTTTATCTTTGCTGCAACGAACCGGCGAAATTATTGACACTAGTGGTATTCTATCTTATTACCCAGGCTGACAACGCATCTGCAATCCTTTGTTGCAGGCGTCTTCTTACCATCGGATGACCAATTTTTCCCACCTTGTATCAATCATTTTATTGAATCAGGCGTTACTTTGCGGAGGTCCATTTCAGTGAACACAAAATATTTACCTTGCTACTCCGCTACTTACGTGCAAGATAACCAAGCTTGTGCGAAATATATACGTTTTGCATGCAAGCCCTCCCTCCACTACTGCCACACAAAACGCACACAAATCCCACAAACTTAATTAATCCTAACACCACACAAACACTGACGCGCGTTTCGATTCCTCTACGGGATCATTATCAAAGTTAGAGCACAACCGATGTAGGTACGCATCTACGCATGTACATGCGAACCAACGTCGTACTAATTTGTAAACCTATAACTATAAATAAACTAAATGTACCCACATTCGGATATTTCCAAACTACCCTCTTATTTATAATTTTTATTTTCCATCAACAACTACCTTCATAAAATTTTCCGACTACAGCAAAAACAAAGGGGTTATGTATTTAACAAAACAATTTTTCTATTCATCAAAATGGACACGCAACAAAGGTGATGACACCATCACCTGCTGGTTGGTTATCTTGCACGTAAGTAGCGGAGTAGCAAGGTAAATATTTTGTGTTCATTGTATCAATCAAAAAATTAGTGTGGAATCATTTTCTATGCTAGCACCGCAAAGCCGAGTATTTCCTGCGCAAACTGCAAACGCGTCATCTTGTGCCTTGTTTACCATTATATAACGTAAGCTGAGTGGGCATGACTGAGATAGCACGTGCATATGATAGACAATTTGCATCAACGTCCGCGGTATGACGCCTTACTAAGCCATGATACCGTAAGTGTTTGAAATTTCGTAATCACGATATTTGCTGAGACCAGCCATTCTCAAAAGCTACCTGGGGCCTTACCATGACGTCTTAATGTGATTCAATCCTGATTCAGTCTAGGTTCGCTCGCTGTCAGATCCATGCTAAAAATGACAGGTAAAACTTGAACTGAGTCCGAATTGGCCCCTGTCATTACTTAACGCGAGTACTTAATATATTTACATTTTTAATAAAAAATATTTTTTAGGACTTCGTCAAAATATAGAACTGAGAACGGCTGGCTGGAAAGCATAGGTTGCTATGGTTTTCAACTGTGACTTGAAGCTTCTGAATAAACTTGATATACTAAAACTAACTTGCTGCTTTGCTAAACGCATGAGCAAGATAGCTGGGTCTGCGCGATACATATACGGTGTCTTCATGCAATAATCCAAAACTTCTAATCCTCTTCCAAATGCATGGGTGGTACGACAGCAAGTCATTTAGTTTTCGTACACGAATTTTGTAAGATTTTGTATTTTTTATTATACCTAGGTACTTAATACTAGTTATATTTCAGTCGCGTCACCGAAAAGCTTCTTTAAATTTAAACCCACCTATTTACGAATGTAAAGTATAACATAATATACTTGTCATCTCATGAGATTTGACATGTGTGACAATGACAGGTTGGTATATAATGCGAGGAAGGTTTATGATGTGTTAACTTTGCTTCGAAACTAAAATTAAAGACTAAAATAATAACCGAAATATTCAAACTCACTTTGCCCACGGCAGGTTTGGCAAAGTCCTGACCTCCGACCTGTTTTAGAGTTAATTTATAGCAGAAACCGGTTCCAATATCTTAGCCCTTCGATCCTCGATTTATGGGTCGAAAGTCTGTCTATATCTCTACGGCCATCTCACTCACACTTGCCCAGTGAGTGAGAGATGTTAGATATCGAATTGAAAGTCCGGTCGTATAGATACATTGAAAGCACGATTGTTTTGTCGAAGCTCACTCGTACATACGTAATAGTCGATACAGTATATAGTCTATTGAGTTTAGTCGATTATTAATTATAAACATTCAGTTACACACGCACACATAGTTAATTATTTCAGAATCTGCAATTCTATGTGACAATAGACCCATATGTCAATATACAAATCAACCAGTTAGGTACTTTTTAGTTGCGATTTTTTTTAATACCTACTTATGGATTTTAAGTTATTTTATCTAACTAGAACAGATGATTGAATAAATGTTTGCCAAGAAATCATGACCGAAAATGAGTATGTACCTACCCACTAATGAAATACTAACAAATGACTCCTTATAAATATCGTAATTCAGACAAAAAAAATTTCTAGATAGTCACCCTGCTGAATCTTCACATTATTACCTCTAACCCAATAAAATGTTAACAATAGCAATACTAAGGAGTGAGAACTTTATTTTTATAGATACCTATATCGCATTACAATATTTTCTTCGGACTTAAGGACAGTTAAGTCTCTGGTTACCCCGGGACGATTTAAACCTTTCTACCGCCCGAGTGATCCGAGACACGGCTATAATGTTTTATGGGGGCTGCAATGTTTACGATTGTCACATTTAATTACTTCATTGGATGCAATTAAATTGGTGGAAACCCGATTTTTTAAGTTTAACTGCCGTATTTGAGTAAATAAAAGGCTAAAACGCTTTATTTCTTTTTTACCACACACGAGCTCGCTAATAGTGATGCATAAAACGTTAAATGTCGATACTGCTAATAAAATTACACAAATTTGGTAAAAGTAGATTGTTTTAAATCCGATAAGGAGAACTCGCAAGTTCAATAATATCAAAATTTAAATTAAAAAAAATTGCTTAAACTTTCTGAACTTCAATTTATTTGAACGAATGAAACAACGTTCTACAAATAAAAAACTGTAATAGACATGAAGAATTGTTTCAGCGCATATACACAAATACTCTAATCTACTGTTATTAGTTATGTCAACAAACGAATACTGACACATTATAATAATTCTTCTCGAATGTTCATAAAACGTTTGGTTCGTAAATTTGAAACAGGCACGTGCGTTGACCGACATCGAATCGATGCATCGAAAACCACAGTCGTTAATGGGTTGAGTCGATAGCCGTTTGAAATTTATGGCAATCACTATCAAGCGTTTGTGATATAATGTGAGTAAATAGTTCTAATTATCATATTTTTACAATCATTTAACAATTGTTAATAATTTTTTTCTCTTTAATTATGTAATAGTAATTCAATAAAATAAATGTACCAACAAAATAAAGTAGTCAAGAGCATGAACGAATTTCTACAACAAGAAATACATGTCTTTATTGAAATATTGTCCAATTAATTTCGAATTATATTATTATAAGAGTCATACATCAAATCAAATGATTTATATGATTGACCTTTGCAATTACATATCAAAATGATATATATCCGTATCATAATATTGTAAAGTCAGCCTATCTTACTGCATACAGGAGTTCAAATCGTCACCAACTCTGGTGTCTTGTGTCGAAACACTGCGTGTTATTGCTATAAATACTTGCTACACAGTGTTACCCTGATTAACAGCTGGAAAGCGAGTATGTTCTTGTTTGCAACAAACTGAGTATGCGAATACATTTAAAGATGGCTGCCAGAAGCAAGCAATACGCTATAGGTACATTGAGAAATTCATGCCCAATTAATCAGAAACTGCTCCTCTACATTATACTAATAGATTAAACAGCGATTTAATGCTGAGCTATAATGTGTTTATGTTATACTGAAACACATAGTTACCAATTGACCTAGATCAATAGTTTCACGGAAGTTTTCAATTGGAAATGAAATGCAGTTAATGGTTTCATCATATAGGAAAGAGGGTATTAGATGCAGTAATGTTATTCCTTGCTAAAAACACGTAATATAGGTACCTAATAAAGCTTCTATTATTTATAAAAAAAGCTTACGAAAGGAGAAATTCATAAGAAAACACTACTCCCATCACCTGCAAAATACTTTCTCCCGATGATTCTGAACGAATTCAGAATCGACACGACGCTGACTCAATTCATCGATAATACAAAAAAGCGGTATTACCAGCTCTACAACATGCACCATCGGCATCGGATAAATAACGTGCTGAGCTAATCTAATTACTTAGCACAATGTCTTATTTGTAAGTTTTCGTGCAATTAAATGCTCGTCGTGTAAACCTGTGCTGATGCTGTGCCGATTTGTTACTCGCTGTGGGTTTCTGTTCATGGCTCGTTGATATTGCAACACTGGTTTGTATAGGTAACCATGTATTGGGTTCTCGCTAGGAAAACTACGGATTTTCGTACTAGCCTTTTGATTTGACGGCAATTTCATAAATAACTTGGTCAGACTAGAAGTTTACAATATGCAGTAGGCTTATTGTATTGTATTATGTAGCATGTATACGTCGCACTACTGAACCTCCGCTCAGAAAGAGAGGAAATTTAATTTGTTATACAAATTGGTACCATTTTTTAGTTACAAATTCTGAAACACTCGGAGGAGGTGCTAGTCCGGTTTCGAAGCCATGACCCTCTGTCAAACTATAGTATACGAGTACTAACTCTAACTACTATTACGTTTTATTTTTGTAGCTCCATTATTTTTTAATTTTTTTTCTCGAGACGCTGGTAATTTTGAGTAGTTCAACAAATTATTTTTGCTTAATTTAGCCACACTTTTGCTATCATCACAATTTATTGCTGCAAACATCCAATTTGTAAGGTTTACATGCACAAAGTTTGACAACGGGACGCAACGCTATTAGCCCTCTGTCTGTGCGTCCACGTGTCGCTGGGCGGTATCTTTTAATCTAACTAATATTATAAAATGCGAAAGTATGGATGGATAGATGGATGGATGGATGGATTTTTGTTTGTTTGTTACTCAATCACGCCAGAACGGCCCAACGGAACTGGATGAAATTTGGCACATACATAGAGAAAAGTCTGGAATAGCACATAGGCTACTTTTTATCCCGGAAAATTCCCGTGGGATAGCGATAAACGAATTCTTTGCAGACGAAGTCGCTGGCAAAAGCTAGTCTGTAATAAATAAACACGTTTTTTTCGGCGATATTGCTCGATTTTAATAATAGCAACAGTGGAACAAAACACGTTTTCTAAATGCAAAACATCTCTATGTGCGCGACGTTGCCTTTCCATAACCATGCTAGTTGGTAGGTATACCATGTACTTATCTGCGCTGACTGTATCTAGATTCAACTTCAGTGATTCTCAATCGTCTATTTAATATAATAGGACACTTTTAGCAAACAAAAAGGCTTTACCGACCATAAACACAGCAAAGATGCGCGTGCGCTCAACCAAAGCGTCGCCAGCAATTAATTCGATTATCACGCTTCACTGGTCAAAACATGACGAGATAATGACCAAAAACCGATATTCCAAAATCGTTAATCTAGTAGGTTGTTTTCAAGCCAACTTGTTTGGGTATTGAGTTTCGTGTTGGTAAAATGTTAGTTGACCAGGTAGAATAATGTTAACTTTATTGAAAGGGTTCCTATTGACCGCTTGTCATCAGTGAATTAAAAATGTTATACCTATTTAGCACTAGCTTTTGACTGCGACTTCGTTCGAGTATAGCCGTGTCAAAGATATCTTTACACTTTAGTGTCTTGTCGTTAACTTCATGTTTGTAATGTCATATTAGAGTTGTCAGTGTTTGGAGCGACAAGATAAATCTTTGACGGCGTTTATCCGACTCCGTTCAAATTCGGCAAGTGAATAATATTCAGTGGTGTTTCTATCCGATCCTAAGCAAAATGAAGGCAGCGTGAAGTCATTTAACATGCTTTGACGACGCTGATTACACTCCAATTATAGTTGAGGCAAATTGCAATCGAAACAAGTGTAGTTGGCATTACAAGTAAAACAAGTTTACTGGAATTAAATCGTGAGTGCCTTAAATAATAAATCGTAGCTCTGCAGGTAAATTATAGTACTTTAATAGTACGATAAGTAAGAACTCTTATTTAGAGGCCCAGTGGCTTGACCACAATAAGAACAAAACATTAAGCCAAGTTATTAATGGCATTATTCACATTCCTTTATTAGATTAACAGTGGGAGCCCTACTGGTTGGGGAATGCAAATGTATTGTGGCATCATAAGTTTTAATAATGATGCAGACAGGACGTTTACTTCAACAAAATTAATGTATAGTTTTCAAATCAATTAAATAGAGGACTTGCTTAATAATGCAGTTTTAAATTTATCGTTAAATTTGGTTCTTATTAGGTACATCGAGAATATCGTTAACTCCTTTAACAAGAAAGTTGTTTTTTTTACAATAACTAGTCTGTTTATGAAAGCAACCACTGACATGGATTTAAAAAAATTAAACTCCTAAAGGAGTGACTTCGGGGTTGGTCAAATTTTGTGAAGAAGTCGCAGTCAGATAGTAAATGTACTTAGATAAATCGAGGATTAGGGCTTGCAATATCGGAAGGTTTTCAGTTCCGGAACTGAATATCGGAAATTTTACCCAATATCGGAATTCCGGAACTGGTACCGGAATTGGTCTTTTTTGTTTTCTTTCAATTAAGGTGCAGTTTTTTTTTTAATAACAACCCGTTTTCATTTTAAAATCAGTCTTTTAATAATGTTTGCTTAATTACTAATTAATAATTAGCCTTTGGACTTCTGTTAAAAAAATATACATGAATCGTGGTGAGCAGGTAAGACTCGAATGAGACCTAGCGTCGCGTGGCAACGAATACATCATATTGCGCGGCGTTGCTAATTTTGCGAATTGACATTGTTCATTTTTTTAGAATGCTATAATTCGAAAACCATTTGGAGGAAAACAATCAACTATCAGATTTGTGTTGTCCTATTTCAAAAATACTTTATGATTGCAGATATTTTTGTAAAAGCACTTTTGCCCCTTGTTTGACCGAACGACCCCGTTTTTTGGCAGAATCGGGCCTTAAATGTTTGCCACAAAAACGAAATAAAAAAGTTTAGCTACGGTATCTGTCAGCTGTCATTGTCACATCTACATCATAAGTAACTTACATGCCTACCTACTTAATCTACAAATGTTAGAAATAAAAACAAATTCACAGTATAAAACTGTTGTGCCGAGATGAAAGTGATGCAACAATGACTCGAACAATAGCCCCAACAAAATCATTGTGAAAATCAGAGAAGATTTGCGGAAGGAATAGTGTACGCAAGCTAATATGGAATAATTCAAAGTTTACACCAATGTTTACACGATGTATTGTTGAGAAGACCACTATAATGTAAGTAGGAGTCGGGAAAAATGTGATGTATTGATCTATAGAGAAAATCATAGACAAAACTGTTTTTTTATTGCTGAAAAGGCGATTGGGATCGTGCCAAAATTAACAAATTATCAAACAGCGAAAAAATATAATTAATAAACAAAGCTACGTAAATGCATAGGTAATATTAAAATTAGGTGCTTGAATAGTCCATTTTATCAAATGAAGGTGTTAAAAGCACAGTTTAAAAAATTAACAATGCCAATACCTAGTTTCTTTGTCAAATGTCCCAAATTTATCAATATCGGAATTATCGATATTGAGCTGATCAATTCCGGAATTGAAATATCGTTCAAAATCGTCCGAAATTCCGGAATTACGAGATTCCGGAATCTCGGAGTGCAAGCCCTATCGAGGATAATGAGTGAACCTATATCTATTTTAAAATTCTAAGATGTATATATTAGGTACATTAAGTCGCAAATAGCACCCGTATTCATAGCTCGTCGGTGACTTGCAATTAACTCTTATTTTTTGCTCCATTGGACAACCTTGGTCAAATTCGTTAGTGCAATTTTAATAAAAATCTTTTTATCATTATTATGCTTACGCCTGACAATAAACACTTGAGCTGTAACTTAATAAACATCATAAAACACATACAAAAGTTAAGGATATAGCTACCGCCACTTATACTTCTCGGGCATGATATATGCCTGGGCACGATCAAAATACCGTCTTTAATGTACCCGTCAATGCTTCCACCACATACGGTGATGTCATGACTTAAGCCAATAAACATGAAATATCATGTGATGGTGAGACGCATGCGTGATTTCGACTTTCGTGTTACACAAAAATAGCTCCACGCAACCTGTATTGTCCAATAAACAAATCATAGATATCTTTAAAGGTGAAATTAATTTAAACAGAATATAAATTCTTGACCAAAAAAAGAAGCCGCTGTGAACGCATTTAAAATATCTCGAACTGCTGACCCAAGTAACCCGAAGCCCGCGACTGATAGCGTTGTAGTTATTTGAAATAGACTTGATAGACATGAATGACGGTGCAGTGATTTAAATCGAAAAATACGCATACTGCAGTTGACAGTAATCTTGGCCCAACAATAATATAAAATGGGGCTTACGTTCAACGCTTTTCGATATCAGAGACACGATCGATTCGTTTCATTTGTCAAGTGACTCAGCATTGTCGTTGACGTGACGTTCACAAAATGCAAATTTTTCAAAAATCGAACAATACAGATCTCGATCGGTCCGTCTCGATTCGTCGACGGTATCGAGCTCTTGTCTCGCCAAGCAATTGAATTCAGTCGATCACTAATCGATGTCTTGTCCGTGATAGGCGCGGTCGGGGGCCGCGGCAGCAGGGTGCCGACTTACCACACAATCCATCGTTAACTTCTTTCTTTCATTAACACCATCACTTACGATATCAACTTTATGTACTGCTGTTGTAAAGTCCATAATTCTTGTCGTGTGCTTAAATATTGAACCTTTTTGTACTTAATCTTCTACCGCATTTTCGTCAGCATCTTCAAGTGCGCAGTCATGAATCAGAGCCGTAAGACTTATTGCTAGGATTAAAGTTACTTTGTACGTTGGATAAACTTAATACCTTTCTGAATTAACATTTTGTATTAACCTCATTACCTATCTTAATACAGGATTTGCCCTTTCGCGCCGACTAATCACAAATGAGCATGTAAAGCCGGTAAATTATGTTGCATTCAGTTCATATGGCTTGTGTTTTTTTTACTTATTAAATGCTTATTCATAATTAACCCCCCTTGATGTTTATTACTTCTGTATGAGTTAATGAATGTGTGCAGTTCTGTTGATTTGATTGGTGCATTGGTTGGCATATGTTGTTGTTCTTTTAGGTTCCAATGGTTTTAGGGGTGCCTGATCAGCTTACCAGTGAACTCATTGCCAATTCAGATTGACAATTAGCGTAGTAATTTATATTGACAGCATATATTATTATGCCTATCTAATTAATTATGATGAGTATTATTTTTTTAATTATACCCCGCTTAGACTATCTGCACTATTGGCTACAGCTACACAGCTAATTCCTAGTACAATCGACTGCACGTTCAAAAAGGCGGCCGCTAGTCACTGTTCCGGATCGGTACGGGCCAGCACTTCAAAGCCATCCATTTCCACCGCTGCCATATATAAAGTGTCGAAGGTCCAGCTGATGACGACCGCAAGAGTTAAGAGCAACCGCGCTCGTGGTAACCCCCCGCCGAAGCGCGCCAGGGGCCTCCCGACCCGCCGAACTAAATCAAATAATGACTAATCGATTCTCTCTTATATTGCACAGTAGGTACACGTCAAACGTTATTCCCTTTAATTCTTAACCTTTTTTCTCCTGTTTGCATAAATCCAGATTCGTTATAGACAATACCGTGATTGATTTGTTGTAACTTTAATAGTGCCCGGACTTGATTGATGTTTATTAGTTCGGTAGTCGGAGTTTTGGGAATCATTAGACTAGTGCAGTGTCTTATGAAGAATGATTATGGCACCGCTTGAGGTACTCAACTTAATTCGAATTTGACTGTGTGTAATTTATGATGCTTAGGTCTATGCGCTCTATGGTATCGTAAGCGGATGTCTATTAATTTAGTGTTAATTGAATAAATTTCTCATTTATCATCCGTTCTATTCGCGACATAGACCATGTTTACGAGGTCTCTTATTTATATCGTTCCTGAGGCTACCATGGCCTTATCGGGTGATCAGATGAGAAATTTCTAACTGGATCTTAAACGACACGGAAATAAATTTGAACAATCGTTTCGTAGGCTATTTTATTCTAAATAGCTGATTTTCTTGGATGGCCTACCTTAACACCTACGCATATAAAAACTCGTTCACAATGCGTTGATACAATAATCATTAATGAAATATTTTTTGATACATAATAATCATTTCAAACTTACTAACTACCGTGTTTTAAAAAGAAATTGCAGCAAATGCCAGTAACTAAGATGTCCTGGACGAAAAAGACGTGAGTAACAATAGGACTCAGAACAACAAAGTGTTGTAAAAAGAAAACTGACTATGGCCATGAGAAAAGTAAATCAGAACTGGAGTACCACAATGTAAACAAAGACACAGATCAACATGATAGATGCAGAAATGGTATTTGTAAACAATCCAAACGTGCCCTAACATTAACTGTTGATGTGCAATATACTAACACCGCAGTATCGTCAGGCCGGAATAGAAACTCAAACATTTAATAGCAAATAAAATGTTTATTCATCGAGCTGCACGATTGGTCTGTTATGGCTTCATTTTAGGGCTGACTTTTACTACCCATGCCTGAGTGCCGACCACAACAGTTGATTGTAATGTAGATTATTCGAGCGGAGTGTCTATTACACCTACCTTTCAATGACCTGATACACTACGTTTTAGAAGTTTCAAATCAATGAATTGGTTGTGAGAGAACGCTTATACGGACGGCGTCTAATTTAAGAATGGTACCAAAATTGATTTCAATAAGTATAAACCTTTAATTACGTTTCACAATTCTTTTTCATCACTTTTTTGTCCAAATAATGATTATATTTATAAAAGTTTCGATAACAAGTAAATAAACATAGCTACTTTGAAATAACACACACGAACAAATTTAGAATTCAAGAAATGTTCGTCAAATTGATCGCAACGCGCTTAGATTAACATGGTCCTTGGGTAAGAATGTGTGCGAATAAATTTGACACTAAGAACCATCATGGCGTTTATCACAATCAGTAGCCAGTGAAACATTGAAATTATCTTAAAAGAAGTAAGGTTCGTATTCGATTGTTTTGGTAAATGGGTTTTAGTTCTTTTGAATAATAATCATAATGCGAATCAGCTTGTTCACAGCGAGTTTGTACAGGAGTCGAGTGGAGGTGACAAATAGTCGCGCCGTTCGGAAAAGGTCGGGGGCGCACCGACATGTCGATGTTTTTATTTGTTTATAAAGTCGACAAGTCGACGACTTACTATTGTGTAGTGATTTCGACTGTCGATACAGTTAATTTATGTACATTTAGAAGCGTGGAAAGATTCCTGCGGATTTAAATTAATACTTAATGAAAAACTGCGTCGTGTCACTTAGTCACCTGGCAACTGTTTTTTTTTTTAATGTGAATAGGAAGGCAAACGAGCAAGTGGGTCACCTGATGGTAAGCGATCACCTCTGCCCATAGACACCCGCAACCCCGGAGGGATTGCAGATGCGTTGCCAACCTAGAGGACTTAGATGAAATGCCTCTTGTGCCCATAATTTCCCCGGCTGTCTTACTCTCCACACCGGAACACAGCAGCGCAAGCACTGCTGCTTAGCGGCAGGATTAGCGAGTAAGATGGTGGTAGCGATCCGGACGGACCTTGCACAAGGCCCTACCACCCGCAAAACTAGTTTACAACACATGAAAATTAGAAGAGAAATGACAATAAGCATAATTATTACTTAATTAAATTGATTAAATTTATGTTAATGATAAAACGTATTTAGTTCCATACTGTATGCATTTTCCATGCTGCTCTGGGAGCAAAGAAAAAACTTAGAATTTACCGGTTGCTTTTCTTCCCCGCAGATGGTTAAAAGACCATCGAGGGAATGGGCGAAAATCTTAGGAATCATTTTATAGGCGATGCGGCTAGCAACCTATCACTAGTTTTATTCCCCTATCCACTTATAAGTACGCCCACGATTATGCTAAACGTGGCCTTTATGTCTTATTACCTTAGGCTCTACCTACCCCGTAAGGGATAAAGACGTGATTTATATCTGTATTTATATAGGTATATTCAGTTAACATTTCATTTTTGTCATGACAACCTAGTGGTTCAGAAGACAGTGGTGGAACAGAAAATAATTTTAATAAAAATAACATGCTACTAGGTACATTGGTCGAAGTATCTTATAAGACAATCGACAAAATTTCCGAGAACGGTACAGTAGTTTCGCATCCCTCAGCTTATAGATTCATATCTCTTAAATGTATGCATTCAGCAGCACATAATTCAGGATTACAAATTGTTTGTTTTAGGCGGAGACACCAAATGTATTGGCGCGATTTCAACTTAAAAAAGTGGCGATAAATATATAAAAATCTGATGTGGCATTGCAAATGGAAGATCGCATTTTTTTACAAACAAAATTCTTCTTATTTGTCTGTCAGGACAGCTGGAATATTAATTTGTTTGTAGATACAGTCATCAACAGGTAAAGTTTTATTAGCTTATGCGTAATTAGTGTTCACTGTAAACGAATACTTAAAATGTGTTTTTCTCGCGAGAGATCATCAGTTCTTTTGTCTTGTTATACCAAATTTAAAAGAAAACAGCATAATTGTTCAAAAATACTTCGTTGCCTAATCATATTTCACCAAATTAAGATACCTATTACGTTCTAATAATGAACATAAATAATTCTATCGCATTATAAATTTCATCGATAACCATTTTGAGGTTATCGTGTCCATTCGGATCGAGGAAGAATATACATCTATATTTATAATCGTTGGCAGTTCATAGCAAATTATTACCATTTATGTGCAAATTCACTATTCTTTAGTTGTCAGCGAGCTTTATATTTCCTTTTTAACTTGTTTTTAATGTCCTCTTATAATTTATAGCGTCGATTACGACTAAAATAATAAAAAGTAAAAATACCTTTATAGCAACCTTGTAATCGCGCATTGAATTGATTTGGAGGTAAAAAATACATCATTAATATTGTTGAGTGGGGTTTTTCTTCTGTATTGACATGATGCATAAATCTATTTTTATGCGTTTTTTGCAATGCCTTCTGTTTTTGCCAAAATTGCAATCGGATTAAATTTTATCACAGACTTAACATACGTCTTTTTGAAAAATCAGATGAGTGATTGGAAAAAGCACGAATGTAGGTACGTAAGAGTCCCATTGGTTCGCGGAGACCGGTCAAAGTTGAGCGCTTGACCCCCAATGACCCGGCCAATAGCTATTCGTACCGGTCCAACTCTTATGAGTCACAGACTTGAGACAGCATTTTGGTAATACTTTAGCTAATGTAGTTAAAGTATTATGCAGCTAATGGTTATGATATTGGTTTCACGAGTGTGCTCTGGCCGTTGGTGACGAAGCAATAACTGTAGATGCTTGTGTTATGAGACCGGATCATGTATTAAGTAAATATTGTCAAAATCCGACGAATCTTCGCTATCCCGGAAAATGTCAAGTAAGTTTCCATCAGCAATTATTTTTCTGATAAAAACGGTACGCACGAAGAGGTAAATAAAGAAAAACTTTAACCATCTTTGCCTAACAAGCATTCACGTATATAATTATCGAGCTACTTCACTAAAGATCAACTTCAAAATTATTTCCAAACAAAAAATATGTCCTATATAAAGGACTACAACACAAACACGATATATTCAAATGAGGCCGGTAATGAGTGGCGGCGAAGGTATGATTTCGGGTAAAATATGTGCATTATTTAGGTGCAGCCGGCAGCCGCGGGCGCAGCGCTAAATTAAAAACACGTCAAATGTTAAATTGGACCGAGACATCTATTAAGAGGAGTTAAGGTAAGATCATAGTGAGATGATAATATTGAAAAGAAAAAATCTTCCGGTTTTGCGACACTTAGAAATTTTCAATGTTTGGTGCTGTAATGTAAAAACAAATACTTAGGTGTAAGCATAGAAAATTAAAGATTGAAATTTTTACACTTAAGCAAGCTCATAACTCATAATAGTCATAAAAATGTTAATTGGTACCTACGTTTAATTTTATGAATTCTTTGCAAATTATGTTTTTTTTAAGTTTTGTGTAAATTTTTTTACTTCTCATTATTTGGTTGTGTGTAATAAAAAGTTACCTTACTTAATATGCCAACCTTTTTTTATAATTTTACAATGGCAATTTTAATTTGTTAATAGATAGATACATACACAGTCACGCCTCTTTCCCATATTAATAGATGAACATGAGCTTTCTAAGCCGTTTTTTCGTTTTTTTGCTGATAAGATTGTTTCATAAATTTCTAAAAATTTACTCCTTTCATGACATCAGTTACGATGTCACGTATCAGATCCATTTTTAATCGATTTAGTAAAAATCTAAAAATGTTGGTGTCAAGGATCTTCCTTCGTTGTGGCTACAGCCTAACGTCCAACTAGAGGTATCAAGAAACAAGAGCTCGAAGGCTTTTACTTAATTCAGAAGCACAGCGGGTGTTCCCCAAACCATCGGCCAGAGACCGTGAAATATGAAGCGGGCAGTCCTGTGATCGCTGATCACCTTAGGCCATGTCCTGCGTGTCTTGAATTCTTTCCACTTGTAATTCTAAATGTGGGACGGTTTTAAAGGAACGATTGGCCATTGTTTTGTTCGTAATTGGATTTGGATGTCATCAGATAAGTTGTTTTTTTTTAGAATAAGCTAAGCAACATTTTTGAAATTAGAAAACGAGGGTGCTTCGGAGTAACTTAGTACAATACTCTAATTTTGTTGTATATACTTACCACATATTTTTTGATTAGCCAAAAAGTAAAGTAATATTATAACTATTGACACATTGTATAAGACTATTGGGTTGTGTTAATTCCCTCCCAGAATTGGTCGTCCTCATAATTTAATTTCATAACTCACTAAACGCAGTAAATTGTTTAAAATTTCCGTGACGATGCCTTTCTGTCGGCGTTTCAACAGAATGCAATTTACGCCAAGAACACATTTATCACGGGAACAAGTGACGTTTAGAAGTAGCAAAACAAATTGTGAGTCCTTTTTCGGTTCAAAAGCTTATTTAAAATTTATAACTCCCCAGAAAAGTTAATTAAGTTTTAATAGAATTCGAACCGGGAGTGGTTTTGGTAGCCAAAAATAGGCGGAGATGTTATAAAATATAATTATTTTTGAGGTTAATGATTCACTTTTTTTCAAAGGGATTTTTGGCTTCTGAACAGGAAATGTAAACAATTAGTTCGTTTTGTCTAAATGAGATCTGACTTCTGAGTTTGTATTGAACTTTTTATGGGAGCAGCCTGATTCGAAGAAATTCGTACCTGCTTAACATTGTTTAATGCGTATTTGGGTATGAAGGGTATTAATGTAGTGATGCGATCTCTATTTTGAAGGTTAAACTTAGCCTCTTAATTTAAGTAAAAATTGCGTCTTGCATATTAACTTTCAGTCAAATAATATTGCACTTTATTGCAAAATGGAGAAACAAGCCGTAGACTCCATAGACAGCTGCTAACAAGGTCCACATCTCAGCCGGCGTGATGTTTACGACTTGTGGACTAACTCCGCTGGGTAATCTATGTATCCGCATATAGACATTTTACTTTTTGTCTCACAAATGTCATACAAAATAATTTGTTTACACAGGAGTTTACAAAAACCAACACGACAATGCTTCGTAAATCGTCACGAAATTCCTCACGAGTCGACTCGCGGGTAGTTTATGACTCCATTCAAACTTGTGCCCGATCGTTTTCACTAAACGTGTTATATTGTGCATCGTCTTAACCCCTTGATGGAGGTCGCAAAACCTCAAACTTAATGATTTAGAGGGCAACAGCGCCGTATTTCTAACGCACGGGCAAGGAATTGACAAAAATATTTATGGTTACCGAAACGATGCGGCGAAACGAATCGATTTAATCTCATTCTGTCCTTTGTACTCGATCGGTTTTACGATTGATTTCGCGTCGGCGAATATTATTGTCTGAGTGGGTGACCCTTGCAGCGACGCGTTTTAATTGTTCGATATAAATCATTATTCCTCGTTACGACGCCGGTGATTTACTTACTGCTTTGACACGTGTGCATAACCCTTAAATCAAGCAATGTCAGTGCACTTGGTGTTAAAATTTCCTTTGTCATTCCGTAGCGACTTTATGCGAGTTTTTAATGAGATGCTCGGATTGAAAATATTTGATCGCTCGTCTCTGCGAACATTAAAAGTTTATCGTTAGGTTTTGAAATCGTCTTAAATGGAATGACTGTTTCGGATAACGTGGAGTTTAACCTTGTAAATGTCACATCATTAAACTCATCAGGTTTTTAGTGGATCGACGTTCTATTAGTTACTCATCTTAAACAAATCTTTGTTTCTTTTATTTCCTAGCGTAATATTATGCGGCTCGTCATTAATAACTATATTAAGCATAAATAACCGAACGGTTTCGGCGTTCATTAAGCGTCATATCGGACAGGTCGTTTTTCATACGCATTGTTTGTCAGAGTCAATGAGGAGGCAAAAAACTTGTAAACTAGTGTTTGCTTCTCAATTTACAACTGACGTACTGGAACAAAGAAATTAATTGGTGTTAGAAATGAAGAAAAGTAATGAATGGAAAGGTACAGAGTACCCTTTCAAACAGAAACGCGAGATGCTAATTTGATAGAATGTGTAAAAAATGATTTATTTTCAAACATGTGAAATAGATAAATAAGTACTAAGTAATTATAACGATAAACAATATTTTTGACAATCTAGTTCTAGTGAAGTGTACATTCGATTGTAAAAATTTGGAGTTTAAGTCCCGCTATTCATGGAAATGCAAATGTTACTATGATACAACAATCAAACATTTTTTCTAGCAGGTACAAGCTAATTCGATTTCAAATCGGGACAAAACTAGCTGAAACAACAAGAATAAATAGCAAATAATAGTTTGTGCACATTTAACACCATAATTAATTGCACACATACCAGCACGTAAAGCCTGACCAGAAATATAAAAACCGTCGCCATACTGCGGAAAATTAAGGAACTATTTTAGCAATTAGAAATTACGTAACACAGATTAAAAATCAACCAGTGGCGACTCCTTGACAGGGTCTTTATATTTCTGGTCAGGCTTTAGGTATGATTGATTTTGATTGCGTGCTCTCTAAACCTCACATTACTCTATTCAAAACCCGAGGGTAGTCAATTTCATCCATCAACGCTTGCTTCGGGCCATGTTCGTCTCCTTCGTGACTTCTGCGATTGGCTATACCTATACTTGTTTACTTTTAATTAGCTGACATAGACCATCAGTTAATGGTCCCATAGATGGTTGGCCCAAACAAATGGTCAGCGGAGTGGTCACCGCATGGCGTGGGAAATGATTTACTGATTGTCTTACGATTGGTTTCGCGTAGATTGTGGGTTTTTGATTGTAGGTCAGTCGTGCTGCTACGATTATAGGTTTGCAGGTGCAATAAAAATATTTGCAGTTGCAGTAGATTCTACGCATGATATTTGGGTAGGTAACCCTAGGATCTAGCATTCAGAGTTGTGGAGTCAAAATTACAAAAACAGAACCCATCCGCTATCTCTCGCTTAGCTCAAAAAATTTCGGTTCTAAAAAGATTAAATTTGGCACGACCGTCGGTTTCCTTACATAGTATTTAAGTACTATCCATTTTTCCATACTGGGGCCTTGCCATGACGTCTTAATGCGATTCAGTTTAGGTTCGCTCGCTCGCAGTCAGTTTCATAATAAAATTGAACTGAGGCGGAATTAGGACGTCATGGTGCCCCTGAATGCATGAAAAAGTGGAAACTTGTGTCAAAGAACCGACTGTATCAATGTAAATATTTGTTTATTGAACATTAAGCCAAGTTCAATTATTCGTTGACACACATTGTCAGAATTTAATTTTGTCTAGAACCTAAGCCACTGGACAAGAATTAAAGCTAACAACAAAAGCCTGCCACAAATTACTTCTCACGGCACGATTTACGCAATTTTTCATTGTCAACGCGCTCCAGATAACTGAAACTTTGAAATACTGCATAATGACCGGAGGGCAGGACTATAATAGTTTCATTCTTAACCTACAACCTTGTGTGTGTATCTGTTCGTGCTGTGGCTATTATTTGAGTCTTCCAGTAGAACGGCCTCAGCGGGGAGTACACCCTTAATTGGGTACGCGATATATCTTTGGCAGTGTGATCTCATTTCATATTGGTCGGACGGCGTTACTGAGCACCTGACGATATTAATTATGTTTTACGGAATCACTTTAGTATCTAGTTGTTAAAACGTAGTGACGGTAAAAAGGTACATGCACACATAAATCACGTCTATGTCCCTAACGCGGTAGATAGAGTCTAAAGTAACAAGACCTAAAGGCCACTTTTAGCATGATTGCGGGAGTATAGGCGACGGTAATCAAATTAGTGATGGGTTGCTAGCCGTATCGCCTGTAATATGATTTCTACGATTTTTGCCATATTTTCGCCGGAATTTCATGCGGTTTACACCAGTTGATAGAGTGAATCACGAGGTGGAATAGGTACCTATATTTGTCAAGGTTTTGTGTAAATTGGTTGAAATGTAACGATAATTGTTGGAAGTGTCGGGAAAAGTAATGCTGCCTGACAAATTTTAATTCAGCGCGGCCGAAGTCGCGGGCAACAGCTAGTAAAAATAATATAGAACTACAGTACCCGGTCATAAAGATTCCACGTCGGTCTTCTAGGCCAATTTCGGCTTCTAGCGTTGTCTCGCTCTAACTTACGTGACGCTAATTGTCGCTTTCCAAAGACCGAAGTGCAATCTTCGACTCCGTTAAGTCGGAACTTCCGATTATTATTGCATCTTCGGTTCCGACTTCGGCTCCGAAACTTTTAAATCGGAGGTTTTAATCGGAGGTTTCAAAGCTTTTGTTAATTAAATATGCTACTTTGGCATTATGCTACTTTGGGATTCAATGCATTTAATTTAATTTGTTGTTTATTTGGAAACATATTATTATATTTTTTTTATTGTCTGTGTATAATTTACGCAGTAAATTTATTGTTTTATTATTAAACCAAAAATAAGGTTGATTTTTTGTTTTATTTGTCCTTTAATAAAAAATCTCTCTCCTGCCACCACTTCCCTTATGGGGATAAGTTCGCCTTTGTGCATAATATCTAATGTATTTTTTTTTTGTGATTTGTGTCTGTTTCTTTATATTTGTACAATAAAGCATTCACTTACTTACTTACTTACTTCTGACCCTGCCTCCGACTCCGACTCCGACTCCGGTTCCGACTCTGATAAATCAAATTTAAAAACTCCGACTCCGGCTTCGGTTCCGATAAAATGACCTCCGTTACATCCCTGCAATATACATGCAGTTAACTTAATTGGTTACATAGTGTAAAGTCAAGCCTTATATCTCATTACTATTCTAGCAATTTATAGCAGTTACACGTGCAAATTACAATCTCAATGGGTTGGTATCGGAATTCGCATTAGTTTACTACTTGTTACTTCTGTTTAATTCTGCATTCCTACATTATGTACCTACCTATCGCTAGCTGATTATATTTTATGTGTAAATTCGTGCTTGATTTGAATACGACCTTATATTTTTACGTGTATGTAGCCTATTCCCTTTATATAGACGACGTTCGAGTACCCCAAATTGAAATCCTTTACGAAAGTTGCGGGTTAATTTTAATCGTGTATGAATTCTGAGTGACTAAAATTAAAAATACTATGTCTAGAAAGCTAATACTTCGACTGACGATCCTTTTACCGTAAGATAGATTTTTTGAAAATCTTACGGGACATCGAGTGTTGTACGTTTGGGCGGAGGTCAATAATTAATATTTTACTGTTTTTTTTCTGAGTACATAATCATTTTCAGACTGGCCATATAGTCGAGCTTGTGTTTTCTAGACGCCCTATCCTGCGCAGTTTCCCCGACTTTTATTTATAAGGGAAAATCTTCGCTAAGATATCCTTCGCCGTGAGGGAAGCGCTGGGTTTATGCAGAATTTTCACCTACTACGAGTAAAACCCCCTCAATTTGTTCTAATTTTTAAGTTAGGGAGCTCCAGGCCATCATATTAAACTCGCCAGAACTCCCTTAAACGTTGCAGGGGCTGCTCTTTCTTTCGACTTACGTTTTCCCAACTTACCTCCTCGAGAATAAGTACCTAGTGCTCCATCTACTATTGTACCAGGCTAGTGGTGCGCAACTTGACAGGTCCTTCCAGCTCAGCCCAACGTTGCAGTGTTTTTGCTGACATGTAGATTTGCTGTCACAATAATCCGTAGCGCTCATTGTTCTACAAATTCCGTTCATTTACGGTGACTGACACCAAGTGACCCAACATCGCCTTAACTCTAACCCCATACATCCCTAATTAAAAATAATGTGCCCACTTCATTCAGATCTCATGCTCTTTCAATCACGGACACGTGCATGGATACTTTTTATTAAGTTAGTAGACACCATTCATGATATAAAAGCGGAGAAGGCACAAGTGAAGAAAACGAAGCACTTGGAATGTGAAGAGGGAAATTAGTAATATTCCCTTTTGAGTAGGTAATAAGTAGTTTTTGGTAGTAACTCAGATTGAATATTGTAACTATTTGAATTCGATGGCATTATTTTGTTTCGCAATACCTGAATGTTAGTTACCTCTGTAAGTAACAGTTATTCAAAATAATTGAGTAATAATTAAGATTAAAACAAAAAGATACGATAACAAGCGAGCATACAACATTTTGAAATGCCAATAATTTACGAAATCAACAAAAGAAGAAAAATAAGGAATACTTACCTAAGTTTCTTAGTTAAATCATTAACAACACGGAAAATGGCTTACTTGAGCCAGCCTTTTTCTCTTGTAAGATCAATGAACAATCCAAACCTAATTTCTTACATCAATGTTCCCAATATATCAGTGAATGTATTCAAATTGATGATTGATTCCAACATGGCACAGAACCGATAGGAATAGAGATACATAACATTAGCATCGTACTGTACAGCAGATGGTAACCGCACGAACTAACCGCGTCGACAGATGGAAGGTGTGTGCTACATGGAATTGATTTGAGGCTAACTAAACTGTTGGATACTTTTTTTATACCACATACAAAGCCATAAAATCTTGCTTGATTTCCCTTTATTAGACGGGTATTAAATGAGTCAGTTGGTTTGTGAAGAAGCCTTAAGAGAACAAGTCTATTTAATGCGTGCAAATATCTTCGTCCTTGAGTGAGCAAAATGTATTGGTAGATACCACACAGGCATCATTGTATCCAAGTATATCTGGTACTTGAAGACCACCATTTCTCCGTTTTCAGCCTGCAGTTTTACACAGCGTACAAACGTTTATTAACATTTACATATGTAGGTACTCGTATCATCAGTCTGCACGTCTGGTACAAAAATTATGAAGGATTGTGTTGGGTTAAGAGATTAGAAATCGAAAGAAGTCATTCGAAATATTATAAACGGGATGTGAACCGCGATTACCTTTATTGAGCTCCCGATATTTCGATACAGTTGCATGTACACACCCCGTCACATCCCGTTTATAATATTTCGAATGAACTTAACCGTGAATCATTAAAAACTCTTATCGAAAGAAGTGCTTCTACACAGGACGATTTCTGGCACTGCCAGCAAGCTTCAGCAGAAAAAAGTACCTATACTGCTTACATCTACTCGTGATTAAAATGGGACCAAATAATTCACTATGACATATGGTTGGATTAATTGCTATTATTCATACGCAGCATTAATAATGTATTCCAAAATCACCTGAGCCCAGGGGTTCCACTCTTCCTTTTAATATTTTGATTCCCATATCATTCCACCTATTCTCGAGCCTCTTCACATAAACGTTATTTTTATTTTTTGTCATCACAAAAGACATCGCCGCCAAAAGGTGGCAATTAGCGACAGGTGAACCCATTTTTAAAAATCGTATAAATTCTACATTATTTTTTCCTACCGTCCGATTTGTTTAAAAAAACTTGTTCTTGCCGAAGTTTACCCCGACACCCTTTGTCAATGTCATATTCGCTACCATTTTTGAATAGGACACAATGCATGGTGACATGTGGGGGTGGATGTCGAATGTGAAAAGTCATGATGACTTCGCAAGGGATGCGTCGCGATCTGTGCCTGTTCATAATTGCGTTTTTGCTACTTTTTCTTCGCCCGTTTTTGTTTGTATGACTGGCGACTTATGGTCTGCGAGTTCACAGGATTAAATTCTTTTGTGTCCGTAATTTAATAAACTGTTCTTTTGTCGTTGTTTTTTGCTCGAGTTTAGAAATGTCTTTCGAAAAAGAGCATTTTAAAGTATTCCCATTTTAAAATGCTCGATGTTTCAACAGTGGCACCACAATCTCAAAGATGTTAAAGAAGTATAACGCATAAGACATTGTATTATTAACGGCATGTATACCACGATAACCTTTAACACTTTTTTTTTTTAAATTACATAGGTAACGTATGTTGCATAGTCCGACCAAAGACTTTCTTTGCACGCCCGAAATTTGCACGGATTAAAACATCAAAAACAATTTTCACTCTCAATTCAATTTGTCAATTTGAGCCTTATAGTTTTTTCTGTTGCACGAATTGACATTAAACATTACAAACCACTTAATCGACTTGGTGCCTACTTGTTCAAATGATGTTCTTGCAAATAGTTGAGCGAGTTTGACTGCACATCTTTGATTTTTTTTTCTGTAGTTAATATTGGTTGACTAAAATTTTCATCTTGCAACTTCTTGATCTTCTTCTTCTTGGATCTTCGCAAGGCGGCTGGCAAGAGCTGGATGAGAGTGGCCGAGGATCGTGCTCAGTGGCGTGCCATGGGAGAGGCCTATGTCCAGCAGTGGACGAATATAGGCTGATGATGATGATGATGATGATGACTTCTTGCAGCTCTTTGTCTTGGATAGGTATCAATAATCGAGTAAGTACTTTTAAGGTACCTGAGTTCCATTTATACCTATACTATAAAGCAGACTCCTAATTCCGGACCTCTCCAAGCCATAGCGAGTCCAATGTCAATCGTATCTTACTATGCGTACTCAAATAACAGTTATACATAATCGAATTTTAATAACAAACATAACAATATTTTACTACAACCGTCATTGTCTACCCACGTAACGTAAGTACCTACATGTAGATTAAACGAGTCAACATTTCCACGCCTCTTCAAACATCAGCTCGGATAGAAAAAAGGTCATAATTTGATTGGTTGTCTACAGATTCCATGAATTGTTGAAAGTGGAGACACGATCGCTTATGCGCTATTGAACGAAGTGACAACATCAAGAAGATTGAATATTTAGCTAAAGAAATTAATTGAAAAATGAAACTGAATAACGTAAATTAAATTCAGTGTTTTATTGTGTTTCTTGATCATATTTTAATTTCCGTAAATAATATAAAATTCCTTTTTTGTTTTTTCTGATAGGAATTACAGCCTTGTCAAATTTGCAATTTTTTTTTACTTAGTGACACTTTGACTAAAACTAATGGTAAAAGCGTCGACACGCATATGTTCGGATCAGTAGCTTTATTGTCTAACTCGCTCGCTATCTCCATCGTGTTCATTTTGACAGTTCTTGTATGAATGTGACAGCTAGATGATTCCGATGCCAATAGTCAGCCCATACCTGAATTGTCAAAATGAAGACGATGACGATTACGAGCGAGTTAGACAATAAGCCTACAGTATATTTAATTACAATTTTACTTATTTAAATTGAAGAAACAAAAACAAAACCAACAACAATAAAATTAATCTTGATAAAAAAGCAACACGTAAATTTCGTTTGCTTAAGTATAAAATGTGGTTATAAATATGCGTAGTTATCATTTTTAATCAGCGAACCATTAGCAAGGCTGTAAATAAACATGGCCATTTTTTCTTATAACATGGTCAACCTAATAACTGTCGTACAATAAAAATGCCTTACGGAATCGGTGCACGGGGAACTCGGCTTGTATAGTCAAAATGTTAATGTTCTCGATTCTGTTTTGTTGATTTCTATAAAATATTATAAATGAGACGGCTACCACTAAGAGAATGACCAAATATTATTCCAATGTGTACGGCCGCACGAAATTCCCGCTGTTGACCATTCAGAATGTTCAAAGACGATGACTTTTGAATAATAATTTCACAAATTTTTAGTGCACGTGAGACAAATGCCCAAGCAATATTGCTTTATTACGAAGTAAAATTTTTGTAGTGAGCTATTAAATCGGGAATTAGCATATCAAGTGGTCATGCAAATGACGAATTTCAACGATATAAGAGTATTCTAGCGCACAGAACATTTTTTTGCAACAAATATACGGGGTATTTAATGGTTTAATTTAAGTATTATAGTTAGGGTTGAGTTTTTCATCTTCTTTAGCATAATTTACTCGTACAGTTAACATCAGTTTATGGAAAAAAATAATAAACTGGCCAGCATAGCACTACGTTGGCTCGTTCCAGCGAGTATAGTAATCACAGTCTCTTATTCAATACGTTCGGTACTTTCATCTATCCATACAACTTACGCAATACGAATCCAGAAAAATGGAATATTCTTTATATTTTATTCACGGCTGGGGCTCAACAGGTAAGCATGAATAAATTCCCGGGCGACGACAAAGCGCGCTCTCGGCGGGAGTGCCTTTTTCATAAAGTGTCGGTCCTGTTAAACATTTTTTATTTGCCCATTTGCTACCAACTGCGTTATATGAAAAATGATTCGTAACATCGTACCCTTTTCTCGTGTATTTTTTTCTGAATAAATCATGTCATTAAATTTTAATAGTCACCGTAAGGCTGGCCAGGTTAGTTAGGGCTTTTGTTGGCCCGAGGTTTTCGAGGATCCTTTGATTTGATTGTTACTATTTAAGGCTATTGTAGTCGTTTGATGGTTAACTCGAGTAAATGCCGACTTAATTTCATTAATCTACTCCTTTGTACGAATTAAGATTTAAGTGAGTCGAGCGGACTTTTGTTACATTGTTGAGTTGAATAGCTCGGAGGATAATGCTTGGAATTCGAGGTATTCTAAAGGCGTCTTAATGATGAACATATGTTTTTCGATGATCGCGTGCTTGGGCTCTTTTATTTTTTAACTCTTTTGGAAACGTCATGGCTTACTTACGGTATCGTGTTACGGGACACATATCGTGCGTTTAATTGAGGTTTTATAGGTAGTCAGTATGACTCAACGGCCTACATTCCTTTGCTAATATTTTTTATAGAAAACATAATAAATGTCATTTAGAAGACGCAGTGGTACAAAATGTCGTGCAAAATCCTTTCCCACCGTATTAGGTATCTAAGGAATGTTCGTATATTGTATGGTATTTGTGCTACTTCAATCAGGCTCATAGACACATCGGCATCATTCGAAAGTAATCGTGTGTTCACTATAGGAAAGGATTACACCTATTTAAGAGGGTGCATCCGTGCTGAGCTCGCAACGTCGCATTTTTGGTGATTTTTTGCGATTATTTCACAGAAATTGAATGAAAGTATCAAATATCCGTCTGTAGTGCACTTCGTTTTAAGTGTATTAATGTATCCAATGCAATGATTAATGGTGATGGACTTTTATTTTCGTATTAAAGGGATAAAATACTATATCTCGTTCAATAAGAAAATCCCCATCCATCACGATGAATTATTGCATTAGACACATTAATACACTAAAAACGAAGTGCACTACAGACGGATATTTGATACTTTCATTCAATTTCTGTGAAATAATCGTAAAAAATCACCAAAAATGGCGACGTTGCGAGCTCAGCACGGATGCACCCTCTTAAAACGTCTGTAGTAGAAACGCTCGTCACTTCAACTGTCAACTAACAGATAAAAAGAACAAAACGTTTCTACTAGAATTGATCAAGCTCTTTTTTTTTTATATGAACAGGAAGGGAAACGAGCATGTGGGTCACCTGATGGTAAGCGATCACCACTGCCCATAGATACCCGCAGCCCCGGAGTGATTGCAGATGCGTTACCAACCTAGAGGGCTAAGATGAAATGCCTCTTGTGCCTGTAATTTCCCCGGCTGTCTTACTCTGCACACCGGAACACAGCAGTGCAAGCACTACTGCTTAGCGGCAGGATTAGCGAGTAAGATGGTGGTAACGACCTTGCACAAGGTCCTACCACCCGAAAAACTGCTTTGCTGACTGTTTTACGAAATCGTATAACAAAAAATAACATCCGTACTACAATAATATTTTTTCCACAGCAGTTTAAGCATCGTAAATTTAAAGTCTTACTTACAGAACACCATTTGCCATTCCATCTAATTACAGGTATGAAAATTTGGTACCGGACTTGGTATTGATTTTTTGGTTTGATACCAAAAAGGCGAGGGGCGGTATCGCTACAGGCACCGCGGGGGGAGGGGGCTCGGATGAGCAGGCTAAGGGCAGAGGTCACGCAGGCCTAAGGTGCGGTTAGTGTTGGGACAGTGACTGTCGACAATCTTGTTGTATCGATATTTGGGTTTGTTGAACTTGCATTAGGTAGAACTTTAGATTGAAAACCATTCCGAGACTTGACGAAGGTAAATAATGATCGGTTCACGCACCGTTTTTAGTCGAATAAGTGTCATGATTTGTGATGAATCAAAGTACTATTTCTGAATATCAGAATTTCGTGAAACTATTCATTTGTTGTTCTACTGAGAAACAGTGAATAGAAGTTGACAAAGTAAGCAATGACACGGAAGTTTGCATGCTTTGACTTTCTGCCAGTGATGAAAGTTATGCTTTAATAAAATCTCCAAGATTTAGTTGCTTTACAATGAATTTAAAATGGATTAGGGTATCTATTTAAAGTTTTATTTAAATGCGGAAAAGTTGCAAAAATACAACCTTTTATAAAATAATAATGTAAAACTTTCCCCACCGCATCATAATGTAAATAAAGATAGAGTTTGCACAAACAATATTATCGATATCGACATTCCTTATTGCTCAGGAGTTAACATCACTACAGACCACACCTTGCTCTACCTACATCGTCATAGCGAAAATGTTATTTTAATTCTACTAGTCATATGAGGATAAACATTTAAACATTATCGGTGTGCTATATGGAGGTTTTTTGTACCTGACATGTTTACGTCAAAGCAACGGATAAATTGTTTTTAACACCTTTATGAGGCAATCGATTTTTCATTAATCATAACTGACTTCATGATGATATTGTTGAGTTATTGGATACCTTTTGGGTTACAAATTAATGTGATTTTTGCAGGTATTTTACATATTCATAAACAAAAATATACACAAATAAAAAGCTAATGATAAGACATGCATAAAAATAATGATCATCCTCCGCTATATGTACCTACTTATGAAGTTATATTGAAAGTGGTTGGTTAAAAATATTAGCTAATATTTTCAGCTTCATTCCAAGTTAGAACCTACTTACTAGACTATAATAATAATAATACTTACCTTTATACTCAAATTTATTTATTAGACAAAGTTAACTTAAAAAATTACATGACCAGATTTTTAAATTAGCTATATTTTTTACATTACCTACCTTACTAACCTGTATATTATAGGTATATAACTCACTAGTTATTTCTACAAAACAGCTGTCGCTTTGTATTGTCGACCTACATCGATGACGCAGTTATTTATTCACAACACAAAAGCCCAAGCAACAATGAATACGCAAGTGAAAAGAAAACAAAATTAAAAGAGTTGTTCCGATGCAATCTCGACGGAATCGATCGGAGCCATTCGATATCATCGACAATGCAATTCTATCGACACGAGTGGTTCACGACATCTCTTTTCAACCTCAAGGAAGTTATGTTAGTGTAAGCGAAATGGAAGAGAGTTCGTTTGATACGATTGTTTGTTGATATAGAATCGGTCTGGTAACTCGATGCAGATGGACTGTATGCAAATAAGATCGGGTCAGGAAAACAATGAAAGTTCCTGCTGATAATCTTTGGGTTATACATTATTGGAATAATTAGTGGGCACATAACAAATTGGAACGATGTTGAATAACAAAGGGTGTTTCTTTTTTATCAACGCAGGCAATGGGTAGAGGTAAGTATATGACAGGCCTAACCTTGCCTGACGTTTACCTTGATGATGTGTGTGATTTTTAAACTCACTCGTTTGGCCCTAGTACATATAATACTCTTCTCATCCACTCAAAGGTTGACTGGATCCCTTAAAGGGATAAGTTCGCTTTTGTGCATGTAAGTACCTATCTCAGTATTTGTTAATTGTATTCGTTTTATGTTTATTTTGCACAATAAAGAGTTTACTAGTTAGAGTATGTTCTGTACTTTGGTAACAATTTAGTAACAATGAGTTTAATTGGAAGTTACTTACTAATTTTAAGATTAATTAAATTCACCTTAACCCCCTTATTCATCAACGCTCTATAGGCATCTGCTAACTTAGCAATCACTTTGACATTTACCTTTCACAGATAAGGACAAACGATTGCTAAGTTAGTAGGAGCCTATATACCATTTTCATTCTTACCTGTCCTATTTGGTAAACAAAATTCTAACCTCAAAACGTCTCATTTTTGTTATTTTTTTAAATATTTCATCGTAAATAAAGGAACTGGAGATAAAATCAGCAAAATTATGTACAAAATATTACCTCAGGTTTATTTGATAACATAATACACCTAATTCTTTACAAAAATTTGCACATTGAGGTTAGAATTTTGTTTACCAAATAAGACAGGTAAAAATGAAAATGGTATAGAGCGTTTTTGAATAAGGGAGTGAGAGTCTAGTTAATTAACGCATATGTTTAGGTAAGATCACAATTCTTTCATGTGCTTACAATCCCTAACAATAAGGAGCTTATTATAAAGTTATTGTATTACTAGCTGTTTCCGCGACTCCTTTGAACTTTGAGTGTTCCCGGGATGAAAACTATCCATTCTCCTTCCCCGAGACTAAAACCAAATTCCAACAAAATCGGTTCAGTGGTTTAGGCGCGAAAGCGTGACAGACAGACAGAGTTACTTATTCATGCCTACATAATTCTAAATAGAAAGAAGAAAAGAATTAATTTTATTACTTTTTGCATGACAGACAAATATAAGGCATACACATAATTTTTATAGAAATGAAACAAAAAACACACACATGAAAAATAGATCATCAGCGTTGTGTGTAAATAGGTGATTACCTACTCTCGTATTAAATGACCTTACAGATAAATCTTACTCTGGTCATATCTGCGAGGAATAAATCGCAGTCGGTCTAATAAATAAACTGTTACAAATACCGGACCGTTGTCATACAGACAGACAGTCGTGTTGTCGTAGATATCGTTTACACTAACGACTGGCATTCACAACTCGCTAAGTTTAAGGGTAGGTCGAGGGCGTTAAATTTACTATATATGTATGTATGTAAACTCTTTATTGTGCAAAATAAACAAGACAAATACAATAAAAAATAAATAATAATAATAAATGTTTGCTTGCTCTTTGTAAATACTTAGATATCATTTACTTGCTTCTACAACTAGTATTTTTTCGGGTATTTATAAAATTAGTAATCATCTTTCTAGCGTTTTTCCGGGCATTTGCCACGGCCACGGCTCAGTGAGCCTGGGGTCCGCTTTGACAAACAACCTAATTCCAAGAGTTGGAGTAGGCACTAGTTTTTACAGAAGCGACTGCCATTTGACCTTCCAATCCAGAAGGGTAACTAAGCCTCTTTGGGATTGGTCCGGTTTCCTCACGATGTTTTTCCTTCACCGAAAAGCTCATGGTAAATTTCAAATGTTATTTCGCACATAAATTTCGAATCAATCAATCAATCAATCATTTATTTGGTAAAAGTAGGTGGTACAAGTATAGGTGACATAATAAAATGAGTTTCTCCACTTTTCGCCATTTTAGGCGTACAAATATTTAGGAGGGTTGCACCAAACGACAACCACAGCAGAACTACGCATGCACAATTAGTTCTAAAAAAAGAATTGTAATAAGCTTTAGGGGCAAGTGTTGTACCTGTGGACGAGTGTACCTAAGGACACTAGCAGTAACAAAAAAACTACAAACCATAGACTGTTATCTTGAACACACCCGAATAGCATTTTTCTCGTATGGCAACATTAACTATCTGTCATTTTCGTAATTGTCAGTTAGTAGTGTTTTTAAGGCTGCGGAAAGTTTACGTCGCCAAAAGTAATTTTTTATTCGTATTTTGAGTGTGTTTTCTAAAGTTTTAGGCATAATGCTGCGTGTATCTTCGTAGTTAATGAGTGATTTCATGATTTGTTTGTTATTTTATGTAGTTATTGCTGTTCTCGGGCGACCTCTAACGGACTGACATCAGTTTAAATTATAAAGTGTCGAATTTGTACCTGTGGACAAGTATTTCTTTGTACCTGTGGACTGTCAACAGATACAACATCAAAGGCTTGTACCTGTGGACAGTTAAATATGAATTTATTTTTCTCTTTAATTTCGGTGCCTTGTAGTAAAACTGGCCAAACGCAAAAAAAATATGTCCTGAAAGTCTAAAAGGCCGTTAAAGAAGTAAAAAAATGGATGTTCTCTAACAAAAGCTGCTGAAAAATTCAATATGCCTAAGTCGACTTACAAATTTACTTACATGCAGCATTTGTACTGCAAGATATCATAAGACGAGTGTTTTAAAGGCTCACAAGGTTACTGTTGATTCTGACGATGAATCTAGCTTTATATGTCAAAAATATTATGTGTTAAATGATGACTCAGATGATTCTATTAAAGACGCTGGCTATTGTAACTCCGACGATTCTGCTGAAGACTTATATCGAGAATACTGTAATTCTAAAAAATAAAAATATATTTAGGAGATGCTGAACGTGTTGCCAAATAGTTTGCTATTTGTTTTGTTTTATTTTATTAAGATTTTGATGTTTAATTATTTCTTGTTATTGTTTTGTCCATAGGTACGGTGCCGTCCACAGGTACAATTATGTCGTCCATAGGTACAAACTGTAATTGTACCTATGGACAAAATGAGCATTTTTTTAAATATGCTTAGATCTCTATAGTTTAAGTAGATAATTAAAAACAAAGCGGTGATTATGAAAGGCTATTTAATTAAGATACTAAAATAATAAATAGTTTTACAGAATTATTGACAGTTTTTTTTTTAAATATTCAAAATAGTCTAAAAACTGGAAAGTGTCCACAGGTTGAGCACTTGCCCCTACAGAATAAATTAAATTAAAATTAATACAGAAGATCAAATCAAATAGAATAAAATAAAATCTCATAGGTGCGAGCCTGGGATTGGAACCCGCCGCGACCCTCTGCTTGAGAGGCCACAGGTCAAACCACTGGGCTACCACGGCTTCTATATATTATTCAGTACTATTTAGGTAAGTTACCTACATTGGTTTTCCCACGATCTTTCGCCCATATCTACTCATAGCTAGATAGTTAAAATACTTTGCGAAAGTTCAATGCAGGCTGGCTCGTCCTGCTGACGCCTTAACAGCTCGTAATGTAAGTAGAGCGATAGATGGCGCTGGCAACGCTGCGTGCGCGCAGCCCGCGGCCGAAAGCAACGAGCTGTCGACGCGCCCGATGAATGTTGCTAAGCTTGAGGTGGAGGAGGCTGTAACTAAAGTTTTAAATTGAGTCTATTCTATTGTAAGCACATTGAAGACTGAAAACCAGCGACCTCGCTGAGTCTCCCTTCCATTTTACCTTCGCATTTAATTCTAATATTTGGTTTTAATCACTTGTATTTTTGTTTCTTCTATTCTGAATTGTTGTGTTGGTGAATAAAAAGGTCTTCTATTCTAATCTATTTTTAAAAGTGCGACAGTAGGTATTTAAAAAGAGTTTCGGGTCCGTTTTGCCATCTCACTCGCTCTTCCGGGCTTGATACTTGTAATTCTAGATTAACTTTTTCTTGTTTGTTTGTGTTTGTACTTCTTACAAGTTATGAATTCGGTACTTATGAAGAACACAACAAAAGTCCTAATAATATTTTTCGTTCTATGATGGCACTGTGCGAAATGTGAAATAACATGATATTGATACTATTATGTCAGGTTACAGTGATGAACTGGTCAACTTAACTTACCTAAGTAACTTATACAGAGCAGTTACAATTATATTGAGTGGTATATTATAGGTACACATTTATTTTATTGAACGAGATTAATAACAAGGATTTTCCGAAACTTTTCTGTTCTGATGTTTATTTTTTTTGCAAAAAATTATTCTGTAAATCTGTCAAATAAGACTTACAGCCTTCTCCACCTGGCCAGTCACAGCTCAGTGATGGCGTTACAATAGCGCAGTTTGTCGAACGCTTGACTCCGACCCTTGACTTATGGCCTACCCTCACACCAAACACGTGACGTCGACAATGTGATATTTATTGAAATACTGTCAATATTGCCACATGGCACGTTGAGTTACTGGAATTCGTATGAATTAGATAGGGCGGTAATGCTGGTGTCAAGTTTGCTTGGATGACGTTCGTTTGCTATGAGGAGCTATGTAATAGGTACAATGCGATAGTATTTAAAATAAACGGCCATGTGCGAGTCGGACTCGCGCACCGAGGGTTCTGTACCGTTATCTATAAATAGCTATAAACCAGTGTAAGCAGAGCCCTGCTCCAAAGCATAATGTACGCAGTGTGGGGTCACTTTATATTGGTCACTGATATATACAGACATGCATACATCTTTACGGTTTTCGCAATTATTCTTTAATCTATGTTATAATACCTACCTTCATACCAAATTTCAAGATTCTGCGTTCACGGGATACTACCCTGTAGGTTTTGATTGAAATTTGCGGCATAAACGGCTGTATCTTTTGATTGCGTTGGTTTAGAAGTTTGATTTTTTCACAGAACTAAGAATGTGAATCTACGTAAAAGTATGCGAAGCTACGCAAGTAAATGCGTTTCTTATCCAGCATTTAGATGCTGAATTAAACAATCATGATAGTGCAATTATCATTAGATTGCAAATATTCAACTGTCCCTTTTTCATCAGATAATTCGTATTCGAAGTTTTATTGATCACATAAAATAGATAATACAATTAAATAGAAAGCACGAGGTTAACTTAACTCTTAGGGTTAATTCACGTCGGGTTCGAAATAAAATAGCTAAAATAAAGTTAAAACTGAGGTGTTCGCTTGCTCGTTTGCCACTTTGTTTGATTAAAAAAAATTACTGGTATAGAATAAGTAAGGCGTTGAAATGTTACCATTCTGCATAATTGTACTAAAATTGTGTTCTAGTATTTAAACACACAGATGTGAACTAAGATAAACTAAGATAGGTAAACTAAGTTAGATAGTTTTTTTTTTAAATAATATTACTACGATTTTTTGATGTGATTAACGTCTTATAAATCTACTAGCGACCCGCCCCGGCTTCGCACGGTATAATATGCATGTATTATACATATAAACCTTCCTCTTGATTCACTCTATCTATAAAAAAAAACCGCATCAAAATCTGTTGCGTAGTTTTAAAGATTAAAGCATACATAGGGACATAGGGACAGAGAAAGCGACTTTGTTTTATTCTATGTAGTGATAAACGCCGGCTGCACTCACGAAAAAGCATGACTCATTGTCACGTTCCAAGTGACGTCAGAGTGTGGAGAGAGAGGAACGATCTTCTCGCGTGACGTCAGAGCTAGCAGTTTGAATGTTTCTTCATGACGTTATCACGTAAAACTATCGTCCGTAAACAGACTTTATCGAATTATTAATCGGTTTTTCCAGGTCTAACCCCCTTATTCATAAACGCTCTATAGGCCTCTGCTAACTTAATAATCGTTTGTCCTTATCTGTGAAAGGTAAATGTCAACGTGATAGATAAGGACAAACGATTATTAAGTTACCCGAGGCCTGTAGAGCGTTTATGAATAAGGGGGAAAATCTCGGCGAGTCAATGGCTGTGGGTAGCTCAAACTCGATTGTCGAATAGATCCTTGTAACAGTCTCTGAGTCGAATGCCATTCGGGTTTCGGGTACCATCGGCCGATTCAAATACTAAACCCATAAGAGGAAGTGAGATAGCAAGAAAACCCGAAATGGCATTCCAAGGGCTCACGTCCTGTAAAAAGCTTACGTAAGTAAAACAGTGGACGTCTCCTACTTAATACTGGTGGTAATGATGGTGAATTTCAATTCTCTGTGTTCACCACTTTAATCCGATAAATTACAAATTTGTTTTTTTTTTCGTGTGAACTCCGGCTTATTTTTGACGCGTGCTGTATCAAAACGGGCTAAGAGAATTACCTTTAAGATCCATGTACGAACGAATTGTTCTAATCTCTTCATTAGTTTATCTAAAGCACCTCTATTTCAGTGCACTAAAGATAGTTTTACTTCGTAACTTTAAAAAATTCTTAAGACGATTTGTGTCTTCGGAGAGTGTTACCCAAGGCTTTATGTGCCGCTCTTAAAGGTCGCAAGGATCGTTCTTTTCTGTAGTAACTTGAACTTTTTGTCGTAGATTGAAGGTTGATTTTAAAGCTTAGTTAAGATGGGTGGTTATGTTTATTTTGTTAGCGAATGGTGTCGTGGGAAACGAAGCGTGCCCTCAGGCATGTCATGAAACTCCGCAAGTGAATGGGACGGAAAAAAGAAACGTGGAATTGAGCGTGTTTCGATTAGCTTTTATGTAAGAACTTTTGTGAATTATCGCTCATTATAGATATTTATTTTAAGACAGTTTTGACATCTGCGTGAGGGGTAACTTTTAAACTTTAAATACATTTAGGTTGCCCCGGGCCGTAAATAGTAATTTAACGCCCGCTAGGCGAGCGGAACTTTCCATTTCCTGAGCTTCTAGTGTAAGTTTTCGCGTATAAAAACGTCTCGAAAGCGTTCACGTAAACGTCTCAATTACTATGGAATAACAGACAGCGCCACTTGCGGATCGAAATGGCAACTAAAATTTCTCATAGTATTTGACAGTTTAACGCAAACGTTATCGAGACGTATTTTACTTACTAAGCATACTGGCCAGGGGAAGACGAAAAATTGTTTACACATCTCGGGCGGTGACAATAAAAGCCTTAGGTCGAATGTATATCGCCTTCGTCTTTGGCTCGTACGCCTAGTTCCTGTGATCTGAACCATTCTTTATTTCATCACCTTTTTGAAATAAGTAAGCGAAATTACTAATGGTGCTGTGCCAATAAGAAAATAGATCTATAATTATCATCTATACCTATAATATAATAACGTAACTGATAGAATAACTGATGGACTGTCCGCAGGGTAAATTTTTGGTGTCTCCTAGTTAGACGCGCAAATAACAACAATAAAAAAAATCCTATGTTGTCTGTAAAAAGCATAAAAAGGTATGTAAGACGCGGCACAAAGTTACAGGGCAGGAGAGCGATAAATTCCAATCAGCGCGAGCGCAGGGTACTGGGTCGCGGCGGTTAAGGAGACGGTATTGATAGTTGATACTGTGAGTACGATGGTTAACTATTAGGATAAGCTGATAAAAGTTTCTATTTCATTGTTGTGCTTTATTGCTTTATACCATCTTGTACTATGGATTCATATTATTATGGTGAATATGGTGATCTTTGAGCATGATCGACATATATACACACATATTTAGCTAGAGTGGGTATCGAAAAGTTATCGTTATCACCAGTTTTCTAAGTATTTTTTTTGGTTTTAGTGAATGTTTGTAGAGCTACCTCTTCTTGTCAGTATCTTCTTCGTTGACGGTTGTGTTTAGGCTGAAAGGAGAACAACTCATTGCATTATTCTTCTCAATGTTGTTCTGCTTTTGGCAGCCTTTAAGTTTTCGGTAATAAGCAGGTCGGTAAGTTATTTCAGTATGATCTGAATATCGGGTAAGTGAGTGATCTCGTGGTATTTTCACATCGACTTTACCTACCACTATCAGTTTTTCCAGACTATCAGAGGTACCTAGTGGATAGCCTTGTGCTTATTCCGATCTCCTTCAGAATCGATACATTGCTTCATCACGCCGTCTATGGGACACAGTGTCAATTTTGGTCCTTTCATTCTTCATATTATCAGAATTCAATACCGTAGAAGAAGATTGAGAAAACCAGCAGACACCAGCCTCATCTTAGTCTTCTGGGTCTGTTTATTAATAAGTACGTTATTGTGGTGATCAATAAAGACTTGCAGTGCTGTATTGTACCTAAAATCTAAAGGATGTTTCCCCTTAATTCTAAGGTAGTGTTCATGCACGATACATGTAACACGTGTTGGATGGGAGGTCCGAACTACATGTTGGCACATTTTAAAAATGCAAGACCCAGATTGAAGCGTTTATAACGGCTGTTGGATGTTGACTGCTATTGCATTTGGAATGAACATGTTGAAGTTTTTTGGCAGGTACGAAGGAAAAAATACGGGCACATTAAAAAATAATCTTCGCGCACCTTCTATAGATGTTTCGAGCTCGTAAGAGTGGCTGGCTTTATTCTGAGTTTAGCTATAGGTGGGTTTTAGAATCTGTGTCTCTGTCTGCTTGTAATTTGAATATACCATGCATGTTTTGTTCATTAACTTTCTGCGATAGAAAGTTGTCTTTATATACTCGGTTCAATAAACTGTTTCTATGCAATATTCCAATATGCTGCGTGAAAGAAGGACAAATCAATATGTGGTACTTTTACTTTTGTTATAATAATATTTAGAAGTGGCGTTTAGTTAGGTACGAACTTACCTACCTACTTAAACTTTGGTCGCAGCTAATATCGTAGACTGGAACCAACACATTAGCTGGGGCAATAAGCGATAAAACCTTGCACTTTTGTCTCGGAAGACGCCACTTGGCTCGATTGTTCCTTAGGTCATTCTGAGTAGATTTAGCCCTGGAGGCCTAAAGTTACCCCCTGCTGGTAGCCAAGGGAGGGGGGGGAAGTTTGCATCTCCCGCGTTGCAGTTGGACCTCGTTTACTGTCCACTTATAGCTATTAGGGCAAGTTTGGTATCATTTTCGTATAATTTAAGGATGGGGAATCCTTTTCTGGAACAAAATTTTTACCTTACCATAGAAAAAAAACAATAAATTGAAAAAAGAAAAAAAAAACTAAAAAAAATATTTCGAAATTGTTTTCTTACAGGCATACTACGGCGATTTTTGGTAATTAAAAAATATGACGTTATAGTCTATTTAATTTTGAATCTTAAAAGTATTACTTGAATAACCACTTCTCAATTAAAAGTTTGTCAAAAAAAAAACGTTTATTCGGCAACTTTAGCTTTACCTGTTTGGAGCCCAGTTACTGTCCACTAATAGCTACTAGGGCAAGTTTGGTATCGTTTTCGTGTAATTTAAGGATGGGAAATCCATTTTTGGTACAATTTTTTTACCTTACCATAGAAAAAAAACAAGGGATTCGCAAAAAAATATAATCACAAAAAAAAAATGAAATTGTTATCTTACATGCATATTAAACCGAATTTCAGTAATTAAAAAATATGATGATATAGCCTATTTAATTTTAAATCTAAAAAGTATTACTTAAATAACAATTTCTGAAGAAAAAGTATGTCAAAAAAAATAAAAACGGGTGTTTGGCAATCCTAGTTTCACCTGCTTGGAGCCCGGTTACTGTCCACTTATAGCTACTAGGGCAAATTTGGTATCATTCTCGTGTAATATTAGGATGGGGAATCCATTTCTGGAACAAACTTTTTACCTTACCATAGAAAAAAAACAAGAAATTGGTAAAAAAAATAAAATCACAAAAAACAATATTTAGAAATTGTTCTCTTACACGCATATTTCACCGATTTTTAGTAATTAAAAATTATGATGATATAGCCTATTTAATCTTGAATCTAAAAAGTATTACTTAAATAACAATTTCTGAAGAAAAAGTATGTCAAAAAAAATAAAAACGGGTGTTTGGCAATCCTAGTTTCACCTGCTTGGAGCCCGGTTACTGTCCACTTATAGCTACTAGGGCAAATTTGGTATCATTCTCGTGTAATATTAGGATGGGGAATCCATTTCTGGAACAAACTTTTTACCTTACCATAGAAAAAAAAACAAGAAATTGGTAAAAAAATTAAAATCACAAAAAACAATATTTAGAAATTGTTCTCTTACACGCATATTTCACCGATTTTTAGTAATTAAAAATTATGATGATATAGCCTATTTAATCTTGAATCTAAAAAGTATTACTTAAATGACCATTTCTGAAGAAAAAGTATGTCAAAAAAAACGGTTGTTTGGCATACCTGGTTTCACCTGTTTGGAGCCCGATTACTTTCCACTTATACTTAGCTACTAGAGCAAGTTGGTATCGTTTTCGTGTAATTTTAGGATGGGGAATCCATTTCTGGAGCAAACTTTTCACTTTACCATAGAAACACAATCAAAAATTTGTCAAAAAAAAATCACAAAAAACCATTTTCGGAATTGGTCTCTTGCAGGCATACTACAGTGATTTTTGGAAATTAAAAATATGATGTTATAGCCTATTTAATTGTGAATCTTAAAATACAGAAGTATCGAAAGCTTGCCACCACCTCAAGACGTTCCAAAGCAACATTTTCTTCGAGCTGTATACCAAAGAGGACATGTATGAGATCAAATCTTACAGTCCCATCAAGACCTGCCATACCCTTCTAAATGTGCATGGTACACAGAAAATCAAATGTGAAAACCGGTGTGGACCACGATATCGTCTTCGAGAAAGATATCAATCGTCGAATCCAACTTGAATGGGCAGCGTTTAGGAAACTCCGCATCCGCAATGTCTTTTGATAAATTCCTTAGTTCCTTAAGACGAAAGTCATTAACCAATGTGTGTTGCCAGTGATTACTTATAGATCCGAGATATGGTGCTTCCGGTGCTTCACTATAGGCCTTATAAATAGGCTCAGAGTTTTTCAGCGAGCTATGGAGTGCTATGCTTGGGGTTTCTCTACAGGATTGAATCAAAAATGAGGAGATACGTAGAAGAACAGCGGTCACCGACATAGCCAAGCGAATTATCTCGTTGAAGTGGCAATGGGCAAGCCATATATAGCACGGAGAATAGATGGTCATTGGGGCCGAGAGGTTCTCGATTGGAGACCGCAGATCGACAAGCGCAGCTTACGACGACCACCAACGAGATGAACGGATGACCTGGTTAAAGTCGCGGTTTCACGGTGGATGCAAGCCGCTACCAACCGAGGCAACTGGAGGTCATTGGGGGTGGCTTGTCCAATAGTGGATGTCCTACGGCTGATATGATGATAAAATGCAAATTAACATGTGCAAATAGAAGGCGCAACTGTATCAATAGACAGTTAAAATGTACAGATCGTAAGAGTTCAGTGCAATAAGAACAATTTTAATGCAGCTTTCAAATTTTTAGTCATAGTGCCCCCCCGTACTTTTTTTCCTGATTATCGTGGGAGTCTAAGTACTTCATGTTTTTAGAAAAAACTTGGTCGGTAAGAACTTGAGCACCCCATATTAAAGCACGAACAAACAGGTGTAATCAGGTATGCCAAATAAAAGTTTTATTTTTTTTGGCAAACTTATAAATTAGAAGTGGTCATTCAAGTAATACTTTTTAGATTTAGAATTAAATAGGCTATAACATCATATTTTTTAATTACCAAAAATCGCTGTAGTATGTCTATAAGAGACCGATTTTTTAATTTTTTTTTGCGATTTTCATATTTTTTTGCTATTTCATGTTTTTTTTCTATGGTAAGGTAAAAAATTTGTTCCAGAAATGGGTTCCCCATCCTAAAATTACACGACGATGATACCAAACTTGCCCTAGTAGCTATAAGTGGACAATAACCGGGCTCCAAACAGGTGAAATTAGGATTGCCAAACAACCGTTAATTTTTTTGACATACTTTTTCTTCAGAAATGGTCATTTAAGTAATCTTTTTTAGATTCAAGATTAAATAGGCTATATCATCATAATTTTTAATTACTAAAAATCGGTGTAATATGCGTGTAAGAGAACAATTTCTAAATATTGTTTTTTGTTATTTTATTTTTTTTACCAATTTCTTGTTTTTTTTCTATGGTAAGGTAAAAAGTTTGTTCCAGAAATGGATTCCCCATCCTTATATTACACGAAAATGATACCAAATTTGTCCTAGTAGCTATAAGTGGACAGTAACCGGGCTCCAAGCAGGTGAAACTAGGATTGCCAAACACCCGTTTTTATTTTTTTTGACATACTTTTTCTTCAAAAATTGTTATTTAAGTAATATTTTTTAGATTTAAGATTAAATAGGCTATATCATCATATTTTTTAATTACTGAAATTCGGTTTAATATGCATGTAAGATAACAATTTCTAAATTTTTTTTTTGTGATTTTGTTTTTTTGCGAATTTCTTGTTTTTTTTCTATGGTAAGGTAAAAAAATTGTACCAAAAATGGATTTCCCATCCTTAAATTACACGAAAACGATACCAAACTTGCCCTAGTAGCTATTAGTGGACAGTAACTGGGCTCCAAACAGGTAAAGCCAAAGTTGCCGAATAAACGTTTTTTTTTTTGACAAACTTTTTATTGCGAAGTGGTTATTCAAGTAATACTTTTAAGATTTAAGATTAAATAGACTATAACGTCATATTTTTTAATTACCAAAAATCGCCGTAGTATGCCTGTAAGAAAACAATTTCGAAATATTTTTTTTGAGTTTTTTTTTTCTTTTTTCAATGTATTGTTTTTTTTCTATGGTAAGGTAAAAATTTTGTTCCAGAAAAGGATTCCCCATCCTTAAATTATACGAAAATGATACCAAACTTGCCCTAGTAGCTATAAGTGGACAGTAAACAAGGTCCAACTGCAACGCGGGAGATGCAAACTTCCCCCCCCTCCCCTGGCTACCAGCAGGGGGTAACTTTAGGCCTCCAGGGCTAAATCTGCTCAGAATGACCTAAGGAACAATCGAGCCAAGTGGCGTCTTCCGAGACAAAAGTGCAAGGTTTCGGGAAAAATAGTCGCTTATTGTCCCAGCTACATTGCTAAAACGAATTGCAATATTTTTGCACCCATACCTATCTACAGGATGTGTGTATTTTTTGTAGCAAGAATAAAAAGCCAAGCACATTGCGATGGGAGTTTACCATTCTAATCGCTGAGAAACGTGAAAAAATCCACCCACGACGCGTGCGCCGCGCGCCGCCACAAAAAGTGTAGACTTATTTTATTAGAGGGTATGATATAGAGTGGTTAATACGGCTAAATTGTTTGTTCGTTACGGAGCGTCATTTGTACTTTGGTTGTTGTAGAAAATAGTAGATAGTTTTAGATTTATGTGGAGTAGGTAATTACAGAACTATTTGCTCTCTACCCCTACGCAGTCTCTGTCTACCCCTGTGGGGAAGAGCCGTGACGATATGTATGTATGTATGTATGTTGCTCTCTAAAATCCGGTTTCTATATTATGATTTTAAATAGGATAGTTGGTGGACCCAATAATTGCTTTCCTCTGAGACTGCATACAAGTTCATGTGTCGATTAACTGTCAGTGTAGTACCTATTTTTTCATAATATTTTACGTAAACTAATATTATCTAAATTTGAACAATTTACGTAGGTAAATGTGTTCTTTCGTAAATAATTGTACCTATTGCTTTTAAGAAACGATTTTCAAATATTTTTTTAAGAACTATAAAAGCAAAAAAACAAACTTACATTTTAGTGGTTCTTAGATATTTTTAAAGTATTAAGTATCTTCTGCCACAGTTAAAAGAACAAAAGATTTATTTGCAACACCATAGTGTTCGATGACATTAGTGATTTTAATTGCAATGTATCGTTTTAATACTTACTTTCTGTACACTGAAGATACTTAAGTATAAGGGTGCGACCACACCGCCGCTTAAAAAACGGTGACGTTACGGAATCGCAACAAAATGTATGAAGAAACGGTGAGAAAACGTGACGCATACGACACGTCACTGCGTATACGCGGCGGTTTGGTCGCACCCTAATATCGTATACCTATCCTCGAAGACCAAATTTCAATTGGAACATCGGAAAAAGACATTATAAATCGAGTTAAAATTATCGAGCTTGTTTGCCCTCTGCAAAACATAAAAATGGATATCAAAAAGAAAAAAAAAATAACCATTTTAAAATCAAGCTGTATAGCTACGTAATTGTCGTACCTAATTAGATCTGATTCTTCGCAAAAACTTATTGGCAATAAATTATTCAAAGATAGCAAAAAAAAAAACAGTTTATTAGTTGTATCAGCTCTCTATAAATACGAAGACCGTAACGTGCGCTCAACAATAATCGACATTGTGAGGCCAAAATACGTCTGACCAGATTCACTCGTCCTTTCTTATTCATGTTATTAGCCGCAAATACTTTTCCCACAGCAATTAGGACACTGTTATTTTTAAAATTAAATACTTCGTTAGCATTTTCTGTAATCTGAACAAAATTATCAATAATAATCAGTCGTCATTAGATAGGTACATTGGAGCTTCTACTGTAAGATTGTAACATGAAAAACGGTATGAACGAGTTCGCGTCTCAATTATTATATTGGGAAAATTTTCAGTGCCACTAACGGAGCAAAATGGCAACAAACAGCTTTCATTCTCATAGTAATTGACATTTCAACAAAAACGCGCTGTAAACGTACTATGTGACAGAAAACTTACTCTAAACATACCAGATGCTCAAAAATATCTGATCTCGAGCTTATGCGATTGCCGAAACAGCTGTTTTCAGATTTCTTTAACTGCTTAACAGGTCTCATGTTGAATTTACGCTTACAACGAAGTTATACATTTTGAATGTTAGTAATTTTTTCCAAAAAATCGGTATTTGTAGGGTCTCTTAAGGACTCTTTTACGGTCCTTTAGACAGTCCGTAAAAGTAATAAAACCAAATAAAAAAATCTCAAAATTGTTAACTTAATTTTTAAATACATGTGAGTGTAAAGAAATGTTGCTATTCACAAAATAAACTATCTTCCGTCCACAAGCATTCTCAGCACAAACATCATTCCCAAAAATTCACACAGACTGGAGTCCGTAAGGCTACAATAACATGAATTATCGGACAGTTAATGACAGAAATCCAGTGGAATGATTTAGTATTGATTGAACATCGGGGTTTAAAATAGCCAGTTTGATTGAAGTTCTCATGGCTGTGTGAGAAACGGGCTAATAGGTAGCGTTGTTACGTGCCCGCTTACCAACCTAATGATCTGAGATTGACCTACTTTGAAGCAATGATTTGATTTTGGTTATATAAATGTGTCTTGGTCGTGCAAAAATATCTTAAGTTCATTTTCAATTGGCACCGGTCACTAAAATGCGAGCGCTACTAGCAAAAGTTGTTTGAAACATTTTGGAAAGGTAATACCTTCATGATTTATTCAAGCATTTGCACGTACGTGTTACAGATTTCATAGGTTCAGAAAAGAAAAAATATACCTACAACTACCTATCTACAATTGTGCTGTTATACACCAGGGGGGCAACTCCGAAATCCGATTTTCGAAGTTCGTATCACACCGTCCCTCTCACTCTCAAATAAATAACTATTAGTGAGAGCGGAACGGCACGAAACGAACTTCGAAAATCGGCTTTCGGAGTATAAGGCCCGGGATGTTACGGAACTTCCGATTATTATTGCACCTTCGGTTCCGACTTTGGCTCCGAAACTTTTAAATCGGAGGTTTTAATCGGAGGTTTCAAAGCTTTTGTTCATTAAATATGCCACTTTGGCATTATGCTACTTTGGGATTAATGCATTTAATTTAATTTATTGTTTATTTGGAAACATTATATTTTTTTTATTGTCTGTGTATAATTTGCACAGTAAATATATTATTTTATAATTAAAACAAAAAAGGTTGATTTTTTGTTTTATTTGTCATTTAATAAAAAATCTCTCTCCTGCCACCACTTCTGACCCTGCCTCCGACTCCGACTCCGACTCCGGTTCCGACTCCAATAATAGTAGATTGTACAACAAGAGCATAAAACAAGTCATTTTTACCCAAGACGTTCATATAGCCACCCGAGCCGGTACGGCGAGGGTGGATAGACACGTCGAGGGGAAAATGGGTTTTATGAACGAGTTATACACTCTGCTTTTCACTTAGATTGCGAAGAAACAAAACAAAAACATTGCAAAAAAAAATAATTAAAATTAAATGTACATTGGAACAATTCGATATATTTAATGGTTTTTCCTGGCAAATTGACTGTGTTAGGAGTCAGTGTTATTTCCTCTTCACTTGACGAAATTAATGAATATTAATCGTAAAACAGTAACAAATTGCAACATAAATCCTACTAAGAGAAAATAGGACAATTCTGAATTCCAGCCAATTAACTTTTTTTTTTTTTTTAAACGTGATACTGCGGTAAGGTTCGAGTAGGCAGGTGTTGGTTTATATTTTAAAAAGTTTTATTTTTCATGTACTTATTTGTTTCAATAATAACTTGTCAAATTTGTTACCTAGTTTTAGGTACTAATTAAACAGTTTAATAGACCCCAGATTATAATAAAATAAAAAACTTAAAAAATAAACAAAATATGCTGTCGTAAAGTTTTAGTGATTGTTTGTGGCTGTTGGCACCCAATTGTCTTGGTCCTAGACGAAGATTTTACTTTATGCACAAGAGCATAAAATGCCATTTTATGCAGCCTACATCCAGCATAAAGTCGAACTTTTTGAGCATGAGACGTGAAAATCAAATTTAAAAACTCCGACTCCGACTTCGGTTCCGATAAAATGACCTCCGTTACATCCCTGTTACACACTATGGACTTCTCACTGCTGTCATTAAAGCATTAATATTATCGATAGTATCTTCGTAACGTTACCTTGCATTTCAGCTAATATCCTCCACACCGCTAATTTCATTTGTTTCTTCTGCAATCTTAACATAAAAACAACCGTACCTTCCGTGCCGTATTAAACAGCCTGCGGTCAAAATGCTACAAATTCTTTAAAAACTCCTTCGCGTGCCAACACGGGTAGCGTCCAAACACGCAACTATCTAAGTGCAGCGTGATTTAAGCGTGGTGCCGAGTGACTAATGACCTTTGTTATAGGTAGCAATCAATTTATTGGGTCCCCTTATTGAGATATCCTTAGGGTCATGGTAAGTAGGTGCCCATACAAAAGTTATTCTTTTGAAAATTATTGAAGCTAAATTTTTTGTCTTTAACTTTACCGGTACCTAGTTCATTCGTTCGGTAGACAGGCTTTTACTTAAGTTAATAAAGCCAATCGAAGTATCTTGTCATAAACACATCATGTTTGATATTTACAAAATTTTGTTTACGGCGGTCACGTTTAACAAAAGCAATAAGGTAATTGTTAATTGGTACGAATCTAAGTGATTCAAATAAATACAGCTCTATATTTGTGTGTTGGATTTATGTTCCTCAAACGGGTTTTATGAACATAAGTAACTCAATATTTGATTGACTGACGACATCGTAAAAGTTGCGGGAAACCGGTGGATGCAGGTGGCGACTTGTCGTTCATTATGGTGTGCTAAGGGGGAGGCCTTTGTTCAGCAGTGGACGTCTTCAGGCTGATGATGATGATGATGAAGTAACTCAGTTTGAACACCACAAATCAGTACAAAACAATACAGAAACAAAGAACAAAGTATACAATAGGCTACTTACGCTAACCGCTACTTACGTGGAAGATAACCAAGCTTGTGCAAAATATATATGTTTTGCATGCAAACCCTCTCTCCACTACTGCCACACAAAACGCACATAAATCCCACAAACTTAATTACCCCTAAAACCACACAAACACTTACGCGCGTTTGAAGTTTTTTTTTGTGTAATTTTGAAATATATACATATGCATATGCTTTGTATTTATGTCTGTTGGGACTTATCTCAGATCACACTTTGTCTTTGCGTTTTAATGTTTATAAATATTGATTCTGAAGTATGAACAATTTAATCGTTGTCCTACGAATCTAAGTTACTGCGTCATTTTGATTTGTGTAGTCACCGGAATTGAAAGAAACATACAGATCCTTAAGGCCAAATGAAATCATTATTAAGTGACTACAAACACGCGATCTGAACCTTTTTCAAGTAACATGGGCTTTAATTTAATTTTCTTTCCATAACAAATTGCGATTTATGTGTGAAATTTGTTTACTAATGACAGTTGCTGTGTTCAGTTGCTTTGGTTGCGTTTATTCAGCAATAAATATTACTAATTGAAATGATTCCAATTAGATTAATTGAATCAAATACTTTTTGCGTTCAGCTTCTGGAAGGATTCAAGATTATATATAGTCTTGTTACTCTTTAATAATAATAATAATGTTAAACTTTCTTGTTTCTATTTTCTAATAGTAAACACCCTGGCTACTTTTGATACTACTGACTGGTTTATATTTTGAATAGTCTATTGTGTTCCTAACATGTCATTCCTTGTCTTGTCGTCTGTTTGTACTCTCTCTTGCTACCGTTAACTATCAATAAACTTTATTTTTATCATTGCTCAATCATTCTCTGCATATTTTACTTCAAGAAATAATAATAATAATAACATTTTTTTTATATATTTAAATGAATAACTTCAAACGAAAATAATAATAATATAATAATAATATAATAATAATAATAATAATTAGGGAACAATTCACACAAATTGACCTAGTCCCATTGTAAGCGCTAGTAAGGCTTGTGTTATGGGTACTAGATAACGATATACATACTTATATAGAGAAATACATACTTAAATAGATAGAAACATCCATGACTCAGGAACAAATATTTGTGCTCATCACACAAATATATGCCCTTACTAGGATTCGAACCCAGAACGCTTGCTTCGCAGGCAGGGTCACTACCAACTAAGCCAACCACGTCGTCATTCAAACACCCGAGAAAATGATTAACAAGCTGATGTACCTACGCTGGATGTAATGTTTTGTTTTCACTTTGTTCATTTTCCAAGATTGTGTCATTATATTTAATTGCTATCATTATTGTTATTGTCATTAGCTATTTATTTTTATCCCCTGATGTTTTTGGTGTGGTGTCTTGAAACTTGTCTGTTGAGGGCATGTTCCTATAATATACGTATCTTTTTAAATGATATATTTAAATAGGTACTGCAGCTATATGAACTTTGCGTTGCACTAATGTATTTAGAGCACGGAACCCGCCCTTCCTGATACGCCCACGGCCTTATCAGATGACGGTTATGTAAGACTGATATGCGACTTCCAAGTCCAAGTAGACTATATCTAGGTTTTGCAAAGACACGTCGTTGTAGAGGTACATAGTTGAAGTTCCAAATTATGGTTCATAAGCTAAGACAAAAAAACAGGATGAAAGCTTTGTAAAAACAATTGAAATAAATCGTTCTTACTACCAAGATTAATTTAGCTTATTATAAACGGAAAAATAGGATTTTGCCGCTGGTACAGCATCTGCCGCAGCGGCCGGAAAAAATGTATAAAATTGAGTTATAAGATTATTTTTTTACGTTTAAAAACATATTTTGCGTAAGAGAGTTCATTACAAAGTGCCAAATGCAAAATTAAATCGAATGAACGTATTTAAAAGTGTCAGCACTGGTTCATTTCTTTTAAGTTTAGAACGAAGTGTGAAATGTAAAATACCTACTTACCTATAAAGTTTATGAAATTAAAATATAATTTAATTTAAGAGACTTAAGTACATATTTTATTGGGTATAATGGATTTGTATTTATTGATGGATTTAGTTACGCTTCTTCCTTCAAACTCTACTCATCCATGAATTCCTTTTTTCGAAGTTCTCCGGTACTGTACCCGATCTCAAAATCTCGCAAACAAATGACTCACCAACCGAACGACTTTCAAAAATCCGTATCGCATTCCTGAAAAACTTTTTAAAATGAGAACATAAATTCTTCAAACGAAGAATGAAGAGGCGCTCTGGCTTCATTAATGGTCATTTGGCGAGATATTTACCGAGCAATTACGTTATGGTATCGTATATTTATTGGCGGCCAGTGACTTGATTCATTGCCCGTTGCGTTGTTAGTGTCAAACTGACAGTTTATTTCAGGGGCAGATATTATGCGAATGTTATTAGTAATTTTAATAACTGCTAGCGGTTGTGATGCTTGGGTTGGGGATATGTTTATGTTGTAGACAATTTAGTCGTTTTAGTTTGTGTACCTAATATATGTGGACGACGTTGTTGTTGTAGTCAAAAATTGTTACCAAAATAGTGAAGAGCAAAATTAAAATTTGTGTTTGTGGACCGAAACAGTTATAGTTCACACTCTACTGACAAAAATTACCAGTAATAACTCGGGTGTTTGAATTGTTTTTCAGTCAGAGGGATAATGGTTACCTATTTGTGTTCTTTATTTAACTAACATAGTGCTTTAAGTTGTATTACTAACCCCATATGGACCTTGATGTCCGAAATAAATGTTTTTTTTTTATTTATTTTTATTAGAATCAATGAAAAAAGGCAAATTGAAAAGTACTTTCCAAATTTGACTTTATTTGACTTTTTTAACTGAATCTATTGCGAAGATGTTTGCACTTCTATATAACAGACAAAATTATATTCTGGAAATAAGTAAGCAGCGTTCCTCTAGATCTTTGCAAAGAAGCTTAGTGGTGTTCGAGGTAAAACCTACCAATAAGGAAGCTGCGATGAGATAAGCCAGGAAAATGAAGTAGGTAATCAGTAGGTAGGCAATAATAGTATGTGTGTATGTATTATTTTATTTATTTAGCTATGTATTATATTTATGTTAGTATTGTTTTATTATTCCTGCGTTTCTCCTGTCTATTTGTTTCCGCCACCTACTTAAACTGTCTCCAAGTTATTTCTCTATCTTAATGGTTGTCTGGTAGAGATCGCTATTAAGCGATAAGACCGCCTATTGTCTACTTTGTTTCTGTATTGTTTTGTACTGATTTGTGGTGTTTAATAAAGAGTATTTGTATTGTATTGTAATCCTAATCCTAATGGTGTATTTTTCCTCATAGACCGATCCACCTCGTACTGCTCTGGTAGCTGCACAAACGAACGCAAGTGTTGTAACTTTTTGTAATCAAGAAAGTTTGTCTTTACAACATATTCAAATAAAAATAAAAAAAAAAACATGAAACTACCGTGAGACTCAATCATAGTTACATGAACGGATAACTAACGTATAAAAGTCGAGTAATGCTCGACATGTTTCAAACTTGTTCTTAGTCCATTCTTTCCAAATTCTCTTTCTAAAGGTACCATTTATCCAGTGGCCAAGGCATCTAACACAATGTACATCACAGTGCAGCGATACATATCTTTTGCCTTACTCTTTCCTACTTCCTACTAAAGGAACATAGATCTAGATCCCGGCTAGATACGGCGGCTCCCGTCACAGCGGCTAGGCGCAGTAACGAGGGGAAGTGGGCTACATTTCACTGCGATCCACGCCCACTGCATGTGATCTGATAACTAGTGACGTATCTAGACTACGTATTTAAATACAATAGGTTGTGAGGAAACGCGGGGATTGGTTGTTGAAATGGGAAAGAATTGTGGTCGATTTTGGAATTCGTAAATAATGTACGCTAACAGCGGTATCTCAAGGTTCAAGCGAAACATGACAACTACTGTCAAGAGTGTACGACTAAGAAAAATTAACGAACTAAGTGAAGTGTGAAAATGTAACTTTAACTTGATATTTAGGTATTTTATTGAATCAGGCGTTACTTTGCGGAGGTCCATTTCAATGAACACAAAATATTTACCTTGCTACTCCGCTACTTACGTGCAAGATAACCAAGCTTGTGCGAAATATATACGTTTTGCATGCAAGCCCTCCCACCACTACTACCACACAAAACGCACACAAATCCCACAAACTTAATTAATCCTAACACCACACAAACACTGACGCGCGTTTCGATCCCTCTACGGAATCATTTTCAAAGTTAGAGCACAACCGATGCACATGCGAACCAACGTCGTACTAATTTGTAAATCTATAAATAAACTAAATGTACTCACGTACCCACATACACCCACCCAACTACCCTCTTATTTATAATTTTAACTAGCCATCAACAACTACCTTCATAATTTTTTCCGACTACAACAAAAACAAAGAGGGCATTTAGGGGGGGGGGGGGTAATTTAGGTTTTTTTTTATCTGAATAGGAAGGCAAACTATCTAGTGGGTCATCTGAGCACCACCTATGAACACCCAACACTAGAGGGATGAAGATGCGGTTACCAGCCCAGAAGGCTAAAAATAGAATTCCTATTGTGCCATATCCGGCTGTCTTACAGTACCTATGTACGCAAATAATGTCAACTGGTGACGTTGATCATTCAAAATCAGATTTGATTAAGAAAAAAATAGAATAAGTACAGACTTGCCAGCTAGTCTAAAATAGACTTTTTAAGAGAGATGGAAAACCACCAACCATTTTTAAGCAGGTATTGAATTTAAGCGGTTGCTCGCAACTTCGGCTGTAGGAGATGAGTATTTTTTGTCTTTATTTTTGGGATGACAGTATCCAGGTTACGAAATATCTGCGTGCCAAATTTTATTCAAATCCGTCCAGCCAGTTTAGCGTGAAAGAACAGACATGCACACACACTGCTAACGAACTTTTGTATGTTTTAATATTAGGCTGTTGATAAATCTCTCTTTACCTCTTCCAAATGAAGTCGTGAGTCAATGTCACTCGCAATAGTGCTAATAGTTATTATCAAACTAATCAAGGTCCGAAGTTACGAAAACATTGGAATCGCCTGAGAACCTCACGGGAATCGAACCCGGGTCACGTCGACTAACAAATTACAGGCCGGTGTCGTACGTGTAACGATTGACAGTAATTTTGACTCATACGACTTCGAGTCATCTTTGACTCCGTGGGATATGACCCTCGATAAACGTTTCATTTGGTAATAGGTTTTAGAGAAGACGCGTTTTTAGAAGGTCGGTTAGTACATCTTCAGAAGTCATAATTATTTATTTGCAACATATATACAACGCGTAAATACTTAGTGGCTTAAAATTTGACCCAGTCTACATACAGAAGTACCTTTGTCTAAGCACACATCATTAGTGCTCTAAAATGCGTTCAGAAACCGTAGGTCATCCTTATTACACCCTATGATTACATCCTGGTATTACACCCTAAAAAAAACTATAATTTTATTTATTACAGTACAGATTTTACCGTTTTTTACGTGATTGTACAGATTTTTACCATAACCTTACAAAAATCTATACTGTAATAACATAAAGTACCTACAGATTTTATCTACTACCACAGACAAGAAAGTACTTACTTACAAAAATTAGGCTCAGCCTAGTTTGGGGTTCGTCAGACATTCTTTTTTTATGTACCTACTAGCAGTTGCCAGCGACTTCGTCTGCAAAGAATTCGTTTATCGCTCTCCCGCGGAAACTACGCAATTTTCCGGGATAAAAAGTAGCCTATGTGCTATTCCAGACTTTTCTCTATCTATGTGCCGAATTTCATCCAGATCCGTTGGGCCGTTCTGGCGTGATTGAGTAACAAACAAACATCCATCCATCCATCCATCCATACTTTCACATTTATAATATTAGTTAGATTAGATTAGATTAGATTAGATGAGATTAGATAATAATTAGATTAGATTGGATATTTGTGGTTTTTTTTAAGCAAATAAATTATTATTTTATAATTATTATTAAATAATACATTGGAGAACCTAAGACAAGAAATACCTTTAGTGTCACCGCAAAAACAATTTTGTGTTGAAAAATTGCGACCTTACTATAAATTGAAACATTTCCTAATAGAAAATCTATAATAGTAGTAAGTACACGTCACAACAACTCAGTGTTTTGCATAGGTCGTTAGTCCGTGATGGATGAGGATCGCACGATCTCCGACGAAAGGCGAAGCATGCCGAACCTCGCCGGAGATAGCCGAAGCCGGGGGCGACTGGAGCTATCTCGCATTTCGAGCTATTTAAATGAGTTGTCAATAATAAGTTGTTCGTAGTTTAAAATTATATTGCTGGCTGGTAAAAAGTAAAAGAGTAAAAGGTGAACTGCCAGCAACAAACCGAAGACAGACTGACCATAACTTAAAAAAATACTATAATAATGGACCCGATTCTACAGCGGCCGCAAAATTTCCCAATTTAATTTAGGCGTCGCTAAATCCCTTTGCTATTCTATGAGCGGCTGTCATAATCAAATGACAACGCCAATTTTAAAATTAGAAAATTTAGTTTTAAGCTATTTAGGCGATGTGCACGTAGAATCGAATCCAGTATACAATCTTGTTGTTTTGAAAATTCGTAAACTTGCAAAGCACTACGTTAAACCCCTGAAACCACTTAAATATGATCTACTTCGCAAATCAGTAATTATAATGTAGTTTGTTTAAAAGCTCATCAAAACAAAAGGTCTACGCAGCCGCTGTATAATAATAAGATCGTGACAATCATCAAGAGGCAAAACCGTAAACGATGCCTTATAATAACACTGATGATACCGCCTTAATGTCTCAGAAACCTAAACTCAAAACGCTTGTCCTAAAAAAACCCTCCAAGGCATACCGTGAGAACAGCCAACGGCGCAACAGTGACTCGCACCGTATGATATATGGCTCTAAACGTGCTATTTAGCGCTTACACATCCATTCTTAAGTATAGTGGGGCAAATTAGAAAAAAAATGTAAACACTACATTGTACGAATTCAATAATTAGATTAAGTTTATAATGAGGGGGTCGGGCGCCCTCGGCGACGGCTAGTCGCGCGCCGGGCCCCTCCCCGTGGCGCCTCCGGCGGGCCCTTTTGGACCCTATTTGTTTTAATTACCGACCAATGATCTTTAGGACAACACGGGCCCTTTGTGCTAGCCGAAAATTTGCCCTAATTGGCGGTAGGCCGTAACCAATCCAGTTAATCGTAAGGCCAGTTGGGGGTGTATCGTCTGCGATTCCTTGAAGGGTTTTAATCAAGTGGGAAATTTTGTTAAACAGGAAACTTTGCACTCCTTTATTACTTTGATTAAACGTGGTTGTACGGTTCTATATTGACGATCGTGTACCGGAAGGCGAAATGTTGGTAGACCTCCCGCAAGGTGGACGGACTATCTGGTCACGGTAAACCATTGGTTGTGAGTAGCACGAAATCCATTGAAAGCGGTCCCCAGGCTTCGAATCAGTCCATCAATCTAAATACCCCATGAATGAGTTAACAAACTGCACGGAAGGGCACCTGATGACATTTTTTTTCAAAGATAGGTACTTAAATAAATTAATAACCTTAATTTATAAGGCAGCAGACATGTTATCCATGGTATCCCTCTCCCGCTCTAATTTAGTCACTGCCTGCAATAACCTATCGGAATTTTTATAGTCCAACAATCACGCATTAACATAACTCGGCTAAATACAATATTTAAGCTCAAAAGTCCTGCGTTCCTGTAGGAATTCCTAACATTTTATTCCCTCGACTGCGTGCCCGATCGATTACCGAATAATTCAGTAAACGCTTGTAATCACCTCTGTGGTTTAGTATCGTTATTACGCTGAATGCGGTACAGGCTCAAATTATGAACATTTACCATTTTATAGTCGGGAATCTGAGAAAGACGACCGATTGGATACCGACTTAATCCCACCCTTCTGCTACATTCCTTTGAGGTAAAGATTAGTGAATTTTACTCTCATGATATCCGAATAGTAGTCGAGGACACACCTTGTAATTAAATATAATTTGCAGTTTGATTGTATTTTGCACTGCTTTTTGGTTAGCAAAAGAGACTCAAGAATAACCTGTTTTTTTGCTGAAAACAATATTATATTATGTACCAATTGCACTTGTTAGTTGATTTTGTATTCATGTAAAGTATCTATTACATTATTAACCAACATATTTTTGCCTAAGTTGAGTCTTAGTATGTGTACTCAAACAAACCTATCTATTAACAACGTCCAGCTAACAATCGTGTTCAAAAGTTTCACTTATCATTAATAAAAATCTCCGATCCAAGCTTGTGGTCAAAATCCCACGGTCGTAAAAGAAGTTAAAGGTGAGAACCCAGATCTCTAGCCCGAAGCAAACAGTAGATCCACTGCAGCAGCAATGGCGTCCGTATGTGATACCACAGAGAACATAAACGAAGTGTAAAATAAAGCCACAGATAAAATTGAAGCGAGAAGTGACGTTGATGATACAGGCAGTTTAGAACTTTTTAGTGAAACGTATTTCTTAGTCTATGGTTTGAAAAGTGATTGAATGGTTGTGGTGTGAACGAGCATGGTTGGTGGAAGAGGTCGCACGCAATCCAAGCATTCAGAGCACGTGGGAAAGACGCAGCCGAGGCGGGGCGCCCTAAGGCAAGACGGCGGTTGACGATCGCCCCGTGATAAATATATGTAACATTAGCGTGAGCACAGAGCAGATTAAATTTATTTTGTAGCCAACGTTGTTTATTGAATTGATTTAGAAAATATATTTGATAGAGCGCCTTGCGCAAAGGATACACAAGTTGTGTTATCTGCGTTCGTGAAATTTCACTACTATTTTAACAGATTTTCGTCTGTACAAAGTTTCGGTTATAGAAGTAGGTACCTATTTTAAGTATTTATTATGTATAAGATTTCTTAAAATATCTCGCGTTTTTCATTATTTGTTTAACTGAGACCTACTTCATTTAATTCACCATTTCAAAAACTACAACTGGTATTTAATCTACTATTGTAACTTTTGTAAAAATTGTTCAACTCAATCGCACCATTCTCTACTCTGTACACTTTCTTATGCCCAAGGGCAAATTCCCCAAAAAAATCTTAGTCGGCGGGGTCAAATGTCGAACAATTTATAGCCTCCTCAGTAAGGCCCAACCGTTTGCGGCCTTTGGGAAGATCCGCGAACCTCTAATTAGGGGGATTATGAAAATATTCACACAGGTGCGTGGCACATCCCTAATAAGCGACTTGGCTCGGGGCGAAAGTCGTGAGGGACCTTCGGCTTAATGTTTTGGGTGTTACTGCTGCAGCTGATTCTGGGGTTTCTTCGTTTTTGGGTCGGGCATTCTAGGATCAGATTTTTTGTTCACCTGCACTTGTGTAAATATTAAACCGGGGTTAATTTTTAGAGTGTTTAAAGTGAAATAAACGCAAGGTAAATATTTTTTGTTCATTGAAATGGACCTCCGCAAAGTAAGTAAGTAAGTAAGTAAATGCTTTATTGTACAAATATAAAGAAACAGACACAAATCACAAAAAAAAAAAAATTAGATATTATGCACAAAGGCGAACTTATCCCTATAAGGGACAAAGAGTGAGTTTAAAATATTAATAAAAAGTAACGCCTGATTCAATAAAACATTTTAAATAGACGCGTTTGAGAAGTTGAGATCTAGATACCCATATTATTTGGTTATCAATGCAATTTTTTTTCATTTAAGTATCTCAAGTCTATTTTATTTTATAGATTGTCGATTTTTTTATTCATGTTTGCATTTTTTAGCTTTCTACAAAATATCAAAGATAAGTACTTACCTAGAATAGAAGAAGTATCTACAAGTACGTTTCTAGATATTCTGACCATTTCTTTTGTGGATTGTAAGTTTATACAAATTCGAAAGTAAACTTCAAGTAATTTTTATTTACTGAAGAGCATAAAAAAGACGCACAAGGCAATTTAGAATTATCTACGTCATCTGGCACGTGGCATTCACATTAAAAGGTTATCACCGTAGAAATAACCGTTTACGGAAGTTTGGACCACCTAAGAGCGCAATCAGGGCCATTTATCAGTCACATTAATTTATTAATGTCCACAAAATGTGTCCAAAACGCACATACGTGAAGGTCAGTCTATTGCTATCGACTGCTCAGAAAACCGACGGTAAATTTGAAAATCGTGAGGCTCTAAGGAGTTTAGTTGTGGTAACCATACACGGTTTTTCACCCAGTTAAGTAGATACGTTCTTTTGTTAATGTCTTCGTGTGATTGTATAGTCCTGATTAGGTATTTTATTGTAGGTACCAATGTTTGCTTAGTTAGATACGTTTTTTCTTGCTGACGTCGCTTTAACATTGTAATGTGAAATCTACTTATGCACTGAAGCAAAATAAACACCTTGCAAAAGCTTACAAATGCTAAAACTTTATTTTTTCTTAAATGTTGATATTTATTAATACTTTGTCTGCTATGATACCTCTAAAGGCAATTTAACTTTATCCAGAATGTTTCCTAATATTCCAAACTGGACCACTTACGCAAAAATCCAATTCCAATTCGCAAACAGATAATTAACTTCTCCCGTTGCTAGCTTCGGTAACGTTGCCCATTTCAAACGTCCATTCATTAGTTTTTGCCCCATAAAATACATTGAAGCAATATTTGCAACCGCGGCTTTCAAAATTCATAAAATGGCTCCTAAAATTAACTTTCGTTAAATTATAGTAATGGCTGCTGGAACCCTGCAAATAAGGAACGCCATAATTTTTGACATGTCGAACGTAAACACCTTCCATTTGGTCAAAGAATGTTAACACACGCAGACATGACAATCGGTGCATAGTATCAATCAATTGAGTCGCTTTAATAAAACGTAAAAGCAATTAAGTAGGTTTTTGTACCAACTAATATCGTTCTTTAATTCTGAGTGGTACTTTTAGGTGTATTCATAACTTTATTATGCCTAGCTTGGGCCTTGCCTGTTTATTACAACGAGGTGACAAGTTTAATTTATGGATGAATCATAATTTAAAATTCTATTAACCAAAAGTACTGCGTAATAACAAGCTTACCTACTAAATGCAAGAACACGAAAAAACCGTGTGTAAATATCTGGAAATGTCTTTCACTTTAAACTTTATTCAAACGCCTCACAGATGCTTCCTGGTTGTATCCACAAAGTTTACCTTTTTACTGTCGCACTTCCTTCACCTATGTTGCCAGTTTCCGAAAATGACGGCATAATGATTGGTTGTGTTTGATTAGTTTGCGGTGCGGTTTGTCTGAGCGGTGGCGCCTGTAAATTAGTCACTGCTTACTGGGAACGGGGCTTAGTAAACGGAAACTGTTTCATTTTTAAACCGTGAAATATATCGGTGAGATCAAAAATACTGGCTAGATAGAAAGGGAACTTATGGTTGGTGAATCAGGGAGTGTTACAACTGTGTTGTATTGATCCACGAATACCTATAAAGTGAGTATGATCAATAGATAGCCTAGTCTGTAACAATATAAATAGTCATTGCCAGATTATTGTGGATTATGGAATGCAACTTTGTTGAATCTTACGATTGAAATTGATGTGATGATTTAAACCAAAGTATTTTATAATTTCGGCTAAGCGGACCTTCTTGATATAAATTATCAATTTAAAATACAGTACAAGAAGAATCTAGCTGATACCTAAATTCCTCCAAAAGTCATACAATTATTCATACAATTATTACGGATTAGTATACAATACTTCCCATTTATTTTGAGCGAAACCTGATACAAAGTTTATTTTTGACAATATGCGTCTATTTTTTTGAGCTATACCTATGTAATTGCCTAGCTATAAAATGATTACTGTATAATTTTATTTCACTGCTATAAAATTAGCCGAATTGCCTTTTAAACATTCGAATTTGTCATAAAAATTCCAAAATAAAATAAAATCATAAATCTGTCATTCCCACCGCATTTAATGACACAAAATTGCCAGTGTCTATTTATTACTAAAATGAATACGACCCTTTTGAATTGTCCCTATTAGGTTGCAAAATGACATAGTAAAGGACGGAAGGCACGTTTGGACTGCCAACCGCAAAATTAGATATGATTATGAACAGGGTTATCCAAAAACGAATAATTTTACGATCCCTTCCTTCCTCATATGTCATATTATATTTTAAAATTCACATTACAATGCTTGGAGTAAGCCACTGACCCTTAGGAATCAACACATTGTTGTAAGGGCTAGTTTGCGTTATTTTTATACACAATATAGTATATAATCTTAGAATCAATGATAAACGCCCTCGATCACGTTAAGCGATGCCTATAGGTCTTGTTAACAAAGGCTCTGTTTACCCCGAAAGGGATGACGTGATTTGTTTATGTATGGGGTGCACGTATTGTCTAAATGGAGGCACGTATAATTAAGCATGAGCATCTCACTAGCAAATAATTTTACTTTTGTTAAATTTAGATCTAAAATCAAAAGTGCTTTGTTTAGATTACAAAATTGAATATTTTTTATTATTAAAATGTGTCGATTAGGTATTAAGTATTTTTTTATTATGTTGTATTAAAATAAGCTAATATTTTTAAAGCTATTATATCTTTTTCTGAGGATCATAAATAGACACAATAAGTTTGACATTGAAGATTTTGTGCTTCTATTTTCTTAATGTATTTGACAGTCAAGTTGCCGTATTCTGAATAAACTTGAATGAAAAATATTAATGTTGTTAGATCGAGAGCAAGTGCAACAGGCTGCATCGAGCATCATTCTGTACAGACTACTCGCTCTCATCCTTAATAATACACTTTTTCATTCATGTTTAATTCGAAACACGGCAACTGTCACATTAATAAACTAGAAGCACTGTAAACACAATCTGAAAAGGCATTACGTTCCACACTGGTCCAATTTGCGGTGGCCATCCGGAACATAGTGTTACCATAAAAAAAGACACAAAAATACGCTTCTCTATTCCCGTATCATTCAGGGGTCTATTATAACCGCATTTGCTCCTAAAACCTACCTTTAATAACCGGTAATACAACGCTGCGAACATTTTGATCTTTTATAATTATACGTCTGACTTTTAACGTCGATTCCCGTTTTTTAAAAGTTACCTGGTTTTACTTAGAAGGCTTCGGTTTGATTGAGAGATTGCAACAGTGCGCTTGTCGTTCTGTTTTGTATCTATTTAATTATCAGTTTATATCATGATAATAATAGATAAATATTTGATGCACCTATAATTTCATCAAACGTTTCACGGACACTTATAATTAGCTAGAGATTTTTATAATTTATTCTAATTATTGGATCTTTTGTGTAATTTAGCTGTCTCCCAAGATATCAGTAGTAAGTGTTACACTACGAATTAGATTTCTAAAAGTTAGCCTAAATAGATTTCGTAGATAGTCATTTTTTATTGGATTATTTTTAGAAAACACTTTTCAACTTTTTTTTTCATTAAATAAGAGTAGGTAAACCTAACTACTTAATACCTACCTCCATACTACTTTTGATACATTGTCTTTTTGTCTTCTTTTTTATTCACCTGAGACTAATATTCCTTTTTAATTCAATCATATTTTTTTTACTTTCAATCTTTTTACAACACGTACCGATGTCAGCATAGCGCCGTTACTTTGCCACAATAGTGTTGTCACTCAAAAAATCACTTATCAACTCTTTAGCCATAGCATTAGGGTTAACAATTGAACAACTAAGTATTTCCTAAGCACATCTGTAAGAGTTTGAGGAAGTACACATTTTGACCGCCCGCTTGTCAAACTTTGACATGTGTTTGACAGCGGCTATACTTGTGTTGCTTGTTGTGGTAAAGGTGTATTTAACTTTAGATTGCCCTTTGCCGCCCTAGCTTTCGAATTAAATGAAATTTTGTGCGTTAACTGTTCCCGCTTTTTATCTCTCATGTATACAAGGAGAATGACGATCCTTGAGGAGTATTAGTTTAGTAGTAGTATTAGTTTAAAGTATTCTTGACTGCTGCGAAGTGAAGTGAAGTCAATGCGAACGAAGTTGCGGGCCTTAACTAGGTTTAATTAATTTTCATCACACTTGCACGTAAACGGTATTAAAACATATAGGTTAACTTGGCAGTAGCGTCCCATATAAAATCCTCGGGCTTTTTTTTTGTCATGAAACCCTAGGATTAACCTTAATTTTATTTATTTACTCGCAAATGTGATGAAAAAAAAAACACTGTTTGTTTCACGGACGGTACGGGAATTACAAACTTCGACTCAGAAAGCTCTCAATCTTCGACTCGGGGTTTTACTAGAGCCTCGATCGTAATTCCTTACTTACCGCCCTTAATAAACAATGTACTATTGTGTACAGTTACTGTGTTGTTCTGTTTCTCTATAAATGTTAAAAGAAAAAATAAGTAGGTAAGTAGGCAATTAAATATTAATGACACGACGAAACAGATACTCAGATTGAGACAGGTAAATAAGGAAACCGATTCACACCGTTCAATTATTAAATCGATACGCCAGTAACCAGTAATAACAGATCGAAAGGTCAAATTGAAGACAAAACCAATATTGTTTCTCCGTCACAAGATATGAGTCATGTCGAAAAACGTAATTAAAATGATTTTTTTGAAGCCCTGGAGGCAAAAAGGTGATTGCAAGTGAAGAAATGCAATATTCTTCAACACATAACACTTATAAGTGTTTAGGTTTTTTTAGATAGCTGATAGTCAAGCATTCGTACCTATCATATCCAATAGTTCACTGTAAATCGCGACTACCCACATTATATTTGACATTAATTGACCATGCTTTGGGTTCTTCCGTTAACCTCATCTTTATAATCATAATCTTCTAACTCCCGTCAACCTAAGATGCACCCTTGAACAAAACAATCACTCTATTTACCGCCATTTTTAACTATCTTTTATAACGACATTTACTTAACACTACCTATTTATAACTTGAAATTAGTTGCCACAACAATAATCTAAAAAATAAATATTACAAGGCAAATAAATTGTGAGTTACCTTTATTAGCAATCGTGTCGTATTTTAGCATTTCATCGCTAGGTGGGCGCGACGAGGGCTCTAATTGGCCGAAATAAAAGTATTATATTCGATGATTTGTATAAACTGACAGCTGTCAATCAGCGTTGCGTGCTGTAGCCGCCAGGTGGCGCGTGCGGCCGTGAGTATAAAAAAGGATGTTAGGAATTCACATGTTTGGGTTAGCTGTACAGCGATAGGATATGTATCGAAATATGATAAGGTAAGCGCATTACAGCGGTACTATTCACGTGTTTAAGTTTACTAGTACACTTTGAAGTTGATGTTACATTTTAGCTAGGTACTAGAAAATTATGAAAATGTTTGGAAAAAACTTAAATAGTCCTTCGTCTACTATTTTATAAAAGAGCTATAACGCAGTCTAAAAAGAATGCGTCAATTATTTATACAAAAGTTCATCAAAATTGGCTGCAATTTGAAACGTGACCTGGCCTTTTTTGATAATTATGAGTACTCTTCAGATATTTTTCAAGTGACAACAAGGAAGGCAAACAAGCAAGTGGGTCACGGGATAGGAGCACCACCAACGATGAACTTTCGCAACACTAGAGAATCATAGATGTGTTGTGTTGTCGGCCTAGAGAGCTTAAGATAGAATAACTGGTGTGTCAGTAATTTTACTGGCTGTCTAACTCTTCATATCGGAATGCAGTAGCACAAGCACTGCTGCTTGGCGGATTAGCGAATAATACGGTAGATCCGGATGGAACTAGCACATGTTTGCGTTTTTGAGTAAAAAAACCTTACAAAGCTAACCGATACCAAATGGACGATACATCAAACCCTTCTCAACAAAACGTTAAAATTACCCAAAAAGAAACATAGCTTAGAGCTAGGCCGTAAATCTCCTTCAAAAATATCAGTACAAGATGATCATTATCTAAATTGTAATAAATCTTTATATAATTCACCAATTTTTTGTCTGCTACTTCAGATGATCGTTACGACGGCCAGAGGGCGAATCTTCATTAGGGTACATTTTTATTGTTATGTCAAAACAGTTTCATAGTAAAGTTGATTGTTTCGTATGCGTGCCGGTAATGATTTTGACCTAAGTAGCAGTAGCTATTATTGTACTGCTATTTTTGCTTCTAAGTTCGAATTTAAAACGTTCATATTGCACGAACGTGGAATTTTATTTAGTAATATGGTGTTAGCTTCGTAAGTACAATTACAGACAGACTGGTTACGTGCTGATTGAATTTCCAAACAATCTAGACTAGTATTATCTACAAATGCGAAATTAATTTCAGTATTCAATATTTATTTAATTGCAACATTCTTTTCAACACAGTTGCTCGTAAATTGAGTCTTATTGCACCGCATTTAAGCTCATAATTCAGCTTATTACGCACTAGTGCTGTAATAATATTACCGCACGAGTGCGGTAATATAAACTTTTTTTTAATCTCAGCAAATAGTTCAGTTATGTATAGGAACAAGGAATATTTTCGTGAATATTAAACTATTTCGGGTTAAAGATGATGAATAAACATTTAATTTCGACAAAGTATTTATTTTTATTTTAAAAGTAACCATCATTTGCATATTTAAGACATTGATTAATTTATTTATTACAATTTTAATATTAGGCTGTTTAGCAGTCTTGTCAGTGCCTAGTCGCGCGCGTGCAAAGTGCACAGCGCGCATGCGCGAGGGCTGCGCGCGGATAGGCGCAGAGAAATGATATCTGCCGCCATCTTTCACACTTACAGATTTTGTTGATCATTTTACCTTGTTATTAGTTTAAAAATTACGAGTTGAAATAATAAAGAAAAACTAAATGTAAATAGTGTCCGTCGCCGGAAATACTAAAATATGTTCGGTCAGGTTATGTCAGTAAGAAATCCAAGGTGTTAATGGCCAAATGATAAAGAAAAGCTCTAAAGCCTCCAGTTAAGCAATGTTTGGCAACAAAGGTAAAGTAAAGTTCATTTATACTTACTTATAAAGAATTTCTTTTTATTTTTCCTCGCAAATGTGTTGAAAAACGTCGTATGAAACGCGTGTGCATTGATCATACCACACTCGGCACCATTAACGCACTCGCTCCGCTCGCGCGTACAATCATGCCTCGTGTGTAATGATCAACATAGCACACTTGTATCATAATGTACTATTACAAAAATTCATACATAATGATGTCCTGTTGGGGCGTAGCATTTTATAATTATAATTGACACATAATTCGGCAATGTGGCTAATAATTATATAATTATTATCTAAGACGCGCTTAGGTGAAACTTTAAAATAAATTATATGCTTAGAGTAACTAGAGGTGCATACCTACTTTATTGCCTTGGAATAAAATAATATATGACTTACATACTAAAGTGAGATCGATATTTTTAACTACAATTTTGTCTGTGGGTATCCGTAACTTTTTCACGCCTAAACTGCTGTACAAGTTTCGACGGATATCGCTTAAAGTTGGAGGGCATTTTGGAAAAATTACTGGCACATAATAAGGTATTCCATCACTTGCCATCTGGTAATATCCTTGCTAGTTTGCCACTTTATTTTATATAAAATTAGGACAAACAATACTTTATTCCGGAAAATCGGTTCCATGCAACAGAAATATACCTACAGAAGTACTTACTATACTATAATTTTATAGCTTAGTTCCATTCAATGTCTGTGTAAAAGCTATTGTCACTTTGCAAATATAACACTCATGTAGGTAAGTATCGTATGATAAAAATTGTATTCCGCTTCTACGTTTATTAACTTTTAGAAAAAGTTAATCCTAAAACCACTGTTCAAACGATGAATTTGAGAAACGTTTTTTGTAATATGATTGAATACTAGGGGGCGAAGTTGGAAATGACATCTTAACATACACTGAATACCTACCTTGATCGAAAATGAAATTAATTAATTGGTTGTACAGAGATTTTTGATTAAAAATTGTTTCACAGAACCAAAACAAACACTGCCAGCTAGTCCCGCCAACAGTAAACCACAACGCTTTCGCCACCGACGTAACTTTTGCCTATTCATTCAAGCACACCAATCATATCAATTACTCCATGATCTATAGTCAAATCGCCTAGCTACCGTAACTGGAAATTAACCTAATCGATATCCAGTAAATTGAATAGAACTGCTTGAATTAACTTCGATAAATCAGTATGTTGCGTTCATAAATCACAGATACGTCAGTCAGTTACACTGACAGACTAAATCACATGAAATATGGCGGCAGTGGTTTCTCCAAATTCGACTATAATCCTTACTGAATTGCTTTTAATTGGAACAAAAGAAAGGTGAGTTAAAGGTGCGGCTCTCTCGGGCTTCGCGAGATCGGCGGTTGATCTCACTAAGTTTAGTTTGTAATGGCGGCCTTCTTCCTTTACAAAGTCTTCAATTTATCGATTGGCATTCTATGCGTACTTTGTAACAACAATTTCTTTTGGATTTTCGTCAACATCAAGCAAAATATTGCTATGTATATAATTTAGCCAAAATGTTCAGGTAATTTTAGCAATATTGTGTGAAATTAAGTCACGGTAAAGGCAGTAAGTACTTTCTTTTTTTTAACTACATATCGTTGATTTGTTGCGACATATTTCAATGTTTCAATACGCAACTATAAAGTTGCGTAATGAAACATTGAAAACTTATTATAATCACTCAATTAAAGGTACAAGTTTATGTAAATAAAACTTCTAACTAATAAGTAACTCAAATACTTAAATTTATTTTATACCCACGCCAAAAGGAAGCATTTACTAAGACTTATTTTCAATCTATTTATCAGATCTAATTATCATAGTAAGAGCTAAATGAAATAAACAGACTGTTACTAAACGCTAGTTAGGTATGTTATGTTTTAATGGCTGCTATATTTCGCTCTGTTTAATTTACTGAGCATTTATTTCTAGTCCTTTCAAACAATCAAATCAGTCTTCACCCTTACCTTAAACGTAATTTTAAAGTAATCAAAAATAAAAAACCGAAAAGCAAAAGTTTATTTTGCAAATAGGCCGCCAAGGGCTCTTTTACACGTTTTTTTAAACTACCAGCGCAATAATATTCTGGAATAGTCATGGGAAAGAGTTTCGGACGATTCTCGAATTCGACCAATTCCGCCATGATTAGGGCTCAATCAGAGAGATCGTTGCAATTTCCATTGACTGGTAAATTGGCGATGTTAAGGCTTCAGTCATCAATCTAAGACTGAACTAAATTAGTCACTTACGCAATTAAATCGAAGGAATCTAATCGGTTCACACGAAAATCGTTTTTAGTTTTTGCTTGAATTCTTTGGGGTTTTTTAAAAGCTAAATGCGCCAGCTTGCTAAAAAATAACGTACCTAAGTACCTATATAAAACAAAAACCACATTTTATAGAAGTTTGCTCGAAAATAAAACTGCACGGTCTCTACGGCACCTAGAGCCGTTTTTTATTAAATCAAACATTATAACTTTACAATCAACCAGTTCAATTAATTTTAATGGATCTTAAACACGTCATGGTAAAAAAATGCATAGAAATACTATGTTTATTAAACATTAAGTATTAATTAACGACTTAAGTGCCTCAGTACTTTCAATACAAGTTAACGGAAAGGTTTGAAGTAAATACGTATACTAACCCGTGCGTAACGTTACCCGTAGCGACATCGCGTCGCGACAAATGACATCGCTCAGTTCAATCACTCTGAACTAGATGGCGCCACAATGTACCCAGTGGAGAAAGGAATTTAATAATTTCAACTCCCAAATTAGGTTTAATCAAACTTCGTCTATTATGGCTCGTTCGAAATAAATGTCGTATCTATAGAAGAACTTTATTATTACAAGTAAGATTGGATTTTGCTGTGTGTATTAAAGTTATAAAATCTTTATTGAGAATGCTTGTTATTTTTATGGTAGTAGATGCTTCTAAATCTGGGTCAATATTTGGCTTTTATTTGATTGCTTCTTCTATGGTAAAGACAATGGACGCTGATTTCGGTAGTACTTATTTAAGTAAATAAAAGTAACGGTAAACATGAAAATGGTCTAAATTAATTTGTACTTTTAATGTGTCCAGTTTTTATGTGTAATTGGAACCTATTTATGTTAAAACAGAGCAAACGGCCAATTAATTAACGATCCCATCAACATTTAATGATCGGCATACTTACCTAATTAATTAGGTACTTGTTAAAGTAAAAATCCAATAATTAAAATTACTGTTTTTACAGCTACGATCGCATTTCGCAAACTACTTTCAATCATTCTTGTTTATGACCGTGTCATTATACAACCTTATAATTAAAATTGTTTTTGTATTGCGATGTTTAAGATGTCGGTCTGTCCATGTCTGTAATGCTGACTATAATGTCATAAGTCCATTCTCTAATGGCATAGTGGAGCACGAAATTAGAGGTATAGTTATTTATGTACATATTATATGTACGGTCAACATTATAGCCTGTAGTGCAAGTTTGCATTCGCTTTTTTCTAACGGATTGGCTTTTACAGCTTATCGGGGAGAAGAGCCAAACGAGCAGCTCAGAACGTATAATCTTACAAATTTATTTTACGTTTTAGACATTGTGATCAAAATTGTTTTGTACTTAGCACGCCTAAGGGTGCTTATTGAGCCGACCTCGGACTTAGGACGCTAAGAAAGAATAATGCAAGCAATCTGATTTTTATGCTCCCATCGTTTCGGGAAGGCCTGACTGAGAAGAAACGACAAGAACCTCAGTAAGGTTGAGGTCTGATAGGATAGAAGGAGCAATAGGAAGGATCTACTCCATTTTATATAGGTACGTTAACTGCAGCTGTACGATTTTTTTCTATCAAAATCACATTAGCAGCAGTTCAACAGTAGCATTCAATTAAATTGTATCTAGAAATTTAATGCTTTTGGTAGAGTTGCTAATTATTTTGTTGGGTAGGAATATGGACGGATTTTGTAATATCCCACTTTACCTATAGGGAGGTTTGTAACAAAGATGGAGCCGTGGGATTCGAGCACTGGCTTTTCTAATACATAGTTGCTGGCGTCAGAAACTATGCAGTTTTCTGGGATAAAATTAGCCTATTTCATTCTTCAATATTCAAACTATGTTTTTGCCATATTTCATGAACGTAGGTAAAGTGGTATTGTAGCAAACAGACAAACAGAGACAGAGGTACTTCCGCATTTATGATATTAGTCTGGTTAACAACGCATTTGGGTTTTGGGCGTCGTTTTAGGTATTGTGAAGATGCAGTTTTATTCATTGCTCAGTGTAGGTTTTTTTAACGATGGTATGTAGGGTGTTATTACACCAGAAGGAAATTAAAACAAGGAAATAACTTTTCAACGGCATGTACTTCTCTTTACAATTATTCTTCTTTAAAATAGCCTCGTCGACTTAACTTACAATGACTTAAAATAATTTACAAACATATTTACAGGAATGTACAGATTAAACTATTACTAAGGTCAGAAGCACTTAAAATCCTCTACTAATTTGAACATGCTCAGAAATGTCATAGCCATACAATTTGGAACAAATGATACAGGATAAAGTACTTAAAGCAAAGGTAATACTTTTTCGGTAACTATGGTTTGAACTTAGTCTAATTAAGTAGTAGGACTAAGAATTTGTTTAAAATAAATCTCCAAGAAACATAACAATAATAACTATACGCTTAAAACAAAATTTCAGTCTTTACATAGATGAAGCACAAACTAGCTTCGAACTTAACTGCCTGAAGATATAATATATTTAAAGGACGCTCAATACAATCAAGTAAGCACTACTCAACTTGTTGAAAAGGATCAGTCGAAACGTAATTTCTTTGGCAAATAGTAAATCTAATCACTTGACTTAGTTACATCACGTCCTAAAAGTCGATTAACTCTTTGTTATATTCATTAATTAGCAAGTGATGCAAGATCTAGAGACAGCAATGTACAGCGACTTGTAACAATGCTAACAAACAATTAAACTCTTAAATTAACGCTTCATTATGTCTTCTATAGAGAATCCTAATGTTTTCTTTGGGGCAACAGGTGATTGTTGAGCACTTACTTCTGGCTGGTGTTGATAGGAGTGGATTGGTGGGGATGGTTTCTGGGAGAGATCTAGCAGAGAATTTTCTTGCTGACTCGTGGATGACACTTCTTGGCAACCTTCGAGATGCTCCAAATGATGCTTGTTCGCGTCACTGTGCGTCAGCAAGTGAGTTTTCAGATTTGATCTTTGGTTGAAGCTTTTGCTGCATACTGGGCATTTGTGTGGAGATTCTTCCATATGCAAAATTTTGTGGACGGCCAAAGTACGCGACTGGCAGAAACCTTTGCCGCATTCGTTGCATTTAAACGGTTTCTCCTTGGAGTGAATGTACCTGGAAAAATAAAAAAAAGACCATAAGTTTTAAGAACTTTCACTATTCTAATCTAAAATAACGACTAGACTGGTTAACGTAAACATACACCGATCGATGATGTTATGACTCAATACGGCGACGAAATAATAACAGCTTTGAAAGAAAATTGAGGCGACTCTACATTACGGACACATTAGATGGGTAGGGTAATGAATTTGGGAGGATAAAAAAAGTTTGTCTCGTAAAAGCGAAGAAATATAACATGTAATTTGTTCGACGGCGAAGCGAAACCGATATGGTGATCGTAAAGAACCAAACCGGTTGTCGAAGCGCGTGCGGCCAGCGCGTCGCGACCTCACAAAAAGGTACACTTTTGATTCATTTTTTTACTTCTTATCGTCTACAATGCTTTCTTAAAACACATCTTAAATCACGTTGTTCGTATTAGAAGAGTTAAATTTAGTTTGTGGTCATTATGATAAAAATATAGTGTTATTAATTATTATTATTATTATTCTATGCACAGTTATCATGTCGTCCACAAAACTAACAGTTTCAATGTTTTGAAATAGAGTTAGAACTTACAATAGGTGCCTTACCTATGATCTCTGAGATGGTCTTGTCTTCTGAACGCCTTTCCGCAAATATCGCACGAATACGGCCTTTCGTCTGTATGTGTCCTTTCATGGATGAGCAGATTGTAAGACTTCGTGAACTGACGGTTGCAATATTTGCAGATGAATTGTTTTTTAGGTCGCGTGCCGGGGACACCGGGGGCCCGTAGCGGTGGTGGGTTTCTTCCTGGCATTCTCTGAGCCATCGCGCCTGGGTATCTTAACGAATGATGATACAAAGCCGCATTTCTTATCCACTGGTTCACCAGCATTGCGTGGTACGGGGCCGTCGGTGGCAAGGTGGCAACTTGCGCTTGTACGTATGCTGACATCGCGGGGTGGTTGTAGCTTGGGACTGGAACTTTTTCGTAAGGGTAAGGAGTCTGCATGGCTGGTCGGGGGTAGGTGGGGTAGTGAGGTGCGGGTGGCGTCCACACGGGGGGCTGGTGGCGGGAGATCACTACGGCCGGAGGCGTGTCGTCTGTGGGCGTGTGCGGCGGCGTCGGCAGAGGAGGCGACGGGCGCTCGAGTTTTACTAACGCTTCGATGGGAAAGTCTGGAGGGTAGCCTGTTGAGAAAAGTTAAATTTAGAACAGGTTCACCCTTCCATAATACATTTTGTCAAATCTAGAATTTGGTTTTATGGTTGCGTAAAATACTTGGCATCAATTTTTGTTTATTGATTTTAATAAGGCAGAAATATGTATTAAATCAACATTCGCCTTAACGCCACTCTGTGGACTATTGAAAACAAATAACAATGGTATAGATATTTAGAAACAGCCGCCCAAATTGTGAATCACGAAAAAAACACCTCAATAAAAAAGAAACAAGTACTCACTGTGATTGTTATCCTCAATATGCTCTTCCTCTTCTTCAATAACAAAGTCATCAGAACTGTCCACACTGTAAGGCTTATCTTCCATCGCCACAAATAAAAACGTCCGAACAAAACCAAACACTGGGGCACTGTGTCTTTAAACACTGGTCACTACGTGAGTAAACCGGTTTGCAAACTGACAACCGGCTTGAGGCAGAGCGCGGAGCGTTATGAGCTTGTGTGCGTTTTGTTATCGAGGCCTGTGCTTGCGCCGTGGGGAGGGGGGGAGATCAAACGCGCCGCGCGGCCGGCGCCTGTGTCGGCTCCCGAAGCAGCTGCGCCCTCCCAGGAGGCGGAGCCTACCGAGCACTGCCTTCAGAATCGATCGACAACAATCGCGAATCGCTCTAACAACCACAACATTCAACTCGACCAAGTCCTATATCACCTATTCCAGATTCAACGTTACCACCCTGTCGTACTAGCCTTTTTCTAGCCACGCCGTTTGGAAATCGACTGGTCAATGCAAATTTTTGGCGACACAGCGTCCCTAGTAAAGCTATTACAACGGATTGCTCTTGTAATTGCGTTTCGTAGGCAAGTCGTTTATTGCATGTTGGCTTTGTTCGGTCTCTTTGAAACTTTTTACTGGGACATTAACTCTGATAGCTTTGGCGGCGCACAGTGAAAGCTGAATCAGCTGAACAATTTGTTACAGTCTAGATTTCTAGAACCCTGAATCTCTCAATTGTTTAGTCTTATATGGCTTCAGTGGAACTGTTTTTAATAACAAAAGCTTGTGTCGGTGCCTAAGGGGCATGTAAGTGGATATAAATGAAGCTGTTCTATTCTACTTACTGCCTACCTTGTGTTTGAATAACTTGTTGACTGACGTAGGTATAAGCAATATTTTAATAACAGAGTATGTTTGCTTAATACAAAATTTTGTCTCGTTTTAAGCATGGTAAGAGAAATAAGGAGAAATGTTTACAACGTTGAAATAAGTGTTTTTTAATCTAGCAAGCGTGTCTAATCACTTAGGTAGGTAAGTAAGTACGTAGTTCAGTAAATAGTAGTTCATAAATCAGTACCTAAATCGCTTAGACGCTAAAGTTATAATAATCTCAATCTGTTAGCATACCTAACAACATATAATTGCATTAAAATAATAATTAGAAAGCAACCACTGCAACTGCATTAATCACAGAATTAGTTATGCTTCTTGGTAATCTTGGTGCAATATGTTTAATTTGGCAAATTAATTAATTTGCCGTCTCAATTACGGGTAAGCAGTTAGCTAACGTTCAGTTACTACTCCATTAATTTTCTCATCATTAAGATGCCTATACTGCCGTCCTAATTCAAAAAGACGCATGTCCAAAGGAACAGATTTAGTTTAATTACATTTTTGGACAGATAGACAGATTTATGTATAAAAATTTCCCGGGATTCGAACCCACGATTCTCTGCTTGAGAGGCCACAGGTCAAACCACTAGGCTACCACAGCAGATAAACCTGCTGCCTAGGAAATGGAACGTTTTCAAATAAAATCATTCTTAAAAGGTACCTAATTCTAAATTTTTTCCCCTAGTTCACTAGTATAATGCTCCGCTCATCTACTAAAATTAACTGGTAGAGATCCCTTCAGTAAGTTCGCTTATGTACGTAAGTATATCTTATATTTTCTTTATTTTTGTACAATAAAGCATTTATTTCCTTACTCTCTTACTTTACTGTTTTATAGATATTAGCTTGTCTGTGGTGTCTAGAGTAGCTTGAACCAAAGCATTTAGTCCTCTTTAAAATTTCTCATGGCTATAATAAAACTGTAATCAACTAAAAATAAAATCGCAACTGTCCTATCACACACTTTTGATTCAACACACGTGAAATTACCATCTGGCGCAGTTATTCAATTAAAACGAATAATTGTCAAAAGTACCTACAGCAAATAATTCTGGCTACATTATTTCGTTTTTTTAATAATCAATGTCATTTACATTTATCGACCTCGACATGGGCACGATAAAGGCGTCTCTTGTTATTACGATAGGGTTGTCAAGATTACAGTTCTTTACCTATGGCCGGATTTTCCAAAGAGAATAACCACTAAGTGCGATTGTAAGTTTTGCTCACGTGCGTCACATATCGCGCGTAAAGGGAAATCAAAATAAGCGCAACGCCTAGCAGGACTCCTAAGATTTTCGTACTACTTCAGGTCAATTTAAGGCCAAAGTTGGTCAATCTGAGAGAATAGATGCGGTTACGTGGATACGTTAGAGTGAGATGGAAGCATTGGGTTCTCATTCTAACGTATAATCGCATCCGAGTTATGGGGCCCTATTATTTGGCTCTGTCCGTGTGTGCGTCACAGGGATGTTGCATTAACGTCCCTTACGACTAAACTAAACAATTTAAAATATGCATTTAATGAGCTAGTTCTTTAGTTCGCATAGTATTTTTCATATGGAATTCTCTAATAGCAGGCGATTAGGTCGCCAGTCATTAAAATACTTACGAATAATTTGGATTATCAGTTTTTTAAAGCAGCTTGAAAACGCATTTCACGTTCCGTTTGCATACAATTTGCTAACTATAGTAGTATTAACTATAGTAGTTTCTTTGCGCGACAGAATCCGAAATACGGAGATTTGCCGAAGAACTAGAGTAACCGACATAGCTCGAAAAGTATGAGTACGTTGAAGTGGCAATGGGCAGGCCACATCGCTCGTAGAACAGACAACCGTTGGGGGAGAAAAGTTCTCGAGTGGCGACCGCGATCCGGAAGACGTAGTGTTGGAAGGCCTCCCACTAGGTGGACTGACGACATCGTAAAAGTTGCGGGAAACCGGTGGATGCAGGTGGCGACTTGTCGTTAATTATGGTGTGCTAAGGGGGAGGCCTTTGTTCAGCAGTGGACGTCTTTAGGCTGATGATGATGATGATGATGAGTAGTATTTTTGGTTTTGGGTAAGCTGTTGAAATTGAACGCAGTTAATTATTTTAATACGGCCCTAAGAATTCAGAAACAATCCAACAATTTATTCGTTTCTATGTTCATCCCGAACCGATTGATAGAAAGAAATGGTGAATGCATTTGTGATTCCGAGAGCGTTAAGCAATAGTGACCACTGACTGACTCAAAACTTGAAAGCATGTTATGCAAGTCGTTTCGTGCTGAAGTCAATTTCCCTTGCCATAATATGGCCATTTAATTCACCTGCTATTGTTTGCTAAACAATCAAAGTTAACAAGAGAAAATCTTGCTCGTAACTATTTTATTGACGGAATCGTAGAATATTCTGTCTTTATCTAATTGCAACTCTCAATCATTGACGAACGTTTATGTTGAATAAATACATCTAAAACTTGTCCTAACATCCGATTACCGCATTACCGATGTTTCTCAGACGTATCCAATAAAATTTTATCACAATATCTAAATGGGTGTTAGGTAAGTGTCATCATCATCATCATCATCAGCCTGAAGACGTCCACTGTTGAACAAAGGCCTCCCCCTTAGCACACCATACTGAACGACAAGTCGCCACCTGCATCCACCGGTTTCCCGCAACTTTTACGATGTCGTCAGTCCACCTAGTGGGAGGCCTGCCAACACTGCGTCTTCCGGTTCGCGGTCGCCACTCGAGAACTTTTCTTCCCCAACGGTTGTCTGTTCTACGAGCGATGTGGCCTGCCCATTGCCACTTCAACGTACATACTCTTCGAGCTATGTCGGTTACTCTAGTTCTTCGGCGAATCTCTGTATTGCGGATTCTGTCGCGCAAAGAAACTCCGAGCATAGGTAAGTGTACCTACACAAATTTTATACAAGTTAGTTGTTCCTGATTCAATCAATTAGATAAATATTTTAGGCTCCTTGGGTGTTATTCATAACATAAATGACGTCTTTATCCCTTACGAGTTAGACAGAGCCTAGGGTAGCAAAACCTAATCACGTTTTTCTAACATGGTTGTGGGCGTATAGGAGGAAAGAGGAATCAGAATAGTAATGCATGTGCGCAAGACTGCACCTTTTTAGATCTTTTTTATTATTTTAATTGTTTATGGTTTTTTGACTTAGACTACTTTTTGTTTCTACAAGGAAAACCAGTGCCTTTTTACTGTAATCTTAAATAGCATGGCTACCCGCATCAGCTGTACCAGTTACTTAAGGTTTTCGCCAAATACCTTGATGGACTTTTACCATCTGGACTCTCAGACCAGCGTGGATGTATACGCTGTTGCACTTTGTTTGAATGTGAATAGCATGCTGTTAACTAACATGCTATTCACATTCACAGTAAAAGTACCAAGTGGCAGCCCTACCAACCGCACATATTGGACGCATGTCACCATGTTTCACGACATGAGCGTTTTTGATGGCCGAGTGCAAACATAGGTCAGGTGGGCGACGGACACACGACCCATCGCGGCGCCTTTTGTGCCACGATCAAAAGCACCGACGCAAACACACAGTCCCATAACTAAAGCCCAACGCAACTCGCCACGCAACCACACAATTCTGCGACCAACTACTACTACTTAAGATTCTTTATGACATAGTAGCGGGTGGCGGTTACGATTGTTTAAGTCCGGGTGCCGGCTGCGAGTTGCCACTAGACACCTTGTTGAGTCTAGATGTTAGCTGTTACGATGCTAAGTAATGATTATGTTAGCAAATCAAACCAACGGACATCTTTATAAAGCTCATTGGCACTTATGGTGACTGCTGTTGTGAAGGTATTGCTCTCGGTTCATGGAAATGGAATTTCCGAAATTTGTAAAGACCTTCGTGCCAGGAAGTGGTAAATATTGTTTGGTTTGCAGCGTCATTAGGTTGTGTACTTTTGAAGGCTGCAAGATAGAGGCGTAGGTAGGTACTGTGCTAATTTTCGTAATCAGGTGAAGATATTATTTCACTTGCACTTTAAATCATTAAGTTGAACACTATTTTGATCGAAAAAGAGCTAATTTAATGACGATATTTTAATAAATGATATTGAAGAAACTAGTTAACATTACTGTTACAAAATAATATTTTTAAATTCCAAACTTCAAGACAATCCGACCATTGGACATACAAGACTTGATATACCTAAATAAACAGATTGACATAGATGGATACAAAACTAACATACATTGCAAGTTAACTAAAAGCCTAAAGGTCAGAGACAAAAATACGTACAAAAGTGTACCTAAGCTTGAAACATTTTACAGAGATTATTTGTGATTATTTGTGTATAACAGGGATATTATTTAAAATTGAATTTTATACGAAATCCACTTTCTAATTATAGTTTTACACATAACATAACAATAGTACAAAGCCTGAAGAAATAAACCTAATAAAACTGTGTCATACGAAACGAAATTAAAACAGTCAGTATAAGCCAAATGTTTACACTCGACTTCTGTTTCAAAGGCGCTATTGTTTGCAATGAGATTATGTTTTTGTCTCGAGATTATTAAAATAAAGCGATAGACAGCATAAATTTATTATACGGCAGTTACTTTTTATCACAGTAACGAGATATTACGTTAGAGGATAAAACAGAATGCGTTGTGAGGACATTTGTACGGAAAACTATAGGAGTGTACGTTACCTTCGCTACAAAGCCAGGATTGACGTAAAACCATACCTAGCACGGCACGAAAAAAGATTTCCTGTTTCTCGGATTGTAAAATTTTATGATTGTCAGCGTATTGAGCCAGTATGCAGAATAAAGGTTTCAGTTTCAAAAAGCCATTGGATGTATGTAAATTTTCTTTACACACCTCGTCCGTGAGGTTTCTGCGCTCTAAAAATTATCATAACCCGAACCTTTGGCTCGTAGGTATTTTGAGGCAGGTGTCCTAACGTACGTCATGACAACGACAGCAAGGCACCGCACTCCGTATAACGTCTGCTAGCAAACGGATCATGTTATGATTGTCTCCTTAGCGCAGCGATCACTTAGTGGACGAGATTCGTTTAGTTAGAGAATCACATCGCTATGCTATGTCAACCGAGAGTAGAAGGCCAGGTCAGTATGGAAAGATTCTTGTTCCAGAATATTCTACAGCCATCATAATCGAACTTTAACGTCGGTATGCAACTGGGAATGAGTTGTAGAATCAGCGAATTAAAATAGGGTAGTAATCTCAACGGACACTAAAGGTACACCTTGCCGTCTGCGTACAATTGAACAAACAAACGCATATACTTTAACAAGCGCATTAGTCGAGGCGTAGTAAAATTCAGCCTCATTTTGCCATTCGCAGAACCCGTTTCTAATTTATATTTTATCAAAATTTTCTGGTATGCATTTTTCATAGACTCTTTCTCTATCTGCGTATCTTTTAATCAGGATATTTAAATCGCTATTAAAATAAGACTCTGAGAATCTTTACAACAATTTGTATCGCTATTTTAATCTCAGTAACTCAATTTCTTGATCAAAAATCTGCTCCCTGCCGCGAAATAAATCTAAATTTAACCCTGTTTAATGGATCAAAGAATTGCTGATAGCCTATTTAAATGACGTCGTTGGAATTAAGCAAGAGTAATTTTAAATGCAAATTATTACGATTATTTAGTTCAGAATTTTGTTGCATAATAAAATACCTTAGTGTAGTTACGTTTTTAATAACCGGTTTCTCCTGTCTGATGTTACTAAATATGGCGTGAGTCAAGTAGGAAAGTACGTAAAGTAGGTTTTACTACGTATATGAAGGTACTCGGTACCAACACCTGACATGAAAAACGTTTAATCTACTTAAATAAGAAAGCAAATAAAAATCTGTCATAATACTCACAATAAACTTCTTCATTTGCATTGTGATACACGCTAATTGGGGTTATTATGAATTGACACCGACATTTTGGGTGTCTTTATTTGGGTAAGTAATTAAAATTAATCAAATTCTTTATTTTAACTGTTAAGAGGCCAGTTTTTGGGTGGTTTAATTGGGAATGCTATAACAAGTAGTAAGTACAAATTATTAAGTAAGTAACGTACTTAATGAATGATGGTGTTGATGTTACCTCAGCATAGTTACCATTAAGTACATAGGTAGTTTATCGAGGCGCGTTGTTGGACAGATTGACTACCGTTTCTGAGTGGCGACACATGGTCTTTTAGGGAGCGGCCTCGCGAGGCAATCATGACCCATGCAGCTTACTGTTTAACTCACTGGAATCACAATCGCATTCAGCATTTTCTTTCTTTCAAACGGTAGAACATGAGGGTAGATTATAGAGATGGTGATTGCGATCGCGATGGCTTGCGTGTTAGACAATAGGTATCGCTTTTGACTGTCAATAAGGCCAAGAGAATGGAATGAAATTGTGCGGGATTGACATAATCCTACGAAGAACTACGTGATCTAGCGGAACAAATACTACTGGCAAGCGTATGTCGACATCGATACGCTTCGGAGCGTACAGTACCCGGCCATAAAGATTCCACTTCGGTCTTTGGAAAGAGACAATCGGCGTCACGCATGTTAGAGTGAGACAACGCTCTATTAAGCCGAAATTAGCCGAGAAGACATTACGTGCAATCTTTATGGCCGGGTACTGTAAGTCACTTGTCTAGCCACGCTGTTACATTCATTGCAGTAGGTATTTGTTATGTTTATTATGTAAGATGAGCACAACGATATGACTTGGTATTTAGGTATTCATCATCATCAGCCTGAAGACGTCCACTGCTGAACTAAGCCTCCCCCTTAGCACACCATAATGAACGACAACTCGCCACCTGTATCCACCGGTTTACCGCAACTTCCACGATGTCGTCGGCCCCCCTAGTGGGAGGCCTGCCAACACTGCGTCTTCCGGTAGTTAAGTATTAACACGAAAATAAATAAAATACTGGCTGTCAACTGTAAAGATAAAATAAAAATAATTAAATAAAAACTATGATAAATCTTAGCTGTAGCACTCCCGTGCCCCTGAAATCGAAACAAATGCTGATTCACGGTGATTATTATAAAAGTTAAAATTGACTGTCATGAAAAACAAAACCAGGCAAACATGGTTTTTACCCGTAATGAGTTAGGCTAGGCGTATACTTACAAATTTAAATTGATCACCCGGCCAGAGCTGGACAAATCCTAACATAAGTTTGGAATAAATTCTCAGATCATAACATAACATCATTAACGTACTCAACATCAGTACCGTAACTGCGTGACAAGCTATGGTAATGATGAATGTAGAGCGGTACAAATACGAAACATTCAGAGCGGTAGAGGTATAAGAAGCAATTGATTTTAGTTTATTTTAGTTCAATCGAGATCCTAAGCTAAAGTTAGGCATCGATACTTCCACAGACTTCATGCGCGTAACCTTACATCACGGCGTAATCTGACGTTTCACGCTGAGGATTTTCTCTTGATCTCCAGCACGCTCTCTATCCCTTATCACTAGTGACGTTTTCATTCGGGTTTTTTGGTTATCATCGCAATAAAATTTTAAAATCACCTTATACCTCTTTGATTTTCAAAGATATGACAAATCCGTAACAAAATACGTAGCTTTTGACGCAGGTCTTATTTTTAGGATCGTTAAAGGCCTTATGATTTTTATTAGACTATAAAGCAGCTAACGAAATGCGAGAAATTTAAGGCTTTACCATTATCTATTAAAATGTTTTTTTAGTCTCTACAATAATTTCATTTGCATTTATTACATCGTGCGTTATTTTAATGCGTGGTGATGTTAGACATGGTATTTTGAAACTAGCCTTTCAAAATTGTTACCTTTCGGTCAATTCCAAATTTATTTAACACGTCTGTTTTAAGGTACAGGTACATTTGTGTACCTTCACAAAATTACAATGAGTCTAATCGCTCCAATTTCCTCGAACTTCAAACAAGCCGACTCAAATAACAATGAAGTCTTCTGTCATAAACACATTGAAGTATTGTTTACAAATAGAACAAAGCAGAATCAAGGCGCCATAGTTGCCACTGTTAGCCTTTCAGCACTACCGAGGTGGCTGGCTAGTCGTAGCCTCTAAAATTATCGATTCCCTAATAAAAGAACCATTGATCCTAATTGTATTGTGTAGTTTGGTCCGATAAATGTTGAAAAATTAACATTTTGTTTACCCTTTCTGCGAATACGGATGGAACTTTAAACTGTTATTATCTTTAGAAATTCATTGATTTTATAAGAAAACAGTGACCTTTGTGCTTTTTCAAAGAAGTTACATAAAAAAACTTGGTTATGGTATGACTGCAAATATTCTAGAAACAACATTTTCAACTTAAATAAAAAAAAATTAAAGAGCACGTGCAGGGAATATTTTTAAACAAGCTGCTTAATAAGTACATTATTATGAAGGTTGAACGTAAGCACTTATGTACACCTTGAAAGGGATTGGCATTGACAGCCTTAAGTACTCGATAAGCATATTTTGTATATCAAGTCACCTAAATTTCCTGATCTCCAGTACCTTACCGCGTATTTATGTTTGTAAATCATTCATTAAGTTATAGGTAAGTATGGAGCCCTAACTCCCTACACCTACTCGTATCTACCCTATAGCTACTTAGTTTCTTGTGACAGAAAATTTCACTAAAGGTTCAAGTCCGTGAAAATTAATGTGGCTACTTCGGATTTTTAATGTGAACTGTTGCGGTGATTTTTCGCTAGTTAGTATTGTAGATTTTGTAGACTGCAAATTATTTCCCTTCAGATTTAAGTAATTAAGTAAACTTTTTATTGTGCAAGATAAACATAAGACAAATGTATAAAATTTGAGATTCAACACACACACACTGAGATACATGCGCAAAGGCAGACTTATCCCTTTAAGGGATCTCTTCCGGTCAACTTTAGAGGAGATGAGAGGAGTATTATTAGATTTCATAGTTAGACCTGACTTCTTGAATGATTGAGAGTTCAATCATCAAAATTCATTGCTTATACATACTAAGCGTGGCCTTTGGGTTTTGTTAACCTGGGTTAACTAGGCTCTGTTTACCCCTTGAGAAAGACGCGATTTATGTATGTATGTATGTATTACTTTTGTAAATTAGGTAGGTATATATACCCCCTTGCAAAAAAATCGGGCACCTATGGTTTTTCAGATTTTTAGGCATTAAAGCTTAGAAAGTAAGCTTTTGTGCAGATAAAATGCAAAAACCATGGGTGCCCGTTTTTTGGCAAGGGGGTGTATATTTCCTAAAATGAATAGGTTTTTTTTATGTAAATAGGAAGACAAACGAGCAAGTGGGTCACCTGATGGTAAGCGATCACCACTGCCCATAGACCCCGGAGGGATTGCAGATGCGTTGCCAACCTAGAGGACTTAGATCAGTAGTTCCCAAAGTGGTCCAGGTGGACCCCCAGGGGTCCACGGAAGACTCGACGGGGGTCTACGTTGGGCGTGACCAAAAATGGGGGTCCACAATCGCAAGCGGGGGTGCATGGAAATTGAATAAAATTTGTGAGAATTGATTGGTTCTTGTGCTGTGAGTCATTGTAGATTTCAAGAAAGTAAAATAGGATGGAGTCACTCGCAGCACAAAAATATAATTTAATTGAAAATTTGTTTCGTCGACTTTATTTTCAAATAATTAACCCTATCAAGCAAATTAAATCAATTCTAACCAAATTTTTCGAAAACTGTTAATTTATCGTTGAAACTCAGCAACAACGCAAGTTTCCATAAATTATAGAGCTAATCTTAATTTTTTTTTCGAGGTTTAGTTTAGAAATTAGCAGGGGGTCCACCGGATCCAGCAAAATTTTGAAAGTGGTCTATGGAACAAAAGAGTTTGGGAACCTCTGACTTAGATGAAATGCCTCTTGTGCCCGTAATTTCCCCGGCTGTCTTACTCTCCACACCGGAACACAGCAGTGCAAGCACTGCTGCTTAGCGGCAGGATTAACGAGTAAGATGATGGTAGCGATCCGGACGGACCTTGTACAAGGCCCTACCACCCGCAAAAAGGTAGGTGACACAGCAAAATTAATTAAAAAAGCACACAAAATATCACAATCAATCATTCACAACCGGTTCCCGTTCATTGCCATTGATAATCATAGAACTAATCAACTACTTGTCAATCACTGAAACGAACTAAATGCGCAATTTCATGCACAACGTTATGCAAGCAAAGACCAAGTTAAAAGTAAAGACAGAGGCCGGTTTAAACTACACACACACGCACAAAGAGTGGCGAAGCTTAAACCAGCCTCACAGAGCAATTTGGAGAACTCAGTCTTATGTTTTTGTTCGGTTTGAGTTTCTGACATTTTTATTTTCCATGGACTAGTGAAACTCTTTCTTGGACTGCGTAAAATACACTGACTAGCAAAAATAACGGGTCAATTCCTATAGAAAGTTGTATGAAAAGTGATCCGTTATTTTTGCTCGTGGGCATATTTACTAATCAGAATTATTGAATTAGGTTTGTCAAATACAACCAACAACCCTTATTACCTTTAAGAAGTTCCCAATATGCGTCCTCAATCCTTGCTATTAAAAACGGACGTTTTCAGTGTTTTCTTTCGGTGTGTTAAGGTGGTGGTAGAAAAATATGAATATGTGCGGGTAGTTCGAGAAACTCGCGCGGCGAAAGGACATGATATCGGCCTTCTCGGCTAATCGGCTTCGTAGAGTGTTGTCTTGCTCTAACTTAAGTGACGCCGATTGTCTCTTTCCAAAGACCGAAGTGCAATCTTTATAGCCGGGTGCTGTACTCGTGATCACAGCCGCTGCAATACGGCTGAACCATCGAGATAACTTTGGACATTATAATGGGATTACCTGATTATGTTTCTGGAACTTTCGTAGTATGAGTAAAAATCGCCAAAGTTTGCAACATTTAAAGAAAGAAAGAAGACATTTATTAATAATTATTTTGCTATCTCCGCGATATAGTGAAGTCAGTCCGTGGTATAGTGTGTCGGGTCGTGCTGTTTATTTGTTTTTTTTCTTCATTTATCGATTTATTTCAATATAGGTATGTATAGATTAAATTGTGTGAAAGATTGACCGGGAATCACCGACTTTTCTGGTGCGTATTACTTGAAAAGCTATCGAAATTTTGTTTATGAAAATGACCGAAATAATTTTAAAATAGCAATGCAATTGCAAATTAATAACCATAAAACAATATAAAAAGGTTATAAATAAAGTATTGCTTCCTAGAAAGACGCGCATTGTAGGCTAGCAAGTGCAGATATACGCTGAAGCGTTTTACTGCCCACTACAAAGCCACCGCCAATCTTGACACAAAACTCAATTACACTTAAGTTCCTTATAGAATCATTAAAATAATCTAATAACACTAAACATTTTCAATATCGCGATTTCATTGGAGCTGTTAAATGAAATAAAAGGAATTGTTGATGAAGATGTACCAACTCAACTATAGAATTTATGAATTAGATGTGAAAATTTTGTTTTGGAATTTAGTTTGTAATAATAATGAATGTTATAAAAGATTATTTCAATATCTACTAAAATAAGAAAGCGCAGAAAACACCAGAAGATTATAAGGAAAAGCCGGTTAAACATAAAGAAAAAGTCCCTTTGTTAGAAATGTGAGTACTTATAAGGAAGGTGAAACACTTTCTATTATCATGCAAAAGTGTTAGCTGGTACAGAACTCGAATTTTCGAAAGAAGTTAGGACAACTTTTTTGATCTAAAATATAAGGTACTATGTATCACCAAAATATAAAGTCATTTTACATTTTGGTAAACAATTTCACACAAAAATCTCTCGAAGTTCATTTTTTCGTGTTTTGTTTACCTTATAAAAAAAACAACGGGGCAGAAAAGGCAAGAGTGAACGGAAATTGAATCGATTAAATTAATAGACCTATTCGTAGCACGCTACAAGCTACACGCCAAATATTCAATTGTCAAGGAACATAATTTTACTCATTTAACAAACGACATAAATATTTCACCGAGTATTTACAGCACCTAATGCTAAGTTATTTATCACACTACTACTATGAATCACACGATAAACGGAACGCACACAAACATCCACACATAAACCATTATCAAAACATTATCCTTTGTATATAAAGGTGCACAATACTCAGGTAGTCAAAGATATGATTGCAAAGTATTTGATAACAGATCAAAGTGTGCCGACGATAGATAACAGAAGATCTAAAAAGCCGACGCGACACAGTAGCTGGTATGAATCGCGCGATAGTATATTGGGCTGCGAAATGCTTTTGATGTTGCCGGTTTTGATAATGATCTACATAAATGTGTTATTAATCAACATGAAGAATGATTACATAGTAGTTTTGACGACATCAGTGTAGAAGCAGACGTTCGTAGAATTTTACGTGAAGTACTTTTAGAATGTTTACAAATTGGTAGAAAATAAAGAGTTATCAAATAGTGGTGATCAAACGATGCATTTGTGTAATGTTTATTGTAAAATGTGACTAAAACTCTTCTGAAATTCATGTCGCTCGCGCTTATAAAGCCCTTGAAGTTCTAAAAGAAGATAAGTAGGTCGATATAAAGTACTACACTATAAATATAAATGACTTGTGACATACAAGTCTTTGCTAGCCTAAATGAAAACAAAGCACTATCTGCAGTCGCCATAGCCTCCACGGGTATTAAAACATTAAAGACAGCAATAAAAATAACAGCCCTGACAAGTCTATTGTGACAGTGTTATCACGTCGTCTATCTGCTATAATTATCTTAATTCACAAGATTTGAGCGATCTTGTTGTAAGGTTCTTCCACAGTTCGTCCGTGGACAAAGTATCACGGTATTAGTTTGATTTTATATGCTTAGGTTTAACTACGGAATCAAATAAAATACCATAATATAGAAAAAGGACAAGTGGTGAATAATATCCGAAAGTAATAACACAAAATATATCTACACTGCTTTTAATTCTATTAATTTGCATTGTTTTCACCTTAATGATACTCTTTTAGAATAAATATAATCAAGATTTATACGGCACTATGTGGCACTAGATACCTACCTACTTAAAATACTAGTTCGCTGAACGCACACTATCGCTAATTGCGCTAATAAATTAAAATTCAAATAAAATTGTAGTGCATTAATTTATTATAGTTCGTGAGCTCTTAGAATGGCATTCAGATTTGTCTTGCTGTCTCCCTCACTTGGCTGATTCAAGTATCAAACACGTAGAAAGAGTGGGACAGCAAGACAAACCCGAATGGCATTCGAAAAGCTGACGGACTGTACACCTGAATGTAACTTTGGCACCCGTCTGGTCCTAATTTTGTATGGTGTTGTGTGAAGTATTTACCCTGCCACTTGTGACTTAGACCGTTTGATGTCAGACTGAATAGCAGCGGCTAATGTGTCGGCGTTGTAATGTAACGGTACCTCGGTATAATCAGCGTATTAAAGCCAGAAGTGCCTTTCAGCCGATATCGGACTTGTGCTAATAAAGTTGATTTGACTGACGCATGTCGGGATACTTTATTGGTCCTTCTCGTTGCGATATTGTTTGTTAGCACTGTTTGTGTTCACTGCCGTAGAACTTCACTGAAATTCATAATGACATCGCAATGTTTCAAAAGAAAAATCATTATGACGTTATTTATGTGAGAACATTTTACTATGGGTGGTATTTGATTGTACCGTAATTTTCATCATTAATTAGTAGGTATTTAGGTATCTAATGTTTGTATCAATTGTTTTATTAAGTTTAGTATTACCAAAATCTTTACCAACCTTCTACATTGAGGATTGGAAATTTTCATTCATAAAGACAGCCATAACTAAATATTAGCTTATAAGCATATAACAAAAACCAAAAAGTTCGATGCAACTTCAAGCTTTATTGAAAACCAAATAACGTTTGTTTTAGTAAAGTTTAAGTTTTGGGATAAAACAAACAAACCAAGGAGTTGCATTTGATGACGCCACTTAGAGACCACCCAAGATGATTTTGCGCGTTGGTTTTGGAAAGTACAGTGTGTCAAAAATATGTTAAACACACTTCTAACAGCCTGGTGCTAAAAAAAGGACAAAATATTAAGATAAGCAATATCACTGGTCGTTGAGGTTGCATTTGCTGATTCTAAAATTAGAGCGCATTTTTTTAGTTACACGTGCTTTTTGGTTTTTATGTGGAAGTATTTTGAAGGCGATGGAAATTTTGCAGTTTTAAAATATGTATCAGTCATTTAACTGATGCGGCTTTGACAACGAATTCACTAGAACTAAAAGAATACAACTTTGGAGATAAAATAAATTGTATAGGTAATGTCCAAATTTTGTTACATATCAGACAGATGTTAGTTACAAAGCATTTTGAAGATACTTCGTAATAAAAAATATATTTAGGTAGGTTCGATCTTACAGATTATATCGGTACGATTGCTCCGACATTAGAGGCATAGAGCAAGCCACTGCTGTCAATTATAATACTGCAAATTCAAAAAGACCTTTTCACAGATAAGCTTCGAATTTATTTACACGCTCGATTTCACTAAGAAGTGGGAGCGACACCACTTTCAATACAATTGTCACTTCACAGCCGCAGTTAACACAACATGCATTATCCTATACTTTCAATTCTAAAACGTCTAAAGTGCTTTATAATTCGTACACTTTTGCGTCATTTTGAATGGCAGTCCCATATGACGCAATTTCATGCAATTTTGATTCCAATGTAATCGATGCTACCCACATACGTAGACCACACAACGTTACGTTTTTTGTCACCGATGCAATAACATTGACAATCATTCAGTAAACACAAATGTTCGATACCATTTTGACAAATATCAACCATAACACTACTCCTATGCGGTTCACATTGAATCTTACACAGACCACTTTGTACTTAAGCATTGCATATTTGATACCGATTTCGTTTTCAATTTAGTGACAATCGAAGGTACTTACCTACTTTCTGGGGACAAAATGCCATCGTAACCGTATCGTAACGTAACCGAATATGTGGTGATGCAGAAACTGAAATGTAGAGTACGAGGACAAAAAAACGCCGAAATAAAATTTTATTACCAGTAACTTTTATTACGGATGATATTTTTTTATGGATATCAAGTTGGGATTATAGTTTGATGAAATGAGAACGGTTAACCAAAGTGCCGATATAAACGAAAATGGTAATGTGATGTAAGCAGGTGGAACAATTTTTCTGCTCATTGATGTAGCTGCGAATTGTAAGAACGAGGGCAGTTTCCTAAATCATAACGGTCACTAGATGACCGTAAAAATTAATCCGATACATAAAGCTAAAATCACGATGCAATTTTACACTAATTCGAAGTTCGTTTTGGTGACAATGCGTCTTCGGTACGTGTCAAATAAAAATCCCGCAGTGTTCAATCATTTCATTGCAATGCAGCTATGATATTGAAAAGGTGATCAACTATGAACGGTATTACCAAAGCAAAAGATCGTGTTATTTTTTTAGAAAATGTAATGAAAGCATTTTAGGTGGTAATGTTTGAATGATGTTTGTATACAGAGGATCCCCTGTTTGAACAACAAATTAGTTACATTATACCCTTAGTTTAGAAGCTCTACAGAGACAATCGAAGGGTGAGCGAGCTTGTATACTTGGTACATGTGGATATAAAAACTGCAGCTTAAGTATCTTTAATTTTGTTTCCTGATAAGTGTATATATAATTTTGGATATTTGCAACTAAAGTGGTTGAGGTTGCAAAATAAGGATTATGATCATCTATTTTATTACAAGAGTGGTATTTGAAAGACTGAAATTTTCTTGAACCCTGAATAACAAGTTAATGAAAAAACAAAGAACTAATTTAGAAAATCCAAATCCTTCCATTCCAAAGCTGTATAAATTTGCGTAACTGAAGATAAAAAAAATACAAAAAGACAATGGAGCGTGTCTGCAGATCCTTCGGCACCTTTAGAAGTAACTTAAAATGGGCTAAGTTGCAAGAACAAAGGAGTATCGTAAACGTCCATTTTTCCCTACAATAAAACAATTTAGTCCTACCGTGGAGGCGCATTGTAAACTTCCGAATTGTAAAGCAGTGTAGTTTTAACGCATTAGCGGCAATCCTAAGGCGAAAAAGTACCTGATTGATACAAAAAATACGAAATATTTAATTTTATTGATGTTTTTGCAAAAGGCTGCATTGCGTAAAACATTTTCTCATTTATTGCACCAGCAGACTTACTAAAGCTGTTGGAGAAATGCTAGCATTGTGCAAAAGGTTTTAGGGCCAGAGAAATTGTGATAAAAAGTTATGCCGTAATTGGCTTGTTGGCTCTAAAATTGCTTTCTCTCGGGACCCGTTAGAATAAATATGTAAATTACAGAAACGGAAAATGTTGGAGTTTTTCAAATTAATAATTTGGGTCAACGTTATTGTGGGGAAATATTTTGCGGCGAAAGCAGGAAGTTAACATTTTTGACTTTAAAATTATTATTTTGTTTAATGTAGTAAATTGAAAGTCTTTCATTTAATTTCGAGCATAGACTGGAAGCCTAAGGAAGATACATTTCATACGATTTCTCTATTGGGTACAGGCTTCCTCTCAGATGGACAGGGATTTATATGTCATTCCCCCGTGGGCTCAGTTAGAAAAGTTGAAAGATATTATGTATTTCTATTAGATATACCATTTCGATCGAGTTTACACTGATTTTATTAAGTTACATTATATTAGAGTTTAATAATTAGACTTAACAGAATGATGACCGTTGAAATCGTTACCTACCTATTAAATACAGTTTTCATAATATATTTTTTAGCTTCTTGCTAAATCTTCTTCTTCCCTTGTCCAAAGTTTGTCAAGCAACTTATTTCGGCTCTTTACACTTGACCTTGAACGTTTTTATATAAACCTATTTTACTACCCTTTAGGGTAAATTGTATTTTCTCAGTACCTACCTATGAAAAACCATCGTAATAATATTTACCCCAATCGATGTTTAGTCACATCAGTAAAAATTTCTGTAACATCCAAATTATTTTCAATATTGTATTCTTTGGTGTGTGTTCAACGCGAACGCGATTTAATTCCTGCACATGTTTCAACTTCTATCCTTTGGTACAGTTAGTTTAGGCAAACGGCCCAAAGCAGCAGTTTTATGATACTTTCAAAATGTTTTTATAACCGGCTACTTTCTTTCCGTTACTATTTATTTGTTTGAAGGTGCCGACAAATGTTACCGTTTCTTTTGTTATTTTGAAAATATAGTATTACTCTTTGTTGCTGTTACACTTACGCTTAGAACAGTTACAGTAAACAAAATGAACCGTAACAGAAGGTTACCTAAAAGGCTTCCTTTTTCACGTTGCTCTATCTTGGCTAAGATGTTTTGACTTTGATGAATTTAAATTTAAGTAGCTTATATTTTAAATGAGGGTTCATTTGCTGAAATATTTCTATTAATAATGTATATTTCTCTTGCTTTTGCGCACGCAGAAGGATTTTTAGCTTTTTCGCTCTCTTACGCAGTCGTAAGTTTGTGTTTATGTGAAAAATCTTCATAAGAATAGGGTTTTATTATGATCAAGTATTTCTATTTAGTTTATGAATAAAAGAGGCTTCTCTATCTCTACGACTACCTATGTGATAAAGACAATGATTTTTTTTGTTGGTAGCGTTGTAACCGTAACTCATTGTAAACACTTAGTAGACTAAGCTCTCCAAATATTATGTAAGTAGTTGAAATTTAAGTATTTGCCTACCGAAAACTTGAATAAATTAAAAACGCAAACGGCTGTAAATGAATTCGTTTATTAATTTACAAGCGTCGCTAATGTTCTTATGAGTAGGTACGGCAGCGGGTTTTCCGTACCTATATTGCACGTTATTAATCTTTATTTCTTAATCAGATGTTTTATGAATGCAGACGAAGAAAATAATTAAGGTTATCTGATAATTACAACGTAGTTACTTAACATATGATTAGAGAAAACGATAAAATCCTACGTATCGCGTGCGATTTTTTAAAAACATTTAGTGCAACTAACATATTATCTATTATAGTTGTACAATCGTTTATGAGTTTAACTTTTTTTCGTCTATAACCCTTTTTGCAATAGAAAATTAGCTTCCATTAAAATTTCAATGTTTTTTAGCAATTTGTTAAACAACATTAAAAATAACAACAGAAAAGTAACGGGTTTTAATTACCAAAATGTTTATAACCAAAGGGTACGCGAAATGGCTACAAGTTAGCATTCAATTCCAAAACAAAAATCGCGTAACTGTTTAGCAATAATTTTGAATTGACAAAATCGTGAATTCACAAGGTTAAACAACTAGCCAACTACCACTTTTAAACATACTTTAACGTACTGCCAAAAGGGTCTTGAATCCTTCGTGAATAGCAAAAGCGTTTCCTTGACTTGGCTAACTGTTTTAACAGAATAGTTTACCCTTTTACTTACCGTAACTGACCGTTTTGTGAAATTACTGTCAAAACAATAGTTCTAAAGGACCGCTATGCGTCACAAAGGGAAAGAGTTGGTTGCATTTATCGAGAACAACCGTTTGTGTAGTATTGTTCCGTAGTATTTGTACCCCTTGCGCTGAACAGTATCGCCATAAATTTACCATTTTCTGGTAATGAAAGAGGTATTGTCGGAGAAAGGGTAATTATGATGTAAAAGTGAAATTCTGGATGAATACGACTTCATTCGCAACGCTCCATTTTGTGGGAGTCTTTGGGGAAAAATATAAGGGTTGAAATACTTTCACTGAATTTTTTTTTTTGATCGATTGTCACACATGAACTTCTGAGTTCCCGCATCTGATTTAATTAGGAATTTTACAACTTAATCGTCAACGACAACGAGCAAGTAAGTAAACACTATTCAATGTCGTTCCTATATTTGTGTAAGCGAGAATACTTAGTAATAACTCTTTATTGAACACTGAAAACAGAGAAAAGGTATATATAAGAATTAACACAGGACAATAAAATTAAGAGAATTATTCTGATGTATTAAATTAAATATAAAAACTTTTCCAAGACTAAAATAGCACTAAAGTGTACCAGGTAGCCATATTTTTAATGTGTAAGTAGGTATGCTCATTTTTGGCAAAACTTGTTTCAAATTTTAAAAGCGAAACTTTATTATCTCAACCAACAAAGAAACTTCCACTGTTTACATAAAAAAACCTATTCGTTGAAAGTAACAGTAATTTACTACCATGGAAGTTCTGCTCTTATAAAATGCACCACTTTTGAAATATTTATTGGTTCTCATAAATGCCTTGAGAAAAAAACGCTAACTGTCGACGCTGGAGGATCACGCTTGTATAACGGACCTTGGATCCGTGACAAGTTACAAATGTTCGTAATATTGTTCTCAGAAATTGAAACCGAAATTTGGACATACTGCGGTGTCAAATGCAGCGTGGAGGGCTAACAAAGGCGCCAGGCATAAGCGTGCCTTCATGTTTTGACCGGTTCAATAAGCTATAGAAAGACGTTTACCATAGTAATTATTGGTCGAATAGTGCCGTAACTGTAGCCGGGCGGGGCGTCTCGAGACAATGTGTGGTAAATCAGGCGATAACTAACAGTTTAGGCTTCATGCTATTCATATATTACAAACAGAACGTTACAAAGCGTCAAAACGGAAAGTGACGGAGCGTATCTAAACTATACAATATAAGCATCGAGTTAATGCAGTGTGTTTAATTTAAGTGTTTCAGTATAAACAGACGATAGCTATCACAAAAAAAAACAAATAAAATTGGGAATATTTCTTTGAAGTGTTTCAGTTACTTTAGCGGTCGAATTGACATGAAATTTGGTATACATAGGTATATGCAAAACAAAGTGGATTGAATAACAATCCAACTTAAGTTAGCAAAAACCACTCAAGAAACACATCAAAAGTGATATAGTAGGAGATATTTTTCTTCCATCTGTTTTAGGTCTGTATTCTATTTGAAGTGCATGACAGTAGCTCATAATTTGAAGAAAGAAAAAAAGAAATTCACGAGAACCACACGCATTTGCACATGTGGCATGAAATTTGACGCGTGTGACTTCTGTCACACGGTAGTAGTTTCACCGACGAATTTCACCGAAATGTCAAATTTGATGGGTTGATCCTTGCAGTGTAAATAGAACGTGAAATTGTGCGTGCGATGTCGCAAGAAATATAGAGTTCTTAGTTATGCGATTTCTGTTAACGGCGTAACGGTTGTTTGGTATTTCGTCAAGCATTACAATATCCATCGTCTAGCTAGCAATACCGCGAAGGGCAAAATTTTTGTATTGTGTCATTTAATATATTATTTAAAAGATCATGTTAACGTACGAGTAGTAATGAAATTTTTGTCTGTCCTGAAAATTAAGCAAATTTGACTGGCTCGCTATTGTTAGCTAAGCGAAGATAGAACAAGGAGTAGACTTTAACACTACATATTTTCATCTAGATAGGTAATTCAAGTTCAAATCTCCATCTTAATAATTTATGTGTATGTCGATACTGTCCAATAAGGAGTGTTGATTCTATTTGTTCTTACATGCATGGCATCAAATTATGTTATCTATCGTTTAGATTCAATTAGTTTCATCTGTTAACAGAATGGTTACAAGTTATGATCAGAGTCACCAAGTCGAATCAATTCCCAGTTTCATTAATATAAACGACACATTAACACTATCACTGTCATCGGATCAGTGGGCGGATGGTGAGTGACTGGCAACGTCAGCGCATCTGGCTCCCTTATCAGCACAATGGCTGAGATTGCTGCACAGTTTGTCATTATCACTAGGGGTGGTCAGATTTCAAATGTTGGAGCTATATTATGAGTAACTGCTTAATACTTTCGTATTGTAACGCCTGTGGATAAAAACAGACTCTTAATTAAGCTTTTTTTTATATTTTTGGACCATAACAGCTATTAAAACTAAGCATCCCATTTCTGTCAACTTATCATCAACAACATCAATCTAACTAATCTAACTAATATTATAAATGCGAAAGTATGGATGGATGGATGTTTGTTTGTTACTCAATCACGGCAGAACGGCCTAACGGATCTGGATGAAATTCGGCACATAGATAGAGAAAAGTCTGGAATAGCACATACTTCTTATCCCAGAAAATTGCGTAGTTTCCGCGGGATAGCGATAAAAGAATTCTTTGCAGACGAAGTCGCTGGCAACAGCTAGTATTATAAATGCGAAAGTATGGATGGATGGATGGATTTGTTGATGTTTGTTTGTTACTCAATCACGCCAGAACGGCCCAACGGATCTGGATGAAATTCGGCACATAGATAGAAAAAAGTCTGGAATAGAACATAGGCTACTTTTTATCCCGGAAAATTGCGTAGTTCCTGCGGGATAACGATAAACGAATTCTTTGCAGACGAAGTCGCTGGCAACAGCAAGGATAAGAATAAAACTCATATCGGTATAATTCTCTGCAGTGCTAATAGACTTGAAATTTGGACTTGATAGTAACTGATATGAACTAGGATTTTTTTCCCAATTCCTAGTGGGGTGAAAATTTTAGCCTTCTTAATGTATTGGTTCCACCAAGCCAGATTGAAGACTATAACTATAATATTAATAAGACTTTACAAAAAGATTAAACTTTTTTATATTTTATTTTTTATTTTATAATATAAGACACTCTTCTTAAAAACTTACCACAATTTGGAGAACGGTTTTTGCGGCAATCGTGTTACGCTTATCGTATCGGCACTAAAAACTAATCTTAGCTCAAGTGACGTGTTAAAAATACTCTCACACTAGAGACACCTTTTCTGTGAACATTTTCACTTCTTTATCGTGCACTCTTCAAAGGACTTGGAGTATTTAAGTGGTGACGATGAAGCGCAAAATGGCGTCTACATTGACGATGTTGTGTTCGAATTGAATAATAATTTAAAATAGAATAAGATTGTAAGTTTTAGGCAAATCTGGCATAGTGAGTAATGTTAAAAATAAACTTGCGGTTCGAAGCAAATTATACGAATTGTACCTATAGCAGAAATTATACGCCTAGTGAAAACAATACCCCATTTCTGTGGCTAACTATAAATATATTTATTTAATGAAAATATATTTACACGGCATTACAGTTTAAAAACCAATGCACCGAGAAACAACAGTTTATAAACTATATAATAACAAAATTAAAATCACTTAAAAACACTGGATTGCCTAACATCCATCATCTCGCAGAATCTCAAGCATTACTAGCACACAGTCGGCCATCGGCAAGCGAGCAGCTAGCTTATTGTCTAACTCGCTCGCAATCGCCATCGTGTTCATTTTGACAGTTCATGTATGGGCTGACAATTGGCATCGGAATCAGCTAGCTGTCACATTCATACATGAACTGTCAAAATGAACACGATGCCGATTGCGAGCGAGTTAGACAATAAGCCTACAGGTCACACTCAGGTGCTGCCGCCAGGAGCGCGTTCAGCAGCAGCGCCAGCGAGCGCGGCAGCGGCGAGTTTAGCCTTATGCTATATATGACTTAAGTCAGGTTTAATACGTAAAACATTGAATTGGTAACATCTTTTACTAAACCCAAACGGCTTCTTAAAAATTTAAGTACGTTCATAAATATACAGTTTGAAACTGGCCAAGCGCGTGTCGTATCTCAATTTTCTACTCGAAATGAAAATCTCAGTTGTAATTTTGTATCATTGAAAACTCCTTGAAAATAATAATAAGCGTCTTGCAACTCACAACCAACATTTATCTCATGGTCACTGAATTACCGTTTTATTTTTTAATCATGTTATCTCTACCTAATCATTGGTTAGTTTAACTAACCCGTACTGTTATCAAAAAGCAGTAGAACAGAGCAGTTCTTAATTGCTGATGCCTTAAAGCCTAGAGACGCGTGGCTTGCGACGCAAATATTTGTCGAAGACTTTTATATCCGTCACAGTATTTGCTATGCGATTTCAAACTAAGGATTGTGACATTGTGAAACTATAAAAGAGAATATAGTACCGTATTAGTTGGTTGTCTGTCATGTCACTTTGTTATTTTTCTTTGCCATGCCACATACAGCGAAACGATTCACATGTGAACTGTGTTTTTGGTAGGTACCATTTTCACTTTACCTAGTCATCTAATCAAACTTAGATCCCCTTTCGAATATCTGAACGCCTGGCTAGAGTATCGAACTAAACATAGCTTGTCATACTAAGCAATACTACCAACAAATCGTGTGTGTGCCAGATCTAAAAAACCATAAAGTGTGTGTGTTTTTATCTCCATCGTAAGTGAGCCTGGAAGATAGGATAATGGCGAGATGTCACTTGACACATGTTGCGGCAAAAATGTTAAGTAGTTGCCACGGCAATGATTGGAATACGTGCTACTTGAAGTAGGTCGGCTAAGATGGGGTGCACTTTGCTGTCAAAAATGACATAAATTTGGATGTTTATGACATTCTTACGAGTATTCTCTCTGCACTGAAAAAAGAATGCTCGTGTGGCGATAACTATTAAGTAGTAAAAAAAATACTTGATGGTAAACGTCTGTTTGACTTCTTGAAAGTAAATGCTTTATTGTACAAAATAAAGAAATAAAAAAAATAAATGTAAAATAAATGTACAAATGCGAACTTATTAAACTGCATTTTTTTTTTGGCCAAATTATTACAATTTTACACATCGAGTCATTTTTGCAGGTTTGGCCTGAATTCCAATGACAAAATTTATTTATTATTATGAGTAAGGTAAGTTTGTACTAACTCACAATCAGGAAAACGAACGAAACCGTTTCTTATTTAAATATATCAATGAAGCTTCCACCTAAATATTAGGTACCTATTATATACTGATCCGATTTTAATCGATAAATTAACACAAAGAAACCGTTTTCGCTATGTGAACACATTAAAGTAGAATACCTATATGTTTTACGACGTGATTTTCCATTCTTATCTCATCTAGCCAGCAGTCATCGGTAGGAGTATTACATGGAAACTCCATTAGGACCATTACCTACAATTTTGTTCATAATTTGATAAATTTGTTGGTATCGTTTACGAAGTAGCGGCATATTGCTTGATATTGCTACTATTGAACCTACTTTATTGTTTACTAGCGACTCGCCCCGGCTTCACACGGGTGCAATTAGTGTTTCTCTACTATACTATAATATGCATGTATTAGACATATAAACCTTTGTCTTGGGTCACTCTATCTATTAAAAAAAAACCGCATCTAAATCCGTTGCGTAGTTTTAAAGATATAAGCATACATAGGGACCAGTGGCGTGGCGTCCATAGAACTCGATTCCCACCGGCTTGCCTATTTTAAGGCAGTTGGGCAATTTATTGTGCAGAATTAGAGGAAAAGGCTAGTTAAGTTCCCTTCGGCTTGCCTTCTGATATACTTGACGCCACGCCACTGATAGGGACAGACAAACAGACATCGGAAAGCGTATTTGTTTTATACTATGTAGTGATGTAGATATAGCCCGTAATAAACTATTTTTCAATTAAAAAACCTTGATCAACCTGCAGCCTATTCTTGGACCTAGAAGGTTAAAATTTGGATAGACGTTTCATCACATTCTTTACTAAACCCACTAGAAAAACCAAAGAACAAATGACGAAATAGGTTAAGGCGCTGTCAAAAGCAAATGACCTTGAGCAGCGCCACTCTTCACACATACGGTTCGCGTGCCTGTGAGTGAAAGAGAAGAAACTATTCCGGGAGCTTGGCGCGCGTCTAAAATCTTGCAAATAAGACACAAATAAGAAGAAATAAAAAAAAGTATGGATTATTTGTGAAATATGACTCGTTAGCCGTGTAGGTATGAATATGTTGACTTCATGTTTTTATTTGCTGACCCATACGTCGAAAAAATATAGACATAGAACCGTTTAATGATGATTTTAAGACCAATCTTTGCAATTATGTTCTATCGAGCCGATTTTGTTCAATTATGTATAGAGTCCGTCTAGCGTGTTTGAAATATGATGAAAATTATCATTATATTTTTTTTGTATTTTTTTCGTGTGTAGTTTTTCTGTAAAAAGTGCTTAAATAACATCAATTTCAACAAAATTAGGTGTTGTCAGCCTCTTAACGGCGAAGAAGCGAGACACGGTATCGTGTTAGTCTTGCAGATAGTCGTCGATAAATACATACTATCAAACACAACCGCTGGTATTTTATTGTTAGTGACATCCACGCCATCTGTTCAACTTTGTCGTACATTAGAAACGCATACATTTTACCTACCGCAATGCACTTTTATTCAAGCACTTTATGCACTTGCTTCCGTTATCTACCGCTACAATAAAACATTTATTACATACGGCGGTGTCACATTACTTTGTATGCCAGCCAGTGAGTATCAACGCTGGACTTAAAGATCGGCTGTTGGATAAGTGGATAAGGTAAATCGAAACAATCTCTAGCTAAATGCAAATAAAAATTAAACCATTTTTTTTTCAGCTTTGCATTACCCTGTTACCAAACGATTTGGACGATTTTAACATTATTAAGTACAGTGCAATCATAGCTTAAGTATTCGTTTTCGCAATCGAAAAGAGGATTGAAGCTTGATCACAACAAAAATTAAACTATTTTAGCAAATGCTCGTTTGCCTTCCTATTCACAAAAAAAAAATGTTTTTCTCAATTGAAGACCACCAAGGTCAATACTCATGAAATTTTTTCATATTATGTTCTTTAAGGCACAAGGAATGTTACTATGGAGAAGACTTTCTGGATGTGATCTAGCGAGATCTTATTAAACTAACGAAGTTTGAAGTTGACTGTTTGTCATCGAACGGATAGATGCACCTCATAGCATTATTTTACTGAACTGTCCATGCAGTTTTGCAGCCGGCTGTACATTGGATTCAACTACGCAACGTTGATGTCGTAGGTAAAATGTTCATTCTAGTCACTAAGGTCATCTGTCTTTAAAGCTGTGCAAAAGAAATACCCTTTAGACCGATTTCATGAAACGTGATAGGCGAAAGTTATCACCGAAAACTACGAGTATGTCTACATTTCGTAGCCAATTATACGACCCTGCTTAGTACGCAACTCATCAAGTCTGCGACGTATTTTGAATTGTTATACTTAGTCACTTGTCGCTTTTCACGTTTAAGAAATAGGGGCCAGGTAAAACTGGTATTAAGGGAAATAAGAATTAGCAAGAGGAATCCTACCTTGTAACCAACTGACTTCAAAAGAGGAAGCATGACTATCTCGTCTAAATTCCAAAAATTCAAAACGCTTTTGGTATACTAAAGGATTTATCAAAAGACACTGTCGTTCGGCGAATTCAGAAACCAATAAATTTTGTTTACGAGCACAATAAAATGACGATCACATAGGGCTACTTTTTCAGTATTTTTGTCATTTGGTGTTGCACCGTCTTAACAACTCCTTGAATAAAGCAACGGGTTAACGACTGTGCGAAAAGGACTATTTTAGGGTTCTATATTATTATCATCGGAAGGCAACCATTTTTTTACGCTACATAATGTGTACGAATGCAAAATAATTTATTAATGAAAGAAAAAGACCCAATCTGACTGTATAGCACTTCTTTTAAATTCGAAGGCTTACTCACCTGTTATGGGTGGTGTAGGCGGTGTAAAGCACGCGTCACGAAATGACGAGGATTCAGGTTCGATTCCCGACCATGCTTTACTTTCGGATTTTTCTATGTGTTCTAATTTTCAGTGTTGTTTAGAAATTGTATAGCACTTGTAGACAATTACGCACTAAATCAACTTGAAATAAAGCCACGGTAATCTACTGCTATGACCTATTATTGCATCACTTGCTTGCCAAATTACACACGCTTGAATTGATAAATTCATGACTCGTGTTTCAGATTAAACGCCCTGGAATCACTGAGTTAGGTACCCACTGGTACCACTCGAAGTTCATCGGCGGCGAAGCAAGCCAAGACGGAGAATGTGAGGCGATCTGGATGTGGAACTGACTTAGTGGCCAGATGTAGCTCTGGTTTGAGAGATGTGGAGGACAGGGGGAGTCATTGTCCCAGCAATGAGTCACAAAATAATCTAATAATATTAATAGTTTAAGTTTCGATACCCTGGGGCCTTACCATGACGTCCTAATTCCGACTTAGTTCAAGTTTTAACTGTCACTTTTAGTATGAATCTGACAGCGAGCGAACCTAAACTGAATCGCATTAAGACGTCATGGTAAGGCCCCTGGCCTTGTTTCTACCCTCGGAGCTGCGGGAAATTAAGATTTTAAATATTGAACGGAACCTCCTAGAGGAAGCTGGTTTTGTTCCTGTCCTTTTTTTGCTTCTTGTGACAGGTTTGGTCCAATCGATTTTGTTTATTACTTACATTGAAAGGGTGGCGGCTATAAAAACGGAAGGGCAAATTTTTGAGCTATGAACAGCTTGGCTTTTATTGGTAGTATATCATTGGTCTTGAAAACATTAAATATTTCACCTGACAACACAAAAACTACACCTTTGGTTCTATTCTACATAATATAGAAGACGCAAAACGTCGAGTATTCAAAGCACTACTTATAAAATAGTTAAATTGTTACATGTAGGTACTCGTAATGCTAACTTTACGCATCAATACTTGCAGTATATAGGTACCATTACTTGATACAATTTCCACTTAGCCGTAATTGACATTTAAGAGGGTTTAGTTCTACTGGGCTGGCAACTTCACATTTTTTGGTGTTTTTTTTTTAAGATTATTGCACAGAAATTAAAGGGATATCAGAACAAAAGTTCATCACGATTAATTGCATTGGACACATTGATACTTACACTAAAAACGAAGAACACAACAGACACACATTTCAAACTTTCATTCAATTTCTGTGAAATAATCGTTAAAAAAACATCAAAAATGCGACGTTGCCAGCTTAGTAGGAATAAACGCTCTTAACTCTTGAAAAAGACACACGGGCCACCGGCCACCGGCCACAGGCCACAAAACAAACGCCGCCATGAGAAGCCAGCGTGTGGCAGCCATCGGCGTCAACCGTGTGCGGCGAGTCCATATAAAATGTATGAAAACTTCAAGAAATATGCCTGTGGCGGCGTTTTTTGTAACCTATGTGCGGCGACCCTAACTGTTGCACGCTACAGTACCTAACCAAAAACCCGAGTGTGGACGTGGCGCATCGCCGGATAGGCTCGCGCGCGAGTCACGTCTAGTTACTCTAGGGTTATTGATTACTCATACGAGTAGTGGAATGGTAACTTCACGCACATCATTGAAATGCTATCGCCATGACGTTTTTCTTCACCGAAAAGCTTGTGGTTTTTTAATTTTGAAATGACGCAGAAGTGGCGTTGGCTACAACGTCGCAATAATAACTTTTAATAAAAGTAAAATTTATATCAAAGTTGAAAAAACAAATTGGTTTATACATATAAATGCCTGAGTTCGGAGCTAACACACATTTAAAAAAATGCAGTGGAATTAACAATCTACTTTTTAACCGGATTCAAATACGACTGTTTTTTTATGTCTTGAAAACCGAAAAACGTCACCTGTCCAATGCTCTTCAAATTGCAACTCGCACGCCCAATCCCTGAATTCTCCGTACCGACCAAAAACTCATGCCGTCTAATAATTTTTAATGGTTTTCCGTTGTAAACAAAGAGATGGACACGAGCGGCTCATTGTGTCCCATTGTTGACATTGTTCGCGTTAATGTGGACGTTAATGTCGGAACGTCTGTCTGTTTGTCCGAATTATACAAATAGTGATTTCGTGCATTTAACGCGTGTTAACTTTACCGGGGTTTCTTGTTTATTTGTTGCACCCTGCTGGTTGAAGCCGAGGCTGTTGGTAATTTGACAACCTCAAGAAGGAAAACTCAGGTTCTGAGGCCTTTAAGGATAAAGTTAAGTGACAATTGAGTGTAACTACGAAAAAAAGTTCTCACAGAAGTTGTTCAAGATATTATTTTAATAAAAAAAACAATTTTTATTTACACGTTACATTTTAAACTTTAGATACTTACGTTCATTTATGGACGAACTTTATATGATACGTGCATTACTTCCAAATGACTGCATCAATTTTTTTTTTTTTCGTTATTGTTAGGACAACGTATGTGTATGATACAAAATTTTGCAAAAAATAATGAAAAATAAGACTAGAACGGGGGCGAAGCTAACATACTAAAAAAAACTGAAGAAAATCTAAAGCATGCGTTTTTTAAAATCTGGTTGCATTGCGAACCGTGAAAATTAAATACAGTGCTATACAAACCAAAATTGTAAATTAACTAGTGAGATAAATTGGGTAAACTGCTTTTGTGTAATTTGCTAAAAATATTCTGGAATAATAATTAATTCGGCACGGATCTAAATCTTAAAAAACCAAACTTACTTACAAAAACTTTTTACTGAGAACCAATAACCGACACAATAATGAATTGTTTGCTATTTTTGCCCAATACTAATTGGCTCTGCTTTGTGATTGCACAATACATTACAGGTGCATTGTCAAAATAAATAATGTCACTTTTAAAAATTGTGTATGTAATGGGTTGTACTGATTAGTACAAAAGTTTTAGTTTTGTGAGTTAGCAGTTTTCATTCTTAAGCCGTTTTCAAAATTATACAGCATAACCCTAGAAATTGCTTCGAAAAATATAATTCACGTTACAAAAAATATCTTATTTTTGGGATTTCATAACCGAAAAAGAGAAACTGAAAACTTTTAAGATCACCTCATCGTCCTCGTCCATCGTGCCTTCTACCTATTGGAACCAATGCTAACTGTTAGTAGGTACTATGCACATACCTATACCTAATAATATATTATGTAGGTACAAATGTATCTGACGTAAATCTGAAAATAAACATCTTTGTAACACTACAAACTACGCATTTACCTACTTTTGTATGAAAAAATACGTCATCATAAACACAGTTTCCAAAAAATGCTTTTTGAAAACGCCCATTACTGCGACCTTCCGAAAATATTGTCCCGGTGTTATGATCCGTAGAGAATTCCTATTATTTATTATTTCTCGTTAATTGCTTTATGGCTTTGTCGCGTGGAGGCTGCGTGCCATGGCCGCTAGACGAAAATAAAAAAAAGTAAAAAATCACGTCTCAGAACAAGTTGACGTTGCTAAGTATTCATAATTTTGTCTAAAGAATAAATTTTGCTTATAACTTTGATAACGTTTTTTAACTCGTGATAAAGTGACCAAAATTATATTGAAAGCTGACTTCTACAAAGTCTATAATAGAGCTAAGAAAATCCACTTGCCAATTCAATAACGGTACCTATATCATCTTAATTTCAAATCCTAAAAGGCCTGCTAAATTAAGGGCCGATTTTTCAATCCTCAAAATAAGCACTTAACTGACAGATACCCATAGAGTTGTTCATCGAATAGGCCCTATCGGACGATTGCAAAATCGGCCCTAAGTATGCTAAATATATTCATTCTTATGATAGATAGAGATACCTACTTACTCCAATGACAGCCTGCATTTGGCTCCTTCAGAACCTTCCTGCCGGTCTCTAAAATAACGGCAGAAAAAGTTGTCATAATGCCATTGTCTCCAAATTGTTTTTATTGTGTATTTGTATACTGTTAAAACGACAGTCGGACAGTAAAGGCAATAACGGGTATGAGCCACGCGACTTGTACCCTTGAAACTGTAGCCTTTATTTGTTCCGTTTTATTTTAGTAAAATATTTTACATCGCTGGGCCGTAAGTGCCAATTACCGCCCGCTACTGCCTAGGGGAAGACGTAAAATTGTGTACACACCTCGGGTCGCAAGATTATCGCCCTCGCCTTTGGCTCGTGCTACAAGTTCCTACTATCTGAGACATGCTTTATTTCACCGTCTTCATGCAGATATGCATTGAAACCACTTGGTGTTACCGTTTTAAAAACACACTTAACATTTCCGTTGAAGCGCAAATTCCACTGATCACGTCATAATCCCATTCCACAGTATTTTTAGCATAAGTACCTTCTAAAAAGACGTCAACTCCTTATCATAGCTTCAGATAGGTATTAAGCGCTTCGCTGCTACCGCCTCGATCCATGGGAACCGCATTATCAGAAATATTATTATCAGTCAAGTGGTTTGTCACGCCGGCACGCATGAAAGATCCCTTCCTGATCTCATGGAATTCTGTAGAGTATTAGGTAATATTCAGTAACATAGAAACGGTTGTTAAAATTGAGTAGGTATCCGATGAAAATACCAGTGCAGTGGTATAGTCTTTGATAGCACAAAAGTCAATATTACCTATGTAGACCAAATGCAAAATTATTAAGATTCTTGTTATGCCAACTAATGGGTGGTTTTGCGGATGTGACTTTGGTATTCACTTACAATCAGCTGACCACTAGCTCGTTTGCCACCTTATTTCATAAAAATTAATAATACGTAAAAAACGGTAGCGCACATAAAACGTTAATTGATTCAACGCAATCGTCATCAAGGTGTCGTAATCATTAGCAAATATTTTTGATAACGATACGCCACGCAATCAAACTATTTTAATAACTATATCATTGATGTTTTCGAGAAAAGTATTTATCACGCGATGATCATATAGGTACTTAGACGTAATTAATCCAATTCTTGAAATATGCTGATATCGAACGGCTGTTAATGATGTTCTGTTTGATAAAATATAGGAAGCCTTAGTAAGGAAATAATGCATCGCGTTTTGAATTGCTGATTTCCGCGTATGATCAAAATGATCCACCAGCAGATATTCTTCACAGAACGCATTTAATCCTACTAATAATTATAAATGTGAAAGTTTGTGACGATGTGATGATGTGATGATATGACGATGTGAGTGAGTGAGTGTGTATGCTTGTTCCTTCTTCACACTAAAACTACTAGACGGATTTGGATAAAATTTGGTACGAAAGTAGCTGGTACCGTAGATTAAAACATAGGCTACTTTTTATCCCGGAAAATTGTACAATTCCCGCGGGATAGCGATTAAACATATCAATTGCTAATTCTACGCGGACGAAGTCGCGGGCAGAAGCTAGTTTACAATAAAACTTTTTACTACTTAATTTCTTTTTTTGGTAAAAAAGAGGGAAGAAAGCCAAAACCAAAGTTATCAAACTCAATTTATTTAATTTGCTGAACGCTGTTCATTTTTCTTAGACTATGCTACAATACGAATGTAGGCGACGCGCCTGTTTAGGTAGAGCTACGCATTACAAACTTTTCAGGTTAGCTGGAAGAGATCCCTTCTTAGGGATAAGTTCGCCTTTGTACTATTTTCTGTGTGATTCTGTATTTTTAAATTTTTATGTGCAATAAAGAGTTTACATACATACATACATACTTTTTATAAAATATCCTATCTTGGCCCTGGCCGCAAATAAACCTAATTGCACGCAGCGTTGAAAGAATGAAAAACAAAAGAAAGTCAGTCGTGTCATTGCTCTTGTCAGCGCTGCGTGTTGAATTTTCAGTATAATTTATGTTGTTTTATTTAATTAATTTCTACAGTCTACAACTAAGTTACTACTGTAATGTTATGTTTCTGACTTGCAATTTGAATATTTTATTAAAATGAATATTTTACAAGCGGGAAGGGAAAGTCGATTAATTTAAAAAATATAGCTAAATTGACACTAGCAATCATGTCTTTTTGACACTGTGAGGCCTGTCACGTTTCAGATTTTACTATGACCTAACGTGGGCAGGAACTACCTGTAGTGATTCAGTGATAACACCAATCAGTGATTGTTTTTGTCGGTGTTCGATTGCCTTTTATCGTAGACTTGCTGACTTCCACTGATGACGAAATGTTTTTGGGTTCCATTCATTTTCATTTATAAAATCTGTGATTTGTTATTGTTAAGGGTCTTAGACAACCTAAATATAATAGGAAATGGAGGATTTTTTTTTATATTAAGTGCGTGTTATTCGTTTTAAATACGTACTAAAAGTAGGTAAATATAAGATCCTTAAAAAGAAATTAATCTTTATCTTATTTATCTATCTTTACCTGTTTATCTGTAAACAGTGACAGAAGTCTGACAAATAAACGGACGTAGTTTAGCAGAAAAGATTCAATCCACGATGAGTTGCACTTGAGTAATTAAGGTTTGAAGTTTGAACAGTATTTCATGAATAAAGCCTGCATTTTGGATTGATGTTTTTATGCAAATATATGGGTATCCTATTACTTTTCAAGTTTATATATACTTACTTGGGTATATTGTTATAATTCTTAAGATATTTAGGCTAAAGTCGATTTGGATCCATTTTGATAAATTGCATCTTAAATGACACTTATTCGAATTTATTTTCGCCATAAAGTTCCACATGTAAAACAGTGCTGAAATAAAAATGTTTTAAAAATAATACTACCAATCTAAGCATTAATCACTTTTATTTCTTATTGAAAAATATTTTTTTAATCATATTAAATTATGAAATCAACTTTATTTTTTATATTTTGTGGCTATCTTAGCAATAATCAACATTCAAATGAATTCAATATTTATCTCGAATGTATTTGTTATTTTTTACTATTACTTGGCCATTATTTATTGGCTTTTGAGTCATTATTTATACTGTGATACACACTAAACATTGCTAAATACTGAAAACAAAACAAATTCGTCAAAAATAAAACATTATGTCAAAAATAATGAAGGTACAATCATCAATCTTTATCTAATTATTAGCTTCAGGAAAATTATTATCGAATTCGTCTTCAATCACGTCAATGTTAAAATCAAGAGGACCCCCAAATCCTTCTAGATCATCTACAAGGTCACGATTTCCCTTCAAAGATTTATAATATCCTAAGCAGCCTTTTGGAATGAGATCAAACATGGATTTCAAGTCGTCTAGCTTTGCCTGGGGTATTTCTTTGCTATTTGGCCACAGCCACAGTAGTGATAGGTCGTTTTCCGATATTTCAATAGGTTCTTTTTAATTTTTTTTCGATATTGAGCGCTTGAAATTCGTCTTCCATATTAGTTTTCATGAAAATAGCATATACGTCTTTTTTTCTTCAACATAGTTTGTTTAGTTTCAGCCTTAGTTTTTAGTTTTGTTTACGTAAGTTTTCCTATTAACTATTTTCTTTTCGATTTTTTCTGTACCCAAAAAGTCTTCTTTCTTCATTTTGTACACTTGCAGTGGATTTTTTTTCTTACAGCTTTTTATGACATTGATATATTCATCAGCTGTGAAAATTCTTTCGTGGAATTGATGGGTGGATGGATGGGTTTCTATTTTTCCAAATTTCTTTCGTGGAATTTACACAGCTGATGAATATATCAATGTCATAAAAAGCTGTAAGAAAAAAAATCCACTGCAAGTGTACAAAATGAAGAAAGAAGACTTTTTGGGTACTTACAGAAAAAAATCGAAAAGAAAATAGTTAATAGGAAAACTTACGTAAAACAAGACTAAAACTAACTGGCTGAAAACTAAACAAATACTGAAGAAAGAAGACGTATTATGCTATTTTCATGAAAACTAATATGGAAGACGAATTTCAAGAGTTCAATATCGAAAAAAAACTACCTACTGTGGCCAAATGGCAAAGAAATACCCCAGGCAAAGCTAGACGACTTGAAACCCATGTTTGATCTCATTCCAAAAGGCTGCTTAGGATATTATAAATCTTTGAAGGGAAATCGTGATCTTGTAGATGATCTAGAAGGATTTGGGGGTCCTCTTGATTTTAACATTGACGTGATTGAAGACGAATTCGATAATAATTTTCTTGAAGCTAATAATTAGATAGATAAAGATTGATGATTGTACCTTCATTATTTTTGACATAATGTTTTATTTTTGAGGAATTTGTTTTGTTTTCAGTATTTAGAACTGTTTAGTGTGTATCACAGTATAAATAATTACTCAAAAGCCAATAAATAATGGCCAAGTAATAGTAAAAAATAACAAATACATTCGAGATAAATATTGAATTTATTTGAAGGTTGATTAATGTTAAGATAGCCACAAAATATGAAAAATAAAGTTGATTTCATAATTTAATATGATTAAAAAAATAATTTTCAATAAGAAATAAAGTGATTAATGTTTAGATTGGTAGTATTATTTTTAAAGCATTTTTTTTCAGCACTGTTTTACATGTGGAACTTTATGGCGAAAATAAATTCGAATAAGTGTCATTTAAGATGCAATTTATCAAAATGGATCCAACTCGACTTTAGCCTGAATATCTTAAGAATTATAACAATATACCTAAGTAAGTATATATAAACTTAAAAAGTAATAGGATACTCATAAATTTGCATAAAAACATCAAACTAAAATGCAGGCTTTATTCATGAAACACTGTTTAAGTTTCAAACCTTAAGGTTTGAGGGTAAGTAACTAATTACTCAAGTGCAACTCATCGTGGATTGAATCCTTTCTGCTAAACTACGTCCATTTTGCAATAATAGATAAAATTAATCAAAAAAATAATAATCAAGAAAATGAATTTTAATCTAGTGTCTTTTCTGTCATTTTTAATAAGCTGAGATATGAATATTGACGAATTGATCAGAAACGATTCATGTGTTTTGGACCTTTTCTGCTGTTTTTGTCAATTTCGGTATTATAAAGTACATTAATTTATTAGAAATGATTCAAGCATTTTGGATCCGTTTTAGTTTCATTTATTTTGAAAAGCTTATAATAACAGAAAGGATCCAAGTAATCTGGATTACTTTTGAGTTTTCACTGGCGTATTTAAATGTCACAAATATGTTTTTTGAACAAGAATCCAAGCAGGTTGAATAATTTTATTTAAGATATTGTGCACCTGGTTCCTTTTAGTGGTAAATATTCCATAATGATCCAAAAGAGTTGAATCCCTACTATTGAATTAAAATAAAAACCTGTCATAGATGTGGGATGGTAACACTACGCGATTTAAACACTATGCCTTGGTATTTTTGCAGGATCTTTGTTGCTGATCGAAAGTATTGGCCTTTAGGCATAGTTTGGTATACTTAACTCATATTCCGGTTGTTTCGTGGATTGGATCCTTTCTGCTAAACTACGTCCACCTGCTTCATAAAACATCCAAAGAAACTAAACATTTCTTCAAGTACTAGAAATTGGTACTGAACCCATAGAACAAATAAAAATAGTGTTGATATTTGAGTTGCAATTTTCCTCAAAGTCTACCCAGTATTAAATGTATCATATGTCAGAAAATGTGTCAAACATATCGTCTGATTTCATGATGTCATATTTTTATTACTTACTTATTTTGCTGTCGATTGCCTTCCAAAAATAGATAAGATATTGGTACGGTAGAGTCGTTAAATTGACTTCAATTTGACAAAGTAGGTTTTTTAAAAAAAAAGTGTTCTTCAAATCTCAATTATCAGCGATGATGAAGTACCTAATAATGCCATTTTCAACCTCTCTTTGCTTAAAGATTCAATGAATAATTGAACTAAAAGTGCTCACTGCTTAAAAATGTTTGACATGGTCGCAAGAAACTTCTCGAACGCGTTTTTGGTGAAATGTCAAATACCTACTATGACATTAATTTGTTGCTGGCTGTTGCATCCTACCTATAGTGGTGCTGCTAATATCTCTGTACTATTTAATTTAAAGGATTCGAAACGTATTTGTGCTAAAAACTTGTACTTACTAGAAATTCTTAGTATGGTATTTAGTAGGTAACACAAAATTCTAAAAGCAACTCCCGTGTTGTGTTTTGTGAGAATAGGCTGAATAGGCTAGGTAATAACCGAGGTGCTTGGAAACTAAATAAAATATGGTGAAAAAATTCTCACGTTCTTTTAATCTGTTTATTCAAGATTATCTGACAAGTTTATGTAAAGCAATCATCCATCTCTATTTGCAATTTTATCGTGCGAAAATCGACTGGCGCCTGTTCGCCCTACTGAAAGGAAAGATAGACCTTTATTTATCTTTCGGTGTCAATTTTATCGCATCATTTTCACCAATATTATGTTTGTAAATTTGAACTTGGATGTCTGTTTTTGATTCAGTTTTCAAGTCTCAATAGAAGCATGATGTGCATCTTCTATACCCGTTATTGTTAAGCATCCATACACAAATGTAAGTTAGTTCAATATCAATGAAATACAAAGATACAATCTAAATAAACTTTGACTTTACTTTACCTGCTACAATTGTATTATAATATAGATAGCCTCTTTAACACTAAAGTATCAAAATGAGATAAAAAGGTGTTTAAAAGGGAGTACGAGAAGCGTTTAAATACTCGACCTTTGTAAGTACGGGATTCTTCATGTGTGATCCCGGCTTAAAATCATAGTATTGCCATACCTATCTTCATTGGGCTGAAGTAGCGTGTATTGTGGGAAAGTGATAGGGAATGTTTACTTATTCCGTCGATTCAAATTTCGACATCGACTACTTGAGCAGATAAAACTGAATTACCTAACTTCGATATCAAATATTTATTTAAGCGAAATATAAACTGGATCAGAGATGTGCCATCGTATCTTCCTTATTGCAAGATACGGGGCCATTTACGTAAGTATACAATACTGGCTGGAAGTAAGAGGATTAAGTTCAATAAAAAAATAAAAATAAACAAACAAAGGTTGGAATTTAAATTTGAAAGTAAAGAACGAGGAAATCGACTGTCAATTCTTTTTTAAATGGAGACTGAAGTAGAGTAGCGCCGAGCTGAATTTAATGGGGGCGACACTCTTTTCACATTTTGCTTCCAGAGGTTATTCTCTTAAAATGTAAAGTCCGTAATATAGTTGCGGACCATAGGTATCTCCGGTTGTACATCTTTGCCCTTCACATACAATTAAATAAAGCTAAGGCCAAAACCTTGGCCGTAGTCGGAATAATAAAAAACATTATATTTTTTTAACTCTATCAATACTATCGTTCCTAGAACTGACGCCAACAGATGTGCGAACTACAAATTAGTGTTATCCTTATCTCTATCGCCGTCTCACCCGCTGTGACGTCACGCCCAGGGCCCGAGATTAATCTCTACCGTGAGATTGAATATAATATTGCACGTTCTATGCATATGAAAATACTAAAAAAGGGGCTTCACCACGCGAAAAATATTTTAAAGTATCAGTCGCCATATTGTAAAAATGAAGAAAATTAAAGACGAACTATGTAAAATTGGATATCATTAAATAGTTGATCAGGTCTTTCCAAGAATATTTTTAAGCATACATTTTAATTTTTAATGACCATTTAGAATCTAAGTATATAGAATCTAAGTTGTTTCTTGTTCTAAGACGAGACGTTTTAACGCCTTAAAATATGGAAGAAATTCAGGTCGCAAAAAAATTGGGACGAGTAAAATTATAAAATTGATTTTATAAACTAAGAAGAGTATTGAATTAATTTTTTTTTACTCTTAATAAAAACATATTTTTACAAGCAAACCCTTGAGTGATCACTAGTATATAGAAATAGCATCGATAGTTGAGTTTATCGATGTAGGAACTCTCTGCAACAAAATTTGCCCCTCGGATTCCTATGTCTGCTAATTAAATACTAGTTTGTTACTCATTATAATTTAACAGGTACCTAATTAATATACTTACGGTAATTGTTAATTGGCGTTCACTGCTTAAGCGCACTTAGGTAGGTAGTCAAATTAATCAAATATAGCATAATTCGATCGCCATCAATGCTTCATTATTATAATTTACTTCTATAGAAGTCCTATTAACAATGTAAATAAAAAAATGTTAATTCATGTTGACTCACTGACGAACGAAGAAATTTTAATATGTTCCTAAAAATTGCAAAGCATTTTCATTTGTTTAAACGATTGGGCCATTTCCATTTGCTGTTAGCCTCTGATGCTTTAAAAAAGTCGCAAAATTACAGATTAACAGAGAGAAGGAGACAAAGAATTTGCTATTTGCGAAAATTCAAATAGTACAAGTTCATTCATTAAATTTAGTATACCTAACTGGCTCACGCGGCTACTAGGTAGAGTCAGCAATAGAAGTTGGTAAACAGTTGTAGAGCTCAAAAAGATCTACCCACGATGCTATCCGCTAAGGTAGCAACATAATTTTTAGGTCTTTTTGAGCTCTTTTAACTGTTTATCCCATTTAAAGCTACATAACATACTTACTAAATAACTAAATACCTACCTAGTACTTATAATTTATTAGGTAGTTTATCTGACAAATTTAACAGAGGTAAGTACGAAATTTTACTACTGTTGGAAAAAATACTACACATTCTTGTCTAGCATAGTAAACATCCAGCTTACGTGAGTATTAATGTTACGTCAGAGCGGTTTCGCACTACGTCCGACCCGAATCCGATCCGAACCCGTGAAAATATGGTCCGTAGTATCCGTAGAAGTATTTCTTTAGTAATTTACGCACTAGATCCGATCTCCGTCATCTGATTTATTTCCGTCATCGACGTAGGACGATCGGACGTAGTGCTAAACCGCTCTTACTAAAGTCTTTCCAATTTCAAAAACAGAAAAGTAGGTACCGAACATTATATATAATGTACCTACCTATAAAACGTTCCATTTTCAAGTTGGAAACAAAAGATAGCTGGCAGCTACCAAAACTCATTCACCGGTACAAAATTGTGTTAAACCACCCCACTATAGCCCCGCTTTGCTAAACGGATTGTCGACTCCGTTTCAGCAGGAACAACGCGAAAACAACACAATTCATACTCTAACTTAAAGAGAACAATTCTCAATATCGCATAACACCGATCGCGTTCAATATAAAGCTATACCTACGATAAAATTTCAAGCCACTCTAGATTTAAGGGCTTATAGAGAAGGTTGAATATCGGTTGAGCAGCATCTCGTTTGAAAGAAAAGCAGCTATAAACGGTTACCTTTGAAGTGGCGCTTCTGCATGCAAATCTTTCGAGTCTAGTTGGCGGTACGAAATTGACAATTTGCCCGCTAAATGCACGGCAGATTGAAAGTCAGTATCCGAGTAGATGTATTTTATTTATATACCTACTGCGACAGAATAAATAATTCCTACTTTCAATTATTAATTACTAGCTTCTCCCCGCGACTTCGTCTGCATAGCATTATACATAATAAAACTTCCTCTTGAATCACTCTATCTATTAAAAAAAGTAGTTTTAAATATGTAAGGATACATACAGCCAGACAGGGACAGACAGCGGAAAGTGAATTTGTCTTATACTATTTAATGATTGGTATTATTTAATTTAGCGCCATCTTCTGATTACTCTGAGAATTACTACTAAAGCATCGACCGTTCAAAAAGATACTTGGAACTACAGTTGGTGAGGCTCGAGTTAGTTCCAATTAACTTGGACAGATGGTGCTAGTGAGTAAAAAAAAATCAAATGGCTACTTTATTAGCTTCAAAAATTTTGTTATTTTGGAAAATTAATTGAAATAAAATGTATGAACACGTTAATTGCGTTCTCTATTCAGTTGTAGTGAAAATGACAATGCTTAATGCAATTAACGTTAGCGCCACCTATGAATATGTAAGCTCACTACTTGGAATGATAACGATTGGTATTGGTCCGCAAGACGGATCTTTGCAATTCATAAAGGAAAGGCTAGATGTCGCTAGTATCATATGACCAAAAACTTTTCTTCCGTTCCGTTCGATCTGTTGAAATTCCGTTTGTTTCTTTCAGACATTCCAAAAACAGTAGATAATCTACCTGCAGGTATTTTAAACTTCTAACAGAAAAATTGGTTTAAGGAAGCACATACCCAGACCAAATTATGGCTACATACAATCGGTTTCATGTTTCGGTCATTGCATCTTAGTCGCTCTCATAGCAAACGATATATAAAGTTTTTTTTTTTTTAATTTGAATAGGCAAAGAGACTATCTGAGCTAAGCTGTTACTAAACTGTAGCCGGTGTCTTTTCGTCTGGAAAGAAATAGTCCATTACCCTAGGTATGATCACTGAATTTAAAAACTGATGATGGGGTAAGTAGGTAACAAATGACAAAACGCGTCATTATGAATTTAGTGAGTACGTCAACACGCGACTATAATTTCCAGAGCAACGGAACACAAATTATGATGGCAATTTTATCAGGCGTCAAATAAATTACACTGGCGGCCACAATATTGGCCCAATTTGCCAATTACGTTTATGTGTTTGCCCTCCCCGGAGGCGGCCGGGGGTCGTTCCACAGACTGAATGGGAATCTAAGCGGACTATGTGCGATGGCTGCAAATTACATTATTAGGATATGGAATTAGGACGCCTTGATGATTAAAATTGCTTAATACCTATGTCCTTTCAATCGTTCAAAGGTTAACTAGAAGAGATCCCTTTTAGGGATAAGTTCGGCTTTGTGCATTTGTTTTCCTTTATTCATCTTTTCATGTGTTTTATGTACAATAAAGAGTTTTACATACATACATACACACATACAAAATTAAATCAGACAAGTTTTTGTTTTCCCCTTAGTTTGTTAAGTACCTACTTGCAAATTTTAGAAATCTTACCTACTTAAATACTAACCTACCTAAATAATGTTTTTACAAACACAAATACAAATACCTTTTTTTCGCTTGAAACGATACAGAAGATGGAACACAAATAAAAATTGGAGAGCTCACACATTTCACCAGTAAACTGGCATGCAAAATTCTACAATTTAATTTTTTAATGCTTAAAACTAATAATTAATTATGAATTTCTTATTTATAAATTGAATACTTTTTTAAACTGACGTAGTGGTGTAGGAACTCAAATTTGACATAATAATACGTGGTTAAGCTTAATTAATGAGAACCCACGTAAATACGCTTGATAAGATATTCAACCACAAAATAACGTATTGTATACAGTTACAAAATTCACAGATTATCAAAAAAGTATTAATGTTTCAAACTAAAATTGTAGGTAGCTACTTGTACTTTGCTACCTACTTTCATAATTTTTCATATTCCAATTGATCAATAATAACATATTTCCAAAAATATTAAAATTTACGAGAAAATCTATACTTATTTGATCACAAACACCTAGTGCAATTACAATTACATACTTACTTCGAATTAACCTAACCATGTTAATGTCATCCTAACGCAGACACATACAGCATTTTGCACGCCCATCCTATAACCACCGCAGTAATTCGGCGAAAGCTACTTAATCAGATTCATTACAGGCCAGCCCGTGTCCACAAACAAGAGCGGATCAATGTGTTTGCACAGTCACTGTAGGCTATATTACGTAGGGAATCGATACGCTCGTAATTTGTCCCCGAGTGTATGGTGTACAGTACTTTTGTTGGGGCGTGGAAGGACGTTGATTTTGTACGGTAGATACAATATTTTGTTCTGGTGTTTTTGTTATTGGAATGTGAATAGAGTTAACGTGATAACTTTTTAGTTACTGAAAACAGAAACACCAACTATTAACCTAAAATTAGTTACGATTTCTGGAGCAATTTCTATGAAATTTATATGAAACTAGCTGTTGCCAGCGACTTCGTCTGCAAAGAATTCGTATATCGCTATCCCGCGGGAATTTTCCGGGATAAAAAGTAGCCTATGTGCTATTCCAGCCTGTTCTCTATCTATGTGCCGAATTTCATCCAGATTCGTTGGGCCGTTCTGGCGTGATTGAGTAACAAACAAACATCCATCCATCCATCCATCCATCCATACTTTCGCATTTATAATATTAGTTAGATTACATCTGGAATTAATCTTCCAAATAAGAAACCAAACTGAATTACAACTTATTGGTAATGGTAGGTAACATAGCACATAAAAAAACAGATTAATATAGATCTAGAATTAAGTTATTATTATTGTGATTATTGCGATAACCTACTCATTAAATTGTGAGCAGAAACATTGATTTTGAAATACTTAAGCCACTTGGCGCAGCAACTTCAACTTAAGCAGGAATTAGTCGTTAGTAAATCGGGATGTTTTCTCATAAGAAGTATATTTTACTTACCATTGTCTACCAGTTTCCGCGATTGGCATACGACTGAAACATAGCACTTAAATAAAATGTTTTATGGCCTAAGTCAAGTTCAAAGTGACCTTATCTACTTCTTTGATAGATGCTCATCTTATATTTGCACATCAGCATATAAATTTTGTTATGTAAACGTAACGTATATGCTTCCAGGAAAAAGGTCAGACAAAACGAAACATTAAACAACATATTCATCTATTCGTAGCCTCTACATTTAAAGACTTCTACTTCTCTAAAAATGTAGTTAGCCGGTTCATCAACTTCAATGTACATGGATGTACCAGTAATCTCTAATTCAATTTCACAAAATCTCATCTTATCACCAACCTGTCTTACCCTTCGACCCCTCACCCCATGGGGTGAGGGCGTGCCGCTAGGCGGGTCGCGCCTGCGCCCTGTAATCAAAATCAAGATGGCTGGGCCAGGGATGTGATGTGATTGATATCGTGGGGAGACAGGGGTGAGATGACTGTCATTTTTTTTTTGGCTGACAGGTTCGGCGACTGAGTGACTAGAGATTGAAGCATGAAAGTCCACCGCGGTTCATATCCCGTTTATAATATTTCGAATAATTTCGATTGAACCATGCTTAGTTTTTCGTTTCGATTTCAGGAGGATCATTATTGGTTATAATACTTATAATGTACGAATATAAAGAGTGATTATGATCTGATAAGGTGCTTACTTTGTCGAGTTAAGCGGGAGAGTTATATTTAAATATTTGTATAAGTGGTAAAGTAGAATTGGAATTGTGTATGCATTTTTTTAAATGACTTACTGCCAAGTTTCTTGCGCCGCATCCCTCTTGGCAATGATGGTTTTTCCAAAAGCGCTAGTTAACTTGCCAAAAAAAAACACGTAAAGGAGCCTTTGGGAGCCTATTTGCAAAATAAATCTTTGTTTTTTTTTGAAGCGTTAATTAGGCGGGTTCACAAATGTGGAGATTGAATTAGACACTAATAAAAATATGCTTTTAAAAATCTGACAGTATCATTAAATCTACACTTTGAACTTGAAGCTCTTTTAATATTCCGTATAATATTGCCTTTAAACTTCAGTCAATATTCAAGAGACGTGTGCCGGCGCCGCTATTTGTATTGTTTTGCGGCAATTTGGATGATTGCAGGAATTACGAGGACGTGATGACGCCCGATGAGATGATGTCATAGGACGTACCTTTTTTGGATTTTTTAAAATATTATTTATGAAGTAAGTTCTTGTGCCAGTACGGTAAATACAGTGAGGTAACACTCGATAAGGAGGAAATAATTTTAATAAAATCTCGACGTTCCGAGTCCATTTTGTCGAGAGTACAACTACTTTTGAACGATGTGATACCACTTTAATGACAAAAGTTGTTTATTCTAATATCATGAACGTCCCAATAAATAATATTAGTGTACTTTTACTGGTTGTTTAATATTCTTCTAAACTGCAGACTGCTACTAAGGCTGTTAGTCAAAATAATATTATACTTCAAAACATTTTAGTCGCCGTTGGTTCAAGTATTTGTAAGTACAAATTGCAAAAATATAAGACATTGATAATTGTAAAAACTTTGCAGGTATTTCTCATGCTGCTTGATGTACACGGACGAGCAAATATATCGTGTCGCTTTCCGTATAAAGTTATATTATTAAAAGTGTCCCGTTATTTTTGTTCGTGAGTATAGTTTGTACTCGGCAGTATCTTTAGTTTATTCCTATAGGTACGGTCGCCCAAATAAGTGGTTTTCATCCAAATTCCTATCAAATCAAAATGTCGCTAAAATCGAACTTTCAAGTTGACAGCCTGTCTTATCGACGTTATGTATTGTGACGTGCAAAGGAATTTTAACCTTAGGGTGGTAGACCACATATTTGGCTGATAGTACACGGTGTTTCTTAGATTATAGAGGTAGGTACACTTTTAGCAAAGTGTTTGGGCAAGGTAATTTGAAAATCACTGTAAAAGTATTTGAGAAATTTCATCGAAAGGTTTAAAAATTACTTGTCGCGATGTACAAAGAGTCTTTACGGCGCTGTTCATTTAAACTTACACGATTAATGATGAAATATTTTGGATATCTTTTATATTATAATAACAGCTTGTATATTTACTGTCCATACTTACAGCTCTCCTATAACAACTGTGTTTTGGGCCTAGCACCTTACATCTAACATAAAGGTTGTGACTTCCTTGCTCACACAGTACGTCCCTTTCTAATAAGTACAGTAAGATAAAGACGCACTGATGAACAAGACAAATAATGACAAAAGACATACGCCAGATACGCCAATCATTTTGGTAGGTACTGACTTCAAAATAAAAACATGTAAAAATACTGCGACTTGTATTAAAAAAACATTGTATTGTAATTTTTTAAATTTTAATCCCAAAATTAGGAGGGAATTATGAACAGAGTGCCATAAAGCATAATAATAATTCAAGATCAAAACGCTAGTAATTTCGGTTTTATCTATCTGTATAGGGTTTCAAAACGTTTAAGTATGCGCCCTCCATACCTCAAGGCAGTGGTTCTCAACATTAGTAAACCTTTGTATGTACTTAATTTAATTTTAAGATAAGTATTTTATATCGTTAAAAAAAGTTTTTTGTTACAATAATTCATGTTTCCTTTACGTTGACAATTTCTTTGCAGGTTCAGGTGTAACACGCGGATGCTCTCGTTCGTATTTGCCATTTTTTATTTATATTTATAAGCCTTTTTATTCCGCTACAATTTCAGTAACTACATGTTGTTGTTGTTGTTGTTGTTATTGTCGTTTATTTATTAAATTGTCGCGTAATTCGGCGTGCCTCATGGCATAGGCCTCCTCCGTGTATTGGAGGATTTGGGCTATAGTTCCCACGCGCGCCCAGTGCGGATTGGGAACTTAACACACACCATTGAATTTCTTCGCAGATGTGTGCAGGTTTCCTCACGATGTTTTCCTTCACCGAAAAGCTCATGGCAAATTACAAATGTAATTTTCGCACATAAATTCCGAAAAACTCAGATGTGCGAGCCCGGGATTTGAACCCACGACGCTCTGCTTAAGAGCTTGCCATTACTTTCTGTCAAATGGTATTTATGATGGTGGTAGAATGAGATTGTAAATGCGATGCAAGCACCAGCGTGGTAAAAAATTGCATTACCTGTCTATCTCATGGGAATATTCGCGAAAAATGCCTATGTATTATTCTGACGTTTCAAATAGATATCGCATATCAAATTGAATGAAACCGAAATCCATCTGGTCGTTTTAGCGCGAAAGAGTAACTAACATACAGACAGATAAACATACTCACAAAACTTCGCATTTATATGTAACTAGCTGTTGCTCTGTCGTGGCTTTCTATTGATAAAATAATTCTCAGAATCAGTTGGATAGATTCCGAGATTACCCCCTACAACCTCACAAACTCACAATCTTTATCTAGGTACCTACCTCTTTATAATATGTATTACTATTACATACTTTACTACAGATTATTATTTAGTAGGATGTATTAAGTAGTAGATATAGGCTTAGTTTAGGAGCATCTACTGTTATCAGTGTAAATTACGTACCTACACACATAATTATCTTCACGCCTCTTTCCCATAGAGGTAGGGAGAGAATACTTTGTAAATTGTGTAACAATTTTTTTTTTTATTTCCGTCTTCAAAAGTTTGAGTGCCTGCGGCCGCAGCATTCACAATGCGTTGACCGTCGAGCCGTCGGCTGTGACAAAAAAACTATGACTTTCCTCCGCCGAGTGACTTACCGTCCCGTTTGTTTTTTTAGGCTGACCCGCGCTCGATAAAATACGAGTATTTTTTGTGGCAGTAGCTCGGCTAGAGCTTATCGATAGTGCTTCGTTTATCGATAGTTTTGTCGATACATTTGATGTTGAAAATTCGATTTTTATTCGTCAGTTCTTTTGACAATACCGTGACCGTTTGTTAATAAAAGTTTTTTGTGAATTACGGTTTATTTGAGGTATAATCAAGTGTACATTTAGAAATGAGGCGATTAGCAAAAGTTTATTATTTGTCATCAACTTATAACACTGTTCCAATTGAAAATTAGTACTTACCCCTTGCAAAAAAACGGGCACCTATGATTTTTGTATTTTATGTGCATAAAAGCTTACTTTCTAAGCTTTAATGCCTAAATCTGAAACACCATAGGTGTCTGATTTTTTTGCAGGGGGGTGTAGGTATATAAGGTAAGGAGTCACAAACAGTGAAGTAGATGCTTAGGTACTTGGTATTGGTACGAATAAAGTAGGCAGTGTTTGATTGAATTCATTATTTTATAATACAGTTCCATCATTATAATTGTTGAATACGCTAATGTTGAGCTTGTTATTGTTTGGGATAATTCGGAGACTTAAGATTTCTTTCTTCAAACATGCCAACCATCATATTACAATTCATTTGTTTAAAATGTTCAGATCTTGTTTGACAATATTGTATTTTATCGATATTTCAAGCTACACGTGACGGCGATTCCCTATCGTAGCATATTCCTTTTATGGTAATGTGGCATTGTTTGTAGAAAGGGACAGACAACAAAACACCATCGGTTAGACAGAGAGATACCACAGAAGATTAAAATAAAGAGTTGCAGGAAATTTAAGTAATATTTTGGTTAAAACATCAAATTTATAAAATAATGTAAAGCCTTATTTTAATTCAAACATAACACTAATAAAGTAATTAGTGATAAGGTAGATAAAAAAAACCGTTTTGTTTTTAAAAATGGGTAGGTATGTAGTTATATCCAATTAATATATTATACCAAAGAGGTTATTCCGAGATTCGCTTGTCAAAGGTTGGATCTTTGACAATTTAATCTCGGAATTTAACCCTTTTGGTTATGCTTTGAGAACATTTCTCTTCAACATTTTAGAGTCTTGACGATCGTAATTATAATACAGTAGAGGCGTCCATAGGGAAAGTCAATTTACATACATACAATACAAATCACGTCTTTATCCCTTACGGGGTATATAGAGCCTTAGGTAACATTCTCCAGTCTTTCCGAATGCGCTGGTAGTTTAAAAAAACGACATGTAAGAGTGCCCTTGGCGGCCTATTTGCAGAATTAACTTTTGATTTTGAATTTTAGGTAACAAGACCTACAGGCCACGTTTAGCAAGATTGTGTGCGTATAAGTGGAAAGTGCAATAAAAATAGTGATGGGTCGCATCGCTTGCAACATGACTCCTATGATTTTCTCCCATTCCCTCGATTTTCCTTTATTTTTGATTTTTTTTTCTCTAGGTTGGCAACGCATCTGCAATCACTTGCTCGTTTGCCTTCCTATTCACATAAAAAAAAAAAAAAAAAAAAACCGGAACAACTACCAACCCGACCGCTTTAGAAAATCGATTAGTCGAATACAGCATTAGCGTAGTCTCATTCAATCGATTTTTGCAATTCGATTTAATTATGTTTCCAATTAAAAGGCTCCTCGAACACCATAAAGCTAGGGCCAATAAAATAGGCTGTTGCTGTTCATTATAATAATTCATGCGTATACGTTTGTATCTAGAACCGGTTAGGGTGTCCACGCATTCGTAGATAGGGCAGACCTTGGGAAAGTCCAGAATTACGGTGAAAGTATATGGAAATATTGGGATTTTTTATATTTTCGGGTCCATCCCACACCGTCGCATTTCGTCGCATTGTGGGGTTGATACCGTCACCACAATGCGTTGCTAGCCTGGAGGACTGATGTACCTCATGTGCCAGTAACCTTACCTGCTGTTACACTCCTCAAGCATAATATAGTACCTAGAGCATGCAATACGATGTGCTGGGACTTTCGACCCGTTGCTGAATTAATTAGTTTTATTTATACAACGAGGAAGGCAAACGAGCAAGTAGGTAAGTATGAGAACTTGCTACACAAGAGGGTTGCAGATGCGTTGCTAGCCTTAAGGCCTAAGATAGGGTCATCATCACATCATTATCATCATCATCAGCCTGAAGACGTCGACTGCTGAACAAAGGCCTCCCCCTTAGCACACCATAATGAACAAGTCGCCACCTGCATCCACCAGTTTCCCGCAACTTTAAAGATGTCGTCAGTCCACCTAGTGACCCTAAGATAGGGTCATCATGTATTAGTAATTTTAGCGGCTGTCTTACCCTCCACGCCGGAACAGCAACGCCAGCTCGGCAGGATTGGCGAGTTTGATGGTGGCAGCGAGCCGACCTTGTACAGGGTTGTATCACCCGATGGCAGGGGTTTACTAACTTGTTTAGGTACCTTTAGTACAGCTGCGCGTCTCTTTAAAAAAAAAAAAAAGAAAATCCGGGCCTCCCCTAATGTCACTCTCAGATTATAAAGACATAACTTTGATGACTTTTAATTCAAGATTTAACTTTTTTTGAAATCTAATAGTAGGTACATTATGTTACCAAACTTTCATGTAGTTCATAGTCTCTTGGGCGTAAGGCTTATACGCGATAATGTGGAAGGTCATTAAGACCCTATGGTCTTTAACTAACCCACCCCCTTTTCAGGTCTCTATGCCCCCCTTGAGTGGCCCTCACCCCTCTTTGAAAATCCCTCCGCCGGATGAACGCGTATTTTTGGTGAGCGTAGACTAAATATTGTTTGATATACAGCCTGGCTTCCCTAGGCAAGCTGCAGCGCAGGCGGTCCGCACTATAAAGGCAACCAAACTGGTTCCCGCGCCGCCGGTCGAGATCGCAGTTTACCGTAGTGATGTCATTGTAAATGAGCTGCTGGTAATAATATGGCACTATTCCGCGCATAAATGAAACGCCTCTTAAGCATACCTATGTTTGTCTATAACTACATACACAGATACATTCATACATCGAAAAATCAAGTTTTTATCTCCTACGGGGTAGACAGACCCTAAGGTAACAAGACCTAAAGGCCACGTTTAGCGTGATTGTGGGCGTATAACTGTCGATAAGTTCTATAACTGCCACATGCTTTTGTCAGATTCTATACAGACAAAAACATAATTTTTTTTTTCACCACTAAATTACTCATTTACATTACATTTACATTTTATTGTAACAAGTAAGTACTTTTTTATGAATTTATAGTTTGTGTCCGTTATGGCTGTGACCTTACTGTTAAAAAAAATGTTACAAATTACCTTGTTTTAAACATTGTGATTTTTCCTTAATTTAATTTAAACAGTAGGTAACCTAACAAATTTCTCGCCAAGGTAGGTCTGTTTATGGATATACTAATGTTGCACAAGCAACAAAGTTAAATTATCTCCTCATGTTAGTTAATTTCAACGCTTCTGGGTGGTTCTTTCTCTTTTCGCACCATCGTTTATGATTGACGAAATAAATGTTCACAAGTTTCGATTTATGACAAGAATACAAACTAAGGTTGTAAATGCCGGTTTTGCTAAAACTATAATTAGCGGTTGGATTCCAGAATTATTTTATTTGGCATAATTATAACTGTAAAACAATATTAATTCTACTTTATTACTAACACGAATTTAATGACAAATTACATAAAACATTCTTGTAACTCAATTTATACTCACTTCAATTGTCATATTGACTTGAATATTGTGCATGCATTGTGTAATGCTCTGATAACAATACAATATCATGTAAAAACAGGCTGTATCAAGTGAACTTTGTTTTTTTTTTAATACCACTGTGATCATGTTACCTATGCTAAAAAAGTAGTTAATTCTGTGCTTGTTTGTAAAAATGCCTAGAAATGTTAAAAATGTCACTGCATAAGCGAAATTCTATCCCACTCTTACGCGTATAGGATTAATGAGAGAAAAGAGAGTAATTTCGCTCGTGGCATATAGCGTTTACTTTGCGCAGGTAAGCGCTTGGTCCGTGACCATTGCATTATTGTTATGATTTGATTTCGAACGTTCACCTTTTTTTTTACTATATTTAATCCTTCTTACGCTAATCTAAACACGGCCACCATGTACAGTAAAGGAAATGTGTTCATGTACCACCGTACAGTACCCGGCCATAAAGATTACACTTCAGTCTTTGGAAAGAGACAAATTGGCGTCACGTAAGTTAGAGCAAGATAACGCTCTACGAAGCCGAAATTAGCCGTAACCCTATCGCAATAAAGAGACATTATCACTCGATTTTGAGTGACGGTGGCCTGTCAATTGGGACAAGGTCTTAGGTAAATACATTTCCCTCAGACTGTACTGTACTACAGTGACCAATTCTCATCGACGTTATCGCATAAACGCAGCGTTGGGTGCATTCTGAAGAAATCATAAAACTTTATTAAAATTTCAAAAGCAATGAAGAGCGACGCAATTAATGTTTCTCCAAGAGGCTATTCTGCGTTAGAAACTTTTACAATATCTTTAACTAAAGAACAGCTCACTACTAATCCTCATTAGGTTAAAGTAAATAAATAGTTTTCAAGAAAAGACGGTGTTCATACCGAGTGTGGTTTTACTTTCTGCTTTCAAGCCTTTTTTGGTAAGTTTTTCTAATAGAAGTTGATTTTTTTATATAATTATTAAGTTTATTCCTAACTGTAAAATCTGACAGATAAAGTTATAAAAAAGTGATAGAATATAATGTTTTTCATTTTTTTGAAATGCGTGGTAAGAAATTGTGTACTTAATTTGTGCATATTTTGTACTAACGTGATAAAATTTTCATCGTTCCCATTTCACTCTTGCTACCTGCTTTAAATATAAATAAAAACAATTTTAATGTTTATTTTCAAAGGCTTTTTTGCTCACTGTAGGTATCTTATCGATTTATCTACTTACATAAAACTTAGCAGCGCAAATAAACTTGCAACGTCTACTTAACTAAATTACGAACAGGTGAATTCAATAAAAATAAAATAAAACACTCACTTATTCGTCGTTTTTTTATAACCTACTGAAGTAAGTAGACTAAACGTACATTTAATGTCACTTTTTGGTACTACCGACTTTTCCATAACTTGTTTCTTACCAGAAGTCTTTTTTCAACGACAGTGCAGTTCCTTATTCAAGACACCTGCACGTCTAGCACGAGAGCGCACAAGAGCCGTGTCGCGCGCGAGATAAATTGCCCGTCTTTTTCTTACTGTTCGTTCTGGAAAGAGACGGGTAGTCTATATCGCGCGCGACGCGGCTCTCACGCACTCTCGTGCTAGCCGGGCTGACTCCGTATGATGCCTTCTAGCTGACGGATCACGTAACGATGGTATCTGGAACGCAGCGAACACTATTATACTGTGTCTTCAGCAGGTTACTGGTATAGTTTGACTGAACTCTCTCTCTCTCTCCCGCTGTAATGAGTTTTTATGGTATTTGATTCAAAATTGAACAAAAATGATGAACACAAATTCACAAAGGCGATCATAAGTATAGCCCTAAGGGATTTCTTCCAATTAACATTTCAAAGAGTGATAGGTATTAAGAAAGAGTAGACGCACAGAAAAAATGACATTCGAATTTGTCTCATTCACTCTTATGGGTTTATCGGCCGAGTGAGTGCGACAACGAGACAACCCCGATTGGCATTCTCGCGGACTGTTGGTATACACTGAAAATTAATTAAAATTTTAAACATATTATCAGTTCGCTTAAGAGAATGCTGTTACTGATTGTCCTTCTTAAATCTCTTACATCCCCAGGTCATTGGTCCAACCGAGTGATTTATCGTAAATCCGGAAAGTGCCGATGTATGCCGAGCGCGGCCGAAAGGGGTTCGCGTGTCATTCGGACGTAACCGTATCTCTGCCGATAAAAGGGTCTCCTGGACCGTTTTAATTAGGTGGCTGGTATCGAGTGACGGCGGCAGCAACAGGGTAAGCAAACCTGGGAATTTTTCATTTTTTTTTTTAAATACTTGAATGTTATTTTCCATCTTGTGCAAGGCCTTTTTTAACGGGAGAAGTCTGTATGGATATGGATGCCAGGCACGGGGATGCCTGCTGCCTAGGTGTGGGACTCCCCAACCTAAAAACTCTCCGGCGTTACCTCAATCCGGTGTAGTAATGGGGACGCAGTGGGATGCCACTAGAGCTTCACCACAAACGCCTCCCTGTGGCCCCGGCTTCTGCCAGGACCGCACCAAGAAGGGGAGGGCCCGCAGGCTGGGCCTGTCTTCCCTTAGACGATGAGACGTTGCAATGCAGGTAGGTAATGCCTCGTTACCGTCCCTGTTGGAGTATCTTGTGGGAGCCCTACCAACACTACGCCTTCCTGTCGTGTGATTCTCTAAAAAACTTTTCCCGTGATGTGAGCGACGCGCTCGGGATATTAACAACATAACTTAATTTAATCCACTAACTCGCGAAATTACAGTGACTAAGATGTCTTGCCATTTTAGTATTGGTTGTGACCGACAACCAGACGTAGAAGACACCTGATTCAGTGTAATTTCTTTGAATTATTGATTGTGTAACCTAACGGCTCCAACTGCCATCAGTTCTACGTCAAATGTGTCGCGCCTCCTACCATTTAAAGAGTGCAGTTGCTGAGCTATTTCAGTTACTTATTCTTTCTCTTCGTTTTTCTCGCAAAGGTACAGCCAGCTGCAGGAAAAGGTGACCCCCCTAATTCCCATAATAGCGGTAACCCTTTTCTCTGCAACTGACTATACTACAAACATAGGTCGTTCCATCCTTCTTTCTTTGAGTGTTATAAAACTTACCCTCATAACGGTATACAATAATTAAGAATAGCAATTTTTTTATCTAAGATCATTATGAGGTATCAACCCTAATCGTTGCAGTATGGTATGTAGCCGCCCGCGATTCACTGGCCAGGCCGTTCGGCTAATACTTACCTACTGCCTACTGCTACTACCGGAACTTAGGACTCAAGTGTGGCGACTTTCTATTGTTGCTTCGACATGCCAAAATTGGAATAGTTTTAATGTTTCACCGAGGATGATCCCTTAGAGGGATCGAAACGCGTCAGTGTTTTGTGTGGTGTAGTGAGTGTTAAGTTTATCAGATTTATGTGGCAGCAGAGGAAGGTGACATGTAAAACATTATATAAATATTTCTTACAGGCTTAGCTATCTTCTACGCAAGTAGCGGATACAAAGGTTTCATTGAAATAGAACTCCGCAAAGTAAGGCCCGATTAAATAAATTGAGACTACTTCCGAGCGATGCACATGTTATGCATTTAATATCAGTACATGAGTCCGACTCGCACTTCTTCTTCTTCTTCCTGGCTTCTATCCCATTTTTATTTGGGGTCAGCCCTCCTAGTATTCTTGCGCCACATCAAACGGTCGTGGGTTGTCTCCGATGCCCTATTGGTGATCTATAGGTCGTTCTTGTCCGACTCGCACTTGGCAGCTTATATTTAAAGTTATGCCAAGACCACGCTCACTAAGTTGCACTGTACTGCACTGTTTGTGCGACCCCGTTGCGGACAATACGGTCCGGCGCAGATCAAATACCAGATAGAATGTCTACAGCTGGCCTTATACTCTGAAATTCGATTTTCGAAGTTCGTTTCGTTCCGTTCCGTTCTCACTAATAGTTATTAATTTGAGAGTGAAAGGGACGGTGTGATACGAACTTCGAAAATCGGATCTCGGAGTAACCCCTCTGGCACTTACTGAACGAAGTATCATGCTAGGTTCGTTAGACACGTAATGTATAGACTAGTTATAGAATCGTTTGAAATCTTGTCTTACTATTATAATACGAGTACTATAATATACTATATATATGCTATAGTATAGTATACTATACTAGCTTCTGCCTGCGACTTCGTCTGCGTATTATACATATTATAAACCTTATCCTCTCGAATCACTCTACCTATTAAAAAAACCGCATCAAAATTCGTTGAATAGTTTTAAAGATCTAAGCATACATAGGGACAGACAGACAGACAGACTTACAGCGGAAAGCGAATTTGTTTTGTACTATGTAGTGACTACATGGTATTATAAAGGCGAAAGTTTGTAAGTAAGTTTGGATGTTTGTTGCTCACGGCTAAACCGATTTTATTGAAATTTGGTACAGTAATCACAGTCACGGTCCCAAAGGACATGAAAATGCAAAAATGAAAATGAAAATGTGTTTATTCCAAAAATAAATTACAGAACTATAAAACTAAGGGCCCTGTGCTAGGATACCCTGTGTTACAGGACCCTGATGGATATAGTTTTATCCCGGAATATCGCGCAGTTCCCGCATGATAGCGAAAAGTGAATTTAACGCAGACGGAGTCGCGGGCAACAGCTAGTGTATATATTGCTATTTTGTCTTCTTCACTTATTCTTCAGCCTATGGTCACCCATTATTGGGCATAAGCCTCTTCATGAGCACGCAAGTAATGCGTTCCCGTGCCATTCGCATCCAGCCGTTTCCCACTATCTTTGTGATGCTTTGCTATTTTGTACAAGAACTAGTTGTAAAGTAATCTAAATAATTAGAAGTATTTTATTTTTTAATGACGGAATGTCTTCGTAGGTGGGAGTTATTGACGATTAGGTTCATTGGTGTTGCGTAATAAAGTGATGGTGTGATACGGTGTCGGTAAGATTGCAGTCCACGCCTTAGCCAAGACAAATAAATAGTAATTATTGGTGAGTGACTTATGTGTAGGTATTGTGTCGGCTAGGTAGGTAATAAGTGTGATTATGTGAGTGGCAATGTGACTGGCAACTGAGCTTAAGTAAGCCGTGGCTGTAAATGTGTTGAAATGAATCATATGGAAGTTTGTCTCTCTTAAGCCAAAGCGGCTGAACGAATCGGGATGATGGTGCAAAAATAGATTATAGTCTGTAATATAGCACATAGACTACTTTTTATTCCGGAAATTTGCGTAATCCCGCAGAATAACTATCCATAAACGAATTCTTGGCAGACGAAGTTGCAAGCAATAGCCAGTCAATAATAATTTAAGAGGGGCAAGTTAGTTGTGGTTTAGTTTAAGAAAAAAACCGGCCAAGTGCGAGTCGGACTCGCGCACGAAGGGTTCCGTACCAGAAATACTCTGTTGTATGGGAGCCCCCTTAATTATTATTATTATTGTGATTTTAGTATTTGTTGTTGTAGCCACAATAAAAATACATAATCTGTGCAAAGTTCAACTGTCTAGCTATTACGGTTCCTGAGATACAGCCTGGTGACAGACGGACGGACGGACGGACGGACAGCGAAGTCTTAGTAATAGGGTCCCGTTTTTACCCTTTGGGTACGGAACCCTAAAAAGCCGTGGTAGCCTAGTGGTTTGACCTGGTGCCTCCCAAGCAGAGGGTCGCGGGTTCGAATCCCGGTCTCGCGCCTCTGAGTTTTACGGAATTTATGTGCGAAATTACATTTGAAATTTACCATTAGCTTTCCGGTAAAGGAACACATCGTGAGGAAACCGGGCCAATCCCAATAAGGCTTAAATACCCTTCTGGGTTGGAAGGTCAGATGGCATTCGCTTCTGTAAAACTACTGGAAAAAAAACTGGGAAAAACGCTAGGAAGATGATGGGTCGTGGTTTAGTTTAAGATCTTATTTTATTGTCATTTTGCCATGTTACATAATTATTGACTAATATAAATATGCCTGCAGTGGGTATGATACAGTCTACCTTTGCACACATGATAAATATTATGTATACCTATGTATATACTTAAGAAATGTATACTTGCAAATGTAGTCTGGAACGGCCAAGTGCAAGGAACCGGTTGCAGTCAAGTGCATATGCGGCCGCTAACATAACGTTCTTCAGTAGGTACTCACGTTCTTGTTAGAATCAAGATCATTGTCTTTGTTCAGACTGAGCTCATTATGATCTTTTTAATTAGCGTGGCTTTGATATCCAGAGTTGTTAAATATTATAGATTTTTTTTAAAGATTTTTAAAGTATTTATACATTCAATCAAAGGTATTGAAGTGTTGAAAAATTTTGGTGATCTTGAAATTTTAATATGAGAAGAATATGGGTGAATCACAACTCGAGTTTATCTTCTGTGTAGTTATTTTGAATTGGAGTTCTGTAGCTTTTAAGAATTGGAACATAATTTTATATCCTTATTTTTTTTTTTTTTTTTTACAACAAGGATTTAATCCGTAACTAACAATTTCCGGGTATATTTTTTCATTAATGCAAAAAATTCAATTTGCTGTAGGTGGTACCTCGGGTTTCCGAGTGGGTCGGCTAATTTCCAATTCAGCTATTCAGTCCTTATTGTTTTGTATCTAAAAGACGTTCAATGATGTAAAATTGTAAGACAATAATTTTATACATTATACGACTTATGCTTAAATTTTTGTATCTTGATTAAACAATACCAGAGTAGAAGAAAAACGGTTCTCAAATAGAGAATATTATGAAACGCACTTTCTTTCTAGATTTGTCGTAACATAAAAAAAAAAAAGATTGTATACCTACCTAACGCTGAAATAAATAAGTCAGTTTAAATAGCGTTATTAACCACAACACTCCTACGTAGAACCATACTAGCTTTAAAATAAAGCCGGATAACGAAAAAACCTCATTCTTATCGTCTTTAATCTTGATAAGTTGCAAACTGGCTTGTTTCCAGTTTCGGAGACTGCAAAATGCCTACCCAAGTTTCTAGGAAAACCATCCATAAAACTTAATGACGACTTATAAACTTCCATACATATGATTGAGCTTTACCTACGAGTATTAACTACTAGCTGGAGCCTGCGACTTCGTTTGCAAAGAATTCGTTTATCGCTATCCCGCGGGAATTTTTCGGGATAAAAAGTAGCGTATGTGCTATTCCTGACTATTCTCTATCTATGTGCCGAATTTCATCCAGATTCGTTGGGCCGTTCTGGCGTGATTGAGTAACAAACAAACATCCATCCATCCAGCCATATTTTTGCATTTACAATATTAGTCAGATGATTCTTTCAGATGTAAATATTTAGTGGAAAAACAGAAAAGGACTTTTTTTTTACTTTTTAGGTGCATAAAGTGCCATCCGAGTTTGTTGGCAGTTGGTAGACAAGTTGTCTGCCGATTATCACTAAAATCATGACAGTACAATTTTTCTACGAAGTTGATGTGACAGTTTCCAGTGGATGGAAATTTGTGGACAGAATACAAAACAGAAGTTTACTTTAGGAACGTTTACAGAATACACTTAGCATATGACTCATTTCAAGTTATGAAGCTTTCATGATGTAGTATTTGATATAAAATTCAATACTCACATACCGCCCTGAAGAACATCTTTACGTATCTAGTTTTATACTATTTCTATGGGGCATGTTAGTTTTGAAAAATAATTAATAATTGACATCCTTCGATTGTTTAAAAAATTGGTCTTACTAAAAAAGACTAAAAGAAGAAGTTATTTAGTAAGACCATTTTTTAAAACAATCGATGGATGTATGCCATCTCTAGAAATATATATATCTTTAGAAATATATATTTTTTGTAAGTCTGGAGAACGATAATTTCAAAATGCAACCAATACCCATGAACATTTTGGGCATTTGTAGCATTTTGGGACGAAAAAGAATTCACACTCAATGAAAAAATTAACAACTTTCAAAATAATCTTCGCGGTTTATATGATTACTCCACATATACAAGTTGACGCAGACGTTGTATAGATAGACTATAGTCTGCTACAGATAGACCTAAATACAAAGAACCTAAATACAACATAACATAACACAACATAAGCCTAAAGTAATACAATTATTTGAAGCATACTTTTAAACGTTATGTACTTTATTGGAACTTGTGTGTCTCTACCGAAAGATTCCCACCATACCTCAAAAACGAGTTATTACAAAGAGCTTCGAGCTATTTTGATCCCTTTTTTGCTCACAATCCTCTGTGCGTGTGTGTTTATTTCCTTACCTCTGTTTTCGTGTCACGTATGGAAGTGGTTTTGATTACCTATACTGGGTTTCCCAGCCGAAACTAAGCTTCAAGCGAGTCATACAATTTCGAGTCTGAGCACGTGGTAGATTTATGATTATTCGGAACTCCTTTGAACGGGCGAGTTACTTGTAAATTTTGTAATGTCGCATGATGTGGTTAAAGTTGTACTGAAATCTTGAATTATGTATGCAAATCCGTCATTGACCTGTGGTGATTCTGTGTATGTCTATTTGGATACGTTACTTCATCTTTGCGTTGTTTTCCTTCTCGGAATATCCCATCATATAGTTCAATCTAGCATAATAATCTAAAAAAATCTGGTTAGCGTTATATTATTAAGCTATTATTTAAAGGTACACACGCCATACTTATGTTCATTCAAGTCTTGTAAATCTTTAAAGAATTCATTCAACCTTTTAAGATTTAAACTTAGTATGTCAATCATCGTAAGACTAGCTCAAACGTAACTACTACTACCCTTAAAATTCAAGAAGGGCTTCATCGTGCCTCTTGTTCTCGGACCTTTAAGACCAAATCTCTCCAAATCTGGATTTGCTAGACCCTCGCGCTTATGCAGGCAAAGATTAAATTTGTCAGAGTGTTGGCGTCAATGGTTGCATCTGGGTCGTCACCATACCAAAACACATTCAATCCCAATCAGTCCAATTCCATTCGTTAACTTCTAGTATTTAACTTATATTCATCAATAATGAACTTTATAGAACAAGACCACAACATAATTATATTATGACTGTGCACAGAAATGGTTGCAACAGGTAGTCCGCTACCATTCGTGTCTATTCCATCTGAAATCCATTACGATCGAACCTCGCTGATTATTCACACTGCACGAAAATGCGATCTCAATAATTGATTGCCACTGCTCCGCTTTTAGTGCTTTCACCTCGATTCGACCGGATTAAAATATCGAAACGACATTCACTCGTAAAATTATTTTTATTATTTCTCATTTGGCAGCGAACGATTTGCATAAACACCCAAGTAGCAGTCGGAATGGCCCCCGATAGAGTGGCGCAAGTCAGGAACTGAAAGAGTTTGGTGGTCACATTTGTCTACAAAATCTTAAGATGTTTAAGGGGCTTAAAGATTAGGATAGAAGTGCTTTCATTTATTTAAACAAATATTCATTGATACCAGAAAGAGCAATCAAAATGTGCACTTTGCCTTTAATTCAATCATTACTTCCCGAAACCGACGAGCATGTATGAAGAGATTGATGAATGTGGATGAAGCGAAAGAGGTATGTCAGGATCGTAGCAAGTGGAACAAAGTAGTCTCTGCCTACCCCTGTCGGAACGAGGCACGGTATGTATGTATGTATTACTTCCCGATAAATTGCGCGTACTAAAAGTAATCCCAGGCTTTAAGCATTATGTGACTTTCAACATGAAACTACCGTGAGACTCAAACCTACAACAAACCGAATAACTCACATAACACTCTCTCACTCTTAGTCCGAAACAATTGTCGGAGCATTCTTTCGACTTTTTATACGTGAGTTATCCGGTTTGTTGTAATTATTATGTGACTTCATGTAAAAATTCGAAACTAACACATTTTGTGAAATTTTGAAAGGAAATTGAAACTTGACTTGTGGAAGTTGTTGCGTAATGTACTTGTTTATTTATTTCAGTGACTCCATTATTTTATGTGTGCTTACTAAATATTTACCTACTCACTTTTCGTGTTCGTAAAAACTCGCTCCCGCTCTCTCGTCCGGTTGTTACTTCTTCCATCCATTCAGAGAAGTGTGTGAGAGAGGTTCGCGCGCCGTGTCGTAAAATGGTGATCATAAAAGAAACACCTTTTTGCTTATAAAGGAGTTTGTTCTTTTGCTCTGCGGGTACGGGATTTGCCTTATACGTCCAGTCACATTTAAGTAGCCTTAGTAGCAGAGTTAGCGGCCTTATGCGACTCTATTTCACTGTCAAGTACCGAGGAAGCCAACTTCTGTTTTATAAGGCTTAGCGGTATTCTTTTCCATAATAGCTACTACCAAATGTGGTTATGTATACAATGAACTCGACTTCTGTGCGTACTTTTAAGAACAATGTTAACCAAACAGTCTCGTAGATTTCTCTCTTTTGTACTTTAACTTGACTTGATATTTTCGAGTGGTAGGACTTTGTGTAAAGTCCGTTCCAATCACTACCACTATCTAGTATCTTGCTCGCTAATCCTGCCACCAAGCTACAGTGCTCGCGCTGCTGTGATCTAGACTGGCAATGCATCTGCAATCTCTAAACTTTACTATTTGCTATTCTAAGCCTAATTGCTATTTTCATTTAATTTTAGTATTTTTTCGTTGCGAAATTAAGACCTCAATTATAATAAGGAATACAAACTTCGAAATAAAAAGGTATGTCAATATTTTATGGTCATATCTGACACATTTATATCAGACCACCCATTGTTTTACATGTATGCGGTCATAATTTGCTTCTGAGACTGAAATGGGCTTAGATCGGCCCACGACCTGGCTTATTTAAATCAGTATAGAAAATAATTTAAGTCACCTGCTGTGAGTGTTTCGGTAGAGCTTTATGAATATCTTGTGAGTATCTACAATTTAAGATGTTTTGTAACTGGGTCACAGGAAAATTGAAACTAAAATGTTGGTATTAATGGATCTGTTGGTAATTTTTGACTGAATTATTTTGATATGTCTGCCGTCATAGTACAGAAGGCGGCAAACTGACAAAACGAACTTTCGAGATAAACGGCAAAAACTTTTAAATATTTCAATTGCTTGTATTTTAGGCAAAAAATGGTTTACCAAAATTCTGTTTACACACAAATTTAGACAAAAAATCACGTTTTTTTATTGATCTAATTCGATCGTAGAATAATTATAAATAGTATTAATTTTACAGCATTTTATGTTATAGCTTAGGATAAGGGAATATTATTATACAAAGATTAATAAACTAAAAAGCCGTTGGCTGAACACCAACGCCTTTTAAGCTTAGTTTTGCACATTACTTTTTTAGTCCTATTATTTTAAATAAAAGTTAGGTGCGAGTTATACACTAGAAAATCGTTATTACGGATAGCCGCATTATAGTCTATTTTTGCTAATGGCATATGCATGTTGCGTTGGAAATTAAAATGAAGTTAAAGTGTCATAGCCGTTTTAAAGCTTAGTTATTCCTTTAACTTTTTACACCAATTTATTAAGCAACAGAATTGTTTACTTTTAATACATTAAAAAGCCGCAATGTGGCCATTAATCTGTACGTTACGGCATTATAGTTTATGATAGGACTACAATTATTGAGAGTTATGCGGTCTGAGAAGCGGTAATCACAAGAAATCAAAAGACATTTCTTACTAAAATCAACATTATATTCTTCAAATTTTAACATTTTTATAATTGCCACTTTCAATTTTATACATGTAGGTAATCAAAATAAAAATTAAAAATAACAATCGTAAACAACAACAAACTGCGCCGACTTTTTTGGGAAAGCATCTGTCATGAAGCAAAATTGGTGATCCACTTCGTCAAAGTTATTTTTGTTAAATAATACATACATACATACATACATCATACCGTCACGCCTCTTTCCTACAGGGGTAAACAGAGACTACTTTGTTCCACTTGCTACGATCCTGACATACCTCTTTCGCTTCACCCACATTCATCTCTTCATACATGCTCGTCGGTTTCGGGTACTCTTGACTTGACCTTTTTCCAAAACGTCCCCAATTATCACGGAACGTCCGTCTAGGCTTTCCCCTCCCAAAGCACCCATTCACACTCCCAATATAAATCTGTTTAGTTAATCTTCTTTCATCCATCCTCTCTACGTGACCAAACCAACTAAGCATACCTTTTTCTATCCTAGTCACTATATCCTCTTTCACACCAGCACGTTCCCTTATCACACTATTCCTTACCAGTGATACGCCTTCCATACTTCTTAACGCTCTCATTTCTACTGCATTGATTCTACTTTCATGCTTCTTTTGCCAAACCCAACTTTCGCTACCGTACATTAGTTTTAATGATTCAAGATCAAATATATTTCAATTATTTACGCAGTTCTACTCTTAAAACTAGTGTATAAAAATACATGTTAAAAAGTATCACTAGTCTAATCCAAATTTGTCTTATGTGTGGGAACATACAACTCTAAACTAATCAATAAACACGTCAATTTCAGCAACGAAATGTGTGACCTTTACGTCGTAATGTATTCATAAAATAACTGAATTTCAAGAAATTCAAATACAAAAATTTTAATTCAACAAGTTCAAGATTTAAGTATTGAAATTTTGGATTGTTGCATGACATTGCCCACTTAGCCTCATTTTTGTGTAATTAAATACATCTGGACATACATCATCACTTACTTTAAACCTAGTTTTAATATTTCGTGGCACCTGATTCATCTGATCGAAATTCTTGATTATCTTAAAGATTATTTGATTTTAATGAACGCAAAGGTAACGCCTGATTCAGTAAAATATTATTTGAAAGAAAGATTGATTTTTTTACTTATTTTTTAACAGGTTTGAATTTGTTTGTATGCCTTTAACGCAGAAGGGTATTTTTTTTTCAAAAGTAAAATCGCTCTCCTGTAAAGTTGCACTTTTTGAGTTGAATTAGTATTTACTGAAGGCACAGAAATATTAAAAGATAATCCTACACACAATAATATCCTATTCCAAAGGCAGGCCTCGCTACGTGTCCGTATAGTAAGCATTATGCCAGTCCAACAAGAGCCGTACACTGTCCAGCAATCCGTACAATGCAGATCCGTGGACGCACTTGTATGACTTTCTATACAAATAATACTACGATACGCTGGATGCCTTGCGTCCGATGCCTACGATACGGACGTGTGGACGCCTACCATAAACTTAAACTCTAGTTTGTAGATACTTACGAGACAACGTTATAGAGAAACACATACTCAAATACACAGAAAACATTATACGGCCACTTTTATTACTTACGAGTAAGTTCATTACTAATTTCAGTTCGTTAATATCGAAATAATTATAAGTATTATACTGTTGTGTCTACAGTTACCTTGATGTTGATACGGGCGCTGAGAACAATCAGTGCGCGTAAGCTCCTGCGCAGCTTGCGCACATTAACCTAACCTAACCTAACCCAACCCAACGCAAAGGCTTCGTGCGCACTAATTATAATAAAATGTCCTTTGGGCGCCGTCGTCCTCCGACTTACGGGCGGTGGGAAGGTAAGGGGCTACGTGAGTGACAAAAACCTAGCCGCTTTTTAGCTTATTATTGTTATATAACCGCATTATTGACAATATTACACAAAAAATTAACCCTTTGTCACTGAAGTAAAAAAGCGGTCACCGCTGTATTGACTATTATGCGCTACATAATACATTTTTGGGTTATATCTAAAAATGCGGCTAAGCTCCCATAACGTAATTATAGAGTATAATTTAAAGTATACCGCCTTTAAATCTATAAATGAGTATTTAACTTCGGCCATGGTAATACGTTAAAACCTAGTTACATGACTTTAACCACTTTTTAGTCTATGAATGATCAAAAAACGCTTTTTAGCTGAGATAGGTATCACATTTAAAGTAAGATATAAAGCCGCTAATGTCATATAACGTCTTTTTAGCTTATTAAATACCATTCATGGCTTTTTAGATTATAATACCGCAACAAAAAGCAAAAGACATGTCGTTTAACTGCTGGCTATCTTGAGAACTAACAGTGCTAGAAAAAAAAAGTCAATACCGTTCGACGCAGAATTTTTTGCTTAGTATGCATGTATCAAAAAGTAAAAAAGCCGCAAAAGTCCCTTTGCCGCCTTCTATACTATGACGGCAGATGTACCTAATGAATCATAATTTGAGGGCCGATTTTTATAAATCACATCTGTGAACAAATCTTTCGAAAGTGGTACAATTATTTGTTGAATTTCTTATATGAGTAGAGTCGTAGAAAATAATAGCTCTACATTTATCATTTTGCCAACATAACTTATTTTATATGAACAATAGATTTGTGGCAACACATAGATTATTCAAATTTTCAGGTGGTATTTTCCCGATGGTATTTTAATGGATATTATTTAAAAGCTGGCCTTTTCAACACAAATATAAAACATTAACTTAAGCATTTTGTACTTAGGCGTGTTGTTCCCATGATAGTTTATTTTATTTCCAACAAACGATCCCGATATGAAAAAAAGTCTATTCCTAGCTTCACGCTAAGCATGAAGTATCTGTGTTTTAACTTAAATAAAATTGTAGTCTAAGCTTGTTATGCGTAATTATTCAGAATTTTAATCAAGACTTGCGTTTTAATTGTGATATGAACGAATGTAATGTAATAAGTTTCGATTTAAATAAAATAAAATAGTTTCTTTTGACATAATTTAATTATTGAAAATATTAACGTACGTTTTCTTACATAAAATGTAAACAATAGTTTACTACGTAATATCTGAGCAAATTATTATAATTTTAACTTATTTATTACTATCTTTACACTAGGCCGTCGACATTAGTTATTGTTTTTGATACAGATGGCATAAAAAATTTGATACATAAATTTAACACAATTAATATTGACATCACAACAGAACTGTACCAATTTGGATATTTAAAAGGCAATAACCACAAAGACTAACAATTTTATTATAATTTAAACTAATAATATCCATTCTATATTCTAAAGAGAAATCAGTTCTTAAATTATTCATAATTACCTACCTATGTACAAAATCATTTATTTGTGATTTTACACTGAATCACTATTAAGTTTTATGCAACTACAATCTGTTTACCTTAGTATATAAGTATAAATGTAGCATTAAAAACTAAGTAAACAATAAATAACATTTATATTGCTAAAAATGTAGTAATACTATAGTATAAATCAACTTTGAGGGATACAAAGCTGCCGGGTCTAATATAACTGTACTGTTCTTCTTACACAATTCAGACATCAAACAAAAATAACAAATACATTTAAACCACAAAACATTATCTCGTATTAAAATTTTGATAAACTAATTTTTAAAATTTTCGAGGTAAACAAAACACTGCACAAACAAGCCTTATGAGATCTTTACGAAAACCAAATCCACATTGCAAATACATACAAACATACCTCTAGGATAGTACATGATATGAAATCAAAACCTTTACTAATAATACTTTCGATAATTCTAAATACTATACTTAAATTAAAGTCTATGAATATTTAAAAATGCACCGTCTTTTCCCTTCAATATCACTTTCTGCTATTTAACGTCTCATAATGTCCTCTATACTAAAACCTTTCTTAGGTCCACTGGACTGGCTTGACCCAGGCTTGGGATTTGAGCTTGGCTGGATACCCACAATATTTTTTATACCATTTGTAATGGAGCTGGAATTTAAATCCTCGGTATCTTTTGGGTTACGTTGCAATAAATCTTTGCAATTAGTTACGCTTGTCGACGTGCTCGGTATAGAATCTTTTGGAGCCGCATGTTTTACAATTAAATCTTGAGCAACTGTCTGCTGTGGCCCAAGCACAGTATGAGGTACGCTTCCATAGGCGATCTGAGTATGTGGCGGTGGCAAAGGCAAACCAAATTTGTGATATGATGGCATCCCCATTATAGCCGGAGGAATCACCCCAACTTCTCCCCCTCCAAGTGGTTGACGCGGCATTGTTAAGTTTGTGGGTTCCGGGGAACGGCTTCTGTACACGGGTGCACATGTTCTTACGTTATCTCCTATGTCAGGCGGGTGGCTTCTCTTTCTAAATGGACTGAGATACATAGCAGACGGCCCTGGGTCAATAGGAAGATTAGTAACTTGACCCCTCTTTGATGATTCAGGCGGAGCAACTTGGTGGAGATCTCTCCGAATCTGTAATTGTGGATGACGAATTGGTGTGTCAGGCATATCTGTGTAACGCATTTCTTTTTCTATGATTTCATCGGACGTAAACCGCCGCTTTTCATATAAATCTGAAGATAGCCCGCGATGTCTCTCGGGGTGATGAGGACGCATAGTGTAAGGACTTGCGCGGTCTCGCGGTTCGTTATGATGACAATGAGTTTGTTCGACTGCAGAGGGTGACATCGGTCTTGGTCTCTCAACGCTTTGTTCTCTTCCGATACTTTCTAAGGAAGATGAACGGGCCCGTCTAACCGGAGAATGCTCTGGAGATGAAAGCTCTCCATCGTCGTCGTCGTATCCTGGTTCTATTGGCGAACCAGGTCTTCCAATATCTTCTTCGCCTACATCTAAAACGTCGCCTGGAGGGACGTCACCCACTGCGTGGGTAAGAGCATGTCGACGTAAGTCACAATTTCTTCTAAATACTTTTCCACATGAGTTGCACTCGTACGGTTTGTGGTCAGTATGAGTAAGCAAGTGAGTTTTAAGATTGGACCGTTGGTTGAAACTTCGGCTGCAGACGGGACATTTGTGCGGTGACTCCTCCATATGCAGGATCTTGTGGACAGCCAGTGTCCTTGACTGGCAGAACCCTTTGCCACATTCTGTACATTTGAACGGCTTCTCCTTTGAATGAATGTACCTGAAACAATAAAAATGCGGTTAGACATTTGCTTGCAATATTTTAATAGAACATAAGCTTCTTAAGAGTTCTCTCATTCCTCATATCCTTTCGTTCGATTAAAGTTATTTAATCATCATAAGGTATTGTAGCTTTTACTATGCCGGGAAAGATTGCGTCAGTTAGTTCCAAAGATTATTTATTACGAAGCATAAATTTAGATATATTATAGCTACTATAATATTGGTAAGGAAAATATTAAATTATTGGCTCGACGTATTCAGTATTCGAATGTTGTTGTTTTTTGTTACGAGACGGAAATCAATATAGAACAGTTTTCAGAGTGTGCTTCATAATATAAACATTGTTTTCTAGTACAATCTACATAAAACGAAATTTTTAACTGCAGAATATTTTTAAATTGTCGACTAGCCTGCGCAAGCGCACCTTGAACGTGATCTGAGTAACCCGAGACTCCAGTCTCAAGGCGAGACTGGCGACTACGCATGCGCGAGAGAACAGCCTCACCATCCTGAAAGAGCTCCGTTAAATCGACGATAACACTACATGGAGGGTCAATTTAATCTGGTGCATTTCGACCAGGGTTCGGCCGAATCGAATTACGTTAAAATTATTGTGTGGCCAGCCTGCGATTATTATTATTTTTGATGCTTGTATTAAGTTACTAGTGTTCGTGTCGAAAGTAATGTTAAGTGACGTGATGAGTCGATGGCACGAGGTAACTTTCATTTGGAATTTAATGACCAAAATGCTAAGGATAAACTACTTACTCTAGGCTAAATATCGGATTTTTTTTCTTTATTATAAATGTACTCAATTATTCGAAAATTAGCAAATTAAGCAAAGATTATGTTTAAATTTTAATTACTTGTCGGAAGCGTCAAAGGCAAATTAACTGAAAAGTTTAAGGAAATAGTGAAGTTCAACATCGTGAATGATAACAAAAAAATAGAAGGCATAATTGAAAATGAATTTCAAAAGTAAACAACACTAAATATTACCAAGATGAGGTCCTGACAAAAAATGAATTTAATGACGGACGTCACCGACGGTTCAAATTTAATGATAATGACTTTTCAGATTCCTTTACTAGCCAGCCATCTAAAGAATGCGCCGCGTAAACAATATATCATTACTCGGGCTCTTTAAATAAAGAAGGTAAATGCACTATACGGGTTTCCGTGAAGTTTCTAGCAGTTCATTAAAGTATATACCTTTTGATGTTACGTCATCATTGTTTACCTACGTGCTTGTTAAATTTTATGTAAGACTATGTACACGACCCAAGAAATCAATTAATATTTTACGTCTCTAAGTTCAAAAGATTTTTACATTGTGCATAACTTGGTGGCTTAAATTAAATTCACTTAGTTTCGTTAATAATCATTTTTATCCATATTATCGTTGGACATTCGTAACAATGTTTAGTTAGATTTATGTAAGGTCGAGCTCAACATCGTAATTTTGGAAAATCATTTTTTTTTAATTAGGTTGCCTCCTCAATTTTAAAACTCATAAAATGCATCTAAAACTAAATTAAAAATAGTTATGTTTATTGAGTTAATCCCAAGTCAGGGATGCGCTCAAAAACGACCGTCAACTGAATATAACATCAAAGAGGCCGCTTTCAAAATCAAATTAACAAGGCAATTACCACGTTACTACGAAAAAGTTCTTAACAAACCGGCCCCTGCATACGATTTCCACTGTTTAAACAGTTACATACGAAAAAGTTTTGAAGTAAATCCACGTCGCAGCAAAGAACAAGTTGAACTTTTAGTAGGTACGTAAGTATGTTATAACTAATAAGAAATAATACACATAATTAATGACACAAACAAATCTTCCTTCCAACTTCGTTATCACGCCAGTTCGATCAATTCTGACGTTAAATAAAATATAAGTAACGTCTGTCTCTTCTTATTATACGTTGAGATAAGGATCGTCTTGGACAGTCGCTCAGAATCCCATCAGGTTGAGATTAAAAAAAGGCTCGAAATTACAGAGAGGACCGTGGTCCGGTGCTAATGGTGCACATTAAAAAATATTTTCCATTACAGTTGCCGGACGGGTAATGTCCGAGTGGGTAACTCGAGCTGGAATGGCGCCGCTCGAAAAAACAAACTTTAGTGAAGTCAGTTGTGAAATTGGAAGTTTTTTAGATTGAAGAAAAAACTAACATAATTTTAGACAGCTATGAAACGAAACAAACTTGAATGTACCTATATCGTGAGTTTAAAAGATTTGGCGTTTCGAGCCTTTATCAGGCATCGTGGTCAGTGTTCCTGTGAGCGCAAATACATTGGAAAGCACGTATGCTAGGCAACGATTCAATGATCACAATTCTTGAAAAACAAAGTCATTTATACACGAGAAAAAGAAGACGCAAAAGTAATAAGTGAGATCGTAATAACAGAAACGTTCTCGGGTACTAAAGTGTCTGCGTAGATTTGGCAAAGCCATATTCATTGAGGTAACAGAACCGAGAACAGGTTCCTCAACGTCCTCGTTTCGTTTTACAAACAGTGCTCAAGTTGTGACAACACAGCAAGTACGGAGACAGAAAAAATTTGATTCACTTCACCTAAAGTGACCTTTTTAAAGTTGGCTTAAGCTACTTTATGACGATCATCTTTTATTCCTAAATCATTATGTCCTAATAGTTATTCATTTTTCTCTTTGAAAATACTACGGTCGAGTTACAATTTTAAAGTACCTAAATCATAGACACATCAGTTAGTAGGTACGTCTAGATCTCTCCATAGAATACACTGACACTAAATCTTTGAGAGATATTTTTTCGATGGTTTTTTTTCTGTTCATTCGTGCGTCCGAGATTGCCTATCGAGCGATCAAGAGTCCGGTAATAGAATGTAGACTTAAGAACACGTCAAGGTTTATGATTTATGAGCGAAATAATATTTTTTGAATTGATCATTATCAAAATATTTTATGGTACCTATTTACAAAAAAAAAATGTAGGACATAGGACATGCCAGTCTTAAAAAATGTTTTAGACATATGTGAGCAGCAAAGTAAATGATAATTGTCAAGTATTTTCCAGACAGATTTTGTTTTTTATATCTGTATACGGTACCTTTGAAATAGAACATAGCAACTATTCTATATTTTAAATAATATTTTGCAATGTGGTGATGGTCTAAAAGAATTTAAGGTCTATGCTAAGGAGTGCCACGGAGCGAATCAATTTCTCTCAAAAGATTTTTTCTGTTGCCTACTTGGTCGAAGTGGCAGATAGCGTCAGCCAACCACACGAACACAGATGGTTGAAAACGGTTAAGACTTTGTCTCAATTGTAACTAAACATAGAGGTATTTGGGGGGTGAGGAGTAACACATGTTGAAATAGTACCTAACTTAAATATGACTTTAGATCTAAGTGAACAAACTTTTCAGGGGACTCTTTACAAATACTTTGTTATAATTATTTTTTAAAATAGAAAAAATATATCATAAAGTGGCTATTTCATACGTTTTCAGTTAAAAAGTAAAGAGAGCAAGTCCGGCGCACACGCTGGAATGCTGCGGCGTGGGTCAGTGCCCGATCCCCCCCCCCTCCCGCTTCGCCCGCCTCCTCTAGCTCATCTCTGCATCTCTAAGCCTCCTATCGAATAGATTAATCGTACTGGCCTTCCAATTTGTAATTTTAATTATATCGAAAATAGAACAAATTCAAAAGAAATATCTTAAAATTTAATCGAGACAGACAGTAATAAAGATGCGAATAATCTAGATTAATTTACAAAAAGCCGCAAAGAAGCAGACAAAGGTGCATATATTATGTTAATGACTGAACAAGCCTTAATTGAATTTTGCGAAACCCACACTAACGCAAAACAGTAGCGGCATTTCATACATAAATTTATTCCCAGAAATGGTTACAAACAGCAAACAGACTTGTAAGTAAATCAAAACTGCTTATAAATAGCTTGCATTATCATAATCATGCGATTTGTATAATGAAGTGGCAGATTTTCTTATTGAGAACCACTGTTCTACGGCATATACTTCAAAACATATTTTATCGATCGTTTAGAAAACACGGTGATTTTACATTGACATTGAAAGTTATGTTAGAAAGCTTAGCATAAAGTATTCATGATAATAATATATTTTAAAAACTTGAAGTATTTGGCGTGTTTCTTCAACAAACGCTTTTTATTTAAGATTCGAGAGATTACCACGTATTTCGAGTGCGTCGTCTGGAATATCATCTTGAATATTAATTCTCAAAAGATTTCTCACAGGAGATACGTCCACCGGATTTGAGTACATAAAGGCAGTGCTTAAACAGCCGTGCGTCTTAGAGCTGTCACTTGCCCCCACGCAACGTTTTATCTTTTTACAACCAACGGAGCTGGTTTCCTTTAAGTCAATTTATTGTTATGCTACTAATATCTCAGCGTCAGTAGTAGAACGCCAACGCTCAGCTTGACTTTCAACTAATTAACATGAGAATAGCAGATTTGTCAGACCTTGTTAACGAAGATCTTGAGAAACCTGTCCGCCGAGCGTGCTCCAATTTGAACAATACGGAGTTTACTTGAATATTAATAATTTGTGATGGGAATTTATGACCACGGACATGATCAACGTGGACATTTGCATAACTATGATGTCCCACATGCAAATTCTCGTGCATTACCTATTACATTTACTGTGTTCATGAATAATTTAATTTAACGCATATTTTTATTGGGAAAGGTAAGTGGTCATTCATATTCCATGCGTACACGGATTTATTGATAGATTCAAAACAATCTTTTTATATATTTTTGGAGCAAAAATTAGTCTAGTGAAAATGAATAAATCTTCATTAGGCTACCTGTTTGATTTATTTTAATTTAATGTTAATGTTTAAATCATTTTTCTCCTTCTCTCTATTTTTCTTTAATTTTGAGATTAATTAAAACAGCGTCCTCAATATTCTCACCATAATTGTTATCTAAGACTATGTTCAATTTCTCAAGTACTTTAGGTATCATTATATAATATTCATCATAGAACTCTCAATAAGAACCAGTATTGGCCTCAGTAGCTTCACACATCAAGCAGAACATATATGACATTATGCAAATCAGGCAGGTTCACACGAATGTTTTAGCAACGACTCGGAGCTACATTAGTATTCTAATTATAAGTCACTTTTTGCACCTTCGCTTTAACAAATGAGATGTCAATAAACTAAGCCAAGTTTTTCTTCTTCGTCAAAATGTTAACTTGCTTTTTAATTTGACTTGGTATTTTGATTTTCCACCTTTTTAACGTTTTGTACTTTCAGCAACGGTTCCTTGATATCATTATCCAAATTAATTACTTTTGTCTCAATAGAATCTCTGAATGTATCCGGCTCATAAATTATTACATACTAAGCCTCATTATTTTAAATAATCACTATGTTCCTGATTTTTTAAGCATCAGTACCTACATGATTACTTTAAATTATTATCATACATATCAGCGTATCTTAGTGACCATAGTTCATTACTATGATAGTATACGTTCGCGTGTTTAATAGATTCTACGTGGGCGTGTGGTTCTCAATCACTATTCACTTTACTACAATGACTCATTACTGAGGTAGACGGACGGTCTTCATGTACCCCATGCTACTTACAAACAAGTCTTTCGCTTTAATGAATGCGCAGTATCCAATCATTAAAATTTGAAATATTATCAACCAGTCTTAATTACTGTTTCTTCTATTTAAGTTACTTTAGGCTGAATAGTCAATTAGCAACTGTTTATAAGCCTTCAAAATATAACATACTGCAAGCATTAGTAGTTTTAAATTTGTGAAACAAATAAAAATACTACTTATAACCGAATGATAAACTCTTAATGGAATTTAATAATGCTTAAACAAAACGTACCTAATAACGGTGTTTAACATGCAATTCACTAAAGAGGTTTTGAGCAACACTGCCATAATAAATGATAACGACATACTTCTGCGTACTTCCATTATATTACGCTCAAAAAGCAAGAAAAAAGTTAATCGAAAAATAATAAAGTCCGCATTGTAGGGTTGCGTAGTTTCACGTTACATCATTTATTTTCCGTTTGTATACCAAAGAAATTCTGTATTCGTCGCGCGGCGATATAAAAACCAAATCCCCAAAGCCGGACAGGTACGTGGACAAAAAATAAATGGAAAATACTAATGGAGCGAGGCAAAGAGGTTGGACTGGACGCCGCGCGGTAAGTAACCGTAAGATTGGAAGGAACACATTTTTAAAGGCTTCTTTCGATTGGTATGTGGTGTCAATTTCACTACTGACTTTATAGAAAAAAGAAACAAGGAAAGCGAAACTATAATTTTGAAGAATCCGTGCCATTTTAAATATTTTGCAAAAAGTTTGATTTTAATCCTCTCACTCTACAAATCCACTTGGTCTTAAAAATACTAAAAACAAGTACAGGATCTATGTTGAATAACGTTAGGTATTCTTTTAATTTATACGAGCTTTATAAGCCAGAAGGACTACACCGCATCAGAAGTTTTCATCAACGCATTCTATACTGACCTACTTAACCTCAAAATTTTTGTGAGCAGAATTAAAATCCCTCCCTTAACATTAGCAATGCACAATTTGGTCTTCGCCGTAAAAGCTTAGATTAGCTTATAATATTATTCTTTACGTTACTGAGCCTCTTTGAAAGTTTTTAACACGAAAATCGTCTTGAACGCGTTCGCGTAAACGTCTTAATTACTATTGGTTAATTGATTTAGGGTGCGACCAAACCGCCACGTATACGCAGTGTCGTGCCATATGCTTCACGTTTTCTTACCGTTTCTTCATACGTTTTGTTGCGATACCGTAACGTCACCGTTTTTTAAGCGGCGGTGTGGTTGCACCCTGAATTGATTGAACGAAACGGCACCAAACATTTCTCATAGTATTTTAAATTTAAATGCAAAAGCGATGGAGATATTTTGTGATCTAAAACTTATACAAAGCATACTGGTGTTTTTGAGACAGTATCGTACCACGCCACGGCTGTAGCCGGTTTGCCGGCGCGCGCGCAGCCCAAGCGACGTATTGGGAGCGACGGCGGGCCGCTGCCGCTTCACACTCAATTTCACCTCTGACTGACGCAAACATCTATTGTGCTGCGTACTTGACTTCGCTGTTCCGTGTTGCAGGTGCTTTATAGTGTCTCGGAAGTCTTTAATTCTACGCATTAAGTTTTCACATAGCGTTCCTTGAAATTAGTCAGTGCTGAATGTTATGAAAGACTGAATAGAACAATGTGGTTATTGGTTAAAATACTGGCGGTTGAAATTACGTAAACAACCTATTTTCTTTTCATTATCAAGAATCCGGTACAAGATATCTAATGAGTTGAAATACTTCCGAAGTATCAAAATAAGTTCTAGTAAACACAGAAATTAATTGAAATTGAACACACCTGTATCGTAAAAATAAATGTTTTAAAAAGGAAGGAGATGAATCGAACATTGAAGATGTAGGTAGCTTAGGAAGTGATACTTCAACTTGTTTAAAACAAGTTCTACTTATCAGATTTATAACTCTGGCAGTTGATTCATGACGGTCTCAGCTAGTAATTACGTTGAGGTCCCTCGATACCATTAATCAAACTATATTGATAGATTCGAGCTATGTACAAATCCAATTAGAGCTCAGATCCTTCCTACAATTTTCTCATATTCAATGATTTAAGATTTACGATACGAACAGCTGCAATTAGACCAACTGGGAAGAGTGTTAATTTTGGTTTCGTCGTAAATTCGTGCTGGTTTTAGTGCTGGGTGTAATTGGCTCTAATCGCCTGTAATCGCTTGGTATCCAGCATTTGATGTGGGTAAGTCATAACGAGGTTATTCGAATAGTGCAATGAAAAAATATTGATTGGTCAGAGAGTATAGCTGGTGCGGAACTCGATGATCGTTATATTTTAGATGTGTACAAATAAATAATTTTCAAGTTTCAAATTCTTTGCCCAAAACTAAATGACAGTACATAAACAAATTGTTATAAATTTTAGTAAAAATATTTCGATATCACAATAAATTACGAAGATTATAAAATCTACTAATCTAATTTCAAACAACAGTTCATTGTGATTCAAAATTATTTTTAGTAACTTTAATATAGCTCATTGACCATTGACTGATCTGGATTCGTTTCACTGCCTTCAATGACGAGTTTTATAACAAAAAATTGCCTAACTTTACTGTCGACGAATGAGTTATTAGCGCAATTAAAACATTTACCAGTCTCATTTCAATATCAAACTTTTTAATTGTGAGAAAAAGGATTTTATAAAGCCCCAGGCCGTTGCCTCAGAGCATAGTAATTGGTCTCATTAAGCTCGAATCTAGTTTCAATCCTGTCTTGACTCATAAATGTTTATTGCTTTCCGAAAAACTTCTTAGTCGATCAATGCCTTTAATCTCTCATAAAATCGATCTACGCACTTAAAACAGATTAAAGATGGTTGCTCTCAGCTCAGGCAGTGGTAATAAATAACGTGATTATTTCCTTTTCAAACTGGCTTCAATAAACTTTGAAGCATCATATTTTTTTTTCAAGTTATATCAACCGAAAAACCACTTTGTTAACGGGATTGAGAAGAAATAGTTGAGAGTATTCTCTTTGCCTTTATAAAACTTCGTCTTTTCATAACTCAAAAGCTTCCTTAGATTGAATCAATGAATTCGTTTTTGTCACAAAAGGCGCTTAAAATAATGGATTGCATCTCGAGAATTTTTTTCATGACACTGTTTTTGAAAAAGGCTTAAGTAATGGCGATTTAAACAGCTGAATATGGAAGAAAGCCATGGCTACGCGAGTCAAGGGTTCAAGCCATCGAGGACAACCGGTTGAAGGCCAGTATAGCTTTTGATCCCCGTGAATAACCTATCTACACTCTTAAATAGATACCATCAACTTCTACTTTTTCTTGTCCAAGTGCACTATAAACTACAAGAAATAAATTGTGAGATTTAAAACTGTCTGTAATTTTTTCAGTATTTGTGTCTTCGTATAGTAGAGTTGACTATCGTTGTTTTTGTATACAAAGTTTCTTTATCAGAATCTTCTTTAAATAATAATAACGTAGGATTAAAAATGTCTGCTTCGCTGCTTAAACTTGTGTGTGTAAGGATACGTTCACAAATATTGTGCTTCGTCAGTGTGTGTGTCGCTACGGATTTTATCTAAGGTAGACGTCGTCGTATGATAAATGGTCGTACAGAAAGTCGTCTCGGACTCTTTCTTCCGTAAGTTCATAAATAACAATGGTCTCTAAGGCTATGGAATAATTTCAAAACTTGTTTTTGAGGACACTAAAATAACCGAACGGTTTAAGTTGATTCGACGTCTACTAATAGCGCATTGCATCAGGTCAAAGGATTGAATTCCTTGTAATATAATATTTAAAAAATCGAGAAAAAGCGACCTATGTTGTCCCGCCGATAAAGATCTCTAATAACATAACTATGTGGGCATTTATATTTACCTATATCAATTGCACGTTTACATCTACGAACTTTAAGAATTTGTGGTTTCTTGTAGGCAAGAAGGCAGGTACTCAAAAGAATTTTAACAAAAAAACTATTGTTGAATGTATCTCACCTACAATCATGATAACAAGCTTATTTAACCACAATAACGTTGTCATTAGGTAGATAAATAAAAATAACTAATTAAAACTCCTTACTTCTACACTTGAAGTGCTAATAAACCCAAAGCAATGTACCTATTTACAACACTTGACAATAAAAAAGCTGTTTCACAAGCTTCTCAAAGGATTATTTCGAAATAGTTTCACAGCTAACGTTTACTATTAATTATAATATTCACATGCAAATATCGGAGGGTCGGAGAGTCAACAGAACGTTGTCAAGCAGTGTGGGCTGGTTAGAGGCCTTAGGCATAGCACCGGTATACACAGTCGTCACGTTTGTTTGTCCAAACGACCGGTCACTGTTTGCTCTGAGACTCCTCGAAAGCACTCGGAAATATTTTGAGCCAAGAACTCTTGAGCAAGCGCAATAAGTGCCTGGTGTTGAATTTAAGAATGGACGTAGCTGATGTCACAACATTCTACTAAACGAAGGACAGTCCGATAAAGAGAAAAGAAAATTGTTTTTGGACTTTGACATGAATGTACTGTCAAAGATAAAGTAAAAGCCGTTACAATATTCGATAAGTCAGCGCGATGTTATTCGCATCGGAATTTACTAAAGTACTAACGTAATTAAAGCTACTACAAGTTTAATGGCTTTTTAAAACTGGATTAAGTAGCAGAGAAATGCCAAATCGACGATAAGCATACGTCTTGTCAACCCACGCGTTAACAACGAAGATAATATTTAGCTTGTTGATTGTGACCATTAAGTAAACGCAACAGGGGTTAGTTTCGTTCAACTGTACCTTAAGCTTTTACCTTCTGTTCTTGATTTCGACATAATGTTGAACACTATTCCTATTGTTTGAACATGGACCACATACAACGTACAACTCATTAATAACATTTAAAGAACGTCTATAATTTGAAACGCCGGTCATGTGAAACTCTTTTGTACTTATGTCCGAGTTACTAGCCTTTATAAAATGCGGATCTTCGATTCTTTGATAGAAATAAAATTACGGTACGAAACAACTAATAAGTTTCAAGAATATACGGTTACGGACACGTCGGCTTATGCATTCCTCAGGAGATTAGCGCAAAAACCTCCTTCTGAATAAGTTCCATTCAGAATTTATTACTATATTCATTATACCGACATAAATTGACGCGTGTGTTCGTGTGAGTGTTAAATTTTAAGCTTCTTTTCTAAGAACTTGCTGTTTTAGTCACTTATACAACTTTCGTCTTTTTGGACTTGTTGATTCCTTTATATTTCATGTTTTCACTTTATTTAGGAAAGTACTCGAGTAAAATAGTTTTAGTGACATTTTAACATATGATTCAGACATGGCATTGTTAAAAAAACGGTGCAAGATCAATGATTTAAAAACACAACAAAAGAAAAAACAATAAATTATTAATGAGTTAAAGACTACAAAGAACCCGAATCACGCGAATCCTAAAGTTAATTGGTTCGCAAATCCCAAACATAATGCAGCGACAAAAACTGTTTTGCAACTCAACACGCAAGCTGTTGGAGTATAATTTAAATAGCAAATTATATCTGTCTATATCGATACTATAAAATATGGTGGTCGATTCATCTACAACAAAGGTAAAGCAGCTGCTATTATAAAAATAGATCCTAAATTGCAATGTAACTTTTAGTCCTAGACTTTTATTTATATGAGTTTTATATGGCTGTGGTTTGTTTTAGACAATTAAAAAATTTAATGCAGGAAAATTCTACGTTTTAACATTTAGATGCAATATATTAAATGCGTCCTTAAAATAATATAAATTGATTGTAGAGAATTGCGCAAGAGTACGAACATGGTCAGAAAGAACTTTCAAAAGGCAATAAGAAACTGTGAAATCGACGAGCGGTGCGCACCGCGTTTCTGGCTAATTATTCAACATCTTTAGTCACGATTATTTCTGACGCATGCGAACCTGTACATTTTACATGTTCGCTTAGACAAGCAGAGCAGCGTTTTTTTAATAGCAAATTTGAGTTCCTTTTTGTCTATTTGTGCATCTTCAGCTCAACGGGATTCCCAAACATTAGGTAAAGAATAATACATAATTTTCCATTGTTAAATTTACTTGATATGTGTGTCCTTTGATGAAATTGATCAGGATTAGGCTTCCACTGCATATTTAAAGCGCTCTTTTTTATTATTAAAAACTAAATTGGCGCCTATCTTGAGATAAATCGTGATCGCGTGACAGTATTCGGGAATTTTGAAATCTGGTGATTTGGAACTGATCCGCATTTTGCAGATATTTGCCACCAATTTGGGAATATTTGAGAGAAAACGAACGCCCGGGGGTGCATGGTGTTACGATTAAAGTGGTCGGATGATAATTTCAAAAGTTATCCGTAGGGCAAAGCGTTGTTTCTGCGACCAGTCCACCTGCCCGATTTGATTTATTATGGATTCAGTATTAATTTGATATCCCTTTTTGCCGAGACCCCTTGAGCTATCGGAACGAGCGAGTGGAGTTCTGCCCAGTCCCTATTATATGGTGGTCTCGGGCGAATCATAATTGCATATGAGCGTCGAGATAAAATTATGTTCAGTGCAATTTTATTTTTATAGGGACTTGTTTGGTAAGCGACGCTGTCAAGAGTAAATTAATGTCTGTTCAATAACATTGGTAAAGTATTTTTTAATTATCCACCAGAAGCCCCTAAAGCGGTAAATAAAAATATTAACTGAAGTTATATTTTGTCATGAACAAGTTCACTTTAAGACTTTTATTACAAGTTTAGTATGCTTTCGGTCTTATTAACTCAATTGTGATTAAGTTGATGTTTTATTAAATATCTTAATGTTAAACCGCCTCCAGTTTGCCAATTAAACGTTTCACGTAGATGGAACAAGCCGACTGGAAAATTCGCAGAATCATCTTCTACTTATTAAGTACAGCATCACCATAATAACATATTCAAAAGTTTAATGATACGCACAATCTTGATTTCTGAATATAAAACTCCACAGCACTTTAGAAACTAAATGTAATTACGCTAAACCGTCGTTTTGAATATTAATGCCGACATCGACAGCCGCATCTCCAGCGATCGGCTCATTATTTGCTCACTTTTTATATCGAAAAATTAAGTGGTCGAAAATTCTGATCCAACTAAAACTTTTTTCGATCGATGGCGGATAAGCTGGCCGTTACGTTATTTATTTACGTAAGGCCGGTTGTTCGTTAAATATTCATGAAAATCTGCAAAGTTCAATTTGCGCGGTGTCGTAATTTTCTTACATTAAACTGCATTTTAAAATTATAAAGAGCAAGCTTGATGGATATCGTGTGATGTTTTCCGCAAATTAAGCGTAGAGCCGTGGCGTTTCTCGTCCTTGACGGTTTAAAAGCGTTGTGGTTTCCTTTCGGGGTATTAATTATGCCACGAATATAATAACCTGGCATTATGCAGGTCTTGCGGTGCATTTCGATTATACGGCAATCTTTATAATGCTCGCGACAAAAAATGTAACCACGTATAATTATAATGCTGAAGTTGATGAGCTCACATTCTTTTCCATTTAGGATGGCGAGGACAAACTTAAAATCGTTTTAACCTTCATAACGGTTATTTTTTTTTGTATTTCTTGCAGTATAAATTGTTTTATATTTTGATACAAAACAAAGAGCCGAGCGGTTGCAAGAAATAACATTAAGTAGTCTGCCTTTGTCTAAGGGAAATACAAACCTGCGAAGCAATTTAATGGCGTGTGTGAAGTTCCCTATCTGCACTGGGCCCACGTAAGATCTTATAGCTCAAGCCCTCTCATTTCTGAGTGGGACGTATATAGGCTGGGGATGATGATGATGAGTCTGCCTCAAAATGATAAACCGTGGTAGACTTTGATAGAACGAATCTTACCACTATCAATTCACTTTCGAAATTCATCTAACTAATATTATAAATGCGAAAGTATGGATGGATGGATGGATGTTTGTTTGTTACTCAATCACGCCAGAACGGCCCAAGGGATCTGGATCAAATTCAGCACATAGATAGAGAAAAGTCTGGAATAGCACATAGGCTACTTTCTATCCCGGAAAATTTTGCGTAGTTCCCGCGGGATAGCGATAAACGAATTCTTTGCAGACGAAGTCGCTGGCAACAGCTAGTTTTAAATAGACTATGAACGGGCTCTTCTAGGCTGCCTAGTAAGTGGTACAGAAAAAAAGCTTTTTGTAACGTTCCCATCAATACTTGACGTGGAATGATAAGGCGGCGCGGGCGCAACGCAGAGCGAGACGTATTGCTATAGAATTCAACGGTATGAAAAGGCGGTAACGTTAGCAAGATTATTTAAGTTGATTACATTAGGAAATAGTTGCCAAACTGTAGCGGTTTAAAATTGAACTAGTCGCTTGGAAAAGAGTTCGGGGTGAGTGAAACAATAGTTGCTCTATCTCGTCAAGTCCCCATAGTTCACAAAATGAAGGAACTGTAAACTTATTCGTCTTTATGAAAATTCGGCCAAATGAGAGGTTGGCATACAAAAATTTGCCAATTGTCAGTTGTCAAAGTGAACATTCGGTGAAACGTTGGTTGCCAAATGAAATTAGATCAAAAAAAAATTGGCGAAAAGGCAGAACACCTTGGAATTGTTCATGGGTATGCCGTTTAATTTCACTCTATAATCATTTTCAGTGGACGTTTACGAACATAAAGATTTTCAGCTAAACGTTGATTTTCGAAACTGCTTTTTTTTGAGATGATCATGAAGAGAATCAATTGTCATTGCCGACTGTACCCGGCCTATTTACATTACCGACCCTCACCAATAGAATTGGATGAGTCATCAGAATCGAAACTAATTACCAAAAGGAAAAAATACGAGTTAATGTGAGACGAAATCTCAGTCAGGCATTTTGGTCCATCAAAAATCATTACATCCGTAATATCTATAGTCTGGGTGCATGGGATTCAATTGGACTTACAGAAACCTAGTCTATAATATACCGGGTAAGGTCTAAATTCTACTGAACTGACCAAATATTGGAGGTATTTGCTGGGTATTAGGCAAGTTTTTTGTGGTCCGATAGATAAATGATTCTCATTTGAAAACTTTGGCAAACCAGCAGTTAATCGTGATTATTTCGTGGTTCTTCGTGCGTCAGATAAAGTATTGGAAAAGGTAAATTAATATTTTATCTAAAAAATTGTCTTTTACAACAGTTTGTTGCATGAAAGGAATATTTAAAATCAAGTGAGCTTGAGGAATATTTAAAATCAAGAGAGCTACTAAAAAAGGTTTGAAATACGAGAGAAAGTACAAGATAAATAAAGAATCTGTTTATGTAATGATTGTGTCAAAAAAAAGGAACAATTTTTTTTCCGCACTTTTCAATGAAATGCCGTTTTCGAATCATTTTAATTACCAACACCCAAAATTAATTTATATCAATCAGGATTAGGTTCAGGTTATTTTCATATTTGATCAATTCAGTAAACTTTTTCTCTGGTAAGTTTACGGCTTCTAAATCGTTTTGAAACTACTTAATGATTATTTGAATGTATCATAATAGCATTATCGATCGACTAAGTTGATTGAAGCGATAAGATTAAGAGGCTGACAACACCTAATTTTGTTGAAATTGATGTTATTTAAGCACTTTTTTAAGAAAAACTACACACAAAAAAAATACAAAATAAATATATTGTTAATTTTCATCATATTTCAAACACGCTAGACGGACTCGATACATAATTGAACAAAATCGGCTCGATAGAAAATAATTGCAAAGATTGGTCTTAAAATCATCATCAAACGGTTCTATGTCTTTATTTTTTCGACGTATGGGTCTGCAATTAAAAACATGAAGTCAACATATTCATACCTACACGGCCAACGAGTCATATTTCACAAATAATCCATACTTTTGTTTATTTCTTCTTATTTGTGTCTTATTTGCAAGATTTTAGACGCGCGCCAAGCTGCCGGAATAGTTTCTTCTCTTTCACTCACAGGCACGCGAACCGTATGTGTGAAGAGTGGCGCTGCTCAAGGTCATTTGCTGTTGACAGCGCCTTAACGAAGAATTCCATAAAAAACTATACCAAAGATCTTTATCTCTGATATTATTGTTTTACGGTCTGATAAAAAATATCTAAGTTAATTATCGTAAGTGTTTAAAGACTTCATTGCACTATTATCGATGTTATTTTCAACAATCTTTGTTCTATTTTTCTAAACCATAAATAATGATCGTAAAGCTTGAAATGCCGATGCTATTCTGTGTCATAAAAGAACCGAGACTGATATGCAACAAGGATATGATTGCCTGCCTTTATCTTCAATCAAAGCGAACGGCCGCTATCTCAACTTAGACTAAAATAACTTCTATTCAATCAATTTTCATCAAACCTAGAGTAATCAAATACTGATCAGCTTTTAAATTCGACCAAAGCCAAAAGGCAGGTAACTCATAATTAATCAAGATAGATTTCCGAGTAGCGCATATTACAATCGAGTAACTTTATAAATATTCCATTTCCAAGTAGCGGGGCGGATGCGGCCACACTCGGCTTAGCATCTGCAACTTGAGTTACACCGGCTGCCTGTTACGTGCATATAAATTAGTTGTTTATACAACTATGATCAGCGCGGCAGAAAATTTAAATGTGCAAGAAGCGGATACGCCGTCAGTGCACTCCACAGTAATTACTACTTATTATTAAGAGACGGCGAGTCTTACCTGTGGTCCCGTAAGTGGTCTTGTCGGCGGAAAGCCTTGCCGCAAATGTCGCAGGAATACGGCCGTTCGTCCGTGTGCGTCCGTTCGTGTATGAGCAGGTTGTATGATTTTGTAAACTGTCGGTTGCAAAATTTGCATATAAATTGCTTCTTGGGTCGAGACGCGCGTCCTGGCGCTCTTAAAAGTCGCCGATCTAGATGCGGGTGCATTTGATGTGGACCGGCGCCGGGTGGGAACAATCCTGCGCCAGGAAACGTGAAGGAGTTAGCTGCTGTTGGGGAAGGTCCCGGAGCACCAAGGAATGTACCAGGGGGACCGTAAATTGGAGGTTGTGATGAGCCATCTGACATCATGCCTTCAATAGATGATGCTCGGTGGTGTGGAATAAGCATTGCTGCGGCAGCCTCTCGTAGCGCTACTTCTTTTCTTTTCTCAACCATCATAGCCATTAAATCAAAAGAATTTCTTTTAGGAAAGTTGCCTGACACCCTGTCCGGGGAGCCTTTCGCCGGTTCAGCTCGATTTTGGTCTAATATTCTGTCTCTTTCTATAATTTCGGAAGATATGAGAGCCGGATGCATTTCATTTGGGTACATCATCGGATGCATGGCTCTTGTCGGCACCACGGGAACAAACGCTGAGGATTCACGATGTGTTGATGTGAGCAGTGAGCCACTGGTCATCTGTCGATGATAAGGCAACGGTGGTGAGTCGAAATTCCCACTAGGGTTTCTTCCACTAGATGAGGGTCTTTGAGGAGCTCTTTCTGCTGTACTTGCCAAGAACTGGTCATGTCTAGATCGTAAAGGAGCGGTGACGGGAGTGTCAGTAACAGGGCGTGGTGTAGAAGCCCGAGATACAGCTGTGCTTCCATTTTCCGACATAACGACTTGCACTTTATCTGAAAATAAAAATAAAATGATTTTACTAAAAACTGCTCGGTTGTATTATTATACTCGAAATTAAGAGATACCTAATGATTTATTTGCATCAATAGTTCACTTAGTATGCCTTACCGAAGTTTTCTGAGTGATTCTTATCTATATTAGCTTTCACTTGATGGTAAGTTTGATAAACGGTATTAATCTGACCGGTTGCATGCTCACAATCTCCCACCATTTTAAAGATGGTGTTGAACGTTAAGATTTATGGATCGAGAAACATGCTTAATTAAGTAGCTCTACATTGTTTCCACGTATCTATTACCATAAAATATTCATTACTTCTCACCAGTATTACATTTTCCACAGTAAATAATAATGTTGATGTCTTGAATTTAATATATATTAGATACCTATTATTTTAGCATGTAATTAATAGGAACAATTTGATGCGCAAAGCAATTTAGGCCCAACTTTGACGTGTAGAGCCCGTATAAAAACTATCACAATTACATTATTAAGGCCCACTTGCACAGTCCAGAGTTAAAAAATTAAATCGCTAACTCGCGGTTAGGTTTCACAGTTCCATACATTTTGACACTAGGTACTTAGCCCCGGGTTCGCATCTAACACGGGGTTAAGTCGTTAACCCTGGTCCGTGCAAGTGGCCCTAAAACTCGTCAAAACAAACTTATATCGCCCTCAAAACGACCCTTTTGCATTTCACTGAACAACGTTATGTACCAATATTTTTTTAAGTGTGTAAATTTTACCTTTTCAATTCAGGCATCGCTTTCTAGATCTGATTCGACTATTGGAACACTAAAAAGAGAAAACTTGAAAAATACTGAACTATGTTTTCTTTGTGATGTTTGGCATATTTAAGAATAAGCCTATCTGAGTTCTTGCGCAGTGTTTGTAAAAGGCTAATAACATCTCTGAATAGATCGCCATCACGAGATTTACGATTGGTCTGACTATTTCCAACTGAAATTAGTACCATGGCTAGGGACAATAAAAACTGACGCTACGCTTTACTGCCGTGGTTGTATAGCGCGTATGTTTTCATAAGATTTCCGGTGTGGACTTGTATGAGATTTTATGTCTTGCTCGTTTTTAATGACTGGTAATCCTACTGTGATAATTATAATCTTTGTGAATAGAAAACGGGTTTTATACGGAAATCGCAGAAGAAGCAACAGTTTTGTACCTATCTCGTGTTTTTACTCGGCGAAGTGAGCCTCTTTTAATTGTTTTTTTTTTTTTACAATCCTGGCCTGTATCGAACAGTAATAAAAATAAATTGTTACTGTGAGTTACCTACACCAAGCACCAACTAAGAAAGATTAATCTTAGAATCAATTTATTCAAGCGAGATCGAAAACGATGGCATGCCAGGTCCACATTTCACTACGCGTTGCCCACTCTACCGTAAAAGCCTTCTTATTTTCTGTCCCTTTCACTCGACCATCTGTTGTCGGATTCTTTCCCACTCCATCTTAGGTCGCGGCTGATCGAGTTTCTACCATCTTACTCGCTCCAAAGCGGTGAAATACTTTTATCTCTTTTGGTTAGGGGATTTTAGAGATATGAATATGTATTCAGGCGCTGCAGTAAGTTGGTACCTCTTTTACATGTAGTCCGAGATGTAGTTCTAGTAATTTCAATAAATCTTTATGATTGTGTTTAAAGCGCTGTTACACTGTCTAGTTAATTTTACCTTGAAGCTATACGGGAAATTAAGGATTGGCCTGGTTTGAGTGCAATTTGGTTTCGGACACGTTTGACTCTGGACAGTAATTTTAACACTCTCATTTAAATTTACGAGAAACCTGCTTAATACATTGACTAAATAAGCTCTGTATCTCTTCACAGATGGATCGTAAATTCTAGATTCATGATTTATTAATAAGCTTTTTCATGGCATCGTTAGTTCACACTGAATATAACATTGTGATCTTGATATTATGCAAGCAGATGACATTAATTGACGGTCCATAATTATAACGTAGGTGGCAAGAGCTCCAGATACAATTATTGATGCATTCACATTCACATCAATTAGTTAGATGCTTACTAATGCACGGGAACGCATAAATTACGTAGAAAATTTTGCGTAGGGTTATTTCTGCACAGCTTTTATTTAAAGCAGGTAATAATCCTTAAGCCACTTTATTTAAACGTAGTTAAAACCCTGTTAACTCATGTTGAAAAAAATCCAAACCCAGCTAAATTACGTAAAGGCTTAAACGCAAACTTTATGGGACATGATAAGACGCGTTAGGTAATTCATTTATTAAAAACAATTAAGTTTATTGATGGTATTTTACGACGTAGAATTAGTGATTGCCGCAAGGTTGCTTTGTTCGACTCACGATGAATATCACTCGAGTTACGTGGTTCAAGTAGATTACCCGTTATCAGTTGATGGTATAGATTAACTACTATTTGTTCAGCAATTAAACAACCAGACGCTTCTACCGTGTTACTGTTACGCTTTCCGCGTGCGTTTTAGCGGTTGCCTTTGAAATCTCGATAACGGACCATTATCATCGATTATTGTGACATTTTTAGCAACAGCTTTAATAGCTTTCTAAATGCACACTGCTTTAGCAACTTTAGCGTTTGCTTTGTATTATTTTATCAGATAAGTAAGACCTGATACCTTCATTAACCTATTAAAAGATGTCGTTTTAATGGAGTGTATGAATTTAGTGTGCCATTATTATGTCGTACGAGTAATTGTGTGTCAAGCAATCAAAGAATTGAAATGAAGTTGGAAAGCTGCGGAGACAAGTGTGATTGGCTCGGCTCGGTGAAGCACGTAACTGCTGAACGTAAAGATGCTTTGTTAACTTGAAACCGCAGAGCACTCATAGGCAATGCAACTACCAATTACAATGCTTATGGTAGCCTACTTGCTCTACCTAGAGCGAACAACAAGGTTTTCCATAGTAGGATAAGTCCTAAATTCTCAGCCTTACCAACTGAATCGAGACAATCTTGTAGATAATTACTGCGAAGCACAGTGGCAGGAAGTGTTTAAAGCTACATTAAAACGACGGTGTTGAACACAAGAACAATGGGGCAGACCGCAAAGCCGTTGATTCTCAGAATTGTTTTATTTTCTACGGCATCTGCTACGTAAACAATAACAAACACCCCAACAGAGTCACACACATGACTAGATTATAAAACAGGTAGCGATAATCATGAGTGCACCCTGCCTACCCAATTTATTCCACATCCGTTGTATTAAATTACCCCATAAAAAAGTATAGAGAACTCACAAGGCGTCGACGGGTTGGCCGATCGATCGTCAGATGTCCAACCCTCCAGTAGTCAGGTAGTTGCCCACAATGTTTCCAAACGAAGGGTCCGCAGACCTACAATAGAAGCTCATTGCAATTTTTTGTCACATTTCACAGTCCAACCGCAGTGGCTTGAACAGGTGAATAGGAGATTAGTGGATCCGAACACAACAATACCCGCACGGCACAGGTCATAAAACAGTTAATGCACAGTGGTGAGTGAAAAAGTTATTGCCTTATAGATTTATCACTTGTCACATAGTGTCACGTATCACTTCACAAAGATTGTTCAGTAAGCACTGTAATCCGTTTTATAGATTTTGGTGGCGTTTCACTTGGTGTTTATGTGTGTGGCGTGGCATTGGCTGAGGCTGCGCGTGCGGCGATTGCGCGCGACTGGTGGGAGTCAAGAGCGCGTACTACCGCGCCTGCGTCGGAGGCAGTAGCGCTCCCGTGGCGTCCCCCTTCCCCGCGCCGCGCCGCCCGATCGAAGCCTTCTGCCACTCTGTTTTACTTTAGAAGCGATAAAAAAAGGATATCTCTCTGGATTGTTTATTTTTCGTGTTAGTAGCTTATACGTCACCTAAATTAACGCCACCCGGTGGATTGAGGTTTATATACTTCGATGGTTATCGCTAATTATTTCATCCTATCGTCAAAGGTTAAGTTAGGTTTGGTACCTATTTGCTTTGGAGACAAAAGTAAAATTAAAGACTATTTGTTTTTACTCTTTATTACAACGAAATCTATAGATAGTCACATAAACATTTAAAAAATCGCCTATTACACATAGTTTTTCAATTCTGATTCCCTCACTTTCAATGAAATTCAGAACATATTTTATTAACGATTTAAACTATATCAATGATTCAGAACGGCATTGAATCAAAACTTTACATAAATTATGTTACCTTTTAAATTGGCAACTTTTAAATATTATTTGGCATTTTTAAAATAATACTATATATAATAAAGTATTTAATTATGTACTTAATAGAATTTATGACAATACAGTACGAAATAAATATTCACATTTTAATCCATTCTCATATCCCCTCTTTAATTACTTACTGAACACATTATAATACTATTTTTATCTTATACATTTTGATAAATCTACGAATAATAAATAAACGGTAAAACTATGTTTTATTATGTGCTCATATTTTGCGATTATTAAACAGGATTTAAATTTTTCTTAGTTTCTAGACACTCACTATTATAAGGCTACTCTATTTAACCGAATACTGTTTAATATTCAAGTCTTTTTATTTATTATTTAAACATATTTGAGCTTTTACGTGATTATTTATATACATATCGTCGTCATGGATTTAAATTCTCTATTATTTAACAGATTAATGCACAATTTTAAGTCACCTAGTATGGACCACGTTCTAATGGGGAAAATACACTGATATTAAACACTCGTGATACTTAATTAAATGTTAACAATTCATATTAAAAGTTTGATTTGGATGAACAGTCTGCAACCCGCCAAACACTACATGTACGCAAAACTTTGATAAATGAAAAAAAATGTATGATATTAATATAAAAGTCACAACACTGATAACAATCATGAATTATTCAGAAACGGTCGCGGCACGCGGGTTTACAGAGAAATTGCGTCTTAAATCTAATCGATTGTGCTTCTCCAAGTCAGAGGTCAATAATAATTTCTTAATTAACAGACTTTGGCACATCAATATTATTAGGAATAAATATGTCTCCCTAGTATTTCTACAATACACATTACGTAGTGAATAAGTTCGTTAGGAATATTTTACCTAACCTAACTACGTTTTTCAATCCGCACCGTAAACTTCTCTAAACGCCTAGATTTAGCATCTTCTAATTTTAAAATTTCCATATACATCGCATACTAATTTGCAGTCAATTTCGACCTAACTTTGTCACCTTTTGGAATAATAACTTTTAAGTTATTATTTATAGTGTCCTTTAAATGGTGATAAGTACTATTCGAAAAAGCATTCTTAACCAATATGTACATGAAAACTGTCTTCAGTTATTATTTCATACTCATCTTAATTAATTTGCTATCATTTCTGAACTTCATGACCAACCTTTTGTCGCTCGTTTAGTGGTTTCAAATATGCACTCTCGTATTTTCCACTTAACACTACTTTCAATTTATTCCGTGCGTATTTTATATAATTTATATATTTGTTTGAAATTTTTGAATGTTTGTCCGATAATTATTATTCATTTTAACTTTGATAAAGTGCATCCCATTTTTGTATGAGTATACGGAAAGGTTCGTCCACGTCACTGTTATGTATATCTTTAAAAATGTAAGTATGAAGTATTTCTTTAAATATCTTAAAGCTATTGTTCTGCTGGAATAATTGCCATATTCGATGCCCTCGTTGCTATAAACAGTTGCAATCTGTATTATAATTACAATCTGTGTGAAACTCTGTCCGTTGCCCAGGTTATAATTCCTTAATGTTTAATTTGTCATTTTTCTTGCTCTTTAGAAGGATTCCAAAGTATATTTTAGAAATAATTTTAATAATTACGGAATAAAATTTAACAGATTTTCAGTAATAATTAATTTGAAAACCTTTTATCTGACAAAAGGGTGCAAAGGCATTTTTAGGTAAAGGTTTAACTAATGCAACATATCTATTTTTACTATTCAAGGTCAGGGTGCCCTACCCATTAATAAGTTACCAACTAAAAAAATAAAAATGTTAGTTCCTATGGTATAAAGGTTAGTAAAAATAAAGAAATAAATATAATTTAAGGGAATATAATTTGAATCTAAAATATAAAAAATATGTAGGAGTCCTCTAAAGCGTGGCATTGTCGTCAACCAGCCTTCATCCACCGGTCTATAGAATACTCCAGAGCTGCCATCCATCTGGAACAAAAATATCAAAATATTAAAAACTAGCTTCTGCCCGCGACTTCGTCTGCGTAGAATTATACATACAAACCTTCCTCTTGAATCAGATAGAGATCTATTAAAAAACCGAATCAAGATCCGTTGCGTTGTTTTAAAGATCTAAGCATATATAGGGATAGACAGACAGGAAAGCGACTTTGTTTTATACTATGCATTGATATCCTAATTAAAAGTATAAAATGAAAGAAACTTTTATATGACTTAAATATCTGAAGTAAAAAATGCATTATGTGCCTATCAATCTTGACGTTTAACTGTTCTTTTTATCGTTTTACAAAATAATTTGAAATGAATTAAGTAAAATTAGTCATAATCTACCAAACTCTACCTCGAAGTTTACAAGAAACCTTATTATATAAATCGTTATTTCCGTTTATAATTTTTTTTATCAAAACGACCAAATTAAACATTGAAATTTTAGGAAATATCAAATGAATCAAGAAATTTTTATTTCTTAATTTTTATGTTTACTTTTACGGTTTTACCGTTAGAAATTTAATTTCTAAACGACACTGAAAATTAGAACACATAGAAAAATCCGAAAAGTAAAGCTATATAGGTTACCTGCTATGGGTGGTGTAGGGGTATAGCACGCGTCACGGAATGACGAGGACCCGGGTTCGATTCCCGGCCATAGCTTTACTTTTCGGATTTTTCTATGTGTTCTAATTTTCAGTGTCGTTTAGAAATTTCATTGAAATTTTGTTTACAGACTTCCAATTGTGAAAAACAAAATAAACTGAAATAACAACAAAATGAAAACTCACCGATGGTACCTACTAAAACCTCAAACCATGTTTGTATTTTACGATCCACTTAACTACAATACTTAAAATATACTTAAAACGCGATAAAAACACTGAAATCTAATCTCTACCAAGACCAAGTCTATTAAATTAATGCGTTCTAAGTAAACAAACCGTTTTCTGTCCATTTCAGATTCCGTATGAAAGTAGAAGTGTCGTTGCTTGGGTTCGGTTGGCATCACTTCAAAGGCGTACTTCTTGCCTCCGGGGGCGCAAGTTTGGACTCGATACCCGTGAAGACACGCCATGCCTGAAGTAGAAGAAAATTATAGAGTCAGCAACAATTCGTTAGAAAAAAAAGAATTTTCCAAATCGGTCTACAACTGACGAAGTTGTGAAGTAACAAATATTAAAAAATGAAAAATAAAAATACAACCCAATTGAGAACTTTCTCCTTTTTTTTTAAAGTCGGTTAAACCCTCCCTTAAAACTCCCTAGAACGTTATTCGGGTTTCGGGCATCTTCAGCCGATTCAAGTACCTATCAAATCAATCAATCAATCATTTATTTGATAAAAGTAGGTGTTACAAATATAGGGGACATAATAAAATAAGTTTCTCCACTTTTTGCCATTTTAGGCGTACAATTATTTAGAAGGGTTGTACCAAACGACAACCACAGCAGAACTACGCATGCACAATAATTATTATAGTTCTAAAAAATAATGACTTAAAAAGCTTGACAAAATAAATTAAATTAAAATTAATACAAATAATCAAATCAAATAGAATAAAATATAGTCAATTAAGGTCAAATAAAATACAGTTCTAAAAATATAAAAAGCTTGACAAATTAAATTACCTATATTAAAATTAACACAAAATAAATTAATCAAATCAAATAAAAATTAAATCACAGTCATGTAATCAAATCAGGTTAAGTTAATTTAAGTTATGTCAAAATCTAAATAATGGATTAAGCTTCTTATTGTTGCGTCACTTGTCACAGGTATTATTACATTTCTGAGTCATTTTAAAATTCTTGTGTGTCATAATAGCATTTTTCTTTCAACTTTTGCCTAATTTTCTTGAAAAACGATTGCACAGATTCTGGTAATTTGTTAAATAATTTGATTGCCATGCGGAATATGCTCTTTCTAAATAAGGCACATCTAGATCGCGGAGCTGAGTAGCCACTTCTCTGGCGCAAATTTAGTGCGAGATTAATTTGGCGTTTGTTAAAGCGGCTGTTATATTTTTTAACAAACAATAGGCATTCCAGAATATATAGAGAGGGAACTGGTAATATTCCTGAGTTTTTAAAGAAAGGTTTAGAACTTTCCCATGACTTTAAACCTACTATAAGAGTGAGTGAGACAGCAAGATGGACCTGAAAGTTTTCTTACATACTATCGCACTGTACATGGCACATAATAAGTTGTTACTGAAGTGTGATCACATGTTTCGAATCCACCCGTGATCCATTGTGAAGGTGTGATCGAAAGTAGGTAAACTTTAAAACGCATAAGCGCTAGGTAGGTACCTACAGTCAAGGAATTTCATTCCCTACCCATTATGGAATCTCGTCACATAAAACGTCATAGAGATATTGCATAACTTGACAAGGAAAATCGTTACGACACTTACTATTAAAAGGTTCCATGATGGGTAGGTAATTAAATTCCTTGACTATACATAACAGAGTGCCATAAACTTTAATTCTTATTCATATACTTGAAAGTACTTATGAAATGTAATGTTATTTTGTGTTGGAAGAAAACAATCATAATGCAGCAATTTCAAGCTCTATTTATTCAGAAATTCAGAATCATTTGAAATCAATTACTAACGTGCCGAAAAATAAAAAAATATAGCATGCCATATTTATGAATTTTATAATAGGTAGGTTCGTCTGAAAACTGCTGCGATTATTTTTACTACCAGGAGATTCCCCTTTTCATTAACCTCTTTGTATTCCGTAAAGAAGTACGAAAACACTTATCGATGGTAAACTTTGTTTTTTTATTTATTTCCAATATTTAATGAGAACCTTAGATTATCATCGCCAGAGGCGCGGGCTAAAGCGCTTGCGTGTGAGTCTGAGAAATACTTCGCATCGTCGCGATACCATGCAGATATTACAGAACTACCAGACACGTGGTAGCGTGCCAAGCCAAGTTCAAGTCAAGAAAAGGAACTGACGATACAGCCAGCCGTGTTTTATATTACAAGAACCATTTAATTTTGACCGTTATTTCACACAATAATATGGGTACAAAAGATATTAAATAAATAGAAAACAGAGAATTGTTACGGTTTCGTATGTATACCCCCTTGCAAAAAAACGGACACCCATGGTTTTTGTATTTTATGTGCATAAAAGCCTTATTTCTAAGCTTTAATGCCTAAAAATCGGGGTGTATTTATGTACCGATAACTCTTTATTGTTTCTACATAAAACACATTTTTTTTTTATTTTTTTTTTTATTATTTCTGATTTGTGGTGTTCAATAAAGAGTATTTGTATTGTATTGTATTGTAATTTTACAGGTAATGAGAGTAACCCTATCAAGTAACACCGATAACAAAATGAACATGACTTAAAATGTGTATGAATAAATGAATAAATGAGATAAACAGGAAACGCAAGTCTGTAAAATTTCCTAAGCTTGATCAAACTTACCAAAAGCATTCTTGCTGTTCCCATCGCTGTAGAAGTACAGGCAAGCGTCTTTGAGCACGCAGTAGCGCTTGGCCCACGATTTCCACTTGGAGCCCAGTTTCATCAGGTACCCGAAGCAGTCCGGACGAGGGATTGAGGACGGAGGCAGTTTCATGTTCCTCATCGTCACTTCGAGCCAACCATCGCGCTGTGAGCAGAAGTTTTAGGTATTAGACACGCAAATATTATCCCCCTTTATCATAAACGCTCTACAGACTTCCGCTAACTTAGCAATCGTTTGTCCTTATCTGTGAAAGGTAAATGTCAAAGTGACAGATAAGGACAAACAATTGCTAAGTTAGCAGCTTAGCAGAAGCCTATACAGCGCTTATGAATATGGGGGTAGGTAAGTGTTTTTGGCAAATCATAAAGGTACGACGTAATCGACTTCAAATAAAGTAACTAGGTACTTAAATGAAATAAAAAATAACTAACTACACGAAACCAGTTTTCAGGCACCACAGCCGGCAAAGATAGCACCAGAAAAAAAACAGGTTGACTCCATCTTACCTACTCGTATACTTTTCAAACCTACAACGTCCTTCTTTTTAAAGTCCTTTAAAAAAGAGGATACTAAGTATAAGATACTAGAAAACGACAAAAATGAGTAGAAAATGGATCAAAAGCTTCTTTTAAATAATGTAACGGAATTTTTGCCATGTTCATCTCATTTCATCTCATTTCTACGTTTTGCTGTCAAACTTTATAGTTGAGGAACGAAAGAAAGGAACCTGGCCCAAAGTCATATAATACGTGTTGGATAATGAATTCTGACTTTGACGAGGGTCAACATTATTTGGACTCCTTTCTTGTTGGTAGCGGGAAAGGGTTAGGAGGGATGAAGTAAAGTTTGCGTTTTATCAATACTATACCATGATATTTTACTTAAAAAAAACATGTTAAGTAATAATTGGTAAGACTTAGCCACAACTTAGATTTGATTAAAAATAAGCTTCCTGAATCATCGAGACGAAAGCTTCTTCGCACAACAACGCCATCTAGTAATTTTAATAGGTACTTCTGAGTTATATCACAAGGCAAGAAAGCCTCCAGCTAATTCACCTAACTCTATGTTTTCTAACTCAATGTGATTTTAAACATTCACTAAACGCCATTCACCTGTTAGACAATAATAACTTATGTCAAATCTTGCGATTTTAAACTTACTACTCCCGTGCTTGCCAAATTTAATTTTGTCGAGGTGGCTTTAATTTTGACGATTCAACCATCATTACACAAAATACTTATTTATGACGTACTCAAAATTTTGAATACTTTTTTTTATTTTATTTGTTTGACTCACTTGGTTACTAGTATCAATAGCATGTGCTAGCACAGCGCTCCATCTAGCGGCGGCCTCGGCAGTGTCGGCGGCGAGTTGCAGCCGATTGCCGCCGCCGCGCTGCAGTCGGAAGCCGTGTGGCCTGCCTGCATCTTCTTCAGTAAGTTGGTAGTTCACTAACATGAGAGCTCCGACGGGGTGGATGCTCTGAAAAGTAATAATATTACGATTTAGTATCACTAAACCAGGCTACACTAATATTATAAATACGAAAATCTGCCTGTCCGTTTGTTTTGCTTCTTTGCGTTAAGCCATTGAACCAATTTAGAAGGAAATTCGGTACGCAGATATTTAGTTTCAGTCCCAAAACAGGACAACTGATTTCATCTCGGATCGCATACATAGTTCCCACAACCAATGCTGCGCAGACGATTTTTTTCTAATGCAAAAGGCTGCAGAATCCTACCAACTAAACTTTAGCTACATCTCAACATTCTTACCTTAAAAACATAAGTGGTTTAATCTGGTTACAGTATCCATTGAAGGTGGTCTTAGTCAGTTAGCATATTTAAGCTTTAGCATTTACTTATACTCACAGAGTCTGTTTTATAGTAGTACAGGCAGTTGTCCCGCTTAAGCACAAACCAGCGCCGCGTCCAACGGGGCGGGTGGTGCGGTCTCAGTGGGGCCGCTCGCCACAGATACCCTGAATACAACGCCGCTGGTCCGCTCTCGTGCGCTAGCGAAGCCACTACTTCGCATGTTCTCGCCACCTGAAAATGTATTGAATCGATCAGTTTTATTGATAAAACAGCATAATAAAATAAATGCGTGTTTAATGTTGAGCAAGACTGTTAATATACTTGCTTCTAATGCTGCACTCACAGAGTAACAGATAAATTAAGAATAATCGTAGCGGATAAGATAGTTTGTGGTTTTTTACGTTCAATATTTTTATGACTTCGATGAAGATTAAACGGATGAAATAGACATTATAATATTTATAGTGTACTTACATCTAATTCCAAAATTTCTGAACCGGAATGTGCTATTTTAACTACTTCAGAATGTGTTTTGTCTAAAACGTTGATACCTGCAAAAAAAGTACAAAATTATTATGTACAAACTCTGAAAACGTAACGCTTATATCCTAGGATTCATCCAGTAATAGTTAGGTTTACGAACTATCAAAGATTCTTTTTCAAAATTCTTTTTTTTTCGTCTTGGTCTTGTTTTTTATTTTTAGATTCGTCATATTCATTTAGAGACTTACCATTAACCGCTATGACAATATCGCCAACCTCCAAGCCTGAGGTTTCCGCTGGCGTATCGGGTTCGATCGCTGACACGACGACTGGCTTACTTCCGTGAATTCTGAAGCCGAACTCTTCATTGCCACGACGGACAACCACAGTTTTATCGCTTTCTGTGAATAAAACAAAACCATCACAGGGATCAACCACGCAAAACTGTGAGAATGCCGTGACAGACGTAAATCGACGCAAATTCATTAACGAACGATATTTTATCCCCTAATAGAAGCACTTGAAACTTTTCATATTCAAATGTTATTGAAGCAGTCGTGTTAGTACAGCGACGTACGTCGTAATGATCATGATTACCTACATGGTTTAATGGAAGATGAATTACTGAATTCACTTTACGCATACAAATGGCAAACAACATTTACATTCAAGGGTTCATTATCGACACCAGAATTAGAATTTGCAGCGTTTGTTTATGTTAAATAGATAATTCGGATATAAATCAAGGGCAAAACGATTTTGGCTGACCTAATATTTATTTGCTTATCTAAATAGTACAGTGTATTCGCAGACGGCAATAAACTTCAAGAAAGCTGACCATGACATAGTTTTCACTCTTTGCACTTAGAACGGATATAGCAGTCCAAATATTTGTCTACAATACAATTTGCGCTAAATGATTTGGCAGTAAACCAAATTGTCAATCATGCGTCTTTGTTTCATTCATACAATTTTTAACTATAACGTGGAAATGATTTAGATGATTAGTTAAAGCAGACAATTCAAAATGACCATTCCCAAATTAGAATAATTATTTCAAACTTATTTTAGTTCTGGTTTATAGCCAATATTTATGTCTTACATTAATTTTCAAGACATAATTAATACTACTGACAAGCAAGGCTTCGAGACGGATATTGATATATTTAAATTAACATTTTAGACACTGATTGACAGTAGTGTACAGTATTGCTTACGGCTGTAAAAGACCTTCCATTTTTAATCAAGCCTCAAATCATGCAGATGGATTAGTAAGGTTAGAAATTAGTAATACAAATAGTATCGCTCACAGAGTAATTAAAATCAATTCACACTTTTGTAACAAAGTATATAACTTGAAAATTAAGTACGGCTTCATAATTATATTTAAAGAACTGCAAATAGTTTATTAAAGTATTCCCAAGCGCATTAAAAGTAACAGCAGTCTATAAGTAGGTATCCTGTGAAAAATATGTCTAAAATAATCAAATCAACCATTGTTAATTCAGTGACCAATCGTTTAAAACTGTTAGGTAAAACAGAAAAGGAAACGGTTAGTAACATTCTTGTGATTGTAAGTTGTTCGTTGAAGACAACGCTTGATTTTGTTTAGTATTAATTGAATCTCAATCAATTAAACAGTAATTAAATCGGTATTACCACAAGGTTCTGTAGCGACTAATTTATTAACTTCACATTGCCGACACCACAACGTGAGCATTAGTTTGAATATTTCTTCTAATTTGCTTCTGAGACTACCCTTGGGATCCGTCAACATTTCCGACACTATTCAAAAAAGAAAATCATAAATGACTTTTTATAAACCATTAAATAGTAATTAGAACACTGGCATGTTAAAAGTAGGTAGGTACTCACAGTAGAAGTGCCCCATTTCAAAAGTTATTAAAATGTCCGCTCTTGAACTTAGTACAATCTTGACCTCGTTCGGTTACAAATGCACATGCGCTCCGAAATAATTACGTCATTGTCGTTACAGTTAGCAAGTCGTCAATGTAAATCAATAAGTCCAAAATTATTCACGTTTCACGTAAACACCAAGCAGTAGTCGCGTGTCTATAACAACTGCGGACTGACGTCCGTACTGTTTTGAGAATTAAATATAGTTCGCTTCAGTCGAGCCGGCCGTGGTTACGAGTGTTACGACTCAAATGAATCGTCTTTAGCTTTCGCTTTCAGTCACTGAACCGATAGGTCAGGCAAAGGTACATCCAAGTCGTAAAGTTGGGAGTGTTTTACGTTCTGCAAATGTTTCTAAAATTAATGTCACCTTTTCATTGTAGCAAATAATGTAATAAAAATGTAATTGAAAGTCGTTTTTGAAATAATTTAGATTTTACATAGATTTTTGGCGGTTGCAATAAGTTATGATTCTAAATCTAAAATAAATGTTAGATAAGATAAAATTAAACTCCTGAACGTAGAGTATTTCCGTGCCAATACTCATGATAAACGAAAGAATTCAGGGGACACTCTTAAAATAATAGGTGACGCTATTTAAAACGAAGAGAGTGCACTAGAAATAGGTGAGTACGTCACTATTTAGAGAAGAGTAGTTAACTCGGTGACGCAACGGCTGGTTATGCGTGGTTACAGGAACTTTATAATTAATATGTAGGTAAGAGGAGTTGTATTACGTTGGTTGGAAAAGTTATTTCGTTTAGTCTTTAGCTATACTTACTTAGGTTTCAATGGTTCCTTAATGGGATAGTTTTGTCACCGGCTGCGAATTTAGAACACCGACATACACAAGCCATCAAAACCATTTTTTTGCGATTTACTTATACACCTAATTAAATTCTGGTAAACTTCGAAATGTGACCCTTGAAAGTTGATCGATTGTCATTTGGATGCCTCTACTAAATGAATTATGAATGTGTGTAGTGCATGCATAAACATTACTCTTTATTGCATTTACATGAACACATGAAATTAATTATGTTACCCACAGATGTACAAAAGAAAACCTATCCCTTAAAGATACCTCTTCCAATGAACACAGACAGATGATGATTGACAGGACAGGTACATCTCGTTGCCATATAACATTATAACAATGTATTTAATTACCAAAAGTGTTGTCCGACTGACGCCTGTTAAGCTCAATGCAGGCTCGCCTGTGCACCAACCGATGGGTTAGCGCCACATAACGCTTGTTGAATTCTGTTTCAGACTCCGTTGGGTCTTCGCCGCTCATGTCACTTGAATCGATTACATCTAAACAAAAAAAATACATGGCAGAAATTTCATACTATGGCTATGGTAACGGGGTAAGCCATAAAAATTATAATTTACACCGCTGCGGTTCGATCGCAACTAAGATAAAGAAAGCAAATATTTTTATTTATTGTTACAATTTTAAAAAGACTTCTAAAACTCCTAATAAATAAATGGTATCCTTTGTTTTTTAACCGATGAAATTAACTCAAAGAAGAGTCCCTATGTATCAGGTACCTAGTACTTAGGCATCAAGGGGCCAAAAATGTGTAACGACGGTTAACAATGTTTTGCGCAATGTTACAGTTATTATTTCCGCTTTGGGCGGTTGAAAACTAAAATATTACATCATCTTTAACCTGGTGGTATTCTTGTCCAACTGTCATCGCATTCGGAAAGGAGAATCCAGTTGCCGCACCACCAGGGAGCTGCGTACACGCCTCTCTCATTGCGACTCCCGTCGGCTCCTTCAGAACTTACTGAGCATTCTTCGTGTTCTATAAAAAAAATATCATGGTCCATCTGTGAATACTATAGGTAAGCTATATAAATTGGCAACCATGCAAATGCCTTACTTAAACTTGGAGCAGAATAAATTATAACATAAATTGCTGCGAAAAACTGTCAGGCGTACGTTTTACTTGACTGCGGTAGAGCCCAAAATGGTGGGCTATGTAATTTCGGATACACTGTGAGCTCGATATTTTTTACTCAAAACGCCAATTATTATGTTATTGTTATAATTATTATAAGTATATTCAATGGATATGATTACTTAAATATATATTTAGATGTTTATTTACCGTCAGGATCGACGCTCCCACTTGAACCGGCGAGTTTATCCAAGCTGTTGCCTGCAGATCGCGCTATTCGAGTGTCTTGAGGTTTTTCACAGGCTGCATATTCTTCTTTACCTCTTTCTTCTGACTAAAAAAACATAAAATGTCACTGTCAATTAATATTTCATGAATCAATCAAGCACGTGGAATCGAGAAATGAGCCAAGAATTGATAGAGTTGAATCGTAAAAAAATAGGCACAATTCCCTTCTTCCAAATCGCTACACTCTTGATAGATAAGCTAGAAATTATTATTGTGGCTTTTCTTTGCTTTTCACACTCACAATTCAGAGCACTGTTGCCATATCTGGACACACACAAAAAGAGATGGGTCCATCCAATTCTAACAACGGACACGACACGGTCATTGTAATTGTACGCTGCTTATTATATGTATGGTTATGTTCATGGTTGATAATCAGCAATGGTCTAAGTATAAATAACCACAAGGAACCGCGAACATCTTGGGCGACTGAAGTGCCTCAAGAATCTATTATTCAAGATTATCAAGGTAAGCAACTAACGACTGCAATACAAGATGTGGCATATTATTTACGAAACGCAAAATTTAGCATATTATATCAACGAAGACCGAATACAAGAAGTAATGAAAAAAAATCGGATTCTTCAGAACATTTACATTTTGAAGTGCAGGAAAACTGCAATAGTGACTTTCATAAATGTGTCACTTATCTTCAATTAGTCATTGCATCAGCACCTGCTAGACAAAATAGACTGACCGTTTATTCTCAATCAGATTCTTATTTAAAATACGAACCACTTATATTACAAAATAACGTGCCTTTTGACGATACTTTAGAAAAGTTAAAGTGGGACAAAACAGCTTCCTATTACATGTGTTGGTATACAATGCGCAGTACTCCAGCTTTATCAATGCTCGGTGAGTCTTGTGACCCTCTCACTATGTTTTATTCGACGCGTGATATTCATCAAGACCCAAGGGCTGACGACAAAAAACCTTTTGCTTGTGCTAAGTACAGTTTCTGCCCAGACCCTTGTTGCCCATTGCAACATGTAAAAACAATGCGTGAATGTTATAACAATGCAGAGAATCCCTGTTATTTTGAAAATCGTAATAACAACGAAAGGAAGAGAGTGTGTAAATTGAAACAAGAAGAAAATCAAAGTTTAAAAGGAATAATAAAACATTTTTGGAACGTAACTTGTAATTGCCAAGAGAAAGGATTTATCTGGAAATCCATATTTGGAATGTGTGTTGATATAAATGAATGTATTACCGAAAGCCATACTTGCGATAGCAAAACTGAAACTTGTCTCAATCTACCCGGGACTTTTAAATGTGTATGTAAAAGGGGATTTGCCTATAACCATACTGGGAAATATTGTGCAGAGATTGAGACACCAAAGCAAAATATGGGTCCTAGTATTAATCAAGCTCTTTATAGCCTCGTAACTAACTTTTTTACCAATTCACTAAAGATAATTTGATTTTGAAAGACAATTTTATTAATGTTTCACCAATTTTGTAATTACCTTGGCTCGAACGTCTTGTCTATGCCGGTGTTGCCTGGATTTGTCTTCAGAGCGATATCTTTTCTCCAATTTCTTGTAAAGGCGTGCCCCATTGGCAGATTTTTTTGAATTAGTACAGTTTGGGGAGTCTGCAAAACCGGCTGGAGCAGGAACTATATCTGGAGTGGCATCGGCATATGACTCCTGAAATATTAGTAGCTACATTACAGCCTTCCATGCAAAGTAACGTTTTAAGAAAACATTTGATGCTAGTAGAAAATATAAATATAATCAATAGAAAATATTGCCAGATCTAGTTACTCACGTCTGTGTGCGAAGTTCTCGAAGCCATACTGTCATGCTCATGTGTGGCTGTCACAATGTGAACTTCCTTCCCGCAATGTAAGCAATGCGCTTTGGCTTCGCCATCAGCTCCAGCAAAACTGTGCTCCGTTTGCTCTGAATAAAACACAGAGTCTGACCCAGGAGACACCGAGCGGAGAGATTCTGCAGATGCTGCTTTAGCGAATTTTCCTTCTAAAGAAAACCTTATTGAATACCAGTTACGTTTTGAATTTGGATATTATGTCAATATTCAAGGAAACATTTTAATGCCAATTAACTAAACAAAAGGTTTTGAGAGGAGAAATCGCCGTCAGTTTATTCAATACAAATTGTTTACCTTTATCCTGTTTGCGATGATGCCGTGGAGAAGAATTAGGACTCTTAACATAACGTAAAGGTGTTAGTCTTGATCCAGCACTAGTAAGAACCTTGGTTGTTTCTATATCTTCTGCTTCTAATGAACTTAAGCCAGTGGCAATGGGGATTGATGGTTTTCTTCTAGGTAAACTACCCGGAAGTGATATGCTTTCGTTAGAGGCGCTTTTTCTTCTCGGTCGGCAACTGAAATAAAACATCTCTTAGTATAATGACTGGCTAATATCATCATTTATAAAATAAGGGTATGTTCTTTACCTGTAACTTGAATAATTATTGTTAGAGGTTGGTGAACTAGCTAATTTTGCATTTTGAGTTGTTTTCCTTCTGGGACTATCGCGCAAACGCCTATGTTTTCGTGGTGATACGTTACCGTTACTAGGCCCTGAAAAAGTCAAATTATCTAATGTTTTTTATATCTTTGTTGGTTTTTATTAACAAACTAATAATTTATGCTACTTACCGTCTTTCCGGTACTGTTCACTAGAATCGTCAGAAGTAGGAATATTTAAATGTAGTTTCATGTTTGGTCCCACACTTTCCCGTCGGTCATAAATTTGTGGTCTATAACTATGATTACCGTCAGCTGGTTTGCTTTGAGTAGGACTTTTAGCTTTAAGCTTAGTTCGCTTGACATACCGTTCTCTTTCTAGACGTTTTGGTTCAACATCTTTATCTCTTTTTATTTTTTCTTTTATAGCTTTTTCTACATCGATGTTCTCTCTAGGAGAAGATTGAACACTTTTTGTTTTGTCTGCAAAATGAGTTTTCTTTTTTCTTACTTCTGGTGCTTTTTCGTCTGGTGGAGATTTTAAACTTGCTCCTTTTAATGCACTCCGCTCTGATCTTTGACTAGTGCTTTCAGGATCAGTCGGTTTCTTTGCCCAATCATCTTGCGATGTAGAAACAGAATCATCGTATGACTTTGAGAACTCTAAAGTAAAAGCTTTCTTTTTTCTTCTTTTTTCCTCTAATAACCAAGTTTTTTGTCTTTGTGATGACCTGTATTTTTGTGAATGCTTGTAAGCTGTGAAAAATAATATTTAATTAAGAAAATTGAATTGAAACGATAATTTTCGTAGAAGGAGTATTGCGTTTACGTACTTAATCCGCCATCGTCATCATCCTCAACCGGACTTTCATAATAGCCAGATGATGAATAATGACAACTTCTCTCGTCATCTGATAATGATCCCTTGAAAGTGCAAATAATAAGAGTTAGCCAATTTAGTTTTAACAAAAATCAATATTGTCTATAATACTTATACTAAGTACTTAGGTACAAGAACAGACATAAATATTTTACCATTGTCTTAGGTATTCTTTGCATAGTGTTGTTCATGGGGCTTGTTACTTTGTCTTCTTTGTTTTTTTTTGGTACTTCTATTTTATCGGGCAACTCTTTAGTTTTGTCTGTTGGAGTTTTATCTCCTACATCTTCCGTCATATTAGGATTTGAACCACCTATACTATAACTTCCACTAGAACTACTTTTACCACTAACCGCGTCTCGTGTAGTGCTCTGAAAAGAGTTATTTAATTACACTACAATTTTATTGCAATGTTTTAATTTTTGTAATAATTTAATCGAATCCACTTACAGGTTTAACGACTTCTTCACTAGATTTATGTTTCTCAGTCTTATCTCTCCTGATAAGTTCAGTGCTTGGAGTTATGTCAGCTTTGACTTCGATTTTTTCCACCATCATTTTTGGTAATCTATCAGGTAATGGAAGTGGAGGGGACGTCAAATTAGGAACTATAAAATCGTCATTGATTTGTAACGGTGGTGAAAAACTAGGTACAATTAAGTCTTCAGTCGCATTATCATTCCGAGTTGTTGAGTATAAACTTGATGCACTTTCGAAAGATGAACCTTCCTGAGTTTTGTTATTTTCAGGATCTAAAATAAAAGATTAAAGTTAATAATTAAAGTAACGTCAGAAGATGATGCGACATCTGTCGCTTATATTTTGAATTTATGAATAGTTTATCCGAAAAATAAACATGGTTTAATTTTATTTACTTACAATGGCTCTGATTCTTACAATTACTTTTCTTAGAACTATCAGAATTAGCAGTAACATAATCCTCAGTAGTAGTAGTGCTTTCTGAAACATCGGTGGTATTGGTTTTTCCCGAGTCCGTTCGGGCTAAATTGGTTTCACTGCTGCCAGTCTTAGTAAGTGTCGCAATTTCTGATGGTAAATCTGCTATTAAAGGAATAACAGTTGGCTTTTGTTCTATTATCGGTCTTGCTTTATTTTGTAAATCTCTTCTTCGTGATGGACTCAGTGCTCTTTCTCTTTTTTTATTGATAAAACTAGGAGTTCTTTTAAACGGAACGTCCGCTAAATCTAAACTTGGATGAGTGATTGCTATAGCTGGTGTATGATTAACTTTTGATTGTGCCATTGATGAAATGGTTTTTGATGTCATGGGTTGCTTTGTTATTGGTATCGTAACGTTAGGAACAACCGCTGGTGGTGATAACGATATTCTTGCTTGAGAACTTGAACTGGATGTATCTAATTTGTTTCTCGGTGACGTAGGTGATTGGCTCTGAAAAAAAAAAACAATTCACATTTTACAGTCAGCACGAACTACATAAATTATCTTTCGGGTAATAGTATTTTTTTAATGTTCTTTGTCATAAAAGATGGATCGATAACCATACCTGAGAAGCTTCAAACTCCTCGTCTAAAGCATCCGTGTCTAAAGATGACCTTTGCTGGTGTTGCAATAATAGTAACTGTTTTCTTCTAGATGTAGGAGTAAGTAAAGCTAGTGCTCCTGGTGATGCAGCAAGGGAGCTAAGATCTGATGAACTGCAATCATGAAATTAAAAATACTGCTCTCAAAAGTGATGCTCTTTACAATATGCAAGTAAAAATACAAGTAAATAAATAATTTGAAAAACAACTTACCTTATAACAGTTCCGTTCTCGGTTCCTGAGTCAACATGTAAAACTGTTGTTTGGGATTCATTCCACAAACCATCAGAGTGGTCCCTGTAGTTAAAAACAATTTCATAATTAAACCATGCGCAAAAATAATAATAAATAGAAATGAAGTATTGCTAAATTTACCTTGTTGGATCCACAGTTAATGATTCGTTTGATGCACATGGCGATACTTTATCCAACGGAGTCAAAGTGCTGACATTTTTAGACACGATTGTTCTTTTGATTTTTTGATCTAAATCAATGTTAATAGGTTCAGGAGACCCTGGACTTGATTTGGCAGTGCTGAAATCAGAAATAACAATTTTAATTCTTTTTAATTTCTTGACTACAATAATTTATATTTAATTGAGATTATTTACTCAATCAAATACATTTTTGGATATTTAATAATACTTGTTGCTTTACTTTAATATTTTTGCCATAAACTATTGCAACACTGTTTTTTTTACTTTGAAAATAGTAATTAAATAAATGATCAGCGTAACATTCTACTGCCTCATTTGCCACCATGTCGCGCATACCTGTTTGGAGGAATTTCATCCTTTTTAACATCAATAGATTCAATTTGCTCTTCAAAACTTACGCTTCGAATTCTAAAAGAATCATGCTTGTAACTAATGTATTTTTCATGAAAATCTTCGTATGGTGCATTTCCGTCCGAAGAACTATGAAGAAAATTAAATGAATGAGAATGGATGAAAGCACAATGAACAAACTTTAGAGGTAAGCACTAACAGCAGTTGCAGAAATTGTATCAAAGGGCTATGTAGTATTGAACGGTTTTCTCCAGCGAAGCTATGTTAAATGTAGTGTATGTGTAGGTTCAAGAACAGTGTGAAGTGCATGAAACTTGTCTAAGTGCTTTAGCTCTAAGAAAGAGAATGCTGTATTACTTGAACTAAAAATTACATTAAATTACCTAAATGATCCATCCGGCTCAAACCCAAAGATACCCTCGTCTTTGATCGGCGTTTGGCTGTAATTTTGTCCAATATATTGCATGTATATGGCTTCTCGTTCACGATCTTCTCTTGTCATATTTTCCTGGCTTGTAGACATTATGATATCTTTTACACCATCGCCGTTAGTATGGATTTCAGTTTTACGTCTAAAATGTACACGTAATATTAACGTCAAATTAAAATTTACATTAATACCACGGCTGAAAACGTTAAATAATATATATCAGAGTACTTACACGTCAAGAAGAATTTCGCCCTCCGATAAAGTTTTATGAAGCAAACGTCTATTTTTGCGCAATGTCGTGAACGGAATTGCTTCGTCGTCAGGCCTTGGTTCGAAGTCAATAATAATTTCCTTTTCATTCTTTTCACTATCATCAGTAGTAGTAGCAGAATTTTCTGTTGAAGGTTCGGATTGAAAGGTAGATGTTTTAGAAAGTGGGTGAGAATTAATTGTTTTCTGTGAGGTATCACTGGTGCTTTTTGATAAAATTGATCTTAGAGATCTTTCTTCTTTTGTTTGTTTAGCTATTTCCTGTTGTAAATATTCTAAGTTTCTTCTATTCAAGGCCATACTCTTTTCAATTGTTTCCATGTCATCGTCTATCGTGTCGTCTCTATCACTCTCATGAATGAATTGAAAATTTTGTTGAAAATATTCTTGTGCTTGTCGTTGTAACGCGCTTAATTCGGATGATCTATCAATTTGTGACGATGCTGCTGATTTTATGGGTGAGGAAGTTGTGTCTTCGGAGTCATTTCTTTGTATGTGTGGTGAGGGCGGCATCATTGATGTGGGTGATCGTGGTGATCTTGGGGGTTCTTCTGATTGCGTTCGGTAGAGTTTTTCATGATCCGTGCCAATGAAACTAAAATCAATTCTTTGTTGTTATTTGAACATCTTCAGAAAAATTATTCTTACATTCAGTACTAGATAAAGCACAAATACCTTTCAACAGATGCAGTGATGTCATTTTGAGTGTCACGGTCTGCTAACCTGTCCCCGCCGACTTCTGAGAATGATTTCGTTAACCTCCGTGGGCCTACTGTGATTCCATTTGTTTGTACACCAGCAGCTACCATCTTTACCTAAAAATACATATAATATCATCTTATGACAAAGGAGACAGTTACATTAATGTTAAAGTAATAAAAGATTGTGAAGTATTTGTTACCCTTTTAATAGTCCTAGGACTTAGTGACAAATAATTCGGTGGTAATGGTTTTCGGCCTAGACACACTTCTGTCTGTGTTGCTTGCGTCCTCATAACTCCTTTCTTAATAGAGTCTGCAAGAAATAACAATAACTTTAAGACCAAGTTATTAACGAAATTCATCAAAATCATTTTCAAAGATTACAAAACAGCGCGCTTCCATGATTGTATCTTTCCCATTTTCTCACCGTCTTTATACTACTTTCGTATGTATCTAAGTACACATACTTACGTTAGGTAACTACATGATTCATAATTATTATGAAAAAGATGTAGCTTACTTAAATACTATCAGCCTTATTCATAAAAAGTTAGAGGCTCGCTATAAGCTCGCTATAGGACCGATGCAAAAAAACATGATTCATAAACGTCAATTAGCGATAATCAGTCCATCAAGGGTCTGTTAAGTCTTCCGAAAGTTAGCGGACCGTAGACCCTACTTTATGTCTCCTGCTAACTCACAAAATGGCCGCCACACATGTGAACAGCTGATTTTGGCAAGAGCAAAACCATACGCAAGATAGTTTTTTTTGTTTTAAGTTTTTATTCCCTCCGGGAAAGGTAAAGGAAACTAGATCCACACTGCCTAGTCTGTCGTGTTAATTAGCTGGTTTCCCGCTAATTCGCTGCCACTGCTGTAATTTTTTTTTTTTTAATTCACTAAAAGGCCATTAGTTTACTAAAACAATCATACTTCTCTTCCAAACTATCTCAGCCTACCTTTTAATAACGAAATTGTCATCATGCACAAATCTCTCTAAAACTCTTACTTGTCCTATAAACTTTACCAAGCACGACGACTTTAGGCTGTTCCGTCTGTGTTTGTATAGGCACGGTCGGCGCGTGCGGCTGTAGCGGCGTGATTGGTGGATAGTGCATCGGCGCGGGCGCTTGTGTGCCCATGTATTGAGGGTACGGAGTGAACGGTTGGAACATTATGGGCAAGGTTGAGTATGGTTTTGGCTCGGGCTGAAAATGAAATATTTTTTTTATTATGTAGGATATTTTCTAATCGCTTTCTCAAAACAAACCAACTCTGTTTACACCCTCGTTTTATTGATTTTTTACACACATAGTGTGAAAAATCCATAAAACGATAATAAATCATTAAGTCTCAAAACAATCCCAAAATATATGTGTCAATAAATGTTTTCTTTCTTTCTTTTAATAATACCTTTATAACACGTCCGTCTATTAGTCTCTCGCAGTCCCGTCGAAAACGACCGCTGCTCACTGCAGCTGGCATCACAGAATCGTCGAAAGTGGTCAAAGTGTGCGAGCGAGCGAACGACACGTGCTTAGCCCTGGAAAGTCGTGTTAGTTTGTTTGTTACTATGTAATGTAGGTACAGAATTTAGTAAGCCTACTCCAGAATTAAACATGAAACTGTAAAGATAATGTAGGTCAATCATGGAAAGATTTCGATAAGTTTCTTCTTCAAACAATATCCACCGGCTTTTATTGAAGAGTTAAATATTTTATTCGGACATGTGTAGATACGGCAGGTCACGTACGGTAAAGGGTTTCGTTCCGTAGTTACCCCTCGCAATTCACAAGTTGAACACTCAAAAATATAAAAAGTGAAGACTGTTAACCGTGAACTGAGGCTGCTTTGAGATGGGCCTCCCCTCGTAGCAGAATAATCATGTTCCGAGATCGATCGTTTATATTACCTAAATACCTACTCTCAAATTTGTAAAGCTAAGTGGGCCTATCATAGTTTTTTGTTCTTATTCGCTGTATTTAGGTACTGCTGTGAACGTTTACACGTATCCAAAAATAACTGTTTAGTCAGCAGGGATGGGAACTTTTAACAATAACCGCCGATTTCGACGTAATATTTGACATAAAACACTCGGTTATAGTTATTGTTATTGTTAAAGCAACATAGTGCGAGAAACTCATACTAGGTACAATCGAAGGCATAAATATCGATACAGCCATCATCTAATATTATAAATGCGAAAGTATGGATGGATGGATGGATGATTGTTTGTTACTCAATCTCACCAGAACGGCCCAACGGTTCTGGATGAAATGCGGTACATAGATAAAGAAAAGTCTGGAATAGCATATAGGCTACTTTTTATCCCGGAAAATTGCGTAGTTACCGCGGGATAGCGACAAACGAATTTTTTGCAGACGAAGTCGCTGGCAACAGCTAGTCAAAAGTCAAAAGTCAAAAGTCAAAGTCAAAAGTTTATTTTGCAAATAGGCCGCCGAGGGCTCTTTTACATGTCTTTTTTTGAATCTACCAGCGCATTCGGAAAGACCATCATTGCCAAGAAGAATGCGCCGCAAGAAACTTGGCAGAAAGTCATTTTTTCAAAATAAAATAGATTTACAATAGTACTTAAATTCTACTTAACTTACCTAATACAATTAATACATTTTATAAAAGGGATGTAAAAGGTCCCTAAATTAAGTCCGTACCTTAAATTACATTGGTCTATAGTAGAGATGTATAAAGTCTCTACTGGTCAAAGCGAAACAAAATATGCGATAATGATAAGAAAGAGAAAGCAAAAGCAAAAAGTGAATAAAAATAATCTAAGTTTAGTAGAGGTGTAAAACGCCTCCACCGTCAAATAAGTTAATTGGAGATATCTCCAATGTCGATGAGAAAGAGCAAAAAAAATAATATTATATATAATAAAAAATATGAAATATGCATTTCATGTCAAGTAAGTAACTGATAAGCTTTTGGATTCCGAAGGCAAGCTTACGTCTGCCGCCCCCAATGTTGGCTCACACGCGCTCATATCATGCTCTGAAAGCAGAGCGGTACCGAGGGCATGTATCACTTCCGTCCCCACAGGCTCGCTATGGGGACGTTTTAGGAACTTCGACGCTGCTAGCCTGTAACTAGACAGTAAATGGAAAAATAAAACAACAAAAGAAAACGGAAATCCATAAGCTTAACAATATACCTACCTAATACCTAACTTAGCACACTAGTGTCAAATATATGTCACCGACCTTATTGTTTGTGGCTTTAAGGTGTATAGATGTTTTTGACGTCTTGGTAACGTACATTATAAATATTTATGCCCTTGACTGTACTTAATGACTCCGTAAATAAAGCCAATACGTCGATCTTCCTCTAAAAAGCGGTACACGTTAGACCATCTCACGTATAAAACTTACCTGTGAGGGGGTATGGTGAGAGGTGGCGGCGGAGGCGGAGGGGGTATCGGAGTGTGGGCGGGACAACTGAAATTAAAAACAAACATCTTTGTAATTTTACTGCTTCGGAAAATTTATTTCCGTGCTTAAACGTGATTGGCTGATTGGATCTATTTGAGGCGGAAAACTCGTGATGCGACCGGTTAATACAATAATGATAATGGTAGTGATCAGAAAAATTTGATTGTAGGTGATCTCAAAATCAAAACTACTTGTGACCAGTTTTTGCGGCCAGTGTTGATAACATTGAAAGGAAATGTTGTGACTCACAATGGGTGTCTTGATTAAACTCAGGATCATACTTAAAGTGCTATAGAGGAAGTTAAGCTGTGTTTAAAGACGACTGGGGATAGCTTAGTGGTTAGAGAACTGTGAAACTTATCTATAAGTCCGCTGTCAAAGATCTCAATAAAGAACAAAAATTCAGTCAATGTTGATGCTTGATGGTTTTTTAGTACCTATGTAAACTTTCTCTTGTGCGTGTTTAACTAATGTATCTGTGAGTGAGTGAAGTTGTGCTTTCTCGTAAAAATAATCTATAATTCACACTGAAAATTACAACAATTTAGCTGAAATAAAATAGCGAATGAATATTACGTCTTGCGAAATAAAAGTTCAGCGGAAATCCAAGGCACCGTTACTAGATTACGGATTGACTCCTAACCTATTTTCCTCCTAATCTCGAAGACTGAATGCGATCAGAACAGCCCTATCCTATTTGTGAAGATAGAGTTAGAATTTAACGGAGCAAACCCATGGTTATCCTAAAAAGCCTTAGCCGTAATGTTAGAAAGAAAAACATTACCATTGAAATGTTTGGTTAATGGAAAAGGGTAGAAGGGTTCTATTGTTCTTATCTTGAAAAAATATAAATTCGAGTCTATTTGTTTTGTTTTCATTACGTTTCATTTTTCTTTATCCACTTTGACGTGATTTAACGAGAATACGTAATAGATTGCTTTGAGCAATGAATATTTTAGCCTAGACGTTTTCATTTGCTGTTATAAATCTTGAGTAACCTTAATTGGTACTAAAAAATCATGTTTAGATCACAAGGAACGGCGATTAAAATACTATAATGCAAGGTTATCTTAAAAAGTCCCCGCCAAAGTTTAAACTACGTAACCTAAAACCACATTTGTTTTAATTTAGGTATTAAAAAAATCCAAAAAATGTCTGAAAGCTATATATTCTCGACCATTCTAAACATAAAGAACATATTTAAAAATATGCGAGAAATTTCCTAAAGCACAAATAAACAAAGCGACGTCATGTGAAGCTAGGTCATTTAGCGCCTCGGGATGAAATGTCAGAAAGTCAGAGTGTCAACCGCAGGCCCCTGTGGCTGTGTGGATAGATAAGAAGTGAGTACTTATGAGTAAACACAGTGTAGATGGCAATGTATTGTATAGCACTTCACTACTCTTGGAGCTTTAAGTACCTGAGCTCTCAACTATGAAAATGAAAAATGAAAATGAAAATGAAAATTTATTTTGCTGGAACAAGGGTTGTTTTACATGCGTTGTTACAAAATATAAGTGCCTCCTTATTCAGCCATTATCAACAGCATACAAAATATTTATATATGTAGTTAAGTAAATTATATTAATTGAGATAATTTACAAATTTGTTAACAAAAATCTAATTTTCTACATGTACCTAGTACATCATTATTCAAATTTTAATAAAATTAATTATGATTAATGTCATGTAAAAATATTATTCAATTACAATAAATAAAGCGGTCAAGGGTCAATTCAATATTCTTAATATACTTATTCTAGTTACACAATAACTATTTATGTTATATGTAATATAATATGTATTGTATGTCAAATCTTATTAATTATTTTATTAAATTATTAGTGTTCCAAAAAGTTAGAGATTGGTTGCTAGCCGCATCGCCTATAATAATGATTCCTAAGATTTTCGCCATTTCTCTCGATGGGCTTTTATTACCTGCGCGTGAAGAGAAGCAACTGGTAGATAAATTGTAAGTTTTTTCTTTGCTGCCATACCAGTTGGGAAAGGATCTCTACACAAAGACAAATTTATCCTTTTGCATACCTATCTCGCCATCTGACCGTTATCTCTCCGTTGATATTATTATTTATTTCGCATCCTGAACAGCAAATAAGAATTTCACAGGTACTTACGGTATTATAGAAGGAGGCCTCGGCAGCGAGCCTCCCCTTGTGACTGACGCGATTTGGTCCACATTGTAATTTCGCGGCCAACCCGCGTTATCCTCTATTACCGATCTGAAAGCATGAAACATTTACGTTTAAAGCAAATTTACACTTGGAATAGTAGTAGATTTGAAACAGTTTTAAAATCAAACAAGGCACGTATAAATTACAAATGTGAATAATTATTTGCCATCGGGCAAACTTGGAAACCATAGCTCTACTCCCGAAGTGTCAATCAATTATTGTATTAAATGTTTGTGTCTTCTAATACAATACTAAACTATGAATCAATTTTAAAGTAGGTAAATAAATGGAGCAACGTGTCGCCAAATGCAGTTTGGATATTGAAACTTGTAGCAGGTAATAAAATTGTCTTGACACTGTTTCAGGGAATGGACGATATTATATTGATGGCTCTTTATCTAGACTAGTGTAAAACTTATCATTAGATGTTTAAATGTTTAATCGCAAACGTATCCAAACATACGGCCGGAGCTTTATTTAGTAGAAAACTTTGGGAGAGTATAAGTCGCCGATGCTGCAGTGCTCTCGCCTAAATGTACGTGGTAAGGTTCAAAAGTTTCCGGCCTAATAATGAAAATTAACGTTTAGGTTAAAAAAAATATTTTTATTTTTCAATGTAGTCTCCTCCTATTGTTATACATTTTTCAGATCGTTTGATTAACATTTCTATGCCTTTAAAATAATATTCGGAAGTTTTGTCTTCGAAATGCTCGAAAACTGCAGCAGCGACCTCATCATCGGACGAAAATTTTCTCCCCCTTAAGTCCGATTTAAGTTTAGAAAATAAAAAATAGTCGCTTGGGGCTAGATCAGGGCTGTAAGGTGGGTGACGGATTGTTTTAAATCCACATTTAGATATAGCCGCCTTTACAACTGCAGCCGTGTGGACAGGCGCATTGTCATGAAGAAGACGGACACCCCTGCTGAGTTTTCCTCGACGTTTAAGCTTTATTGCTTCTCGCAACTGGTCTATAAGGCAAGCATAGTAACTGCCGTTTACTGTCTGATTGCGTTCTTTGATATCTATAAGCAATATCCCTTCGCAATCCCAAAATATTGTGGCCATTATCTTTTTGGTAGATTGGCACACCTTTGCCTTTCGAGGGGGTGCTTCCCCAGAACGACGCCACTCCATCGACTCTCTTTTCGAAAGAGGACATAGTATAAGACCATAGTTTCGTCTCCGGTAACAATGAACTGGATAAATTCACTCTCACATGACTTGAACTCCTCTAAAAGTTCCTTGGAGCACGCCACTCGTTCAGCTCGCTGAGCACTCGAGAGAAGTTTCGGCACCCATCTTGCACTAACCTTATTCATGTTTAGATGGTCGTGTAGAATCCTAAGGACTGTTATTTTCGTAAGTCCCGTTCTTGACGCTATTTCCTTCGTCTTTAGTCTTCTGTCCTTCAGTACCTCTTGTTCGACTAAATCGACGTTATCTTGCGTAAGAACCTCAACAGGGCGGCCTGGTCGGGGTTCGTCATCGATGGACTCACGCCCTAAACGAAACTGCTTACACCAATCCTTAACAGTCGAAAACGAAGGGGAGGAATTCCCGTACACGTTATCTAACCTTTCTTTGATTATAGTTGGACTTATGCCTTCCTTTGTCAGAAATTTTATCACTGATCGATACTCCAATTTGAACATTGTACAAATTACACCGCTTTTTATATTTAAATCAAAGAAAATTTTATGAAAACGAAAGTTACAAACCACGAAATTATCCACACAATAGCTGAATAAATGACAAATAAAATGACATTCATTTGTTTCTTGTTTTCTTCTTTTAAATATATACGGCCAGGAACTTTTGAACCTTACTGGTAATTTCCAACATTTTGGCGTTCACACTCTTGATAAGAACGGCATAAAAAACAGATGAGCGCAGTTTGGATGCAAGCCAAAGCCTGGTGCCCACTGATAAAATACAGTTAGACTTTTACGGAATATTAAACTGACAATAATACTGTCTAAAAACGCCGCATAGGCTTTAATTACACCTGTGAGTAAAAAGGATTATGACGGCAGTTCATTAATTCTATTACCTACCCTTAAATTTGTTTTGTGTTGAGTTAGCAGTAAAAAGTTATTTATGATGAGGTCGCGGACGGTCAACAACGAGGATGTGCTTCATACGCGGTTAGAAGTTTAGTGTCGTTAAGTATTATGGAACACTAAACGTAAGTTGAAATGGACTCTTCGTAGTATAACCGACGTTATGACAGGACCTGGAACCATTTCAGTACTAACTGAGCAACTTACCCAACGACTAAAAATGTGATTGAACTCTGTGTTAACTATATTTATTACTCTTGTCGCACCAAAGTATATTTTACTACGGAGAAGTGTAGGTACTATGTATTTTTCGACAAAGATTTCAAAATGTTCCCATATCTTTTAATGAAATCAAGACAAGTCGCTGTCTATCGATAAAAAAATATGTACCTAGGTACTAGAAAATAAAATGTATTATTTATTGTTAATTGGTAAGCGACGTTTAACATCTACCGATGACAACCTACCGATTACCTATCGATTACAAAAAACGTGTTCAAACAGTTTTCGTATATGCATTATTTATTAGTAAATAAAATAAGGATTTCTTTGGACGGAGGCGTGAAAAGTGTAACAAATTTACCCAAAACTTTACGGGATGGGATAATTTATATGTGCCCACAATAGACAATTAACCCAACTTCCGATGAGGCTAACTTTATAACGCAGATTCCGGCGCCACAAAATGGAGTAATATCTCATCATAGTAACGAAGGCCCATTTCACGCTTTAGTCTCATTAGTTAAAAGAATCTAGATTAATCCGAATATTTGGCTGTCTTTTTTTATCTTGTTGTTTTTTTGCTGACTGTACTTGCATTGTCATCCGTCCTACATAATGTGTACAGTCACCAGCATAAATTACTGAACATTTTTGTACCTTGTCGCTTTCAGTCGTTACATGATTTCGTATCGTTTTTCAAACATGACTTTAAAGTGACAAGGTACAAAAGTGATCCCTTATTTATGCTGGTGACTGTACCCAAGTCAATCGGACCAACCGTTAGAGAGGTCCGTAATGCAGAGACGACCCTGACGTATCACCAGACCTCCACTGCCAGATTGTTGTATTGTCATCCGACTTACTCAAGTATGAAACATTTCAGCTCAATCGGTTGAAGGTTGAAGATAATATCTGCTTCAAAATTGAGTTGCAAGATCCACCCGGCCCGGACAAACATGCAATAGATACCTACATTCCTATATTATGTATACACATATCGCAAGTGCAAAATAAAAGCTTGTCCCTTGTAAAAATCAGCAGTTTGAATTCAAATGTGCAAAGGTTTTTATTCATAACGTCATCTGCTGTAGAAATTATTTAAATATGCCTACATAGGTACGCAGCTGGATTAAACAGAAAGCTGGACTAAGTTTAGTACGTTTCTAGGTCACACTACGGTTGGCCATTATCCTCCACCACAGAGAGAACGCAGTGGTAGACACTTTCTAGTGATAAAATAGTTTTGTCCGTCCTACTTAGTCTAGATTACATTTTAAACTTAGCATCCAAAGACGACGTTGAGAAACGTAGCGTTATAAAAATAGGATAAATAAATAAATTTATACACTGTTTTGTTGCCAGTATACTGAAAAACTTATATATGCATTGCGTAAATAAACGCAGTTTTCTTGCTTAACCACATATTATCCCTTACGGGGTAGACAGAGAATAAGGTAACAAAACCTTAAGGCCACGTTTAGCATGATTAAAGCTCTTAATTCTTAACCAAACGGTTAAGAATTAAGAGGTTAACAGAATATTAGTAGCAACGTTAACCAGACACGGCTCCTGTGTCTAAATACGACTATCATTCTAGCAGGGCAATCAGAAACTTAATAATCCTGCAATCCTTATATCTAACAGTGGATTCAGAGAAGATGGATAAGAGAAACGCATTTAGCAGTCTAAAATTTTATAGCGCTTAACACAGTTCCCTGTCTGTACTTTTATTATTTTATCCGATGAGAGTAATAGAATTGCATATATTGATTCTCACTTATTTGTATTTTAACTGCTAATACATCGTAATTCTGTAGCAAAAACGTTTTTCGATTCAAAGGAAATGTGCAAAATGATACGCTTTCATTTTATAGGCAGTTTAGGGAAAACTTTATCAACGCTCGCGCCGCGGCTCAATAGTCAGACGACCAAACTTCATAAAGATGCCGACAGAAAATTCTTCTTTTTTTTTACAAACGCCTTCGTGAGTAAATTTATGCCAGAAGCGAGTTTGTCGAGTTAACGAACGTTTCTTTATACCCCAGTTATGTAAATTCTGAAGGTGACTCAGAAGCACTTCACAGTTATTTGTATTTGCCTGGAAATGAAAGGCCAGGGATGTTGTAACTAAGGATTGTCCCAGCTTAAAACATTTTCAGGGCGTTTGTTGACTTTTACATCTTCCCATAGGGTCAATTTACTGTTAAATTTTCTAGCTAGTGAAATATTTTGTAGCTATTTTCGGGAAAAAAAAATATGAATGAGGATGTTGATTAAGACCCAGTTAGGTATTATTATTTCGTGAATCGTCTTGTATAACAATAAAATTGCGATGAAATGATCAGGGACCTTACCATGACGTCCTAGTGCAATTCAATTAAGGTTCGCTTGCTGTCAGATCCATAGGTACTAAAAATGACAGCTAAAACCTGAACTGAGTCTGAATTGAATCACATTAAGACGTCATGTTAAGGCTCCAGTAATAAAAACTAGCAGCCAGTCATTTTCGAATACCAACAACAAACATAATTATAGTATATTACATTACGTAACTACTAATTAGACATAATTTTCTGCCGTACAACGATGGGCCCAGATCGTTACCCGTTGGCATTCGTTCGATTTCCGTCGAAGTAGAGGCAGATTGAAAAGGAGATGCATATAAAATATTTAGAGTGGCAGTAACTTGACTTTAACAAGAACAATTGGCGGAAAAAGGCCGTTTGGACACTTTAATTAGGCTTAGAAAAGAAACTAGACGTATTCTTGTTATTATAGGTACCTAGTATATATTTTAATTAAAGTTTGAACAGGACTTACTGTGGCCACTCCATCCGGGTGAAGTCTTCATCCTCAGGCATCCAGGTGTAGCGTTTGGGGTCAGGTTGGCTGCATACGGATCTTGGACGGCGGCGGAAGTATGAGCACTCCAGATCGGCATCATGGGCGCATAGCTCCGGTGGTGCTGGCGAAGGTTGGCCGAACCTTTAACAAACGTTTGATACAATATTGGCCCGGGGGAGCAAACATTTTCATCGCCAAATCACGCCAAAAAGTAAGTTCCGTTTGGATTGATTATTAACTGCGCGTGGGTAGCTCTTGATTTGTACGGGCGGCGATTGACAGTGAAAAAGCTAGAATAAGAAATAGGTAGAAGTTTTCTTTTAAGATAGAAAGACAGTATCTATTTCTGTGGCTAAATAGAACTTATAGAACTTTAAAGAAGGGAATATCGAATTCAAGAATATTATTTTTGAAGGCAATGAACTCATGCAAAGTACGATACCTACTGCTTGTAGTTTGTTTATTATTATATAAGCTAATTCAATTTTCACATTTATGATACGACATCTATCACATCTATATTCTGATGCTGCTTACTTTATATATTCTGCTAACGTGAAGTCCAGTTACAGACAGATAAAATGCAAAATGAGATAACTTAAAGTATTATCTTTAATTGGTTTGGTACTTTGTTTTATATGGTATACCGATCTTACCTGGGATACCTCTGTATGGGTGCATAATCGGTGTTAAGATTCTCATCCGAGGGCACTCGACGACGGACACACACGGAGAGAAATGATGTTCTGTAACAATCACAAAAAGCAAATATAAGTTAATTGTTCTCCATTATCTTTGTTCTAGCGAGATATAAATATAAATTATTCGCTATGCGCCGAGCAATACCACTGAATAAGGTTTTCCGGATGGACTGAATTCGGTCGGACCATTTCCCAAAATAAACACGAGTCAAGCGTTTCAGTTTTTAGTTATTATATCAAAATGTAGGACTTTAAACGCCATCAAAAGATATGATAACAAGCTGAAAAGATTCCTGATGAAATTCGTAAGTTTTCCCGAAATTTCTTCACCTTATAAATATTTGATACTGTAGCCTTTAATACGCAAGCAGCACTCGGCCTATATGGGTTTTCTGCTTCGCAATCCAAACATTAGATCCCTACTAGTCGCCTGGGGCCACCTATCGCGTAACTGCATAAATTGCCCATATCTATAACGTACTCGGATCGCAAGAGGTCAGAAAGAACTCAGGCAAAGTGCGCAAATAAAATTCAAGCACCGTCCGTTGACCCCACTTAAGACGTAATACGATTACAAGGGTGCAAAGTATAATAAAATGCTCAATTTGTTACCTTTACCTTTCCTAAGAGGTCTCCATTTATTTCCGGAATCTATTTAAGCAGAAAACGGATCCATTGCAAAAATTCTCCAAATTCCCTAATTCGGTTCTAATGAAAACAATCGTAAATTAGTCTGGGCCTAACCTTGGGGGGGTTTTATGCGGACCCTTCTTATTGCGTAAATATAACGCCAGATGCACAAGATTAGACAGTTATTGGCTATATTGCTTTCTTGGTAGGTATACGGAAGAATAGTTTATTTTAGAGCTATACATACGAACGTAACGAGTAAGCATCATACTCCTATGGTGTTCATTGGATATGTATGTATGTATGAATGACAGTATTATTGAAATGTTTATGCATGCAACGAATTGAATAAAATAACTCATTTCACTAGCCTCTAATATTTCACCAACTCGACGCAATAATTGACAACATTTCATATTTTTCATTTGCCCTAAATCGAAAACCATTTAAATATGCCTATAGAAACAAAAAAATATTTTGGGATTTTAGATGCATACATTAAATAATATTAAAGTATATGATTGTGTATGCTTCTACAGTTACGTGTTTATATTACGTGTGTAAATGCCATAAAGAAGTGCCAAGAAGAGGCAATACATAATTTTTACAATTCTTCGAAAATACATCTACCAATAGACTCGTCAGTCCTATACTCAAAAAGTGACCAAAGTATAGCCATAGTAGACCATGAAACTGAAAAATCGCTTTCCTCTTTCAATTATACGAATATTTTGCGCATTTTCGTCGGTCGGCCATTTATCTGAACGGCTCTTGAAAGTTTCAAAGCAATTACTGGTTATATCGCTTTCAGCTGGAAAATCTACTGCACCTGCAGCAATACTTTTTAAATCGGCGAACTCGATGAGTTTTTTAATCGAAGTATTATAATAGGTACTAAATCTTCGAGACGCGGATTTCGTTTCTTTTTTTACTTTCTTCTTAGGAATCAAAGTGGGTGCGTAAAAAAGTTCTGCTTGTATAGTGAAACTGTTTTTTTTTTGTGGCAGAAGTGATTAAATTTCATACTGATACATAGGTACTGATAACTTTTCATGATTAATTGACAGTCAAACTTAAACTACTATAGTCGCCGGCCGTTTAGAAGTCAATCCTGACACACTGCACAACTATGAAGTTCCTGATTATTGTTAATGTTAACCACAGCAGGAAAATACTAGACTTGCTTGTTGCGTGTGATAGAATAGTGAGTGGCAATAATACCATACAATAATAATATATCGATTCACGTTAAAAAGTTCGACAATGTATATATAGATTAAGTTGCAAATAATTGCAATTAATGCGATGCGTCTATCTTTCTGTTCTGTACCTTTTAACGATCAAATTCTTATGAATTATTATGTATTTATAAATAATTCGGGGATCTCAGTAATGGTAACTCATTTATATTCTCATGTCTGAGAAAACCTTTATTCCGATATTTTAAAACATCGAGCTTAGCGCAGTTGCCCATGCCCTCTGTAGTCGAAATTAATGGATTTCAAAAAGCATTTATAATCCTTACTAATATTATAAATCTGACAGTAACTCTGTCTGTCTGTTACACTTTCGCGCCTAAGCCACTGAACCGATTTTAATGAAATTTGGTACTTACAGAGGTAGTTTCAGTCCCAGAAGTTAAAACATATAGGATAATTTTTATACCGGAAAATTGCATAGTTGCCGCGAGATAGCGATATGCGAATTTGCGCAGACTCAGTCGCGGGCATGCACTAATACTAATAACTAACAGTAAGTTTAACCTAAGTTTTATTTTAAATTTCAGCTTAGCCTACGTTTAGTATGCTTAAACAACAGAACCTGCAAAGTTTCAGGTCCAAATTGATCGATTGGCTGCAAGGTAAATGTTTTTATAGTGTCAAGGAATACTTGACAAGTCATTATTGATATTTATTATTACATTGGACATATTAATAGTTGTATTTGATATTGTATTATACCTACGTAATGTATATATGAAAATTTAATGATGATATTAGTAGTTATTATTGTGATTTATGACATTGTATTTCAACTGAACTTGCACTTAAGGCGGATGCTCGCGTTAGCTCATTGTAAAAGTCCCGTTAGATGGCGCTGTAATCAATTTCGGTGGTTTTTTGTAGTTTTTAGAAGATTCTTAATACATTTATAGATTATCAATTGATTTGCGCACACAATTTAATACGGCCGATTTTTTGAGACCACACTCAAATGGTAACAATGCACCAATTCGGAGAATAGCTGCACAAACGCTGGTGTCACTAACGAACTTATACAGATACTAGGTCTTACACACACATGCAAATGGGAGGCGCTAGCCGGTGGAAAAATATTGCAACACCTTGCTAAGCTGTTAGCGTAACTTTTCACGTTATATTTACGTTTTTATATCAACTTTACTTTTACCAGAAATTTTACAAATCTATACGTGTACAAAAGTAAGTCGTGTTATTTAACTATTGATAACTTTGGAATGGCTGCACGGATTTTTATGATTTTTGATTTGTTGGCTTTCTCTCTTTCACGAATAGCCGAATATGTAATCCACTATATAAAAAATGCACTAAAAAAACTTTAATTTTTCGTATGCAGCGCCATCTCAGACCAAAACTGACTTTCGAATTTTTATTTGCCAGCTCAGCTAGTTATAAGTATTATTTATATGAGTCTAGCAGATGCAAATATGTGAATCAATGCCACCTTCAACCCTTTTTGAATACCAGGGAGTCGATTTTTTTTGTACTTTGTTAGAATGAGGGCTATCGTATTTGTACTCACTAGTTGGCGCCACTGTAGAGTAAGGTATATCACATTATTCAGGATTTCTTTCAATTAATATTTAATAGCAAGCTATTTATTACCCAGTGTTGCACAGTCCCATTTATCTTCTAAATTAACTGCCATTTTATTTGCCTGCTTAATTTGGCTCCTAATTCTCAAAGCTCTTCTTTTATCTTTTAATAAACCTACCGTATGTCTGCGATAATAATCTGAAACAATCTTAATAACACTAAAAATTCGTTATGTAAAGCCGGAATATGCAACTTGTAGGTAATACTAATTTTGCGTTTCTGTATAATACCTCACGTTACAATAGCGCCTCTAGCGGCAAATTCATATGCCGTCATTGCTAGTATCTTCAAAAGCTAGTACCTATTAGTATGTAGGAACCTGCGATTCATATTTGATATTCGCTCACACGTAGAGACATCATCATCACCATCGTCTGACATTTTATTAATACTCTTATGCATTATAACTTATAAGCGTTTCGTTTGGGGCTAGCGCCGTAAGGTAGGTATTGTCGTTTCGAGTCAGGCGCGCCTTTCGTAAATAGGTAACTTGAGAATGAGCCTGGTTGCAGCAATGAGACGAAGTCACTCGTGCTAACCATTCGGATCCTTTCACCAAAATGCATTGCAGTATAGGTTCAGACAAAGGAAATAATTACGCATAGCGGGTAGGGACTACGTCTGAATGCTTCTTGGCCTAGGGGTTTGGTCAAGGGTTTGGTTAGATAATTTTGTTCCAGAGTTGTGAGCTGCCTTTTTTAAGTTATGTCCTTATGTCATCATAATTCATATTTATAGTAATTCATCGTATAGCGCATAAAAGGAAAAAATAATATTAGATAATTATGATGACTTTGCAATAGGTAGGTACGTCAAATAAAATAATGACAACTCCAAATCTAATCCACAGACATCATTATAAACTAGTTTATAATGATGTCTGTGATCTAATCCATCTCAACTCGCTTTTACTTACTATAATACTTACTTCCACAAAATTCCAACTTCATCCGTCGATGGTTTTGTTACGCGTTACCTAGAGTGGGATAAAGCAGAGTACTACGGTGTCTAGTCCACACGCGAAAAAACAAAATTGCAGCTCGACGCGTATTATATCAGCGCTTTCCTCATGAGCCTACTCTACATATATATATTATGTGCAACTAGTTGTGCCATTAGGAATTTCGGGTCAATAAAAATAAGAATTCTCATTTGAGATAGTAAAATTAGGTTAGGTTCATTAGGTATTTTCAAATACCCGAAGGGCAAACTGAATAGAAATAGGAACCCCGCTGTCGACCTTACGGAGGAGTGAAATTCCTAAAAGCACAACTAGTTGTGCATAATATAGAGTAGGTAAGGCCCATGAGGAAAGCGTCATACATTTAGTCAAAAATCGTGTGCATAAAAATGAGATAACTATTGGGCGGAGCTCCTTTTTTCTGGGTATTGGAAGCTGGGTATTGGTTTTCCGGGTGGACAAATTAGGTGGGCCACGGGTAAGTCCCTATATTTTTCTAATTGGTATAGTAGGTAGATATTCGACTTTGTGTTTGATATCTAAAGTCGAAAAAACGTGCACGCTGCCATAGTACCTATGGCGTCATGGCTACTACGAACGAAATCATTCGACTCATAAGTAAATGCGCCACGCAACATGTGGTATGAGCACACAAGGGCTAATTTATCAAAGCGAGATATATTTTTCAAATAAAACTTTCAATTTGATTTGATACCAAATACCAGTGAGATGTCACTTTTGAAATAATTTGTATCACTATTATTCTATTCAGTATTCATAAACATTTGACACGCTGTAACAGGTATACGAATAGTTTTATCCGTACTATGTACTTATTCCTGGGTAGTGACAAATCAAGTCCTGACACATTGTTGAACTTTTTCACAGCAAATGTCTTAGTGAAGTTTCATTTTGATTGAACTGACAAGAAAATTCACTGTGCTGTTGACCGCGTTGATCGTGAATACGTTCTACTGTAGGTTAGAAATATAGGAACCCGACCCGGAGCAAACTTGGAGTAAAAGCGTTTTCTGTCAAATTTCACGAAATTTTAGTTTGATGGAGATTCAAGTCTCTTGATACCTATTGTTTTCATTTGGGCATAACTCCCTCAGAATTACATGCTTCCAGTAATGATCAAATTTATATTTTCCCATTTCTATTATGTTTTCTAAATGCGATAAGTTCTTTGAAATAACACACACTGACTAGTTATTGATAATTATGCCTAACTAATTATAATTCTGAGAGAGTTATGCTCACACAAAAATCATTACCAAGATACTGAAAATTCATACAAAAATTTTGTGAGAAGTACCTACTGAAACTACTTTTTCCTCAAGTTTTCCTGCAGGGCTCTTTTATTGATAGAAAGAAAGAAGAAAAGAAGAAGAAAGAAAATACGTTTATTTGACGCATAGGACAACAGCACAAACCAAAAATAAACAATACAAAAAAATAAAAAATAAAAAATAAAGTAAAAATAACAATTAGGTAGTGTGTCGCTGTCCAATGTCAAAAAGGTTGCAGCTCAGCATAATGCTGCGACGGGGTGATAGTACATACATACATACTTAAATCACGTCTTTATCCCTTACGGTGTAGACAAAGCCTAAGGTAACAAGACCTAAAGGCCACGTTTAGTATGATTGTGGGCGTATAGGTGGAAAGGAGAATCAAAATGAGTGATGGGTTGCTAGCCTGTTGATTGATAGTATATACACATATACCTATGTACAAATGATCAAACTATTAATAGAAGGTACGAAATGGGACCCGTTGTATAGGCAGTCCCACGTATAGTCAATACCTAGGGAAATAAGACGAAAAATACAAGCATTTCCAAATACACGAGTCTCTCAATACGAAACTCAAAATATTTAATAATTTATTAAAAGATGTCATGAAATTGTATTTTGTAGATCACGTAACATATTCAATACTTAAATAAAATTTTACACGACAGATTATTCATAAGTTTCATAACTGAATTGCATGTGATGGAAATTTGCCACTTATTATTTATTGTTCACAAAATAATATTTTTTACATGCATACAAAAAACAATCATAACTTAAGAGTTTTTAAGAGTTGTAATATTTCGAACAATCATAACTTATTTTCCTACTTGGCATTATATAGGCTGACTTTTTTTATCACCGTCAAAAGCAACAACACGACAAATACAAGCATTATTTTTCAGTTTGTTATTAAAATATTGCAAATAGTATCATTAAATGATACCTGTCATCATTATCATCATCATTATCATCATCATATCAGCTGTAGGACGTCCACTTGACTGTTGGCCATAGGCCTCCTTCATAGAGCTCCAGTTGCCTCGGTTGGAAGCGGCTTACATCCACCATGAACCTGCGACTTACGGTAGGTACCTATACGATTGCGTATGATACCTACGTAAAAAACTACGTAAAAACTTGGACGGTGATATTAATATCACCCTGTATCATACAGTTTCCTTTTGCTTTACTGGTCATAGGTAATGAGAACATGAAAGACGGACGAAAAGTCTTCAGAACAGGGTTGACAAAACTCCGCTGTTGGACATCTGGCATTTCACGGTCTTGATATTTTCCCTAGTTATTTTTATCTCATTATGTTATGTTATTACAAATTACGCCAATAAAAATCTACAGAATGTTTCATGTGTTTTTAGAACCAACATTTTTTTTTTTATCATCACACCAGCAGTAAACTTTTTACCCTTCTTGCACAATAATAGCAAGTAAGATACGCTCGCGTCCAGTGGATGTTTTCTTCACTTATTTCCTGTTACTGGAGACAAAAATTACCTTCCGAATCCAATGTGAATCTGAAAAATTAACGTACAGTCAGTACAACAAAAGGATACAGAGGGATGGGCAGACGAATGGATGAATAATATTTATAATGACAGACAAACAGACAGAAAGACGGACGCACAGACAGACGGACAAACAGAAAGACAAACGGACGAACGGACAGTCGGTCGTACGCACAGATAAACAGACAGACAGACAGACGGACGGACGGACGGATGAACGGACGGTTGTTCGGATGCACAGACAACAGACAGATGGACAGATGGACGGTCAAATGGACCGCTGGATGGATGGTCGGACGCATAGACAGATAGTCAAATGAACGGATGGACTGCCGGATGGATGATTGGACAAACAGACAAACATACAGACAGACAGACATGCATACATACAGACAAACAGATAGACAAGCAGACAGAAAGAAATTAAGAAAAAGTTTATTTATGACAATCACAAAAGTATTTAAAAAACAAAAGTAGGTATATAAACATACAAAGCTAAAAATATAAAACCTACAGATAAATAAATTGTCACAAAATGGTCCAGAACAATGGACAGAAGGAAAGATAGACAGACAAAATAAGTCCTTCTACGCTGGTTCCTTTTTTTCTATTTGTTTATTTTACTTACCTCTCTTATACCTTTCTAAATGTATACAACGTACGTATAGTTTTTAATTATAATTTTGACGGCTAATTCGGTATTTGGACGCCGGTCGGATACTCTGTAAAATATGTACATACATACACAAATCACGTTATCTCTTAAGAGGTAGACAGAGCCTAAGGTCACGAAACCCTAATTTCACCAAGAACAAGCATGATTGTGGGCATATAGGTGAAAAGCGGAATCAAACTAGTGATGGACTGCCGTATCGCCTATAATAATGATTCCTAAGATTTTTGCATTTACCATTTGCGCGGGAAGCGAAGCAACTGGTACATTCTATGTTTTTTCTTTGCTTCCAGACCAGCATAAAAATGAGTAAAATATATATCTAATATGGGTAAAAAAAACTATAAAGTTAGGACAGACGGACAGATAGACAGACATAGACGGACGAATTTGAACAATGTGGACATAAAATAAACCACGATACAGCAGTAATAGATAAGCTCCTTTGTGTTCCGAACACCAAAGACTGGCCAAGTGTGGGTCGGACTCGCGTACCGAGGTTTTCGTACAAATTCGGCAAGTAAATATAAAATCCACTGTTAGCAGAGCCCTGCCTCTTAACCAAAATGCAGGCGGTATGAGGTAATTTTATATTTGTTATTGACATACTTAATTAGGCTCACCAAAATATTCTGTTTTTAGTATTTGATGTTAGAGCGGCAACAGAGAAACGTCATTTGTGAAAATTTCAGCTGGTGCTAAACAACCATGATAGCTGATAGCCATATCACGGTTCATGAGATACAGCTTGGTGACAGACAGACAGACAGAGTAGCAGGCAACAGACAGACAGTAAGCAGTGTGAGGTCATTTTACATTGATTACTTACATAGACAGATGGACAAAAATATTCTGTTTAAGTATTTGTTGTTATAGCGGCCACAGAAATACATCATCTGCGAAAATTTCATCTATCACGGTTCATGAGATACAGCCTGGTGACAGACAGACAGACAAACAGACAGACAGACGGACAGCGGAATCTTAGTAATTAGATTCCCGTTTTCACCCTTTGGATACGGAACTCTAAAAAAGCTGGTCAATAGCAAGTTCGATTCGAGCAAACGTTTAGACGTAAACGTATTAGTATGGATGGTTGTTACTCTTTCTGTTGATGAGTTTCCAACTGCGAAAGCGACCCTGGCTGAGCCACCAGAATTTCACTTCAAGATTACTGTAGAACTTCTTACAAGTCTGACTTACAAGTACCTACTTATGCCAGATTTCACGTCAATCTGATCAATTAGAAGTGGGTCAAAATTCACTTCCAAGATTTGATTACATGCAGACACCGGGACTGTGCACTTCAATTGCGTTTACAAAATATTTTTTCTACCAATCTGACACAAACGTTGAAATATTGTATCTTAAAAAATATTATGATTAATCGATAAGTAGGTACATACCTGTAAGTAAGTCCAAATTAATGCCTACGCTGCGTCCAATATCGTAGCTTGTAACGTCTTTTACTTCCAATTGACTTAAATTTATTCCGAATAAAATGATTATTTTTATTTTGACACACCACGTTCAATCATTAGTTTATGACAATTTCATGTCATTGTTTTTTTTAATTACCCGTCTAGCCAGGTTTTTGACACGCATGTTTTTTTTTTAATGTTCTATAATTGAGAAAACCTATTTACTCGGCCTATTTTGTATTTAGCACCTGTCGGATTTTAAAATCATTGCCGTGGTGTGTATGGCTGTGATTTGATGCAGAGGTTTAGGGTTCGATTCTCGTGAGAAGCATTCGTGTAATTAACTAGAAGAACTTTTTTATTTTAATAGGTGTAATTTCCGTGGTTGAGTACCTTTTTTTAGTACATAAGGCAAAACATGTTATAAGGTGGCAATGTGACTGCGGGGCGCCACCATCTATGCCAAAGTAATAAGCACGTGTGATCCTAATACTAGAGTACTTACTACAAGTTTAGGTCTGACAATGGGCATAAATTGCCCTAAATCAACCCGTTAAGTTTGTGGTTGTTTTAAAACCACCACTTCTTTGATTTGGTTTGACAAGAAAAATATTGAATTTAACATAAAGTTTTCTACATCTCATTGAGATGGTGTTACTCACCTATTATTTGTAAATTATATAAAAAAATGTTTAGAAAATAAAAAAAAATCAAATGCGGCCTCGGGATTTGAACTTGGTCACTAACTATTCAGTTCTTTGAGTCATAACTACTGAGCCACATTAGTGGTCACGTGACTGCTCGAAATAGTCGATTGGTTATTACAACCTTTTTTATTTGACACTAGGCACTCACACTATTGTAAAATGCATCAAAATTTACTGCATCGTACTGCAATTTCGGTATGATAAATGCACTCCTTTTTGTAATTTGCGCACACAATATATCCATATCTAACTATCCTCAAAAAACCGCATTAAAATTAAGCCTGTGGACGAAATGCAGCTGCACGGAAGATTTGTATGGAAGAGCAACCCCCTTAATATATGGGACATCAAATCGGTAATAAATTAATAATAATGAAAATAATATTTTATAATAATGTAATAGTAATCTCAAAATAATGTTATCTTTAGTATAAATAATATGTAAATAATTTGCACGCCTGCATGCAGGCTAGATACAAGGGACAAGAAGATTGTAACACGTTATTACTTAATACTGTATTTTAGCAAATATTCTTATTCTTAGATTTAACTGCAGATTAAGTAGGCTACAGGAACATCGTTAGTAAGTAACAGGATACGGTTAAGTTTTGGCAAAGTTAACCATGCCATACTAAATTGATGCTAGTAGAGAACTTATGTACATAGTTACATCGAGTTTGCATCAGGCGGTATATGGTGTTATAAGGGTGTTATGGTAGTTTTAGAACCGGTGATTTGGTAGGCAAATTGTAAATTTTGTCTTTGCCCGGCAAAGGCGGATGTCAAAGTGCCTAATCGTAATTAATTTTCAGTATTTTATATTGTACCTACCAAATACCTACCAAAGCCGTGGTAGCCTAATGGTTTGACCTGTAGCCTCTCAAGCAGAGCGTCGTGGGTTCAAATCCCGGGCTCGCACCTCTGAGTTTTTCGGAATTTATGTGCGAAAATTTACATTTGTAATTTGCCATGAGCTTATCGGTGAAGGAAAACCTCGTGAGAAAACCTGCACACATCTGCGAAGAAATTCAATGATGTGTGTTAAGTTCCCAATCCGCACTGTGTAACGGTCTACCTACCCTAAACGTATTTTAGTAAAGATATACACCTCTAAACTACCTAACTCATACATTAACTACTTACTTACTCTACCTAGCTATTAATCTGTAGTTAATTATGCGTTCATTGACCTCCCTAATTAAATGACTTAGTGATTCTTAGACCTGTCTTAGAACAATCAATTCCTACCTAAAATAAGTAATAATAGTGGCTGCGTGAATCGTCTAATGGCTGATGGACCTACACTGTGAACATTGTAATAACCTGAGATTCTTTGCATGAAAAATAAGAATGGAACTTTAATATAAACCTAATGTATACCTAATTAAAACTTAGTTACTTAAATATAACGTAGAGACTTTAGTAAGAGTTTGCTGTATTATAATTCTCTAAGAGATAATGATAAAAGTGGGTCCAAAGACAGAATAAAGATTCTAAGTAGATTTGTAATTGTACTTCAGATGAGATAACCCCCTTATGGGGGGGGAATCGCTACCACCATCCCCTCCGATTCCAACAACTACACCAGCCTATAACTATAAACATCTCCTTAAAGTTGCATATAGTTAGAAAATTAAGCATTAACTCCGATGCTGTTAAAAGATCTTTAGTACAAATACAATCTAACTTTCATTACTTATAGTCAACATTTTTAGACTACTTCTACATTTCATGAACACAGATTGCTCCAATCTTTAGGAAACAATACAAGCACTCTATTTATGAGTCAAATATTCTTATATTTAGGAAAGCAGATAGATCTAGCAAGACAAGGAACAATTTTATTTATTTAATTGTTGAATGGTATAAAAGGTTGGTGTTACCGTCGCTTATCCCGTTTTCTTAGGATAGTTGACGAGCATGGTTTTACTCGGTAAACCTCCTTAAATCTCATTCTTTTTATATTGAATGCTAGTCTTAAAGTAATTTCTTTAATTATAAATATTAAGATTTGATCATTAAATATATGCTTAAAAATGAAGGACTTTTTATAATAATTCACTTCAGATTAGAACTTCATCTGTATTCAATTAATTACTATATTGCTACCTACTACCTACTACCCCATTATCTAACAATAAATTTAAAGTTAAAACCTATTAATCCAATTAAATCCTAGCTGCTCTAACATCTACTATACACGTTTCAACAAGCTAGAAAAACCCGGTTTTCACATTTAAATTACTCGCGTTCCCACTCGTATACGATGAATGGGTCCTGATCTAAATTACCCCTAAGTGAGTGAGTCAGTCTCCAAGAACTTAGCCATAAGACTCGTGTGCTTGGTGGTAAAGACAGTTTGGACTGGGTTCGTCGAGTACCACCTGACGAATAATCCGAATGTATGTATAAACAGATAGATAAAGGTGACAGAACGATGATGAATTTGAAACACCAGTAGGCATAACAAACCCTTCACAATTCTGGGAGAAATTAGTCTGTCTCTTCAGGTATAATACAGACCCCACACGTACTCCATATGTGGTTATTTAATTAATTAAAACGTATCGAAGGAAAGCTACCCTGTCAGTTGTGAAACACCGTTAGGTGACCCGGGTATCAATCCTCAAATATCAGCTTCTACTAGCTGAAACTTGATACAGTTCTCAACACTCAACTTCGGGCAAGTTAAAGCATAATTTCCCAAACTAAGACCATCCTAGTATTATAAAACACTAGAATAAGCAAAGCCGGAAGACGACACGTCAACTTTAACAAGTATAAATACTTAACAAACCCAAAAACAAATTAATACGAGAACCGTACAAGTCCGCTGACGCAAGCAAAATGACCCTTATCTACGAATTTCCCCTGCTTTTATAGCTGGTGCTACAATGGCGCGACCGTCCTCATCTGCCGCATCAGCCTTACTGGCGTTAACAGCCACATCTGCTATATCCGCTTTAACTGCTACGTCAAAAAACATACAACTCAATAACTATTAATTTTATTTAATTCTTAGATAGCTTATTTAATATTTCTAAAATTAAATTCAGAACTATCTTTAAATTTAACACTAAAAGATAATTTTCCTTTAATTTATAAACGCGTAATTAAAAAACTTTAATTACCTTCAATGAAATTTCTATCGCCATTTTGTATGAAATAAATTCTCCCTTGCTAATTTTAGTTACTCTTTTCTACTGAACTGCTAACCAAAATCTGATGAAATTTAGTCAAACGGTTACTTATAACTTAAGGTTTCTTGTGATAAAGGCTAATTCCTTGCATTTCAATCATTAATCTTGTAATAATAGAAAACTTATACTTTCTCATACGTTTGACATAATCAACTCCGAAATAACTTTATAATGAAATAGTGACTTATTTACCGCACCAAAGTTGATAAAATTTGGTCAATATAAAGCTTATGAATCATACATCTTATTTCAATAAGCATTTTCCTTGCATTTTGAGTTTTTCCCTAGTAATTTCAATATTTCAGCTACATACATTGTTTCTCTACATTTTCGACAATTTTACTTGCTGAAAATTCCTGAAACTTATACTACATACTTAGTTAATTATTTAAATCATTCCTATGCCTCATTATCCAATAATTAACGAGAAATTAATTTAAATACCAAATATAAATTTACTAGCGACATCTAATATCATAAATTTGAACTACTAAGAACTATGAAGCTAGCTTCTTTACCCAAAATAAATTAGCTGGCCTAAAGGCTTCTAGTTGCTAATGATTGTCCGTAAGGTGGCGTTATAATCTATGCTATCTCTCAATGTATGAAAATATATTCGTGAACTGGCGAGTTCATGTGGAGACACGCCTGAACCGTTACAACTGAGCGCGCGTGGGAACTATAGCCCAAACCCTCCAATACACGGAGGAGGCCTATGCCATGAGGCACGCCGAATTACGCGACAATTTAATAAATAAACGACAATAACAACAACAACAACATGTACTTAGTGAAATTGTAGCGAATTCGGAATAAAGAGGCTTATAAATAAATAAATAAATTTAAAGACCAATTTAATTTAATTTTATCTCATGATTAACTGATTGCCAATATTTTTTTGTAGACACGCGGCAGTGTGTTGGCCAAGTTGGCAAAGCAAAAAGTGGTGCATTGCATGGTAACACAGTGGGTTATATTACACTATCACTCTTTTATCCGAGAGAACGTCAGCCCCCTGCCGTTTTTGTACCGAACTTGTCCCTTTATTTCTCACTAGCTTCTGCCCGCGACTTCGTCCGCGTAGAATTAGCAATTGATGTGTTTATCGCTATCCCGCGGGAACTATACAATTTTCCGGAATAAAAAGTAGCCTATGTTTTAATCTAGGGTACCAGCTATCTTCGTTCCAAATTTTATCCAAATCCGTCTAGTCGTTTTAGCGTGAAGAAGGAACAAACATACACACTCACTCACTCACATCGTCACATCATCACATCGTCACAAACTTTCGCATTTATAATATTAGTAGGATTAGTAGGATAGGATTTATGTTTTTGTCGATTAGGTATATATGTAATTTTTGATAACAAACGCATTTAATTAATTGTCATATAATCTATTTTCATTACACAAAATATTTAAATTTACACAATAATATTTACATTGCCAACCAATTTAAACAAGAGAAGGGATAGACAGAAAACCTCGTGGAATTTTAAAATTAGCTGTTGCGGTGAAAGAAACTTTTTAATTATCTGCATTAGCGAGCTTGATTTAGAAACCCTTGCGGTTTTAGTTCCCAAGTTAGTTTTGCGTCTAAATTAGGAAAGGGATCTATGAAATATACAAACTAATCGTTATTGTTTTAAACCTCCAGTGATTCTCTATTTCTGTAGTTTAATGGAGCGATAGTCAGCCGTAATTAAAACAATACGTATCCCACTCTCAGATTTCAATTTCAATGAACTTGTACATCACTATTCTATTCAGTAACGGTTCTTCATATTTTCATATTTGAATGGCCTGGATTTGCATTTGAATTGTTAAATACGTAATTCGCAATGCATGCGTTATTTTAAACTCTACCATAATAGTTTTCCCCACAACAACATAGCTTTCAGCAAAATTCGTAGAAAACGTAAATATTTGAAGTTTTCAGGGCTTTCCATTAACCGGCTTTAAAGTTTTAATCTTCTGTGAGAGCTAATTATCGAACTGCTATCCAATTAAGCACTCGAAAATTTATGAGGGATGAAAGTATTATTTTATCGGAAGAATTAAAATGTGTAATGGCACATTTATACCTCTTGTACAATTACCCAAAGTCAAAGGACATGATAGTGAGGTTATCATTGGGATTACTTGATACGTTAACAAGGTGCATTTGACAAAAAATAAAAAGGTGTAAGTAACAGAAAATAATAGCCGTAATCGATCGAATTCATTATGAACGGATTTTATTCGTATGAAGTAATAGATTGACTACGAATACAAATCTCTGAAAATTCAAAACAGAATCAATTTTCAGCCATAAACTTTTTTCTTAGAGCTATTTCGTTATTATTATAACGTGGTCATAAAAATACATTTAGCGGCATTTGAAGAGTAAGTGTGACCATGTAGAAATATCGGCTAAGGATTGAAAGTTTTGATTACATTGTCAACTAGGTTATGAAAATAGACTACTTATATTTTGATACAAAGCTGTATATAATTAGAATTTCGTATCATAGCGCTATTACGAGAAGAGGCTAGCCGAAACTGTCTGTCATTAAGGGATGCCTCCTACCACAGGATTGTTATGTGCTCTTACAATGGCCTTTCAAATCGGAGGGTCAGCTTAAATCATTAATAACGTGACCTTTCTCTTCATTAGTCCCCTCTAATGGAGCTGCATTATTTATTATAAGAGGAGCTTAGTACTATCATAGTTATATTCTTTACTTTGAGAGCATAGAGTCATGTTTTTTCAGTGTTTTTGTGTCACTATTCTTGGACCTAATGAAAATGAAATGTAGGTATGTTGATAGATCAATCAGTTAGATAGGTACGATTTTCAAAAAGGTATACTTACAAATATGTTCATTCATTGATAGGAAAAACAAATTATTATTATGTTTCTCACAGTTATAAAAAATAGAGTCTTCAGAGGACATTTAGTTTTATGATTTTCGGTCATTTGGCAAAGTTCTTCGCATTGTAAACCTTACACTCTAGCCACACGCTGCATTTTTAGTATAACAACTATCGTACTACTGAAATAAACAACAGAGACTACTGGGTCTCTTTACAAGGACTTTGGTACTGTGAATGTGATGAAAAAAATGTAGTACCTATGGAACTAAACTTGTGGTCTAAACTAAAATATCACAAATGTATATAAACTAGTGATGTAACGAATGCCATATTTTGGACATTCGCGAACGCGAATGCGAATATCTGAGGCCAACAGTCACGAATGCGAATGCGAATGCGAATATTCAGTTTTTGTTAAAATTTGGTGACATTTGTCTATCGCTTGGTGACCTTGGTGGCAGTCCCGTTCGAACGAAGTGCGTTCCCTTTGGTTTTTGTTCCGAGAATATCCGAGTTGATACGAACGCATCCGACTGAAGTGTCATTCCGCTCAGTGTTGCCAGATGGGGCTATTTAATTTAGCACCAATCCAATCTAGGGGCTCAATTAGGTACCCTCAATTTTTTTTATATTCGCAAAACATAGGCAGTAATTTTGTGAATTCGGATGCGAATGCGAATATTCGTTGCATCACTAATATAAACTAAGCTAAGACTAACGTCCGAAATAAAGAAAACGGTACAGACATAATTATGGACAGTGATCTCTTAGTAACAGGCTCCCGTATGGGACGTTAGAGTTCTTTGCATGCAGAATCCTAAAAATCGCGCAGAACAGACAACCCTATATAAATAAGTTACGTAGGTAACTTTTTGACATTAAAAGTACTCGCTAACACCATTAATATTTTTTCTGCTCCCTCAGCAGTCTCTGAATTTCATAAATACAAGCTAATCGACGTCCACCAAAGTGAGATTAGGCACGTAAGTATACTTCAGAGGCATTTGCGCAAAGTACCCAGAAAGTTTATGTGATAAATCTTCTACTTTCTTACTTTATGTGTAATTTGTGAAGACGTTGCTTTTAATAAGAAGGACATAAATGAGTTAAGTATTTACTCGGAATTAATTAATTGATCGAAGTAGCATCGCGGAGGAACGCGCGTTTCAGTATTTATTTTTGCAACTAGAGTGCCAATTTATTTTTATTTTTTAAGACAGCTGAATACCGTTCCTAATCCCTACCTACTCCTGAACAATAACAATAATCTGTTTTTTTTCTCTGCTATTTCTTAACCACTGAGAGAGAGAGAAAGAGAAACATTTACATTTACTGCAATATTAAAAGTAAACGTAAAAAAATAACGGTCTCAAACGAAACCTATATTATCCAAGTGACTATGATAATAGGACTTGTATGTATGTATGTATAACTCTTTATTGTACATAAAACACATTAATTTTACATGTAATAAGATACGCAGATGTACAAAGGCGAACTTATCCCTCAAAGGGATCTCTTCCAGTTAACCTTCGAACGACTTGTTGTGCATGTGATAAGATGTTTGAATTTTAATTAACAGTACAATTTGATGGACTAAATTAATTATTTTTCGATAATAACTGCATTAGTCGTAATTAAGTCATGAAATTTGTCATTGTGTGTATATAATGTAACTAACTTAAGTTCTATTAGTATATGAACGTAAAATAAATGATTTAAGTACTTCCACAGAATAATAAACAACTTTCCACGTATTCTTCAAGTACGGAATCAGGGAATATTTATAATTGGCTTACGGTAGTCGAAGTCTCGTCTCAAGAGGCTCTTGATATTGAACCCCGAATATTTCTTAGCAGGTTCAATAATGTTATTAATTATTATTGCTTCACTGACTAGGGCATGATTAAAATGCTGTACAGAAAAGAACAGCTTATAACTTTACTCATACAATATAATGTAGAAGCTAGTTTATGACGATGGTTATTACAAAAAGACGAGTCCTATATTTACTCAATTTATTCATTTTTATTCCGAATTCGCTACAATTTCAGTAAGTACATGTTGTTGTTGTTGTTATTGTCGTTTATTTATTAAATTGTTGCGTAATTCGGCGTGCCTCATGGCATAGGCCTCCTCCGTGTATTGGAGGGTTTGGGCTATAGTTCCCACGCGCGCCCAATGCGGATTGGGAACTTAACACACACCATTGAATTTCTTCGCAGATGTGTGCAGGTTTCCTCACGATGTTTTCCTTCACCGAAAAGCTCATGGCAAATTACAAACGTAATTTTCGCACATAAATTCCGAAAAACTCAGAGGTGCGAGCCCGGGATTTCAATCCACGACGCTTTATCTACCAATACTCAATATACATAGTTTATAATGGTGCATAAAATTAAGCTCGGTCTTTAACTCAAGCATAATAGTTCCCGGCGCAATCACATTTCCTTCCCCAATACAAACTTAATCATTTTAGTACTTGAAAAAATTAACTAACGTGTGTATTGAATTTTTCGCTTACCTATTGGCTCGTGAGCAGGGACTCTCGATGTGGTACTGCGAGAGGCATCCAAGAAATCGGTCCTTCTTGGATTTTTCCAGTTCCAGCAGATCCAGTTGTTTGTTGTTGATGCAGTACTGCTCCCGGAATTCCTGTAGGCAGACAAAAAATTACACTTCAAAACAGAACAAATTTCATTCCTGCCAGCTTATTACGTAACTCGCTCGCAATCGTAATCGTGTTAATTTTGACAGTTCATGTATGGGCTGACAATTGGCATCGAAATCAACTAGCTGTCACATTCATACAAGAACTGTCAAAATGAACACGATGGCGATTGCGAGCGAGTTACGTGATAAGCTAGCTGTAGGCTTATTGTCTAACTCGCTCGCAATCGTCATCGTGTTGATTTTGACAGTTCTTGAATGAATGTGACAGCTAGCCGATTCCGATGCCAATGTCAGCCCATAAAATAAAGACGATGGCGATTGCGAGCGAGTTAGACAATAAGCCTACTGACTCATCGAGAAACCTCATAACATAAAACGTCATGGTGACATCGCATTCCTTAGCAAAAAAGTTACACTGTGGGTTAGGAATTAAATTATAGTGTTTTAAATTATTACTCTGAAAATTGATTTATCTCTACTAACAATCTCTGTCTGTCTGTTACGCTTTTACGCCTAAACTACTGAACCAATTTTAATGAAATTTGATACAGATTTTCAGCCACGGTAAAGGACTAAGAATAGTTTTTAATGCCGAAAAATCGGTTAGTTCCCGCGGGATAGGGATAAGCGAATTCTACGCAGACGGAGTCGCGGGCGACCGCTAGTAAAATATAAAAAAGTAAGGTTTAATACACTGAAATTAAGGAAAATAAAAAGACTAGTAGTAGGTACAATAAAAGTAACAGACAGAGCTAGCACGTGCGTTTAAAACAGGGGGCCGTGTGATGAAGAGAACAAATGCTAACTCAGCCTAACGCTTCGGCAAGCCGCGGCGCTGATATTCGGCCAGTATCCGTGCTGAGCACGACACATATTCTCCAGTAAATGGAAGTTCTATTTACACAAAAATTGTACAAAAACATTTTAATGTCAATAGTCGAAATTAAAACCTTCCCATCTCAATTAGAGAAGCATTTCATCAGAATAAAGCTTTGGATATGTAGACTTTAAAAATATACAGTTAAGCCGAATTTACATAATGCAACTAAATTCGTGCAACTACCGTTAGGTTATCGGCCGAACAATGTAATGATAGTTGCACGAAATTAATTCAAACAGAGGACGCTTAGCGACAAATATTTGCATAGTAACAAGGTCACGTAACAGTTGGTAACAGATAGAAAAATTCGAAGGCTTACTCACCTGCTATGGGTGGTGTAGGGGTATAGCAAGCGTCACGGAATGACGAGGACCCGGGTTCGATTCCCGGCCATAGCTTTACTTTTCGGATTTTTCTATGTGTTCTAATTTTCAGTGTCGTTTAGAAATTTAATTGCATAATGTAAATTCGGCTTTATGAAAATACTAGCAGTTGCCTGCGACTTCGTCTGCAAAAAATTCGTTTATCGCTATCCCGCGGGAACTACGCAATTTTCCGGGATAGAAAGTAACCTATGTGCTATTCCAGACTTTTCTCTATCTATGTGCCGAATTTCATCCAGATCCGTTGGGCCGTTCTGGCGTGATTGAGTAACAAACAAACATCCATCCATCCATACTTTCGCATTTATAATATTAGTTAGATTGTTAGTTCTACGAGTACAATAATTATGTTAAATTTAAACAAGACATAAAGAGCCGTGGTAGCCTAGTTGTTTAAAGTACCCATATGGCCTCTCAAGGGGAGGGTAGCAAGGTAGTAGGTTCAAGCGCGAGCTTGCATCTCTGAGTTTTTCGAATTTAAGTGAGAAATCTCATTTGAAATTTACATAGCCCCTTTAATATTTCACCGCGTGGCGGAGTAACTGTTACATAGGGAACGAAATATAATAGGTTGTTTAGAGCAACTTCAAAACTTCAATTTCAATGTATTCTAAGGGAACAGTAAAATTATTCATACAAATTTTGCTAGGCGACTGTTGCATTGTTATAGCCTGTAAACTTTGTTTTTTCCCCATAGTTTGAACGTTAGTCTTGTAATACATCCATCCATCCATCCATAGCAGCCCTTAGTTCGTCCGTCTTCGGACATAGGCCTCCTCTCCATTTCTCCACGCCTGGCGATCGACAGCCATACGCATACGCATCCATTTTCCACCCGCCTGTCGGCAGATATCGTCCTTCCACCTCATTGGTGGTCTCCCTCTACTACGAGGTCATACATAGTCATACATAGTCATTGAGATCTTACCAAGATCTTACCTGCTTAGAGTACATGGTGGTCTTACTGGCTGGCCGGTCGTCGTTGGCCTTATGCCGCTTTCTGCCCGCGTTCTCATCCTCCGACTCGTAGCCTTTGGCCGAATGTGCTATGTCCGCCTGTTAAAATAAAATACAAATCTAAAATCGCAGCTATTTAGCCAATTGTTAAGAGGGTGCATCTGTGCTGAGCTCGCAACGTCGCATTTTTGGTGATTTTTTGCGATTATTTCACAGAAATTGAATGAGAGTATCAAATATCCGTCTGTAGTGCACTTCGTGTTTAGTGTATTAATGTGTCTAATGCAACAATTCATCGTTATGGACTTTTATTTTCTTATTAAACGAGATATAGTATTTTATTCCTTTATACGAAAATAAAAGTCCATCACCATTAATCATTGCATTGGACACATTAATACACTAAAAACGAAGTGCACTACAGACGGATATTTGAAACTTTCATTCAATTTCTGTGAAATAATCGCACAAAATCACCAAAAATGCGACGTTGCGAGCTCAGCACGGATGCACCCTCTTAAGGGGGTTGCTCTTCCATACAAATCTTCCGTGCAGCTGCATTTCGTCCACAGGCTTAATTTTAATGCGGTTTTTTGAGGATAGTTAGATATGGATATATTGTGTGCGCAAATTACAAAAAGGAGTGCATTTATCATACCGAAATTGCAGTACGATGCAGTAAATTTTGATGCATTTTACAATAGTGTGAGTGCCTAGTGTCAAATAAAAATGGTTGTAATAACCAATCGACTATTTCGAGCAGTCACGTGACCACTAATGTGGCTCAGTAGTTATGACTCAAAGAACTGAATAGTTAGTGACCAAGTTCAAATCCCGAGGCCGCATTTGATTTTTTTTTATTTTCTAAACATTTTTTTATATAATTTACAAATAATAGGTGAGTAACACCATCTCAATGAGATGTAGAAAACTTTATGTTAAATTCAATATTTTTCTTGTCAAACCAAATCAAAGAAGTGGTGGTTTTAAAACAACCACAAACTTAACGGGTTGATTTAGGGCAATTTATGCCCATTGTCAGACCTAAACTTGTAGTAAGTACTCTAGTATTAGGATCACACGTGCTTATTACTTTGGCATAGATGGTGGCGCCCCGCAGTCACATTGCCACCTTATAACATGTTTTGCCTTATGTACTAAAAAAAGGTACTCAACCACGGAAATTACACCTATTAAAATAAAAAAGTTCTTCTAGTTAATTACACGAATGCTTCTCACGAGAATCGAACCCTAAACCTCTGCATCAAATCACAGCCATACACACCACGGCAATGATTTTAAAATCCGACAGGTGCTAAATACAAAATAGGCCGAGTAAATAGGTTTTCTCAATTATAGAACATTAAAAAAAAAACATGCGAGTCAAAAACCTGGCTAGACGGGTAATTAAAAAAAACAATGACATGAAATTGTCATAAACTAATGATTGAACGTGGTGTGTCAAAATAAAAATAATCATTTTATTCGGAATAAATTGAAGTCAATTGGAAGTAAAAGACGTTACAAGCTACGATATTGGACGCAGCGTAGGCATTCATTTGGACTTACTTACAGGTATGTACCTACTTATCGATTAATCATAATATTTTTTAAGATACAATATTTCAACGTTTGTGTCAGATTGGTAGAAAAAATATTTTGTAAACGCAATTGAAGTGCACAGTCCCGGTGTCTGCATGTAATCAAATCTTGGAAGTGAATTTTGACCCACTTCTAATTGATCAGATTGACGTGAAATCTGGCATAAGTAGGTACTTGTAAGTCAGACTTGTAAGAAGTTCTACAGTAATCTTGAAGTGAAATTCTGGTGGCTCAGCCAGGGTCGCTTTCGCAGTTGAAAACTCATCAACAGAAAGAGTAACAACCATCCATACTAATACGTTTACGTCTAAACGTTTGCTCGAATCGAACTTGCTATTGACCAGCTTTTTTAGAGTTCCGTATCCAAAGGGTGAAAACGGGAATCTAATTACTAAGATTCCACTGTCCGTCTGTCTGTCTGTTTGTCTGTCTGTCTGTCACCAGGCTGTATCTCATGAACCGTGATAGATGAAATTTTCGCAGATGATGTATTTCTGTGGCCGCTATAACAACAAATACTTAAACAGAATATTTTTGTCCATCTGTCTATGTAAGTAATCAATGTAAAATGACCTCACACTGCTTACTGTCTGTCTGTTGCCTGCTACTCTGTCTGTCTGTCTGTCACCAAGCTGTATCTCATGAACCGTGATATGGCTATCAGCTATCATGGTTGTTTAGCACCAGCTGAAATTTTCACAAATGACGTTTCTCTGTTGCCGCTCTAACATCAAATACTAAAAACAGAATATTTTGGTGAGCCTAATTAAGTATGTCAATAACAAATATAAAATTACCTCATACCGCCTGCATTTTGGTTAAGAGGCAGGGCTCTGCTAACAGTGGATTTTATATTTACTTGCTGAATTTGTACGAAAACCTCGGTACGCGAGTCCGACCCACACTTGGCCAGTCTTTGGTGTTCGGAACACAAAGGAGCTTATCTATTACTGCTGTATCGTGGTTTATTTTATGTCCACATTGTTCAAATTCGTCCGTCTATGTCTGTCTATCTGTCCGTCTGTCCTAACTTTATAGTTTTTTTTACCCATATTAGATATATATTTTACTCATTTTTATGCTGGTCTGGAAGCAAAGAAAAAACATAGAATGTACCAGTTGCTTCGCTTCCCGCGCAAATGGTAAATGCAAAAATCTTAGGAATCATTATTATAGGCGATACGGCAGTCCATCACTAGTTTGATTCCGCTTTTCACCTATATGCCCACAATCATGCTTGTTCTTGGTGAAATTAGGGTTTCGTGACCTTAGGCTCTGTCTACCTCTTAAGAGATAACGTGATTTGTGTATGTATGTACATATTTTACAGAGTATCCGACCGGCGTCCAAATACCGAATTAGCCGTCAAAATTATAATTAAAAACTATACGTACGTTGTATACATTTAGAAAGGTATAAGAGAGGTAAGTAAAATAAACAAATAGAAAAAAAGGAACCAGCGTAGAAGGACTTATTTTGTCTGTCTATCTTTCCTTCTGTCCATTGTTCTGGACCATTTTGTGACAATTTATTTATCTGTAGGTTTTATATTTTTAGCTTTGTATGTTTATATACCTACTTTTGTTTTTTAAATACTTTTGTGATTGTCATAAATAAACTTTTTCTTAATTTCTTTCTGTCTGCTTGTCTATCTGTTTGTCTGTATGTATGCATGTCTGTCTGTCTGTATGTTTGTCTGTTTGTCCAATCATCCATCCGGCAGTCCATCCGTTCATTTGACTATCTGTCTATGCGTCCGACCATCCATCCAGCGGTCCATTTGACCGTCCATCTGTCCATCTGTCTGTTGTCTGTGCATCCGAACAACCGTCCGTTCATCCGTCCGTCCGTCTGTCTGTCTGTCTGTCTGTTTATCTGTGCGTACGACCGACTGTCCGTTCGTCCGTTTGTCTTTCTGTTTGTCCGTCTGTCTGTGCGTCCGTCTTTCTGTCTGTTTGTCTGTCATTATAAATATTATTCATCCATTCGTCTGCTCATCCCTCTGTATCCTTTTGTTGTACTGACTGTACGTTAATTTTTCAGATTCACATTGGATTCGGAAGGTAATTTTTGTCTCCAGTAACAGGAAATAAGTGAAGAAAACATCCACTGGACGCGAGCGTATCTTACTTGCTATTATTGTGCAAGAAGGGTAAAAAGTTTACTGCTGGTGTGATGATAAAAAAAAAATTGTTGGTTCTAAAAACACATGAAACATTCTGTAGATTTTTATTGGCGTAATTTGTAATAACATAACATAATGAGATAAAAATAACTAGGGAAAATATCAAGACCGTGAAATGCCAGATGTCCAACAGCGGAGTTTTGTCAACCCTGTTCTGAAGACTTTTCGTCCGTCTTTCATGTTCTCATTACCTATGACCAGTAAAGCAAAAGGAAACTGTATGATACAGGGTGATATTAATATCACCGTCCAAGTTTTTACGTAGTTTTTTACGTAGGTATCATACGCAATCGTATAGGTACCTACCGTAAGTCGCAGATTCAAGGTGGATGTAAGCCGCTTCCAACCGAGGCAACTGGAGCTCTATGAAGGAGGCCTATGGCCAACAGTCAAGTGGACGTCCTACAGCTGATATGATGATGATAATGATGATGATAATGATGACAGGTATCATTTAATGATACTATTTGCAATATTTTAATAACAAACTGAAAAATAATGCGTGTATTTGTCGTGTTGTTGCTTTTGACGGTGATAAAAAAAGTCAGCTTATATAATGCCAAGTAGGAAAATAAGTTATGATTGTTCGAAATATTACAACTCTTAAAAACTCTTAAGTTATGATTGTTTTTTGTATGCATGTAAAAAATATTATTTTGTGAACAATAAATAATAAGTGGCAAATTTCCATCACATGCAATTCAGTTATGAAACTTATGAATAATCTGTCGTGTAAAATTTTATTTAAGTATTGAATATGTTACGTGATCTACAAACTACAATTTCATGACATCTTTTAATAAATTATTAAGTATTTTGAGTTTCGTATTAAGAGACTCGTGTATTTGGAAATGCTTGTATTTTTCGTCTTATTTCCCTAGGTATTGACTATACGTGGGACTGCCTATACAACGGGTCCCATTTCGTACCTTCTATTAATAGTTTGATCATTTGTACATAGGTATATGTGTATATACTATCAATCAACAGGCTAGCAACCCATCACTCATTTTGATTCTCCTTTCCACCTATACGCCCACAATCATACTAAACGTGGCCTTTAGGTCTTGTTACCTTAGGCTTTGTCTACACCGTAAGGGATAAAGACGTGATTTAAGTATGTATGTATGTACTATCACCCCGTCGCAGCATTATGCTGAGCTGCAACCTTTTTGACGTTGGACAGCGACACCCTACCTAATTGTTATTTTTACTTTTTTTTTTTTTTTTTTTTATTTTGTATTGTTTAGTTTTGGTTTGTGCTGTTGTCCTATGCGTCAAATAAACGTATTTTCTTTCTTCTTCTTTTCTTCTTTCTTTCTATCAATAAAAGAGCCCTGCAGGAAAACTTGAGGAAAAAGTAGTTTCAGTAGGTACTTCTCACAAAATTTTTGTATGAATTTTCAGTATCTTGGTAATGATTTTTGTGTGAGCATAACTCTCTCAGAATTATAATTAGTTAGGCATAATTATCAATAACTAGTCAGTGTGTGTTATTTCAAAGAACTTATCGCATTTAGAAAACATAATAGAAATGGGAAAATATAAATTTAATCATTACTGGAAGCATGTAATTCTGAGGGAGTTATGCCCAAATGAAAACAATAGGTATCAAGAGACTTGAATCTCCATCAAACTAAAATTTCGTGAAATTTGACAGAAAACGCTTTTACTCCAAGTTTGCTCCGGGTCGGGTTCCTATATTTCTAACCTACAGTAGAACGTATTCACGATCAACGCGGTCAACAGCACAGTGAATTTTTTTGTCAGTTCAATCAAAATGAAACTTCACTAAGACATTTGCTGTGAAAAAGTTCAACAATGTGTCAGGACTTGATTTGTCACTACCCAGGAATAAGTACATAGTACGGATAAAACTATTCGTATACCTGTTACAGCGTGTCAAATGTTTATGAATACTGAATAGAATAATAGTGATACAAATTATTTCAAAAGTGACATCTCACTGGTATTTGGTATCAAATCAAATTGAAAGTTTTATTTGAAAAATATATCTCGCTTTGATAAATTAGCCCTTGTGTGCTCATACCACATGTTGCGTGGCGCATTTACTTATGAGTCGAATGATTTCGTTCGTAGTAGCCATGACGCCATAGGTACTATGGCAGCGTGCACGTTTTTTCGACTTTAGATATCAAACACAAAGTCGAATATCTACCTACTATACCAATTAGAAAAATATAGGGACTTACCCGTGGCCCACCTAATTTGTCCACCCGGAAAACCAATACCCAGCTTCCAATACCCAGAAAAAAGGAGCTCCGCCCAATAGTTATCTCATTTTTATGCACACGATTTTTGACTAAATGTATGACGCTTTCCTCATGGGCCTTACTCTATATTATGCACAACTAGTTGTGCTTTTAGGAATTTCACTCCTCCGTAAGGTCGACAGCGGGGTTCCTATTTCTATTCAGTTTGCCCTTCGGGTATTTGAAAATACCTAATGAACCTAACCTAATTTTACTATCTCAAATGAGAATTCTTATTTTTATTGACCCGAAATTCCTAATGGCACAACTAGTTGCACATAATATATATATGTAGAGTAGGCTCTGATATAATACGCGTCGAGCTGCAATTTTGTTTTTTCGCGTGTGGACTAGACACCGTAGTACTCTGCTTTATCCCACTCTAGGTAACGCGTAACAAAACCATCGACGGATGAAGTTGGACTTTTGTGGAAGTAAGTATTATAGTAAGTAAAAGCGAGTTGAGATGGATTAGATCACAGACATCATTATAAACTAGTTTATAATGATGTCTGTGGATTAGATTTGTTTTGGAGTTGTCATTATTTTATTTGACGTACCTACCTATTGCAAAGTCATCATAATTATCTAATATTATTTTTTCCTTTTATGCGCTATACGATGAATTACTATAAATATGAATTATGATGACATAAGGGCATAACTTAAAAAAGGCAGCTCACAACTCTGGAACAAAATTATCTAACCAAACCCTTGACCAAACCCCTAGGCCAAAAAGCATTCAGACGTAGTCCCTACCCGCTATGCGTAATTATTTCCTTTGTCTGAACCTATACTGCAATGCATTTTGGTGAAAGGATCCGAATGGTTAGCACGAGTGACTTCGTCTCATCGCTGCAACCAGGCTCATTCTCAAGTTACCTATTTACGAAAGGCGCGCCTGACTCGAAACGACAATACCTACCTTACGGCGCTAGCCCCAAACGAAACGCTTATAAGTTATAATGCATAAGAGTATTAATAAAATGTCAGACGATGGTGATGATGATGTCTCTACGTGTGAGCGAATATCAAATATGAATCGCAGGTTCCTACATACTAATAGGTACTAGCTTTTGAAGATACTAGCAATGACGGCATATGAATTTGCCGCTAGAGGCGCTATTGTAACGTGAGGTATTATACAGAAACGCAAAATTAGTAGTACCTACAAGTTGCATATTCCGGCTTTACATAACGAATTTTTAGTGTTATTAAGATTGTTTCCGATTATTATCGCAGACATACGGCAGGTTTATTAAAAGATAAAAGAAGAGCTTTGAGAATTAGGAGCCAAATTAAGCAGGCAAATAAAATGGCAGTTAATTTAGAAGATAAATGGGACTGTGCAACACTGTGTAATAAATAGCTTGCTATTAAATATTAATTGAAAGAAATCCTGAATAATGTGATATACCTTACTCTACAGTGGCGCCAACTAGTGAGTACAAATACGATAGCCCTCATTCTAACAAAGTACAAAAAAAATCGACTCCCTGGTATTCAAAAAGGGTTGAAGGTGGCATTGATTCACATATTTGCATCTGCTAGACTCATATAAATAATACTTATAACTAGCTGAGCTGGCAAATAAAAATTCGAAAGTCAGTTTTGGTCTGAGATGGCGCTGCATACGAGAAATTAAAGTTTTTTTAGTGCATTTTTTTTATAGTGGATTACATATTCGGTTATTCGTGAAAGAGAGAAAGCCAACAAATCAAAAATCATAAAAATCCGTGCAGCCATTCCAAAGTTATCAATAGTTAAATAACACGACTTACTTTTGTACACGTATAGATTTGTAAAATTTCTGGTAAAAGTAAAGTTGATATAAAAACGTAAATATAACGTGAAAAGTTACGCTAACAGCTTAGCAAGGTGTTGCAATATTTTTCCACCGGCTAGCGCCTCCCATTTGCATGTGTGTGTAAGACCTAGTATCTGTATAAGTTCGTTAGTGACACCAGCGTTTGTGCAGCTATTCTCCGAATTGGTGCATTGTTACCATTTGAGTGTGGTCTCAAAAAATCGGCCGTATTAAATTGTGTGCGCAAATCAATTGATAATCTATAAATGTATTAAGAATCTTCTAAAAACTACAAAAAACCACCGAAATTGATTACAGCGCCATCTAACGGGACTTTTACAATGAGCTAACGCGAGCATCCGCCTTAAAGTAAATAATTAGCACCAAACTAGCGCTGCCGTTTTAGTAGGTACTTAAATAGGAAAAAAACAAAAAACACTATCAAGTTCCACGCATTAGTTTTTTTATTAGTGGCCAGTATCGTCGATGCAGCGTAGAGGTTCAATAATTATAAAAGTATAGGTTCGTTTGAAAAAAAAATAAAACTTCTGACGTAATTTAAGTGATAAATTATTGGAGGATTTTATGTATGATAGTAGATTATAATGTACAAAGTCGTTAAAATCGGCCCGTACTGAATGGAGCACTATTCTAAATGTGTCCTCAGTTTCATACCGCTAACTAAATACGTAACTTAAGATATTTAAAATTCAAATGATCAGACAAAGGGCTTTTATTCAAATCCGTGGACCGTCAAAAGGTTGCTTTAATTAAAGTCATAATTGTTTTTGCGCAAGAAAAACATTAACCACTCTGTTTTAAATTAGAAGATGGTCGTAAAATATTTATTAATCGAATTTGTTTAACCTGAAGTCTGTCTGAAAAGAAACAGAGGGTACCTAATGACTAATGAAACGTTTCGTACTATAATTTTTAGGTTGTAGATAGTGTTGGCAGAACACAATAAGTAAAGAAAAACTAAGTCCTTTTGCCTTAAACGAGCACTCTTTAAGTAGATACATACATATATCTATAACTATACCTACACCTTTTTTGTAGCATAAGTCCGCTATACGTACTTAAAGTATGGATAAATTTATTTTTTCTGCTATAGCTTCAACTTAAAAACTGTGACTTAAAATTAATCTAAAATTATAGTCTATTTATGAACTGTTTGTTATATTTTGAAATTTACGCTCTATTTGTGGCTTTCACTGTATTAATATTTTAAACTTACTCTTTGTCGGTCCCTCGCTTAATGCTCCTCTCATCTATTCAAAGGTTAACTGGTAGAGATCCCTTATAAGGATAAGTTCACCTTTGTGCATATATTTTATGTCTTTTTTTGTGATTTGTGTCTGTTTCTTTATATTTGTACAATAAAGCATTTACTTACTTACTTTACTTACTTTTCTACATCGTACAGAAAAAAACTTAAAACAGTCCGAACGAAGTTCCGTTGCCTAGGTACACTAAATGAAACACAGAGCCAATTGAAACTTCCGCCAAACGCATTACTCAATAGAGATATTTCATGCAAATAGAATGCTAGCAGACGGTATCAGGAAAGTCATTTAACTCGAGGAACATTAAGCGGACTCTGCCATTTCTAGCATCATCACAAAGGCTCTCATAGAATAAATTGAACTGCGAGTTCGTAATTGAAGATCTTACTGCTGATATCAAATCGATTCGTGCTTAAGAAGCTCAAGAACTTGTCCAGTTAATACGAACATTAAAGTTTACTTTGTATACTTAATACGGTTTCACGTAGTTGCTTTCTTGTTTATGTTAAGAGTTCCGCCGACCACACGAATACGATGAAAAACATGTACATGTCTTCAAATTCTAATTCTAATACAAAATATATTTATTGACTTGTCATGAATTATGTACATGTTAGTATATTTCAATTACAGTTCGTCATGTTCCACATCAAAAAGGAGTACAAGTTATACTTTTAATCTTATTGTCATTGTCTGATAACCATTAAAAAAAATGGTAGTCGACTTTGACTAAGAGAAATATAGCGTAGAATTTTAAAATTGTTATTTTTCCGTTTTGTCAAATACCTGTGTCATTCAAAAAAAGTCTAAGCATCAAATAGACTCCGCATTATAAATAGGCGAAATCTATTAAGGTGTGTTGCTGAATTCTAGTCGTATGTTCTATGGTATTGAACGAATAGCGGCAGTGGAGAGTTGTTCCAAAAGTTTCTTCCTACCGAACTTAATCTGAAATGGAAATGACCGAACTCCCGAGCCTGCAATTATTGCTCTAGTTTGGCACGTTTGTTTTTACCTACTTCGAGAGGCAATAAACTGGGGAGTTTTGTTGTGTTAGAAATTTGGGATTAGTTTTTCTTATTTAACAAGTGATGCAAACATTGTTTTGCGTCTAATGTAACTGTTAATTTTACACTACTGTAAACCGGGGTTACTTTGATTTACGGGTGACTTTAAAAAGTAATTATAATGAAGAAATATATTTTTTTAATACTTATGCGTTTAGTGCTTCCAATCGATGTCTTCATCGTCAACATCATGCATGTGGACAATATATAGCAATTTTAAAACGATCGAAGTAGCCCCAAAATTATCAACGTCACCCCGGTTAACGATAGTTGTTGGCCACGACTCCGTATTTTTTTTTTTTTTATGCGAATAGGAAGGCAAACGAGCAAGTGGGTCACCTGATGGTAAGCGATCACCACTGCCCATAGACACCCGCAACTCCGGAGGGATTGCAGATGCGTTGCCAACCTAGAGGGCTAAGATGAAATGCCTCTTGTGCCCGTAATTTCCCCGGCTGTCTTACTCTCCGCACCGGAACACAGCAGTGCAAGCACTGCTGCTTAGCGGCAGGATTAGCGAGTAAGATGGTGGTAGCAATCCGGACGGACCTTGCACAAGGCCCTACCACCCGCATCCGCACCCGCACCGTATGCGCATAATTCGCTTATTATTTTACTATACCTACCGCGGAACCTACGCGATTGTCCGGAATAAAAGCCATCTTATGTCCTTCCCCGAGATTGAAGCTATAATAATTTCTACAGCAAATTCCAAATAATTACTTGAATCTGCAAACACGATTAAAGAAAGATCTATAGAGAAACACTTTTATATAAGTAGAAGAGTTAATTTATGTAGAATAAAATATCAAATCCGATAGTATTAAAAAAATATGCTAATCACCTTCCATGAGGTAAAATTCGAACTAAATTTATTTTAACAATTTCCAGCCTTAATTAATAAGAGTTCCAAACAACAATGTTTCTCACCTGAAAATTAAGTGAAGACAACGTGAAGAACTAATTACTTCGCCGCTTAGGCCTGTCCTCTGAAACGGGGGATCGTTCGCTATCAGCTAAATTAATTTCACTCTACACGTTTTAAAAGGTCCACCGCAGTTTCCGCGAAACCGTTTTATGGAGGTCGAACGGGGGCTGGAAAATGAGTCGGTTTTCACGATCGCGATTGCGTGCTTGCATCTATTCGGCTTATTGACGTGACGATCGTAGAACTATTTATTGAGCTAGCTTATTGCCCACAATTTCACACTTTACCGAGATAAGTTTAGTGATGAAACGCGTTTAAGTTTTAGTAGTATAGATATAGTATTTAATATAGATGGAGCGCAGCATATTAGGTGTAAAAAGGACAGATAGAATCCGAAAACCACGCTACACTCATAAACACTCATAGCTGACGTCGAGGAAAAGACTGCTAAGCGCAAATGGGAATAGGCTGGACTTCTCTGCCGCATGCATCCACAGAGGTGGGCCCTCTCAGTCACTTGGTGGGTGCCAGAGAATGGCCAACGACGACGAGGCAGACCAAGAAGGTTTTAGGGGGTGCTGTGTGTGAGGTTAACGTGGATGAGACTGAAAGTGATGTGGTTAGTGTTGTGTGCAGCAACCCTAATGTTGACAGTGACAATTGTGATCAAAATGAGGGTAGTTGTTCGCTGTCGGCGGCGAGGAGCCGGGCGGACAGAGCGCGCGAGCGCAGTGCCCGTCGCGCCTTGGCCCCCGTCGCACCATGATGAAGAATCGCGAATCGATTCGAAACTGTCGGACCTTTTCCGACGTAATAAAACGTGAGTTATCCGTTTGTGTACATTAATATGTCTGAGCCTCACGGTAGTTTTATATTAAAAAACACCGCAATAGGCTATTAAAAAAAATATATATACTATAGATAGGTACAAATCTTGTAGGAAGGTTCTCCACAAGATGGATGGTAAATTAGCGAACTTCACGGGAGCCCGTTGGACGAGGGCCGCCAAGACTTGGGAGAGGCCTATGTTCAGGGGCCTTACAGTGACGTCTTAATGCGACTTAATTCTGACTCAGTTCAGGATTTACCTGTTATTTTTAGTCGGGATCTGACAGCGAGCAAACTTAAACTGAATCGGAATTGAACGCTTTAAGACGTCATGGTAACGCCCCAGCAGTGGGCGTCTTGGCTGAATATAGGGAATGGATGATTTTAACATGGATATTAGGTATAATAATTTATTCTTTTTTAGGGTTTAAAAAAATAACGTCAAAATACAAAAATATATTTGGCTTGACTTTTTTTTTTTTTTTCTTTTTTTTTTTTGCGTCACAGCCAGCAGGGCTAGACGGGGTGTTCTTTTTATAACATAACTTTTTTATAGTTAGTTTAAGTTTAGTTTTTATTTTAATCCTAGTTTAATTTGTTTTTTGTAAATATGTATATCTTTGATTATTATTTAATACATTTACTACAATTCTTAAGCAATATTAAAAAATAAATTATGAACTATATAAAAAAATTGTAGTAGGTGATTAAAAAAAATAACTTAATAAAAAATAATTTTGGCTTGACCGGTTTTTATCATCGATATGCTTGAGTTGCAGCCGGGGAAATTACGGGCACAAGAGGCATTTCATCTAAGTCCTCTAGGTTGGCAACGCATCTGCAATCCCTCCGGGGTTGCTTGTGTCTATGGACAGTGGTGATCGCTTACCATTAGGTGACCCACTTGTTCGTTTGCCTTCCTATTAACATAAAAAAAAAGTTTGAAACAATGAAAAGTTTCCACAAGCCTACTATAAAGAGTTTACTTACTTACGTACTAGTAACTAATATAAAATGAATTAGAAATAAAAGTGACCTTTCCTGGTTATCACTGTATGCTTAGGTTACACGTTGATCAAGTTTTGCACTAAAGATAACGCGAGACTTTCGATTTAAACCCTTATGTTGTAGAAGTAAAGCTTTTATTTCGTTACATGCCCTAGTAAATCGCGCAATTAGCCCGTAGCCTGAGAGGTTCAAATTAGTGGACTGCCTCGTTAATCTTTTGTAATTTGTAATAAAAGAAAATTTAGGGGCTTGGAAATTACTGGATAGTACAGGTTTTGCCACACTGCATAAGTGCTTGGATAATAATAGCTTAGAAAATAATGGATAATCTTTGATATTGTTGACAGTGAAAGTAGCTTCAGGTTTAACCCGAATAAAAAAAACTATACCAAACTAGCATACTTAGGGTTCCACAGAACAAAAGTCAGCAGACAATAGGTTTGTACTATATTCTCGAGAATAAGAGCCTTGACAGACAGACGGAAACCAAAAAGAGGGAGTTGTTTATTCGACAGCTCCATTCAGGCAGCCACTCGAACCCTTCGAATTCGCGTTTCGAAATCCAAGTTTTATAAAAAAAACTGCAATACTGTGATTTAAACCTCAACGGTGAGCATTGGCTCCATAGGCCAATGAAATCACTGATCGGACGTGAATCATCTCAACCAAACAGAGCTGTATTAGCAGAGCCACAAACAAAAATCCTGGGAACTGAATCCGTCCAAGCCTTGCCGTTTTCCATATGAAATATACCAGAAATTTTCTATTCCACCGCATAATTTGATGATTTCCACGCGGGATAGCTGTTTGCTCCCAATGAAGCGGCACGCGAATAAAGTAGAGATATCATCTGTTTCATCAACGGAGCGGAAACATACTGATAGCGTTTTAAAATTCTATTACGACACGCCAAATGCATGTCGGCTTCTCTCGTCACTCCGATAAGAGTATTTTGCAACATGTGGTTAAAGATTATCGAAGAGAAGAGAACGTAGTACGGTTTTCTATCATAATCGATACCCTCATGATATGATTCATCATCATCATCATCAGCCTGAAGACGTCCACTGTTGAACAAGTCGCCACCTGCATCCACTGGTTTCCCGCAACTTTTACGATGTCGTCAGTTCACCTTGTGGGAGGCCTGCAAACACTGCGTCTTCCGGTTCGCGGTCGCCACTCGAGAACTTTTCTCCCCCAACGGTTGTCTGTTGTACGAGCGATGTGGCCTGCCCATTACCACTTCAACGTACATACTCTTCGAGCTATGTCGGTGACTCTAGTTCTTCGGCGAATCTCCGTATTGCGGATTCTGTCGCGCAAAGAAACTCCGAGCATAGCTCTCTCCATAGCTCGTTGAGCGACTCAAGCCTTATGATATGATTATGAATTAAAAAAATGATAAACACATTTTTTTGAGACACTTACACTACGGGCGTATATTGATTTTAAAGTTTAACCTTCAAGACGCCAAAGGCAAATAATATCACCACCGCAGGTCAACGCCAACGACGTCAATTACTTCAATGCAAAAGCATCCTTCGTTCAATTGTGTTTAGGTTCAACTTGAGGCGTCGCAATAAAGAAGTCTGGTGTATGGGTCTCTTGTATTTGACTCCCTCTTGTTACTGTTTGACCGTCCTCATTTTAAAGTAGGGCAGGAAAGACCCTATCTCTTTCCGTGGATGTCGTAAAAACTACTAAAGGGATTGATGTGAGAGTGGGCAGCAGCATTCTCTATTGCCAACGGACGGTGTGAAGCAAAGGAATACTAGAATGCTATTTTCCCAAGAAAGTAAAAAGGTTTAAAACAATCTTCAACGGACAACCATTACGACTCAGTAAAGATTGTAGCGGCTCGGAAGATAGAGTTACTCTTATTAAATTTGTTGCTGCGTGTGATGTTGGATGCACGCCTACATACCCTTGTGTGTTGGTTTGAGATACAATGACGCCTAATTCTTATGTACAGCCATCACCTGGGAATGTTGAGGTACTTGCCAGTTGTCTTAACTTAGCCGTATAATGCGAATCGGAAGTACTTCTGGCACAGAGCTTATAACGAATTGCATTAAACGGCTAAATTAAGACAAGTGACTAGGTGGCTAAACTAGTGACTTTGCCTATGTGCGTAAAGCTTGCAAAATGTTAACATCAATGTAGTAGTGTCAATGAATGGTGACACAGGTGCTGGTACAATCAGATGTGATCAACTTTTCCACCTCTTACTATAATACCTACGTGGGACTGCAGACGTGTCGTTAACCTCCATTATAGTCACGAGCGTATTCATAACGAAAAAGGAATTTATTTCAAAGACTACAAATAAGTTTACCAATGGTCTCGTGTAACATGTTTTTTTTTTTTAATTAAAGTTCTTTTCAACTGCATACTACAAGTTTTATCATTCACGTTCCAACTTGCCACTCAAGACTGTTAGTGCGCTTTAGTTTTGCTGACATGTTTTGTATGTATTCACTCCTAGAGATCTTGACCTCTTTTGAAGCAAACGTGGAATAATGTAAAGAACGGATAGAAAAAGTATTGGCTCCGCACGTTAATTCATTTATAAGATTAGCATAGGTATGTACACACAACAAAGCTATTCGGTAAGCAGGTTTAAAGCGGCGCGTGTATGCAAAGGTGCTTACCGAATAGCTTTGCTGTGGGTACATAAAATCTGCTTTTTCGGTATTTAATTTTAATTAGTAGACTCTAGCTTGCGTCCGTAGTTAGGCTCACAGTGCAGAACGTCTTTCTTGTCTATGTCGTAAAATTTTAGGTCTATTGATTGTGTGACCACAAATGTGTTGATATTTATCTAACTAATATTATAAATGCGAAAGTATGGATGGATGGATAGATGGATGGATGGATGGATGGATGTTTGTTTGTTACTCAATCACGCCAGAACGGCCCAACGGATCTGGATAAAATTCGGCACATAGATAGAGAAAAGTCTGGAATAGCACATAGGCTACTTTTATCCCGGAAAATTGCGCAGTTCCCGCGGGATAGCGATAAACGAATTCTTTGCAGACGAAGTCGCTGGCAACAGCTAGTGATGATATAAAGAGAGCGGAAAAAACGAAATGGATACAAAGAGTACAAGACAGCGTAGTGACATTAATTGAAGGAGGCCTACATAGAAACGATTGACAAAGGCGAAGATTATGTGTAAGATGTATGTAAGATGTGTGTAAAACGTAATAGTACCCTAAAATATGTTTGGCACCTACAAGTAATGCAAAGCTTCAAGAATTTTCATTTTCAATATTGTTTCCCGTTCCTTTTCTTTCACATCCCCGTCAATCTTTTCCTCTCAATAAAATTATACCTACTTTATGTCATACTTTTTCGAATCTCCGAAACATCGAAATTGAATTCCCTCTACAAAAGGCTAAAACCCTTATCTTCGTGTCACGTGTTCCGCTTTTACGATGTCAAGCAATGTTAAACATAATCATAAGTCAAAAAGTTGCTGAAGATTTTTTCACACGGAACGCTACAGTAGGCTAAGTACATCGTCTTTTTCGAGAATGGCACTTCAACGTCAATCAGTTTTGTTCAAATCTATTTTTCAAAATTGATCTTTTATAACCGGCTTCAAATAGGTGGAGTCTTTTATAGGTTTATAGCATTAGAATGATGAAGCAGTGATTTTATTATTTTTCATATATGTAAGTAAGTACCTACCCACAAAATTAGTTTTTTTTATAATTATTTCTACTCAGCCCTTAATTGATCTATTTGATCTCTTTTCGATCTTTCGTGGCGGATGAACATTCCTATTTACTACTGTACAATAAAGGCTTGTACATACAGCTACTAAAACTACCAATGTAAATCCAATCATCAAAAGCATAAAAAATTATCACTCTTCTGAAAATAATCTCGCGAACCAAATCGCGGGCGCCAGCTGATTTTTAATAAAATTTTAAAACTTAATAAACATATTGTTTAGCTTTTTATATCCCAAGTTGAAGACGGCTGCACGTGTAAAAAATATATACGGTGCAAAAGTGTTTCAGCTACAGCGTATTTTTATGGGGAAATTAAAAAAAAAACAGCGAAGTCGTTTCTCATGTCGGATATTAAAACTTGCAGGGAAAACATGAATTTACGTCTCTGCGTTTAAAACGTCCACATAAAATGAATATTTGAATATTCGTTCGCAAATTTAAAATCATTATTTCAAAAGATTTTTGAATCTTTAAGATTTTATTAAACTAATAATAAGATAAGGTAATAAGGTAATAGTTAGATACAAGCAAATAAAAAAAGAAAGAAAACAATTATTTTATTCGTTTAGATGCAGTATTTTGTATGACTGTGATAAAAAAAGAATTCGTTACCTGACGAAATTATTCACTTATTATTATTATGAGCCTATTGTGTCCCACTGCTGAGCACTCTCTTCCACTGCTCCAAGAAAATTAATAAAAATAAAATAGTTTTATTAGATAATTATTACAATTAGTCACTTATAATTATGTCAGATTTCATTAACGATTTCAATGTTGGACCACAATCCAATTTTGAACTAAAAGATAAAAGAGAAGGACCCTTAAATATTAAATATTTGAATTATGTAGCTTTATTGTCTTCACACCCTGTAAAAGCATTAAGGTAACAACAGCGCTCAATAATTTATCAATTAAAATTTATCTCAAATCTTCATTGCCTCCATTAGGCGTAAACATTAATAATAAACTACGGTTTTAATTTAAATAAAACGCTGGAGTAATTAAAATAACGGAGGGTAATAATTATATCTCAGAGAAAATGAATGCACGCCTGACTGAGCACAACTTGAAGGAAAAACGAGGTCCAAGTGAAAGGCTACAACGGTTAACTGTAATATCTAAAGTTTTTAAGTAGGTACGTACTATTCACGCTGAAGTTAAACAAAGCCAACATCAAACGGTCTCTTTCTAAGTTTGACGTGATAACGTCTTATAAATCTATGAATGCCGGCTGCACTCACGAAAAAGCATCTCATTGTCACGTTCCGCGTGACGTCAGAGTGTGCAAGCGAGAGCGCGGAACATGCGATAGAGAGGCACTATCTTCTCGCGTGACGTTAGAGCTAGCAGTTCGATAAAACTAATCGTCCATAAGCCGACTTTTTGAAGAAAATAAGGATAACGGACACCTGTCTTCTAGTATCTAAAGGAATGAAGGTGAGAAGATGATAGCATTAAACAAATTAAATTAGGTATAATCACAATTTGATGATCACTAATTAAAAATGAGCACTTTCGCTGAATTTAGGAAAAATTAACTAGAGTCTTTTCAATTTGAAAACGCAGGTGGAATCTTTGCTGTTTGATTGAAATTGGCAAGGAACCAAATATGGCGTCTGCTATAGCCACTGTTTAGACAAGAATAGATGTAAACAAACATAGCAAAACAATTATATTTATTACTTATTTATTAAAATAAAAATCAAGCCCCCCATACTGTTGACGCATCTATCAAAAATAAGCTTTAAAACTACCAAATTCTTATTAATAACTACTCGTATGTAAGACAACTCATGAACGGCAACTTATTTCAAGCATTCTGTATATAAAAAATGAAACTAAATATTTAATCCCTCTTGTCTGTTATAATATAACAGTACTCATTAAGTTTATACATAACATATTGCTGCTTGAAAATATATATTCTTTTCTTCTCTTACCCCACACATAAAGGGCAGACACCTGAAGACTTGAAACAAAGGGTTTCACTTTCCTCGGTCCTTACGTCGCAGAAGGAATTTCATTAAAAGAAAATCGCGTTCTAAATTAGCCTGGTTCATCAAGCTTTTTGGATAGTACCTACTTAGCGTTTTCAGTCGACTAGAAGGTTATTTAATTTGGCTTTCTATAGATGATATTAAACTGTTTAAAACACGGATTTTGGGAGCGGAGTCAATTGGCATTGTTCATTTTTTTTAAGCTGTGCTTTTAACACCTTTATTTGATAGAATGGACTATTTCAAGGAACTAATTTGAATATTATGCGTCTCCGTAGCTTTGTTTATTAATAATAAATATTTTTTCGCTATTTGATAATTTGTTAATTTCGGAAGGATCCCAATCGCCTTCGTACAGGAATATTAAAAAACGGTTTTGTCTATGGTTTTGTCTATATGTCAACGTCATAGATCTGTGAATGTGTGCGTGAATATAACGTCAAACTTCACAACAAATGTTCGCGTATTTCGAATTATTTCCGTTCGTTGGTGTTGTTATTGTTTTCCGTGCTGTTTTTGCTTTTACGCTTCACCCCTGCACATCTTTCCTGACTCCTACTTACATTAAAGTGATCATCGCAATGATACATCGTGTAAACTATGGAATTCCACATTAGCTTGCGTACACTATTCCTTCAGCAAACTTCTCTGATTTTCACAATGATTTTGTTGGGACTATAAGTTCAAGTTGTACCCCGGCACAATAAATATCCATTGTTTGTTACAGTTTTATACTTTGAATTTGCTCTTATTTCTAATGTTTGTAGGTTAAGTCAGAATGTAATGTTATGATGTAGATGTGACAGTGACAGCATGACAGATACCGTAGCTAAACTTTTTTTTTCATTTTTGTGGCATATATTTAATGCCCGATTCTTACGCAAAACCCGGTCGTTAGATCAAACAAAGGTCAAAAGTACTTTAACAAAAATATCTACAATAGTATAGTATTTTTGAAATCGGACAAGATAAATCGGTTATTTGATGGTTTTCCTCCAAATGGTTTTCGAATTGGAACATACTAAAAAAATGAACAATGCCAATTTTCTCGAGCAACTAGCTCGATCCACTAACGCGTATGTTAATAGAAAATCGGCCAAGTGTGAGTCAGACTCGCGCACCGGTGGTTCCGTACAAATTTGGCAAGTGGATACATAATCCAGTGTTAGCACCCTAGGCTTCCTAAGCAACATTGTGTGTGTTAGTAGGGATGTTTACCGGTAAGCTGATCAATGAATTTATGATCCTATTTCAATATTTAGGGATGTACTCCTTGGAGAAGTCTCGTACAAATATAATCAAATCAAAAAATCGGTCCACCAATAATAATTCAGATCAAGTTCCTGTTTTAAGAAATAAGTTACGCTTAGTTTCTATAAAATCATCAACATAACAGGTATAACAGGTACCAAAATATTTTAAATTGTTATTCGTATCATATACACCGAAGAAAAAAGAGTAATGTTAAACTGGTGTCGTATTGATTGATTCGAGTTTTAGTATATTTAAGGTTCTCGTAGATAAGAATTGCTCTGGGGAGAATCCACAACCTTTTTTGAGATCACTGAAAAAGGTAAATATCTCTCGAGTTTTTTGTCCATCAGGACAAAATATTCAAATTATAGGCACACTACGCTACACACACAACATCGGGTTGTTTATTCTCTTTAAAAGGTTTTTGTGTGGTTTTGGATTTAGGGTTGTTTCTACTATAATATAAAGCAAATACACGTTTTTCACATGTAAGTTGATATACAAAAATGTCGAATTATCTTTAATGTTGTTGCACAGCTCATAAATTTATTACAACTACGATGTAATAATGTTTACTGCTAGTTAATTTTTGAAACTGCGCTGCTCGTTGGCAGTTACAGCGAAGGTACTTAAAGCTTGCAGTAAATGGAAATGAAGTGAAATAATGGCCTCTGTAAGAGTGTAATAAAATCATAAAACTTTGCAAACTAACTCTTATTCTTACTATGCGTTTACACCAAATCAAAGACTGTATAAGTCACCTTATGAAAGTCTTCGTCTCAAGGTTTTGCTAGTCATGAGCATTTCTTTGTAACAGAACAGCAAACTGTCGGACTTTTTCCGACGTAATAAAACGGGGATCCCTCCATTTCCCATAATTTCATTTGTACTAATTTCATTTGCCATAATGGTCACTGGCTATAACCTTCATTTGCCCTAATATCACATGCCATAATTTTTGAACGCCATAATACTCAAACGTCATAATGTTCAACATCCCTAATATTAGATACCATAATATCACTTTCCATAATTTTTACTTTCCATAACTTTCAAAATCACTAATATTTCATGCCATAACAATCATTTGCCATAATTAAGGAAAAAACAGATCCAGACTGTTGAAATTTACTGCTACCGAAACACGGTAGGTTCGTTAGGTTTCTTGCGACCCTCAGAGCTGAAATAGAAGCATCTCTAAGGGCTCGGGGGGCTCGGGGGGCATAGCCTCCCTCAATAGCCACATGCCTGGTCAATTAATTAGGTTAGGTTAGGTTAGAATGGCGTCAAGGTGCGAAGCGCCAAAACTAGGCGGAATAGGAGCTCCGTCGGCTTCGCCTCAGGGTCATTCAGTTCATATTTATGTTTGTTTTCTACACATGTCATCACATCTGTTAAACGTAGATAATTAACACAACCCGTAGTAAAAAAATAAATTTTTTAATTAGTTATTATTATTATTACAAGAATCAAAATTCTGGGTTTTTTATGGCAAATTATTATTATGGCATTTGAATTTTATGGCAAATGATATTAGGACAATTGATAATAGAAAAAACGAAATTTATGGCAAACGTATCGTTATGGCACCTGAAAATTATGGCAAATGAAAATATGGCTAATGATCATTATGGCATATATATCGTTATGGAATATAAAATTATGGCAAATGAAATTCGGGCATGTGAAATTAGTTTATATGAAATTCGGGCAAACAATAGAGAACCGAATATAGGCGAATAGAGCCAAATATCGGTATGATCATTCTAAAAACGCTCTAGCAAATGCTCGTCAAAAAAGCAGGCGTGTGGAGGTGTGGGCGGTGAGGGATGGCGAAACAATGTGAACGGCACGGCTTGGTAAAAATCTCTAAGCAAATTTACTGCCACTTGCCACTTTGCTGGAATGCACGCTAGTTTTACTATAGAATAGCCAGTGAGCCATTTGATGTAATGGACACTGCCACATCATCTTCGACACCAGAGGATTGCAGATACATTCCCACCCTAGAGGACCAAGATAGATTATCTCATGTGCCAGCAATTTCATATTTGCCCTCTCGTCACCGGCACACAGCAACGCAAAGCGGCAGAATCAGCGAGTAAGACGGTGCTACACATTCCACCACCGCAATAATACTCGTTAGAAAGTTCCTGTTCATTTAGCCAAATTTTATCTGTAACGTAACATTCAGTTGTAGGTATATAGTATTCACATCATCACACATCACAGGCTAGAATGCTCATGCAAGTGAAAGCACAATTCTATTAGCACCTTTAGGTCTTTCTTGGTTTGAGGGTGGCATTACGTGACGGGAGATCTAAATAGACGGTAAATGTTATCTCGGGTATACTTATTTCGGTACCTTTCCTTTAGTATGCGGTATATGTATTATTATAAGTTAGCCTCCGGGACCTTGTGGGATGTTTCATTGTAGTGACAGGGGGGTGATATAAAATACGTTGTCACATCGAAATTGACATTTATGTGCTGGGACAATATTTCCTAGACTTATAACTTTTATTTCACTAGGACTATTTTGGGAGAAATGGAGGATATTAATCTTTGTTATAAGGGTACATTGGCGCTTAATTTGTTTGTTTAAATAAGTATTTTGTTTTTACAACTTGTCCTTATACCATTGGAATTATTTGATTAGGTATAATAAGATGAAAGAGAAATAACTTTTACTTTATGCCACTCGTTATTTGAAGGCAGTATAGAAGTTTATCGTTGCAACAGGCACGTAAAACGGATCGCGTTTTAACTGACACTCAAAGCCCTCGTTTTGAGCAGATTTTCAATAATCCTCAGCGCTTTTTCCAAACGGCATCCATGTTGAATTAAGTCAATATTTGGACAGTAAAATATGCAGATGGATTTAATAAAATTATGCAAGGCGAACTAATAGAGCAGAATGGGTAGGTATATGAATAACAGTTTAAACCGAAGTCATTAATGAAAATGCATTTATAACCATAGTACCTATTTAAGTGTTTGTGTTCTATTGTATGCTGAGTCGAATTCCTTTTCGGCATCGTCACTCACTTTGATGTCGAATAAAGTTATGTCTATGTCTATGTATGGTCTGCCAAATAAAGTGATCTATCACTTTCATTCATTTTCTTTTCAAACAAAAATGTCGCCAACGTCGAACTTTCAAGTTGACAGCCACGTCTTATTGACATTATAATTTATGACGTACAAAGGATTCTCAAGCATAAGGTGGTAGACCCCATATTTGGCTAATAGTATAATGCATGTAGGATGGACTACGTTAAATAATACAGCTAGCTGTAGCTTACGTGTAGTTTTAATAGATTTTACTGGATTCTATAAAAACTATAAGGCTAATAAGACTTCTGTATTTAGTTTACCTGAGTGGAGACCGACACGCCTTGGCTGCCTGCCGCTCCACCTGAAACAAAGAACAAGGATTAATAGGTACTAAGGAAGCACTTGAGAGGGAATATTTTATTGTCATTGGGGATCTACCTTACTGATATCTTTAAGGAGGTAAGCCGCCTTGGTATTGAAAAAGGTATTAGATAAGGTTTTTACAAAGTTTTATTTTATTAGGTGTAATTTACTAGTACTTAATTTCTAATCTGCCTAAACACAAAAAGCCTCTTTGTATCTGCAGTACAAGTTTAGTAAGCGAGTTACATTCACGACAACTCGCAGCGTATTCCTTGTTTTTTCTACAAAAAATTAAGTAAGTACCTAAATATGTACTGAAAGGAAATTTAAAAATTAAAATTAATTGGTTTTGCAAGTTTTTCGTTGTTATTGTTGATGGTGTTACTTATTATTCTGTCATAAAGAACACATTCCCAATGGAATCTTGTTAAATAATCTCAAAAATTATTTTATATAAGCAAACGTTATTATTTTGACCGGGTTCGATTCCTGGTTAAGTGTGTTTTATTTTGATTTAATGCCATTTCTATGAAACCTAAAATCGATGCCATGGTTCCTAAGAACAGATTACGCTAGTTTTTGATTTCTCCCAACTGACCCTTTTGGATTGATCAATCCGGGTATAACTTTATAGCTAATCCAATGCCTAGCCATCCGTCACACGCTGACATTCTGGCTTCGCTGCGTAGTTAAGCCCAGACAAATGACGGCCGAGAGAACAAATTTCCCGGTCGGTTGCCACCAAAACGCTAGCGTTCGTTGGACCGAACAAGACGTGTAGGCTTAATCCTGGAATACTAAGTACTCCGATAGCCTCAATACGCCCGGGACTCGGGCATTGGAGTGGCTTGATGTTAATTTATTTATTTATTTATAAAACTTTTTATTCCGAATTCGCTACAATTTCGGTAAGTACATGTTGTTGTTGTTGTTGTTATTATCGTTTTTTTTTTTTTTTAATTAAATTGTTGCGAAATTCGGCGTGCCTCATGGCATAGGCCTCCTCCGTGTATGCCTAAAGTAAAAAAATGCCTAAAGTAAAGTAAAATGTATGTATAAAGCCGTGGTAGCCTAGTGGTTTGACCTGTGGCCTCTCAAGCAGAGCGTCGTGGGTTCAAATCCCGGGCTCGCACCTCTGAGTTTTTCGGAATTTATGTGCGAATATTACATTTGTAATTTGCCATGAGCTTTTCGGTGAAGGAAAACATCGTGAGGAAACCTGCACACATCTGCGAAGAAATTCAATGGTGTGTGTTAAGTTCCCAATCCGCACTGGGCGCGCGTGGGAACTATAGCCCAAACCCTCCAATACACGGATTAGAGCACTTAGGCTAAGTTAAATACATGGAAGGTGGCAAGATTTTGCTTCTTGAAACTAACAAGAGACCTACCTACACTGAACGAACGATGAGCTCAGGGTCCGTACCATGACGTCTTAATGCGATTCTAATCAATTTTACGTTTGAGCAGTGTGCAAGTTCAATGTCAAACTATAAAAAGTTAACTTCGTTTTTGGCACCGGCAATGTGAGGTACTTTAAACTACACCTTGCCTGGTTATGTGCATAGCTCAACCAGTTTGCTGGGCAATGCTTAAGTGCATCTCACGAGGAGGCGCAGTTTAAATTGGCCTCTTCACCGTTTGCAGAACCGTGACTTTACTTTTTATTTGGTTTGAACGTTCACTAACCTGTAGGTAGCACCTATTGTACAGCAGCTCTTAGAATGCCATTTCGGTTTGTCGTGCTGTCTCACTCACTCTCATGGGTTTGATACTTGAATCGGCCTATGTTACCCGAAACCCGAATGGCATTCCAATAGCTCACGGACTGTGGTTGAAGTATTGGAGATCATTCAAAATATCTGTTCCTTTTCAGCGTTTTTATAGACGACATTGTATCTTTTAACAGTCTCCAAAACTTAAAGTAATTTTCGGTTAACTTCGTTTAAGTCCATGTGAACAGAGCAAAAAATAGTCCTTTGTTTCCTCCATATCACTAGTTGTGCGCTATCTGCACTAGTTTTTTAAAACTACCCGTAATCGATCTTAATTTTATATGGGCACCCAATAACAATGACATTGGTAGGTACCAATAATTTATCCGAAAATACAGCCTACGGTAATCTTAAACAATATTATTTTGTATATTGTTTAAGATCATATCACATTGGAATTCACACACGCGTAAATATTAAAAGCACCCTAAAACTACCCGTAATCGATCTTAATTTTATATGGGCACCCAATAACAATGACATTGGTAGGTACCAATAATTTATCCGAAAATACAGCCTACGGTAATCTTAAACAATATTATTTTGTATATTGTTTAAGATCATATCACATTGGAATTCACACACGCGTAAATATTAAAAGCACCCTATCGAACGTGTCATGTGGAATCCTTAATAGGATTACTTACACCAGATAAATTTTCTGATCACAAGAATAATTTCGCGGTAGAACGTAATTCCCTGCTATAACGACAAAGTGAAGGGAACCGTTCCAAGATTTGAACAAGAAATGTTTTAAAGTAGTGGGAAGTATTTAAAAACTTTATAATTAAGACTTTGCTTATCTGTAACTTCCGAACAGGTTTTTTAAGATGACTTTCTATAAAAAAAAATGGTAAACTAACTAAACAAAATTAAACCCCTTGTGGCTTGATGCTAATAATAATAATAATAATAATAATAAGGCGTAGGGATGTGACGACCCCACCGCCCGCTGGTGTTGTCGTGTCACTAGTGCAATCAGTCATCGCAGGGCGGCTTGTGGCGAGCTGTTGGTGCGTAGCGACACCACGAACCTGAGACCTCCGGGGGTACACACACACACACATGCGCTTATACACACACTCACACACAGTTACACACCCACCCCGCCTCTAGTTTGCCTTAGTTGGCCGCCTAGAGTGGAGCGCAAGAGCTAAATGCTCGAAGGTTCGATGTGTTTGCGTAAGTGGCGAGTTGGCACCTGATGCGACTGTATAAGGACCAAGTGATGGTTGTTCAAAGTCCAGGAACACCTCTCCATCCTTAGCCGTGCACACCAATGTTGCCACCTCGTTGCCCCGAGCGGGCAGCAGTTTGAGGGGCCCATTTAGTGGGCGGCGAGTCACCGCCTACCAAGCTTCAATTTGTTGAGATATTGAAATGGTAGGTGTCCGTCTATCTCACTCCATAGCCCAGTAATCCTGCCCACAGCATCCCAACCCCATAGCCCATTCCATGTCGTTCCCTACCAGGCAATAGTTTGGCAACTGTGGAGGACTGTCCGCTAGCACATCTTCATGGTGTATTAGGGGTTAGACCTCCATAGTTGCGCCCATCTCATGTTTATATTATATGGTACCAAAGGCCTGTTCATGTTGGCGACCGAATAGCCTAGTGGTTAGAGAACCTGACTATGAAGCTCGAGGTCCCGGGTTCGATCCCCGGTCGGGGCAGATATTTGTATGAAAAATACGAATGTTTGTTCTCGAGTCTTGGATGCTTAATATGTATTTAAGTATGTATTTATCTATATAAGTATGTTTATCCGTTGTCTAGTGCCCATATCACAAGCTTTGCTTAGTTTGGGACTAGGTCAATTGGTGTCAATTGTCCCAAGATATTTATTATTTATTTATTATTATTTATTATGTTGGCCTCGGCCCCATGAATGCCTTTCAAATGACCGGGTCCCCATGGGCCTGTGATCGGAAACCCGTACCAACAATAATAATAATAATAATAATAAATATCTTGGGACAATTGACACCAATTGACCTAGCCCCAAACTAAGCAAAGCTTAAAAAGCTTTTGCTTGAAAAGCTAACAGCGTTTCTTCGTTGAAGAGCGATGTTTTGTTGACAGAGATAGGTGCTGTCGACCTTTTACTCATCTAACTAGTCTAACTAATATTATAAATGCGAAAGTATGGATGGATGGATGGATGTTTGTTTGTTACTCAATCACGCCAGAACGGCCCAACGGATCTGGATGAAATTCGGCACATGGATAGAGAAAAGTCTGAAATAGCACATAGGCTACTTTTTAACCCGGAAAATTGCGTAGTTCCCGCGGGATAGCGATAAACAAATTCTTTGCAGACGAAGTCGCTGGCAACAGCTAGTTTATAATAATTTCATACAACCATTGACTTGAACCTTACTACTTCTAGAGTAATGTAATTATGCTCAGTGCCACTTGTCCGTTTTTCTCAAATCATTGGACACCCCATTTGTTAAAATCCGTACCGTGTCTATGTTTAGTTTTGACCTTTACTTGCTCACTCACTCAAGCTTCTCAGTATGTCACAGGGCTAGAGGCGTTTTGACCTACCTTTATTTTTGTCTATACTTCATTTTAAAATTCATAACGCAAATTCATCATACTTGTAAATTTACATCGCAAAAGCAGCATATACTTACTTAACGAAAAGCATTGCTTTTTATCTGTCTTTCAACATTGGATTTAAATACAACGCTCATCTAAAGTGTACATACTAAGTACATTCTCAGTTTGTAAGAGTTATTTTCAAACCTAAAGTTAAATGTTTGCTAAACATACAGTCTAAGTTTACGAAGCGTCTGGGATTGATGCTAGTTATACATTTGTAATTTGCCATGAGCTTTTCGGTGAAGGAAAACATCGTGAGGAAACCTGCACACATCTGCGAAGAAATTCAATGGTGTGTGTTAAGTTCCCAATCCGCACTGGGCGCGCGTGGGAACTATAGCCCAAACCCTCCAATACACGGAGGAGGCCTATGCCATGAGGCGCGCCGAATTTTGCGACAATTTAATAAATAAATAAAAAATAAAAACGACAATAACAACAACAACAACAACAACATGTACTTACTGAAACTGTAGCGAATTCGGAATAAAAAGGCTTATAAATAAAAATACATGTAAGTATTCAATTACCAAGGCACCGGAGTGAAATCACATACGAAGTGAGAGCGTACTACATGTGCGTTGCGTTGCTAACAGAAATCAATAAAATAAATATAAATTACTTACTAGAAAACCAAAACAAATCTTTAAAGTGAAGAGTATTTTCTTTTATTGCAACTTCTTATTATGTTTATTTGTATGAATATGCGTATGCATAATATGATACTGAATCGGCTTTCTTGATACGAATACACATTCGAAACAACTTGTCGTTTCTTTTACAACCCAGTCTCTCCGCATCACCATTATGATAGTGGTCATTTACTGATGTGTAGAATAAACTACCTTTCTACGTGGATATTTGGGAGCGAAACGCTAGTATTCTGCTATAACCCGATGTATTATCCCAAAGTACCTACACGCCACTCTGCTCTGCGCTTCAGCTAGGCACGTACTATGTACATTGAATTACTCGGCAACGGACGGTTCTTTGCTTACATTGTGCAAGTCCGCAGGTGAACCACTTCGCAGTAATTGCTTAGGAGGGCTGAGATTGCGTGCCCATACAATGTGGTACACAACTTTGATTGTTGAAACGTTTAAGAAATTTTGATGGCCCGACTTACGCAATACAATACAATGACTTCATTTAAAATCACATAGTAAGTAGAACGTAGGGTCCAAGAATCTTTACCACCATCTTACTGGCTAATCCTACCGCCACGAAACAGTGCTTATTTTGCTGTGTGCCAGCGTGGGTGAGATAGACTATTAGGTAATTAATACACTTGCACGAATGCCATCCTATTCCATAAACAACACCATTATGCATATTTTAGTGGATTTGTAAACTCTGTACAGTCGGAACTCAGCAATTGTCTTCAATTATCATAATTTTACTAAGTAACCTAATTTCTTTTCAACCAGGAATAAATAAGTTGTTATTTCGGTACCATTAACCTATTCACCTTTTCCTTCAAGAAAAATAACCGTTTTTATTAGTATCAAATGGCACAATCCTTTTGCTAATGTTATGAAGAGCCCAAACACAGGAACCCACTTAAGCTATTTATTTGCACAAAACTAAAAGCATTGTTAATGTAACCCACATTTACTTAATTCCTAACCCACTTAGCGTATCTTTTATGCTATTTACTTTGGGAATGAATGAGGTATTTTTATCGTTAAAAAAAAATATGAAGTTTAGAAAGAAGCCTGAAGACTGTGGCTTTTTGTGTTCTGCACAGCAGGCCTACTCTGAGGAAAAAAAATTGAAGTTGTTGTTGTTCCAGTCACAATAATAGTCATTAATTGGAAAGTAAGAGGGATGGTATGATACAAACTTCGAATTTCAGAGTAGCCCCCTCCATACCCAACAAGTCTATTTAAAGTCTCCGCTGTCTGTATGAACGATATTTGCTCAAGTCGTGCAACTAGTGAAAAGTCTATAATTTAGGAAAAACCATCAGTCTTCTGTCAACTTCTTCCGTCTCTGAAGAATAATGGAAATAGTAGATACATATATGTCTTTTTCTAACAAACTATTTGCAGAGGCGACCCATTTCCGATCTCTACCCTTGCAGTCCATCTGTCTGGTGATAGTGAAACCTTATATTTATGAAAGAGGTCAGACGATGCCCCAGTGATGTATCTCCGTAGACTTGTCATCGATATCTCGGATCGGATTCAGTATTTTCTTGATAAGTTACGGTGCAATTGGGAGAAAAACACGCTTATAACGCGTTAACACGTTAGCCGGCGGTACCCGAATTATGGAATGTACTAGAATGGCAGTAAATTTCTCCATACAAAATGAGATTACGGCTATAGGAGTACTGATTGTTTACAAAGTTACCGATTCTCTGCCCAGGTACAGTAACGGTTATAACCGGCTACGTTTAGACCCGTACTGTCATACGATACCATTTTATTGTAGCTTACCAAGATCAGTACGGGCATAACAGCTCAGTTTTGACCGTGCCGTCACATAATAATAATGCAACTTATCAAACTTTATACTGAATAATAATTAGATTTGTCTGTAAATAGTGGAATATGTTGATTTAGTAAGGAGAAGAGTAAATTAAATTACCATTATGAATGAAATTTAAAGTTTATTGAGAAAAAAACTACCTATTAAGAACTGTGTACAGTTTTATCAAATAGAACACAAAATCCCACCAAAAACATCTACAACTGAGGTGGAAGTCAGTTGAACTGACTTCCACCGTTGCTAAGCGGCTCGAGTGCTGGAGAAGATTCAGGAATAGACACTTCTAACAACCGCCTGAGTCGTTCGTCTTCTTTTTCTCTGTTCATCTAAAAATAACCATAATTTTCGTTTAGAGCTTTAAAAAATTAACATTCAACAATAAATTGAGTCTAAAAGTAATAAGACTATAGTCTGCATTCGACAAAACTTCAGTATTCGTAAGAAAAACCACGTATACTGTACTCACTTTGTAAAGCAGTGCATGGCATTTCGTGCGTCCATCGTGACCGCGCGGAGAGAAGCACTGAAGCGAGCGCCGAACAAATTCCTATACAACGACAGCGGCGTACGCCGTACTGCATTTGTGTGTGCGTTTGCATCTGTGTGAGTGATGGTCAAACTTCGTATTACGTTTTGACACGTTATTTCGGCGGTAGTGCAACAGTAGTCGTACCCCACATGACAGTAAAAATTTGCTACGTAACAATGCCATGGGATTTGCTCGGGAAGCACCGTAGTGACTTATAGGCAGTATCAAAAAAATACTGCGTTACCCGTACCGTCATATAACATGGTCTGTATTTTACGGTGATAGCCGTTACCGCCGGCGAACGTGTTAATAACTGAACCAATAGCTTAAATATTTATAACGTGTGATGGCCAAGTTTCAAGGTACCTACCTATTTAAGGCGGATGCTCGCGTTAGCTCATTGTAAAAGTCCCGTTAGATGGCGCTATAATCAATTTTGTTGGTTTTTTGTAGTTTTTAGAAGATTCTTAATACATTTATAGATTATTTATTGATTTGCGCACACAATTTAATACGGCCGATTTTTTGAGACCACACTCAAATGGTAACAATGCACCAATTCGGAGAATAGCTGCACAAACGCTGGTGTCACTAACGAACTTATACAGATACTAGGTCTTACACACACATGCAAATGGGAGGCGCTAGCTGCTGGTGGAAAAATATTGCAACACCTTGCTAAGCTATTAGCGTAATTTTTCACGTTATATTTACGTTTTTATATCAACTTTACTTTTACCAGAAATTTTACAAATCTATACGTGTACAAAAGTAAGTCGTGTTATTTAACTATTGATAACTTTGGAATGGCTGCACGGATTTTTATGATTTTTGATTTGTTGGCTTTCTCTCTTTCACGAATAGCCGAATATGTAATCCACTATATAAAAAATGCACTAAAAAAACTTTAATTTTTCGTATGCAGCGCCATCTCAGACCAAAACTGACTTTCGAATTTTTATTTGCCAGCTCAGCTAGTTATAAGTGTTATTTATATGAGTCTAGCAGATGCAAATATGTGAATCAATGCCACCTTTAACCCTTTTTGAATACCAGGGAGTCGATTTTTTTTGTACTTTGTTAGAATGAGGGCTATCGTATTTGTACTCACTAGTTGGCGCCACTGTAGAGTAAGGTATATCACATTATTCAGGATTTCTTTCAATTAATATTTAATAGCAAGCTATTTATTACCCAGTGTTGCACAGTCCCATTTATCTTCTAAATTAACTGCCATTTTATTTGCCTGCTTAATTTGGCTCCTAATTCTCAAAGCTCTTCTTTTATCTTTTAATAAACCTGCCGTATGTCTGCGATAATAATCGGAAACAATCTTAATAACACTAAAAATTCGTTATGTAAAGCCGGAATATGCAACTTGTAGGTACTACTAATTTTGCGTTTCTGTATAATACCTCACGTTACAATAGCGCCTCTAGCGGCAAATTCATATGCCGTCATTGCTAGTATCTTCAAAAGCTAGTACCTATTAGTATGTAGGAACCTGCGATTCATATTTGATATTCGCTCACACGTAGAGACATCATCATCACCATCGTCTGACATTTTATTAATACTCTTATGCATTATAACTTATAAGCGTTTCGTTTGGGGCTAGCGCCGTAAGGTAGGTATTGTCGTTTCGAGTCAGGCGCGCCTTTCGTAAATAGGTAACTTGAGAATGAGCCTGGTTGCAGCGATGAGACGAAGTCACTCGTGCTAACCATTCGGATCCTTTCACCAAAATGCATTGCAGTATAGGTTCAGACAAAGGAAATAATTACGCATAGCGGGTAGGGACTACGTCTGAATGCTTCTTGGCCTAGGGGTTTGGTCAAGGGTTTGGTTAGATAATTTTGTTCCAGAGTTGTGAGCTGCCTTTTTTAAGTTATGTCCTTATGTCATCATAATTCATATTTATAGTAATTCATCGTATAGCGCATAAAAGGAAAAAATAATATTAGATAATTATGATGACTTTGCAATAGGTAGGTACGTCAAATAAAATAATGACAACTCCAAAACAAATCTAATCCACAGACATCATTATAAACTAGTTTATAATGATGTCTGTGATCTAATCCATCTCAACTCGCTTTTACTTACTATAATACTTACTTCCACAAAAGTCCAACTTCATCCGTCGATGGTTTTGTTACGCGTTACCTAGAGTGGGATAAAGCAGAGTACTACGGTGTCTAGTCCACACGCGAAAAAACAAAATTGCAGCTCGACGCGTATTATATCAGCGCTTTCCTCATGAGCCTACTCTACATATATATATTATGTGCAACTAGTTGTGCCATTAGGAATTTCGGGTCAATAAAAATAAGAATTCTCATTTGAGATAGTAAAATTAGGTTAGGTTCATTAGGTATTTTCAAATACCCGAAGGGCAAACTGAATAGAAATAGGAACCCCGCTGTCGACCTTACGGAGGAGTGAAATTCCTAAAAGCACAACTAGTTGTGCATAATATAGAGTAAGGCCCATGAGGAAAGCGTCATACATTTAGTCAAAAATCGTGTGCATAAAAATGAGATAACTATTGGGCGGAGCTCCTTTTTTCTGGGTATTGGAAGCTGGGTATTGGTTTTCCGGGTGGACAAAATAGGTGGGCCACGGGTAAGTCCCTATATTTTTCTAATTGGTATAGTAGGTAGATATTCGACTTTGTGTTTGATATCTAAAGTCGAAAAAACGTGCACGCTGCCATAGTATCTATGGCGTCATGGCTACTACGAACGAAATCATTCGACTCATAAGTAAATGCGCCACGCAACATGTGGTATGAGCACACAAGGGCTAATTTATCAAAGCGAGATATATTTTTCAAATAAAACTTTCAATTTGATTTGATACCAAATACCAGTGAGATGTCACTTTTGAAATAATTTGTATCACTATTATTCTATTCAGTATTCATAAACATTTGACACGCTGTAACAGGTATACGAATAGTTTTATCCGTACTATGTACTTATTCCTGGGTAGTGACAAATCAAGTCCTGACACATTGTTGAACTTTTTCACAGCAAATGTCTTAGTGAAGTTTCATTTTGATTGAACTGACAAGAAAATTCACTGTGCTGTTGACCGCGTTGATCGTGAATACGTTCTACTGTAGGTTAGAAATATAGGAACCCGACCCGGAGCAAACTTGGAGTAAAAGCGTTTTCTGTCAAATTTCACGAAATTTTAGTTTGATGGAGATTCAAGTCTCTTGATACCTATTGTTTTCATTTGGGCATAACTCCCTCAGAATGACATGCTTCCAGTAATGATCAAATTTATATTTTCCCATTTCTATTATGTTTTCTAAATGCGATAAGTTCTTTGAAATAACACACACTGACTAGTTATTGATAATTATGCCTAACTAATTATAAGAGTTTTTAATGATTCACGGTTAAGTTCATTCGAAATATTATAAACGGGATGTGAACCGCGATTACCTTTATTGAGCTCCCGATATTTCGATACAGTTGCATGTATCATGATCACGGTTAGACTGAAGAAATTGCGGGTGGATGTTATTGTTGGGTAGACCGAGCTCTGTCTACCCTCATTCTTGCGCGTCGACTGCGCGCACTCTCGTTACCACTGGAACCGTTCTCACTCGAAACTCGATTCAAACACACTACACTCACAGTGTCACTTCGCCCACCCGAAATTGATTTTGGACGAGAATTATATAAGGAAATCACCGGATTCCAGATATTCGACAATTTAAACCCATCCTCACGATTAAAATTTTTATGTTTATGGATTTCAACCGCTTCCCTCACCAGTCTCGGTATATAGTGGCGTTCTGTCGAAATGATCTTAGGGCTGTGCAGCTCAATCCAGTGATTTGTTCCCGACTCAATAAGATGTTCAGCAATAGCGGATTTGCGCGTGTCATTATTTTTGACTGCAGTGATGTGCTCTTTAATTCTACAGGCGATCGTACGTTTGGTCTGCCCTATGTACGAACTACCACAACTGCAATCAACCTTATACACACCAGGTTTTTCTAGGGGAAAATTGTCTTTGGGAGACCTCAGAAGTTGTGAAATTTTCCTATGAGGGGTGAAGATAGTTCTCACAGAGTACTTATCTAGTATTTTAGAGATCTTATCTGTCACCCCTTTTACAAACGGCATAAACGCTGGCTGTCTTGAAACACAGTGAGTAAGGCGCTTTGTATTCCTTCTTCGATTATAGGTGCTTGTATTATAACCGTTCATTCTCAAGACCCTTTGCACATGGTTCAACTCCTGTTCAAGATGCTGCTCGTCACAGAGTGCATGTGCCCGATTAGTCAAAGATGTCACAACTGAGCTTAAATGCCTAGGATGATGGTGCGAGCTTGCATGTAAATACCGGTCAGTATGGGTGGGTTTCCTGTACACTGAATGGCTCAACCTTCCGTCATCTCTGACTTTCAGGCTTACATCAAGAAATGCTAGACCCCTTTCCTGTTCCATTTCTAGCGTGAAAGTCATCGACCGATGAGTATTATTAAGATGGCCCAAAATCAGTTCAGTTTCACGTTTTCCACCCTTAATCACACAAAAGACATCGTCCACATACCTCTTCCAGATCTTTATGGGAAACGGTGGTTGAGTAATAGCCAACCGCTCAAAGTGCTCCATCCAAATATTAGCCACAACCGGAGCTACTGGACTACCCATTGCTACGCCCTCAATTTGTAGGTAGTATTGCCCTCGAAATAGAAAATACCCAGTGGTGAGACAGTGTTCAAGGAGCTTTACATACTCAGCAGGGATGTTATTTTGCTGGATCAGGTTCTTTACCACTTCAATACTATCCGCAACAGGCACATTCGTAAACAACGACTCAACGTCAAAACTGACCATAACTTCGTCTGGTACAACTGAAATATGCTGGATAATCTCAATCAAATGGCGTGAGTCCTTCACATCGGAGTCTGTATGCCCGACAAGCTTCTGCAGTACACCAGCAACATGTTTCGCTAGGTCATAGGTAGGGGAGTCTATCTGACTAACAATAGGTCGTAAAGGTGTGTTAACTTTGTGAATCTTGGGTAAACCGTAAATTTTTGGCGGAAGTATGTTTCTTGGCCGCAAAAGAAACTTCACAGTATCATCCCCTAATGCTTGATGACAGTCCTGAACCAGCGCACGAGTGGCACGATTATAACGGGCAGTAGGGTTAAAATCAACCTTTTTGTACGTAGCTTCATCATTAAGCAGTTCTCGGATCTTGCCCTCATAGTCAGAGACATTCATTATGACCGTGGCATTGCCCTTATCCGCCTTTAGAGTTAAAATATCAGGATCAGAACGCAGGCCACGAAGAGCCTCCCATTCCTCTTTACTCATATTACACCGAGGCGGTTTTGAATGCCTAAGAACTACTGCGACATCTTGCCGTAATGAATCCGCGTCATTAGGTGGGATCTTGTTACGTCTTATCACCTCCTCCATGCCACCAATAATATCCTCATAAGGAACACGCTTGGGAGTGGGAGCGAAATTCAAACCCTTCCCGAGCACCTCAAGTGTTGAATCTGTCAGCTCCGAGCTAGACAAATTAATAACAGTGCGAGTTGCAAGTGAGTTATCGTAGTAGTCTGCGCTACCCAATCGTTTCGCGACTAACTTTTCGAATTTACGTTGCTGTTTATTAGCGCTTAATTCACGTGACCTTTGAGCAACTGTATCAACTGTAGCAACTGTATCGAAATATCGGGAGCTCAATAAAGGTAATCGCGGTTCACATCCCGTTTATAATATTTCGAACTAACTAATTATAATTCTGAGAGAGTTATGCTCACACAAAAATCATTACCAAGATACTGAAAATTCATACAAAATTTTTGTGAGAAGTACCTACTGAAACTACTTTTTCCTCAAGTTTTCCTGCAGGGCTCTTTTATTGATAGAAAGAAAGAAGAAAAGAAGAAGAAAGAAAATACGTTTATTTGACGCATAGGACAACAGCACAAACCAAAACTAAACTATACAAAAAAAAATAAAAAAAAAAATAAAGTAAAAATAACAATTAGGTAGTGTGTCGCTGTCCAACGTCAAAAAGGTTGCAGCTCAGCATAATGCTGCGACGGGGTGATAGTACATACATACATACTTAAATCACGTCTTTATCCCTTACGGTGTAGACAAAGCCTAAGGTAACAAGACCTAAAGGCCACGTTTAGTATGATTGTGGGCGTATAGGTGGAAAGGAGAATCAAAATGAGTGATGGGTTGCTAGCCTGTTGATTGATAGTATATACACATATACCTATGTACAAATGATCAAACTATTAATAGAAGGTACGAAATGGGACCCGTTGTATAGGCAGTCCCACGTATAGTCAATACCTAGGGAAATAAGACGAAAAATACAAGCATTTCCAAATACACGAGTCTCTCAATACGAAACTCAAAATATTTAATAATTTATTAAAAGATGTCATGAAATTGTAGTTTGTAGATCACGTAACATATTCAATACTTAAATAAAATTTTACACGACAGATTATTCATAAGTTTCATAACTGAATTGCATGTGATGGAAATTTGCCACTTATTATTTATTGTTCACAAAATAATATTTTTTACATGCATACAAAAAACAATCATAACTTAAGAGTTTTTAAGAGTTGTAATATTTCGAACAATCATAACTTATTTTCCTACTTGGCATTATATAAGCTGACTTTTTTTATCACCGTCAAAAGCAACAACACGACAAATACAAGCATTATTTTTCAGTTTGTTATTAAAATATTGCAAATAGTATCATTAAATGATACCTGTCATCATTATCATCATCATTATCATCATCATATCAGCTGTAGGACGTCCACTTGACTGTTGGCCATAGGCCTCCTTCATAGAGCTCCAGTTGCCTCGGTTGGAAGCGGCTTACATCCACCACACACACACACACACATCACATTACGTCTGCGACTTACGGTAGGTACCTATACGATTGCGTATGATACCTACGTAAAAAACTACGTAAAAACTTGGACGGTGATATTAATATCACCCTGTATCATACAGTTTCCTTTTGCTTTACTGGTCATAGGTAATGAGAACATGAAAGACGGACGAAAAGTCTTCAGAACAGGGTTGACAAAACTCCGCTGTTGGACATCTGGCATTTCACGGTCTTGATATTTTCCCTAGTTATTTTTATCTCATTATGTTATGTTATTACAAATTACGCCAATAAAAATCTACAGAATGTTTCATGTGTTTTTAGAACCAACAATTTTTTTTTATCATCACACCAGCAGTAAACTTTTTACCCTTCTTGCACAATAATAGCAAGTAAGATACGCTCGCGTCCAGTGGATGTTTTCTTCACTTATTTCCTGTTACTGGAGACAAAAATTACCTTCCGAATCCAATGTGAATCTGAAAAATTAACGTACAGTCAGTACAACAAAAGGATACAGAGGGATGAGCAGACGAATGGATGAATAATATTTATAATGACAGACAAACAGACAGAAAGACGGACGCACAGACAGACGGACAAACAGAAAGACAAACGGACGAACGGACAGTCGGTCGTACGCACAGATAAACAGACAGACAGACAGACGGACGGACGGACAGATGAACGGACGGTTGTTCGGATGCACAGACAACAGACAGATGGACAGATGGACGGTCAAATGGACCGCTGGATGGATGGTCGGACGCATAGACAGATAGTCAAATGAACGGATGGACTGCCGGATGGATGATTGGACAAACAGACAAACATACAGACAGACAGACATGCATACATACAGACAAACAGATAGACAAGCAGACAGAAAGAAATTAAGAAAAAGTTTATTTATGACAATCACAAAAGTATTTAAAAAACAAAAGTAGGTATATAAACATACAAAGCTAAAAATATAAAACCTACAGATAAATAAATTGTCACAAAATGGTCCAGAACAATGGACAGAAGGAAAGATAGACAGACAAAATAAGTCCTTCTACGCTGGTTCCTTTTTTTTCTATTTGTTTATTTTACTTACCTCTCTTATACCTTTCTAAATGTATACAACGTACGTATAGTTTTTAATTATAATTTTGACGGCTAATTCGGTATTTGGACGCCGGTCGGATACTCTGTAAAATATGTACATACATACACAAATCACGTTATCTCTTAAGAGGTAGACAGAGCCTAAGGTCACGAAACCCTAATTTCACCAAGAACAAGCATGATTGTGGGCATATAGGTGAAAAGCGGAATCAAACTAGTGATGGACTGCCGTATCGCCTATAATAATGATTCCTAAGATTTTTGCATTTACCATTTGCGCGGGAAGCGAAGCAACTGGTACATTCTATGTTTTTTCTTTGCTTCCAGACCAGCATAAAAATGAGTAAAATATATATCTAATATGGGTAAAAAAAACTATAAAGTTAGGACAGACGGACAGATAGACAGACATAGACGGACGAATTTGAACAATGTGGACATAAAATAAACCACGATACAGCAGTAATAGATAAGCTCCTTTGTGTTCCGAACACCAAAGACTGGCCAAGTGTGGGTCGGACTCGCGTACCGAGGTTTTCGTACAAATTCGGCAAGTAAATATAAAATCCACTGTTAGCAGAGCCCTGCCTCTTAACCAAAATGCAGGCGGTATGAGGTAATTTTATATTTGTTATTGACATACTTAATTAGGCTCACCAAAATATTCTGTTTTTAGTATTTGATGTTAGAGCGGCAACAGAGAAACGTCATTTGTGAAAATTTCAGCTGATGCTAAACAACCATGATAGCTGATAGCCATATCACGGTTCATGAGATACAGCTTGGTGACAGACAGACAGACAGAGTAGCAGGCAACAGACAGACAGTAAGCAGTGTGAGGTCATTTTACATTGATTACTTACATAGACAGATGCACAAAAATATTCTGTTTAAGTATTTGTTGTTATAGCGGCCACAGAAATACATCATCTGCGAAAATTTCATCTATCACGGTTCATGAGATACAGCCTGGTGACAGACAGACAGACAAACAGACAGACAGACGGACAGTGGAATCTTAGTAATTAGATTCCCGTTTTCACCCTTTGGATACGGAACTCTAAAAAAGCTGGTCAATAGCAAGTTCGATTCGAGCAAACGTTTAGACGTAAACGTATTAGTATGGATGGTTGTTACTCTTTCTGTTGATGAGTTTCCAACTGCGAAAGCGACCCTGGCTGAGCCACCAGAATTTCACTTCAAGATTACTGTAGAACTTCTTACAAGTCTGACTTACAAGTACCTACTTATGCCAGATTTCACGTCAATCTGATCAATTAGAAGTGGGTCAAAATTCACTTCCAAGATTTGATTACATGCAGACACCGGGACTGTGCACTTCAATTGCGTTTACAAAATATTTTTTCTACCAATCTGACACAAACGTTGAAATATTGTATCTTAAAAAATATTATGATTAATCGATAAGTAGGTACATACCTGTAAGTAAGTCCAAATGAATGCCTACGCTGCGTCCAATATCGTAGCTTGTAACGTCTTTTACTTCCAATTGACTTCAATTTATTCCGAATAAAATGATTATTTTTATTTTGACACACCACGTTCAATCATTAGTTTATGACAATTTCATGTCATTGTTTTTTTTAATTACCCGTCTAGCCAGGTTTTTGACTCGCATGTTTTTTTTTTAATGTTCTATAATTGAGAAAACCTATTTACTCGGCCTATTTTGTATTTAGCACCTGTCGGATTTTAAAATCATTGCCGTGGTGTATGGCTGTGATTTGATGCAGAGGTTTTGGGTTCGATTCTCGTGAGAAGCATTCGTGTAATTAACTAGAAGAACTTTTTTATTTTAATAGGTGTAATTTCCGTGGTTGAGTACCTTTTTTTAGTACATAAGGCAAAACATGTTATAAGGTGGCAATGTGACTGCGGGGCGCCACCATCTATGCCAAAGTAATAAGCACGTGTGATCCTAATACTAGAGTACTTACTACAAGTTTAGGTCTGACAATGGGCATAAATTGCCCTAAATCAACCCGTTAAGTTTGTGGTTGTTTTAAAACCACCACTTCTTTGATTTGGTTTGACAAGAAAAATATTGAATTTAACATAAAGTTTTCTACATCTCATTGAGATGGTGTTACTCACCTATTATTTGTAAATTATATAAAAAAATGTTTAGAAAATAAAAAAAAATCAAATGCGGCCTCGGGATTTGAACTTGGTCACTAACTATTCAGTTCTTTGAGTCATAACTACTGAGCCACATTAGTGGTCACGTGACTGCTCGAAATAGTCGATTGGTTATTACAACCATTTTTATTTGACACTAGGCACTCACACTATTGTAAAATGCATCAAAATTTACTGCATCGTACTGCAATTTCGGTATGATAAATGCACTCCTTTTTGTAATTTGCGCACACAATATATCCATATCTAACTATCCTCAAAAAACCGCATTAAAATTAAGCCTGTGGACGAAATGCAGCTGCACGGAAGATTTGTATGGAAGAGCAACCCCCTTAATAAAGTTAAATGGATTAGTGCTACCCTGTGTAGCAGTTTTAAAACAAATCAGCTGCTTAACGAAAAATCTTCGCAAAGCAACAAACAAATTAGACCTCACTGACATAAACAAACAGAATCAAAAAAATTTAGAAAAGAGGTACAACATCTCTTCAAACATTTTGCGATGCAAGTGCGTTAGTTCTACTTCGATACGTAACATTTGGTGCACTGAGTCTAACCATAATCAATCCACTTACAAAGTTGGCGCAGTGCAGTGAGCTCAAGCTATTGCTAGTTTCAAACTAAATCGAACTACATCTTATGTGTGCAACATCACACCGCTCAAGCAACAACAGGACCAATCAAACAACTTTGTTAACGATTAAAGAGTTCTTGAAGAGTGAAAAAATATGCTAGTTGTATAATTTTACGAATTTAGACAAATCCATTCTCATTGCACTTTTGTCTCCAGCTTCTGAAGGTATAATACCTATGCCAGCTCCATTCATCTCTAGTACCTAATGATGGGTTCTGCTTCATGGATACGAAACAAAAAATAATGCGCGTCGTATTTATGGATGGTATAGAATCCGACTCATTTTCGTTGCTCTTGATCGATTGTAAAAAAAAAACAATTCCGATTTTGATGTCTGTTGATATTTTAAGAATACGAATATTAGATTATTATTTGAGATTATTTTGAGATAGGTACGAATGAAGCTAGGAGTCGCGTTCGATTTTTGAAGTGCAGCGTACATTTCGTCGCTTTTAACGTGGAAGGTGTGGAATAACAGTACGTCCTCTCAGGTGACCGCTGTTCAAATCTCGTCTAGAAGTTTTTTTTTTCTTTTTTATTTTGCGCTTTTTGTGCGTGTGTGTAGTTTTCACTTCTGCCGGCGTTCCCGGAGTGCTACCCTTCTTGTGCTTAGTCATTCCTTTTTCCCATTTCAATAAAACCCTTATTCCTTTCAACATCCTTACAATAACAGTTACTCAATCAAAGCTTTTAATAACTAATAACTTTGCTCATTATAACTAACTACTAACGTAGGTATTACTTATATTATCTTTCTCGCATGCAGTGGGACATGTATCTTATTGCCTGGTAGTTGATTAAATAACTTGGCTCAATATTGAATAACTACGACCGTCTTAGTTACGATACGAACTACCTAGTCCGGGAAAAGTTACGACGAATTAATTTTCTGTGATCTATCAGAGTTTACTGTGGCAAGTGGATTGGTTTTGGCAAATGTAACGGTGTGATTAAGGTCGTCAACTCTCTTTGGACTTGTTTAAGTCGTCTTACTGTCTCTATTTGAACTTTTGGTTTGACTGCTACGCGCCGCTTGCATGGTCTAGGGTTACAAAATGAAATGAACCTACTTAGTTTATAGTATCAGCATTTAAACAATTCTTTAGCTAACTTTAAGCAGTTAACTCGGAATCATACGGATAGTCTGGGCAAGCCTGCTTAAGTGTCCTATCCATAGAATATTATTATCTTTGAGATTGACAGGTACATTAAATAGACACTTCTCTAACTAAGAGTATTACCATCACATTTGTAGCAAAAGTCGATATAGTACATTACACGACAAGGGTGGTGAAATAAAGAATGTCTCAGATCGCAGGAACTTCTCGCACGAGCCAAAAGCGAGGCCAATAAACATGAAAGAAAGAAATATCAAATTAATCAAGAAATTTACTTCTTGATTTTTAATGTTTACTTTTTACGTATGAAAGAAAGAATATTGTTTATTTGCTTAGAACACCTGCATGCGACCTGAGGCTTTCTTTATCACCGCTCGAAGTGTGTATACAATTTTACGTCTTCCCCTGGCCAGGAAGTGAAAACTTCCGGTCATTTCATCATCATCATCATCACCATCAGCCCGTGTCAGTCCACTGCTGGACATAGGCCTCTCCCATAGCACGCCATTGGGCTCGATCTTCAGCTCCGGTCGTTTAGCGGGCGGTAAATGGCTACTTACCGCCCAGGGCGACGTAAATAAGTGTAAACGATTTTAATATTTAACTATCAAACAAAACAACTCCGTCAATTGTTCCAAACGAGTTAAAAGCAAACCGACGAAACAGACGAGAACGAAACAGCAGCGCCAAATTGTCATTTAAATTTCAGTTCTCTTAAACGTAACTCAGACGGCAGAATTGTCAATTAAAAATAAATTAGAAACAGCCGCCGTAGTGCCGTAACCGACTCCACGAAAACAGGATTAACCAACTAAACACCGGGACTGGTGAAGAAATTGGCTTTCAATACTTTATTTGAGGCGTCCGCAGATTGTTTGCCAAACAAATATTTATACTGCCTCGGATCTCTTCAATTGAATTTAGACCCTTTCGCACTTTTGTCAGGTCCCGCTCTATGAACTGCCTTATAAGCATTTACGGTGATGGAATGACAGCTATTTTCCATTTCGTATTTATGGTCACGAAGTTTGTTGAATGAAACAACACTTTCTATTTACGAAATAGAGAGCAAGTCTAACACAATCGTTGATTGGGAAGGAAGCGCAAAATTAAGGTTCACGGTGTTATTTAAGGTCACTTATTCCGTAGGTAATAAGGTCAATATGTGTATGAAATAATCACATGCTGCGTATATCGCTTTCCGTATTCAGCACGGCCCCTAGAGGGAAGATGAGTTAGCTACGCTTTCTGAGCTAGTGGTAGTTAATATCGAGGCGCGAAGCACTAAAACTACAGAAAATAGGAGTTCTAGCGGAACTCCATCGACTCGGTCTCATTATGGTGATTTACATTTAATATTTCTAAGGGTTATTTCTAGGAAAAACCCGTTACCTAATTCATAATGTTTTGCTTATGGTTATACTAGCTGTTGCCAGCGACTTTGTCTGCAAAGAATTCGTTTATCGCTATCCCGCGGGAACTACGCAATTATCCGGGATAAAAAGTAACCTATGTGCTATTCCAGACTTTTTTCTATCTATGTGCCAAATTTTATCCAGATCCGTTGGGCCGTTCTGGCGTGATTGAGTAACAAACAAACATCCATCCATCCATCCATCCATCCATCCATACTTTCGCATTTATAATATATCCGTTGGGCCGTTCTGGCGTGATTGAGTAACAAACAAACATCCATCCATCCATCCATCCATCCATCCATACTTTCGCATTTAATATTAGTTAGATTAGTTAGATAATAGATTAAGCTGATAAAATAGTTGCAAAAGCGTATCCATTCGTCTGCTTGAGGGAACTGGGGGGCGGGATTCAGTTTAGGTTCGCTCGCTGTCAGATCAATACTAAAAATGACAGCTTAAACTTGAACTGAGTCGTAATTGGATCGCGTTAAGACGTCAGTTGTTCTACTTGCCGTTCTTCATTTGTTTAGCTCCTCAGGAAACCATACTTGGCTCTTTGCTCAGTTTACAATAAAATTAATAAATACTTACCTACTTATTAATTGTTCATTTAAGGGAGGTACAGAATACGGAAAGAAAAATACGCGCACAGGCTTCATTCAAGTCCGTTTTATAAATTATCGCGTAATTTGGCGTGCCTTATAGCAAAGGCCTCCTCCATTTATTGGAGGATTTGGGCTATAGTACACACGCGGGCCCAGTACGGATTGGAAACTTCACACACACCATTGAATTGTTTCGCAGATGTATGCAGGTTTCTTCATGATGTTTTTCCTTCACCGGAAAGCTTATGGCAAATTTCAAATGTACTCCCGCACATAAATTCCGAAAAACTCAGAGGTCCGGATTCGAACCCACGACGCTCTGTTTGAGAGGCCACAGGTCAAACCACTAGGCTACCACGGCTTTTTTACCATCAGTAAATAAAGAGTAAATAAAATACAAAACTGGTGTAATATCGTTTAGATATGATAATGGCAATCTGCAAAGTGCATATTCAGGGAGACGTTGTTTAGTGACAGCCCCTAATGGCAAGCCTCATGGGGGCCAACATAAATTATGCGGTAATTCCGCTAAAAATGTTTCCCGTAAAAACGGAGTTTCGCCATGACGGTGAATATTAAAGTGTGAGCGATAATTATAAGAGTAAAGCTAAAGAGGAATATGTACGCCATCCTTCTCACTCTGGCTTATAATCCTTGATAAGCACCTGACTATAGTGACTATAATATGTTCGAGACAAGGTGGAGGTGTTTTTTGTGTTAAGTTTTCTAGTATTGTGCCTAAGAATTGAGCTGTTTTGAATACGCGGCTGGTAAATTCAGAAAATATAAAATAACTGTAGGAAAACTTGCCGTTTGAGGACCGACGAGATTAGGAGAACGGGAATAAGGTAAACGGTTGATTTTTTATATTTACTTTTATGGTTTACGAAATTAAATTTCTAAACAACACTAAAATTTAGAACACATAGAAAAATCCGAAAAGTAATTCTAGTGGGTAGCACGCATCACGGAACATTTTTAATTTATTGTTATAACATCAAAATGTTATACTATAATCAATAAAACTTCGGTATAAGTTTGGTGGTAACTAAACGTAAAATAAACGTCAAGGCCCATCGACAAGTAATATCCGGAGATGGGAGACTCCCGGGCCGATCGCGTCACTATAAACAGCTCATAGCAAACTGTCACGACAGGTTATTAAAGCTGCGAATTTGTGTAGAAATTTCGAGAAAAATAGTTTTAGGTGTAGTGTTATAATATGTACTCTAAATAAAAATAAAAAATAATGGAAATAATGGAAAAATATCAATAAATCTGGCATTAACAGTATTTCAATTTTCCGGTCATCAAAATATTCGAAACATTTTCAGCTCTGTACAAAAATTTTAATTTATTGTGTAGAGTTGCGGTGCTCGATGCAGAATTATTTTTTATATCCAGAATGTCCAAAACAAAATTGAATAAATTCTAACAAATATGGATTACATCGTTTCGCATAATATAGACAATATTCGCGTTTGGTAGAATCATAAATGAAATATTAATAGCCACCTACTCTATTGATTATTCTGCCACACACAGATTCGTTAAAGGATGGTTAAAGGCTATTTCAATGCGGCAGTAGACTGGCTTCTATCAAAGCCTGTAATGGAAACGCTATTCTTATACAGTTGATGAAGAACTATTACGCATTACGAGTATAAAGTACTTAATGCTAATGAAAGGCATGTTCCCAATAATGTTTCAGGTTTGGTACGCTTTCCAGTCTAGCCAGGCTAAAATACTAATCTAACTATCTAAATATATATATATATATATATATATTATCTAACTAATATTATAAATGCGAAAGTATGGATGGATGGATGGATGGATGGATGTATGTTTGTTTGTTTGTTACTCAATCACGCCAGAACCGCCCAACGGATCTGGATGAAATTCGGCACATAGATAGAGAAAAGTCTGGAATAGCACATAGGCTACTTTTTATCCCGGAAAATTGCGTAGTTCCCGCGGGATAGCGATAAACGAATTCTTTGCAGACAAAGTCGCTGGCAACAGCTAGTATAATATAACGACGTAGTGGCCGACATAAGTGATAATTACATTTAAGAACTAAAAATTATATTTATACCACAATAGGAAAGAGGTTATTAAACTACATCTATTGATGAAAACCGCTTTGTAATATATGTTTGACAAGATCTAAACATGCTTACATGTAGACGGCATGAACTTTGTTTTACACTAAGTATGTAAAGATAAAATAATGAACACCTTATTTAAAATTCTAGACACCGGTTTTTCAATCGCCTCAATACCGTTTTTCAATTGAAACTTCAACAAAGGAAACTGTGGCAACACAAACACAATTGTATTGAATAACCATGAAGCTACTTCTAAAAATCCGTTAGTCTAAACAGATGCCCATTCCTCTTTACGTTTAGGAATAAAATCAAGATTGTCTCCCGACAATGTTTTACGCCTCCATTTTACGGCTTTTTTACATTATACCGTAAACATGCAAATTGTAAATAAACCTATTCTATGAAACGATACCAAGGCTCCACGTGCTGTTTTCCACCTGTTTTTTATTCCCGGAAAAACAAATGATTTCGTTTGTAATAAGACACCGTTGAAAAAAAACCTGTGACAGATCAAATCTCAGATTCCTTTCTATTAAAGCTTACATATTTTTCTACGCACTATATATTTCTATGTTCTTAGATTACTCTCTTACATAAGTTCAAAAATAATAATCAAGTGATTTAAAAATAACGAAATAACTTATCAGTAAAAAAAATCTAAATAAAACCAGTCTTACTCGGCGCCGGGAAAATAAACGTAAAAGAAAAATAACACGTATCTTTTTTTTTCAAGAATTGTGGAGGTAAGTATCCTTATTTTATGGAAATTAGGTACCTAACTTAAAAAGCATCATCCATGGCCGAGATCAATGGAAAACAACGGCTTGCGATTAAAATGGTTATGGTTCACGAAACGAAATTTAAATGTAGCACGAGTTGAGTTGCTTGAAAACTGAAAGAAAATGTAAATGATAATAATAGGAGACAATCAAATTGCTTCATTTGACTTTGGGAATGATTACACAGTACTTCGTCACAGTACTTCGTACTTCGAGGTTTCACAAGAAAATACCAGTGAATCAGCAAACGACATTATGCATATTTTAAAAACAGTTGGTCAAAAATTAGATTTTGCAGGCAAGTTCTAATGAGTATTCGAAATATTAATACCCTCGTGAGTAATCAGTATCTTGTATTAATTATGTAACATATACTACAGAATAACATCAAGTTGATTGAAAACTGCGAGCGTGTTGATTATATTACTTGTTAATTGTGTTAGTAGTTATTGCGTTACGTGGTAATCTTGTTGTTTTGAAACGTGAATTACTGTCATTACGTGTAAAAGCTTGCTTAAACTATTATTTCACATGAATTTCGTGATACAACTACGCGTATTATGACTCTCATGAGTCTGCTTTTCAATCATCGCATTACTTTTTATGACATGATATTTTTTCTCCACGTAATGATGGCAAGAACATAATTTTGGGTTTCCGTATATATTACACGGCACACGATTCTGGCCTAGCTTTACTTTTCGGATTTTTCTAATTTTCAGTGCGGTTTAGATTTTTTTTTCGTATATTAATTACGTCAAATTGGCTGGTGTTGTATGCATAGAAATGAATATTCGCGCACAGAGGCCTACGAACCTAGTTTCAGATACGATGCTGGTTTCGACTGGTTTCCACCGTAACCTAAACTAAATCGAAACTGCAATTTAAAACTGAAACTCGCCAAAAGCGCAAGTTGTTTGATCGGACATGACATGTCCTTTCTAACCCCCTTATCCATAAATGCTCTATAAGCTTCTACAAACTTAGCAATCGTTATCCTTATCTGTCACATTGACATTTACCTTTCACAGATAAGGACAAACGATTGCTAAGTTAGTAGAAGCCTATAGAACGTTTATGAATAAGAAGGTAAGTCACGAGTCCGCTCAGCTCTATCATTGGTGGATTTAATCATCGAATGCACATCAAAGGGCGCTAAACACTAAACTCCACGCATTCACTTAGCATGAGCCGTTTTCTGCCACCGGCTCTAATACAAATTAATCTCGAGCACGAATTGATGCTCCATTAATAATCCATCAGTCATTCAAGACACACCATATGCGTCGGGGCACCTAGCCGCTAAAGGACTAATCGACCGGAAGGGCTGCAATATCCGCCTGAAGAGCGAGGCTGGCTGACACAATTTACAGCCTTAAGTCGAGTGTGAAATAAGTGCTCAAAATGCCCAACATGAGTGGAAATTATTAGTCGTGAACGTTGGGTGCTCAATCTATTTCGTAGCAAAGAATCTGCTGCGATTTATAAGGAGTCTGGGTGTTATAGTAGGCATTTTCACAAGCAGTATATAATTGAAATTTAGTCCACAGAAACAAACACAACTATTTCGCTCCTTTGGTGAGAACTGAATATTGTACATAAACATACCTTCGGACTCGGATCATTCGGCAAGATACTAGCAGATTTTCCCGTTAGACAGATGTGTTAGAAAAAAATATTATGTATGTATTGCATGGCTAGCTTTAAGGTAACGTTTGTACTTAGTCAATTAATTAAATTACCCCTTTCTGCGAGTTTGGGGCAAGTCATTGCGGGTTCTACGCTTAACAATGTCGCCATAAAAATGTGCTGTGCAGTGTCCAGTAACAAATTTCATGCATCGTGCGTAGAGCATCAAAAAAAAGCGGAACGCAATTCCACTCGCGTCGTGTTTAAAAATTAACGAATCGTGATTTAAAATGACGCTGTCGCTGAATAAAATTAACGCGCGAGTGAATTAAAAATGGGTTACTTTTTACATAATTTTGTTACGTTTATGCTTCCAAACTGGGTCTGGGAGCAAAGAAAAATATATGTACAGTTGCTTTTCGTTCCGCGCATTATAGTAAAAGCCCATGGAGGGAAGAAAAGGTCTTGTTGCCTTGAGGCTCTGTCTACCGTGTAAGGGATAGTAGACGTGATTTGTGAGTGTGTGTGTATGTGTTTTTATACTTAAGGAAATTTCATTAGTCTCTATTTGATGTCTATGTCTATACTTGCCCTTATATGTCAAGTGTGTACCTTGAGTACTATAAAATAACATTGCACTATACCTTTAACTTTACTAATACGCCTAATTTACATTTGGATTACCTTTACTAAGTTGAAGAGATGTTTCACGTTACGTTGAATATTTAATGTTATGGAAACCTTATATTGTATAAGTTTCGACAATACGTCAATAAAAAATACTCTACAAACATACGGGCACTTGATTTTGAAGCGGTTGCATTATTCAAAACAAACATTAGCAATAAAATAGCTATAGTGACGATTCCAGTAACATGTCGCAAAATTGGTGCAACATCGAAATCGTAAACACTTGGAACCTATTAATAAATATGGCTAAACTTCCAGGAAACTACGAAGTACTTCGAGTAATAAGTTTTAGCAGCAATATCTAATCTAAAGTAGAAAGTTTGTTCGCAAAGACCTTAACTAGAGAAAAATAACGTGTCCATAAAAAACCCTCCATATTTAGACGATGGGAAAACATTCCTTGCTAAATGTACAATGAAAAGAACTGAACCGGGTACTACTCTGTAGGCCACAGAAAAAGGCAAGTTTGAAATAACTATTGATACCAAAATTGTTTAGGTCGATAAACTTGCTTTGCCGTTTTTCTTGGTACAAAATTCGACCCAAACGTTTCACTCCAACCAACCACCCAATTTAATTAGCACAGGGTAAGACAAAACCTATTAAGAGTCAACTAACTCGACTAACTTGATGTTTTGGTCCGTTACTCTTGCTTTACGAAGAAAAGTTTTGTTCAGCTTTTCTGGTTTGTTGGTTAAGATATTTTTATATAGTCTGGTATAAATAACATCATGCGCTGCCATAAACATCACAATCACAAAATTGAAATTGGTACCGTTAAACGGTTCTCCCCCCGCAAGGGATTCTTACCCCGGTGGTACTCAAAAGTGGGTCAATAGGCAATTAATTTGAGCTCTACAACTTAAAAATGGAAATGCAACTTGGTTCAGACGGATCTTTCGGATCACAGGGCCGATGGCTGGCGAGAGCTGGCCCAAGATCGCAAAGCATGGAGGAGTCTGGAGTCGCAGGCCAAGATCCACTTCGGATGACTGCCAGCCAGTAAGTAAGTACTCGTAATAATGATATTAAGGCGAAGGGATAGGCAAAAGCTCATAAATTGGTTGTTTTTGTGCATGTTTTATGGCGATAATACACAATTTGGAGTTTTGAAAACTGCACATTCTATAAAACATGTCTTGAATTAGAATTCACCGGTGAAAACATATTCCTTAATGTCGTAGTTAGTACAAAAATTCGTTTGCTCTAAGAGTCTCGCAAATATTTTGTACACGGTTTGCTCGGCTGAAACCAATCTGTTTGCTACCAATCTCGACGAGGTCACTCTAGTAACTCATAATTAAAATTCCGCGGTGCATTTGCTTCAATTAGCCAACAAATAAGGCTTTAGAGAGTAGTACTGCCCTGATCCTGTGAAAAGGGCGAACGCAATATTTGCCCGCACATTCAATCAGGCGCTTTTCAATGTACAAAAAAATTCGGAAACCAAAAAAAATGTTAAAAAGATAATACAATGAAATAAATTATTAAGATAAAACCAAAAATGTTCATAAAAAAAAAATAAAAAAATAATAGATAAATAAATAAAAAAATAATTTGGATGAGACGTATGAAAATAATAAGGAAAAAGCAACGTTGCATGTTCGCTCGGTGGCGGCAGTGTGTAAGCGACGCGACGTTGCCAATATTCGCTTTGCGTTTTTTCATATTGGTTTGACTAAGCATGTTGTTTGAGTCACAGAATAGGCGCAAAACAGTGCTTCAAAAAGTCGTACTTGTTCGCTTCGCACGTATAATACCTATATTAAGTTAAAAGTTATTATTTTCAATCCGTTTTTTGGGAACTTAGTGGCAGGTTGGTTTGATACTTACTTGCTGTTTAGCGAACAAGCATGGGAAATAGGATTTTGGTTGGAATTACTGCATGAAAAATTTTGATATTTAGGCAAGTAGTACTCCAATGTATAGTCTATCATTAGAAAGAAAAAAAAAAGATATGTGAAGGTCCAAGTGGTCCCCAAACATGGATCCGTTATCAAAATAAAAAAGACCGCCATATTGAAATCTTTAGTTTTTCGACCGATTAATTTCAAAATCAATATCTGAGGATCTGAGTTGTCTCCAAACACGTGTCGTATCCGTTATCAAAAATGACAAATTAAAGTGGCCGCCATTTTGAAATCTTTAAGTTATGGGCCGATTATTTTCAAAATCGATATCTGAGGGTCCGAGTGGTTGTCAAACACAAATCTGCTACCGAAAATGAAAAAACTGGCCGCCATTTTGAATTCTTTACTTTCTGGACCAATTGTTTTCAAAATCGATATCTGAGGATCCGAGTGGTCCCCAAACATGAATCCGTTTTTAAAAATGAAAAAAGTAGCCGCCATTTTGAAATCTTTAAGTTTTGGACCGAATATTTTCAAAATCGATATGTGAGGGTCCGAGTGGTCGTCAAACACAAATTTGCTATCGAAAAATGAAAAAAATGGCCGCCATTTTGAAATCTTTAGTTTTCCGACCGATTGATTTCAAAATCGATATCTGAGAATCCGAGTTGTCTCCAAACACGTATCCGTTATCAAAAATGACAAAAGTGGCCGCCATTTTGAAATCTTTAGTTTTTGGACCGATTATTTTCAAAACCGATATCTGAGGGTCCGAGAGGTCCCCAAACATAAATCCGTTATCAAAAATGAAAAAAGTGGCCGCCATTTTGAAATCTTTAAGTTTTGGGCCGATTATTTACAAAATTGATATCTGAGGGTCCGAGTGGTTGTCAAACACAAATCTGCTACCGAAAATGAAAAACTGGCCGCCATTTTGAATTCTTTACTTTCTGGACCAATTGTTTTCAAAATCGATATCTGAGGATCCGTGTGGTCCCCAAACACGAATCCGTTTTTAAAAATGAAAAAAGTGGCCGCCATTTTGAAATTTTTAAGTTTTGGACCGAATATTTTCAAAATCGATATGTGAGGGTCCGAGTGGTCGTAAAACACAAATTTGCTATCGAAAATGAAAAAAATGGCCGCCATTTTGAAATCTTTAGTTTTCCGACCGATTGATTTCAAAATTGATATCTGAGAATCCGAGTTGTCTCCAAACACGTATCCGTTATCAAAAATGACAAAAGTGGCCGCCATTTTGAAATCTTTAGTTTTTGGACCGATTATTTTCAAAACCGATATCTGAGGGTCCGAGAGGTCCCCAAATATAAATCCGTTATGAAAAATGAAAAAAGTGGCCGCCATTTTGAAATCCTTAAGTTTTGGGCCGATTATTTTCAAAATCGATATCTGAGGGTCCGAGTGGTTGTCAAACACAAATCTGCTACCGAAAATGAAAAAGCTGGCCGCCATTTTGAATTCTTTACTTTCTGGACCAATTGTTTTCAAAATTGATATCTGAGGATCCGAGTGGTCCTCAAACATGATTCCGTTTTTAAAAATGAAAAAAGTGGCCGCCATTTTGAAATCTTTAAGTTTTTGGACCGATTATTTTTAAAATCGATATCTGAGGGTCCGAGTGGTCGTCAAATACAAATCTGCTATCGAAAATAAAAAAAACTGGCCGCCATTCTGAATTCTTTACTTTTTGGACCGATTGTTTTCAAAATCGATATCCTACGATCCGAATGGTTCCCAAACACGTATCCGTTATACAAAATAGAAAAGTGACCACCATTTTGAAATGTTTAGTTTTTGAACAGATTGTTTTCAAAATCGATATCTGAGCTGGCGGCCACTTTTTCCATTTTTGATAACGGGTTTGTGTTTGGGGACTACTCGGATCCTCCGATATCGATTTTGAAAGCTATCAATCTAAAAACTAAAGATTTCAAAATGGCGGGCACTTTTTTCATTTTTGATAACGGATTTATGTTTGGGGACCACTCGAACCCTCAGATATCGATTTTGAAAACAATCAGTTCAAAAACTACAGATTTCAAAATGGCGGTGACTTTTTCCATTTTATATAACGGATACGTGTTTGGGAACCACTCGGATCATCAGATATCGATTTTGAAAACAATCGGTCCAAAAACAAAAGTTTTCAAAATGGCGGCCACTTTTTTCATTTTTAAAAACGGATTCATGTTTAGGGACCACTCGGATCCTCAGATATCGAATTTTAAAACAATTGGTCCAAAAACTAAAGATTTCAAAATGGCGGCCACTTTTTTCATTTTGGATAACGGATTCATGTTTGCGGACCACTCGGACCCTCAGATATCGATTTTGAAATCAATCGGTTCAAAAACTAGAGATTTCAAAATGGCGGTCACTTTTTCCATTTTATATAACGGATACGTGTTTGGGAATCACTCGGATCGTCAGATATCGATTTTGAAAACAATTGGTCCAAAAACAAAGGTTTTCAAAATGGCGGCCACTTTTTTCATTTTTAAAAACGGATTCATGTTTGGAGACCAACTTGGATCCTCAGATATCGAATTTGGAAACAATCGGTTCAAAAAGTAAAGAATTCAAAATGGCGGTCAGTTTTTTTTATCTTCGATAGCAGATTTGTGTTTGACGACCACTCGGACCCTCAGATATCGATTTTGAAAATAGTCGTTTCAAAACTTAAAGAATTCAAAATGGCGGCCACCTTTTTCATTTTTGATAACGGATTTATGTTTGGGGACCTCTCGGACCCTTAGATATCGGTTTTGAAAATAATCATTGGAAAAACTATACCTTATTCTGTACCTTTCCCGCACACGTTCAAGTTTTACTTTATTCTGCAATAATAATTTACGTTGCGACTAGACAGACCCTGGACACCGCAATTTTCTGAGATAATAAGTAGCCTGTTTTAATCTAGGGTACCAACTGTCTTCGTTCCAAATTTCATGCAGAAGCATTTCATCTAAGTCCTCTAGGTTGGCATGGCAACGCATCTGCAATCCCTCCGGGGTTGCGGGTGTCTATGGACAGTGGTGATCGCTTACCATCAGGTGACCCACTTGCTCGTTTACCTTCCTATTCACATATAAAAAAGAAAAAAAAAAGAAGAAACAAACATACTTACACACTCACTCACATCGTCACAAACTTTCTCATGTATAATATCACATACATACTTACATAAATAACGTCTCTATCCCTTGCGGAGCAGACAGAGCCCAAGGTAACAAGACTTTAAGGCCACGTTACGAATGCCGAAATGTTACAATTTTTATTATTTTTGCGAAATCTGATTTGAACATTATGCTGTGTGTGTAAGGCAATCGGAAAACTGAAACAAGCGCCATCTACTAACATCACAGTGCAATATTTCAATCCATCAGCCCGCGCCCATTCGCATCGAGTTCACACGTCGATTATTTAACAGATGTCGCGTTGATCGGACTGCTTGCCACGTCACAAACGGGCAAGGTCATTTGCCTATCCCTTCGCCTTAATGTTTGAATATGGTGGTAACCACGAGACTCGGACAGGTCGAACTAAATATATCATTCACAATGCATTGCAGCTCGCTTGCTTGCAGATATGAAAAATCCACATTAAGGAAGGTCGACAAACTGATTAGAAATATTATCAAGAAACACGCAATATTAAATTAAATGATCCGTATATTTCAAAATGTTATTGTCTATTTGTTACTAGGAAATATAAAATAAAGGAGCTTTCGCGGTGCAAATATCCAAATAAGAGAAATATCAAAGTACGGATTTAGAGAAAATACCCCAACCTTTAGGAGGCGTAACTCAAAGAAATACTTCTTAGAATAAAGGGTGTGTGCCGTGCGAGAAATTCAATCTAAGGTCTACATGGTGCTTCTATAAATATTTATGGCAACGCCAATATTACTTTTATTACGGTGAATGTTATTGAATTTTGTATTTTTACTGAACTAATAAATAAAAAATATTAACTTGTAAAGAGATTGTTGAAAGACTTTTGTAAAATTTAGGGTAATTTTTTAACTACAAAAATCTTCATGAAGCGAGCTGTTGTTTACTTAAGAGCGAGCAATCAGCCTAACATGAAACAATTTTTCCAAAGCACTCTCTGTGTCAAAGTTATTTCTCTTAAAGATAGAGCCTTCACTTTAAACTTCAGCTCCATAATTCAGTGCTCGAGAAGGCTTCAGTCAGAGGCGACTTTGAGGATTAAACCAAGAACCCGCCTCAAAGTCTTTTACGATGCCATCCCGCAAACAAGGAAGTTAAAAAAATAACGAAAAAATTATTTCCAAAAGCCAAGTCGCAGTGGTCGCAAAAAAATTCGTAGTAAAAAAAAGGATAGTTTAATTATGCATTCCTATGTGGAGGTCCGTCAAAACAGTTACTTCACTATTCCGTAACCAGTCGTCGCTACCCGTTTTTCTGATTCCACTAAAAATAACTACATATAAAGACATCCACTGTAAAAGACGCTGACGCTTTTCAAACTCTATGCTAGTTTATTCTCAAAGCGAACAATTTGGATCATCAAGAACAAAGGAACTAATTTGCAATATTTATCGATAGGTACCATTTGAAATATGGAAACGCTCCCGCAGATAAGAATCAGAAAATTACTTGTAATTTTTCCATACCTCGGAGTCTTATTAAGACAATTTTATTCTTACAGAATGATACATTGAGAGTATTAGGTTAAGAAGGCCAGGATGATTACGGATTCTCACCTTTTTTTTAAAATTTTCCTCTTTCGGGTGAGACAAGGAATGAGGTAAATTGGCACAAGCGGCAAAACGTTATCATTCATGAGGAATATTTTGCTTGGTTCCGTAAATAAAATTTAATTGAATTAGGTCACTCAGTTTTATTGCACTCGAGAAAATAAAACGTTTTATGACATTGAGACCGTATTATTGCATTACTCCTACTTTTTATGCAGTAAAGCGCGTCGGTGGAGAATAAATATTTTTTTACTTCCTGTTATTGCAGAACCGCCATTCAATTGAGCATATTTTCATTATAAATTCGAAATTATACTTTGACCACTTTATTTTTCCCTTTAAATAATATTCATGGGCTTCTTGAAATAACCAGAACTCTAAAGTAGTATTCCACTTAAATTCAAATTTATCTTTGTTTTCTCGCGCCATTTTTAGTTCGTTACCGTAACCTACTTTAAAAACTTCCTCATTTATTTCGCAGCTGCTCCCGAAATTGGGGCGTGACATTTTCTCCTTTCACCTAAAAACTTGAACCTGTGAACGGTTGAATTGGACCAATTAGCACCTTGTCCATCGGTACGTCTTGAAAACTCCTAACTCGTGGCTAAGTCCTTGACAGAGTTACGGAATTTCAAGTGCTGGTATTAATTTTTACTGACTCTAAAGAAAGAAAGATTTGTGGGTTGCCTTCGTGCGAGGTCCGTTCGGATAGCTACAAGCATCTTATTGGCTAATCCTTCCGATAAATAGGCGACATAGTCGTGCTTGCATTGCTGTGTTCCAGCGTGAAGAATAGGCAGCTGGTGAATGCTGACAGTAATATTTGAGGTTCCTATCTCATCTCTGGCTAGTATTCTACGCTGGCGTAATACTATAATTACATCATTTCAATATTTTGGGTCTGTAAGTCCGACTGACCGACAGACGGAAATGATACAACTTCAGTTTTTGCCATTTGACTACGTATCCACAAAAATTAAGTAAAACGTTGTTAAGGGGGTTGCTCTTCCATACAAATCTTCCGTGCAGCTGCATTTCGTCCACAGGCTTAATTTTAATGCGGTTTTTTGAGGATAGTTAGATATGGATAAATTGTGTGCGCAAATTACAAAAAGGTGTGCATTTATCATACCTAAATTGCAGTACGATGCAGTAAATTTCGATGCATTTTACAATAGTGTGAGTAGCTAGTGTCAAATAAAAATAGTTGTAAAAACCAATCGACTATTTCGAACGGTCACGTGACCACTAATGTGGCTCAGTGGTTATGACTCAAAGAACTGAATAGTAAGTGACCAAGTTCAAATCCCGAGGCCGCATTTCATTTTTTTATATTTTATAAACATTTTTTTAATAATTTACAAATTTAAAGTGAGTAAGACCATCTCATTGAGATGTAGGAAACTTTAAGTTAAATTCAATATTTTTCTTGTCAAACCAAATCAAAGAAGCTAGGTACTACCTAAGTGGTTTTAAAACAACCACAAACTTAGCAGGTTGATTTAGGGCATTTTATGCCCATTATCAAACCTAAACTTGGCAAAGCTTTCATACCTAGTAAGTGTACTAGTACTTTAGTATTAGGATCACACGTGCTTATTACTTTGGCATAGATGGTGGCGCCTCGCAGTCATATTGCCACCTTATAACATGTTTTGCCTTATGTACTAAGAAAAGGTACTCAACTACAGAAATTACACCTATTAAAATAAAAAAGTTCTTCTAGTTAATTACACGAATGCTTCTCACGAGAATCGAACCCTAAACCTCTGCATCAAAACACAGCCATACACCACGGCAATGATTTTAAAATCCGGACAGGTGCTAAATACAAAATAGGCCGAGTAAATAGGTTTTCTCAATTATAGAACATTAAAAAAAAAACATGCGAGTCAAAAACCTGGCTAGAAGGGTAATTAAAAAAACAATGACATGAAATTGTCATAAACTAATGATTGACAGAACGTGGTTTCTCAAAATAAAAATAATCATTTTATTCGAAATAAATTGAAGTCAATTGGAAGTAAAAGATGTTACGAGCTACGATATTTTACGCAGCGAAGGCATTTATTCGGACGTACAGGTATGTACTTATCAATTAATCATAATATTTTTTTAAGATACAATACTTCAACGTTTGTGTCAGATTGGCACAAAATATTTTGTAAACGCAATTGAAGTGCACAGTCCCAGTGTCTGCATGTAATCAAATCTTGGAAGTGAATTTTGACCCACTTCTTATTGATCAGATTGACGTGAAATCTGGCATAAGTACTTGTAAGTCAGACTTGTAAGAAGTACTACAGTAATCTTGAAGTGAAATTCTGGTATCGTTCCCGCTGTTGGAAACTCATCAACAGAAAGAGTAACAACCATCCATGCATGATGCATCACGTTTACGTCTAATTATAATTTTTAGAACTCAGAGGAATCTGTAGTGCGAGTAATCGAACTTGCTATTGACCAGGTTTTTTAGGGTTCCGTACCCAAAGGGTGAAAACGGGACTCTAATTACCTACTAAGATTCCACTGTCCGTCTGTCTGTCTGTATGTACCGTCTGTCTGTCACCAGGCTGTATAGTATCTCATGAACCGTGATAGATGAAATTTTCACAGATGATGTATTTCTGTGGCAGCTATAACAACAAATACTAAAACAATATATTTTTGTCCATCTGTCTATGTAAGTAAAGTAACCAATGTAAAATAAATAAATAAATATCATGGGACAAATTACACCAATTGACCCAGTCCCAAACTAAGCACAAGGCTTGTACTATGGGTACCAGGCAACGGATAAACATACTTGTATAATGTAGGTAAATACATACTTAAATACATACAACCCAAATGACCTCACACTGCTTACATTTTGCTTAGAAGCCACTGTCCGTCTGTCTGTTTGTCTGTCGTGTCTGTCTGTGTCACCAAGCTGTATCTCATGAACCGTGATATGGCTGTCAGCTATTGTGATTGTCTAGCGACAGTTGTAATTTTCAAAAATTACGTTTCTCTGTTGCCGCTCTAACATCAAATACTAAAAACAGAATATTTTTGTGAGTCTAAGTATGTAAATAACAAATATAAAATTACCTCATAAAGAGTACATCTTGCTTAGGAGGCAGGGCTCTGCTAACACTGGATTTTATATTTACTTGCCGAATTTGTACGAATCCCTCGGTGCGAGAGTCCGACCCACACTTGTCCAGTCTTTGGTGTTCGGAACACAAAGGAGCTTAACTATTACCAAGTTCATGCTGTACCATGGTTTATTTTATGGCCACATTGTTCAAATTCGTCCGTCTATGGCTGTCTATCTGTCCGTCTGTCCTAACTTTATAGTTTTTTTACCCATATTAGGTAGTTATTTTTTACTCATTTTCATGCTGGTCTGGAATGTATGTATGTATAACTCTTTATTGTACATAAAACACATGAAAAAGGTAAATACAGGACAACACAAATACACACGTATTTTAGTTGTTTCGCTTCTCGCGCAGATGGTAAATGCAAGAATCTTAGGAATCATATTATAGGCGATACGGCAATCCATCACTAGTTTGATTCCGCTTTCCACCTATACGCCCACAATCATGCTTGTTCTTGATGGACTTAAGGTTTTGTAACCTTAGGCTCTGTCTACCTCGTAAGGGATAGACGTGATTTGTGTATGTATGTACATATTTTACAGAGTATCCAACCGGCGTCCGAATACCGAATTTGCCGTCAAAATGATAATTAAAAACTATACGTATGTATGTATGCATTATAGAAAGGTATAAGAAAGGTAAGTAAAATAAACAAATAGAAAAAAAGGAACCATTGTAGAAGCACTTATTTTGTCTGTCTGTCTTTCCGTCTGTCAATTCTTCTGGACCATTTTGTGACAATTTATTTATCTGTAGGTTTTATTTTTAGCTTTGTATGTTTATACAGGTACTTACTTTTGTTTTTTTAACTACTTTTGTAATTGTCATAAATTAACTTTTTCTTTATTTCTTTCTGTCTGCCTGTCTATCTATCTGTTCGTCTGTTTGTCTGTATGTATGTCTGTCTGTCTGTCTGTTCGTTTGTCTGTTTGTCTATTCGTCTGTCTATGCGTCCGACGATCCATCCGGCTGTCTGTTTGTCTGTGCATCCGAACAACCATCCGTCCATCCGTCCATCTGCTTGTTAATCTGTGCGTCTAATCATCCGTCCGTCCGTTTGTCTTTCTGTTTGTCCGTCTGTCCGTGCATCCGTCTGTCTGTCTGTTTGTCTGTGCGTCCAATCATCCGTCCGTCCGTTCGTTCATATGTCTGTCTGTGCGTCCGACCCTCTATCCGTTCGTCACTGTCCATCTGTTTGTATGTAAATCTGTCTGTCTGTTTGTCTGTCATTATAAATATTATTCATCCATTCGTCCGCCCATCCATCTATATCCTTTTGTAGTACTGACTGTAGAATAATTTTTCAGATTCACATTGGATTCGGAAGGTACTTAATTTTTGTCTCCAGTAACAGGAAATAAGTGAAGCAAACATCCACTGGACGCGAGCGTATCTTACTTGCTATTATTGTGCAAGAAGGGCAAAAAGTTTACTGCTGGTGTGATGATAAAAAAAAATTGTTGTTTCTAAATCACATGAAACATTCTGTAGATTTTTATTACCGTAATTTGTAATAACATAACATAATGAAATAAAAATAACTAGAGAAAATTCAAGACCGTGAATTGCCAGATGTCCAACAGCGGAGTTATGAAACCCTGTTCTGAAGACTTGAAGTCTTTTCGTCCGTCTTTCATGTTCTCATTACCTATGACCAGTAAAGCAAAAGGAAACTGTATGATACAGGGTGATATTAATATCACCGTCCAAGTTTTTACGTAGTTTTTTACGTAGGTATCATACGCAATCGTATAGGTACCTACCGTAGGTCGCAGGTTCACGGTGGATGTAAGCCGCTTCCAACCGAGGCAACTGGAGCTGTATGAAGGAGGCCTATGGCCAACAGTGGACGTCCTACAGCTGATATGATGATGATGATGATGATAATGATGACAGGTATCATTTAATGATACTATTTGCAATATTTTAATACCAAACCGAAAAATAATAAATAAATAAATAATGCCAAGTAGGAAAATAAGTTATGATTGTTTTTTGTATGCATATAAAAAATATTATTTTGTGAACAATAAATAATAAGTGGCAAATTTCCATTAAATTATGAAACTTATGAATAATCACTCGTGTAAAATTTTATTTATTGAATATGTTACGTGATCTACAGTCACCAGCATAAATAAGTGATCACTTTTGTACCTTGTCACTTTAAAGTCATGTTTGAAAAACCATACGAAATCATGTAACGACTGAAAGCGACAAGGTACAAAAATGATCATTTATTTATGCTGGTGACTGTACAAACTAAAATTTCGTGACATCTTTTAATAAATTATTAAATATTTTGAGTTTCGTATTGAGAGACTCGTGTATTTGGAAATGCTTGTATTTTTCGTCTTATTTCCCTAGGTATTGACTATACGTGGGACTGCCTATACAACGGGTCCCATTTCGTACCTTCTAACAATAGTTTGATCATTTGTTCATAGGTATATGTATATACTATCAATCAACAGGCTAGCAACCCATCGCTCATTTTGATTCTCCTTTCAACCTATACGCCCACAATCATACTAAACGTGGCCTTTAGGTCTTGTTACCTTAGGCTTTGTCTACACCGTAAGGGTTAAAGACGTGATTTAAGTATGTATGTACTATCAATAAAAGAGCCCTGCAGGAAAACTTGAGGAAAAAGTAGTTTCAGGAGGTAGTTACTTCTCACAAAATTTTAGTATGAATTTTCAGTATCTTGGTATGGTTTTTGTATAAGCATAACTCTCTCAGAATTATAATTAGTTAGGCATAGTTATCAATAACTAGTCAGTGTGTGTTATTTCAAAGAACTTATCGCATTTAGAAAACATAATAGAAATAGAAAAATATAAATTTGATCATTACTGGAAGCATTTAATTCTGAGGGAATTATGCCCAAATGAAAAAATAGGTATCAAGAGACTTGAATCTCCATCAAACTAAAATTTCGTGAAATTTGACTGAAAACGCTTTTACTCCGAGTTTGCTCCGGGTCGGGTTCCTATATTTCTAACCTACAGTAGAACGTTTTCACGATCAACGCGGTCAACAGCACAGTGAATTTTCTTGTCAGTTCAATCAAAATGAAACTTCACTAAGACATTTGCTGTGATAAAGTTCAACAATGTGTCAGGACTTGATTTGTCACTACCACTACCCAGGAATAAGTACATAGTACGAATAAAACTATTCGTATTCCTGTTACAGCGTGTCAAATGTTTATGAATACTGAATAGAATAGTGATACAAATTATTTCAAAAGTGACATCTCACTGGTATTTGGTTTCAAATCAAATTGAAAGTTTTATTTGAAAAATATATCTTTTTTTTAACTACCAGCGCTTTGATAAATTAGCCCTTGTGTGCGCATACCACATGTTGCGTGGCGCATTTACTTATGAGTCGAATGATTTCGTTCGTAGTAGCCATTACGCCATAGGTACTATGGCAGCGTGCACGTTTTTTCGACTTTAGATATCAAACACAAAGTCGAATATCTACCTACTATACCAATTAGAAAAATATAGGGACTTACCCGTGGCCCACCTAATTTGTCCACCCGGAAAACCAATACCCAGCTTCCAATACCCAGAAAAAAGGAGCTCCGCCCAAGAGCGGAGCTCCATCAAAAACCAGGTGGACAACCTGTAGGTAGATCACGAGAAAGATCGAAAAAAATATGGTTCTGGTTCACTGGTCGACACGCAGTACAGACGCAATAGCTGCACGACGCTAACAAAATTTTATCTCATTTTTATGCACACGATTTCTGACTAAATGTATGACGCTTTCCTCATGGGCCTTACTCTATATTATGCACAACTAGTTGTGCTTTTAGGAATTTCACTCCTCCGTAAGGTCCGACAGCGGGGTTCCTATTTCTATTCAGTTTGCCCTTCGGGTATTTGAAAATACCTAATGAACCTAACCTAATTTTACTATCTCAAATGAGAATTCTTATTTTTATTGACCCGAAATTCCTAATGGCACAACTAGTTGCGCATAATATATATATGTAGAGTAGGCTCATGAGGAAAGCGCTGATATAATACGCGTCGAGCTGCAATTTTATTTTTTCGCGTGTGGACTAGACACCGTAGTACTCTGCTTTATCCCACTCTAGGCAACGCTAATCAAAACCATCGACGGATGAAGTTGGACTTTTGTGGAAGTAAGTATTATAGTAAGTAAAAGCGAGTTCAGATGGATTAGATTTGTTTTGGAGTTGTCATTATTTTATTTGACGTACCTACCTATTGCAAAGTCATCATAATTATCTAATATTATTTTTTCCTTTTTTGCGCTATACGATGAATTATTATAAATATGAATTATGATGACATAAGGACATAACTTAAAAAAGGCAGCTCACAACTCTGGAACAAAATTATCTAACCAAACCCCTAACTAAACCTTTAGGCCTAGAAGCATTCAGACGTAGTCCCTACCCGCTATGCGTAATTATTTCCTTTGTCTGAACCTATACTGCAATGCATTTTGGTGAAAGGATCCGAATGGCTAGCACGAGTGACTTCGTCTCATCGCTGCAACTAGGCTCATTCTCAAGTTACCTATTTACGAAAGGCGCGCCTGACTCGAAACGACAATACCTACCTTACGGCGCTAGCTGTTTAGATGCCCCAGACGAAACGCTTTTATAAGTTATAATGCATAAGAGTATTAATAAATGTCAGACGATGGTGATGATGATGTCTCTACGTATGAACGAATATCAAATATGAATAGGTTCCTACATACTGATAGGTACTTTGAAGATACTAGCAATGACGGCATATGAATTTGCCGCTAGAGGCGCTATTTTAACGTGAGGTATTATAAAAAACTTTGACTTTTCGAATGCAGCGCCATCTCAGACAAAAACTGACTTTCGAATTTTTATTTGCCAGCTCAGCTAGTTATAAGTATTATATATGAGTCTAGCAGATGCAAATATGTGAATCAATGCCACCTTCAACCCTTTTTGAATACCAGGGAGTCGATTTTTTTGTACTTTGTTAGAATGAGGGCTATCGTATTTGTACTCACTAGTTGGCGCCACTGTAGAGTAAGGTATATCACATTATTCAGTATTTCTTTCAATTAATATTTAATAGCAAGCTATTTATTACCCAGTGTTGCACAGTCCCATTTATCTTCTAAATTAACTAATAAAATAAAAATAACTAACTGCCATTTTTTTTGCCTGCTTAATTTGGCTCCTAATTTTCAAAGCTCTTCTTTTATCTTTTAATAAACCTGCCGTATGTCTGCGATAATAATCGGAAACAATCTTAATAACACTAAAAATTCGTTATGTAAAGCCGGAATATGCAACTTGTAGGTACTACTAATTTTACGTTTCTGTATAATACCTCACGTTACAATAGCGCCTCTAGCGGCAAATTCATATGCCGTCATTGCTAGTATCTTCAAAAGCTAGTACCTATTAGTATGTAGGAACCTGCGATTCATATTTGATATTCGCTCACACGTAGAGACATCATCATCACCATCGTCCGACATTTTATTAATACTCTTATGCATTATAACTTATAAGCGTTTCGTCTGGGGCATCTAAACAGCTAGCGCCGTAAGGTAGGTATTGTCGTTTCGAGTCAGGCGCGCCTTTCGTAAATAGGTAACTTGAGAATGAGCCTGGTTGCAGCGATGAGACGAAGTCACTCGTGCTAGCCATTCGGATCCTTTCACCAAAATGCATTGCAGTATAGGTTCAAACAAAGGAAATAATTACGCATAGCGGGTAGGGACTACGTCTGAATGCTTCTTGGCCTAAGGGTTGTTAGGGGTTTGGTTAGATAATTTTGTTCCAGAGTTGTGAGCTGCCTTTTTTAAGTTATGTCCTTATGTCATCATAATTCATTTTTATTGTAATTCATCGTATAGCGCATAAAAGGAAAAAACAATATTAGATAATTATGATGACTTTGCAATAGGTAGGTACGTCAAATAAAATAATGACAACTCTAAAACAAATGTAATCCATCTGAACTCGCTTTTACTTACTATAATACTTACTTCCACAAAAGACCAACTTCATCCGTCGATGGTTTTGATTAGCGTTACCTAGAGTGGGATAAAGCAGCTATTGCAGCTCGACGCGTATTATATCAGCGCTTTCCTCATGAGCCTACTCTACATACAATATATTATGCGCAACTAGTTGTGCCATTAGGAATTTCGGGTCAGTAAAAATAAGAAAAAATCTCATTTGAGATAGTAAAATTAGGTTAGGTTCATTAGGTATTTTCAAATACCCGAAGGGCAAACTGAATAGAAATAGGAACCCCGCTGTCGACCTTACGGAGGAGTGAAATTCCTAAAAGCACAAATGATACCAAATACCAGTGAGATGTCACTTTTGAAATAATTTGTATCACTATTCTATTCAGTATTCATAAACATTTGACACGCTGTAACAGGTATACGAATAGTTTTATCCGTACTATATACTTATTCCTGGGTAGTGACAAATCAAGTCCTGACACATTGTTGAACTTTTTCACAGCAAATGTCTTAGTGAAGTTTCATTTTGATTGAACTGACAAGAAAATTCACTGTGCTGTTGACCGCGTTGATCGTGAAAACGTTCTACTGTAGGTTAGAAATATAGGAACCCGACCCGGAGCAAACTTGGAGTAAAAGCGTTTTCAGTCAAATTTCACGAAATTTTAGTTTGATGGAGATTCAAGTTTCTTGATACCTATTGTTTTCATTTGGGCATAACTCCCTCAGAATTACATGATTCCAGTAATGATCAAATTTATATATTTCTATTTCTATTATGTTTTCTAAATGCGATAAGTTCTTTGAAACAACACACACTGACTAGTTACTGATAATTATGTCTAACTAATTATAATTCTGAGAGAGTTATGCTCACACAAAAACCATACCAAGATACTGAAAATTCATACAAAAATTTTGTGAGAAGTACCTACTGAAACTACTTTTTCCTCAAGTTTTCCTGCAGGGCTCTTTTATTGATAGTACATACATACATACTTAAATCACGTCTTTATCCCTTACGGTGTAGACAAAGCCTAAGGTAACAAGGTAAAGGCCACGTTTAGTATGATTGTGGGCGTATAGGTGGAAAGGAGAATCAAAATGAGTGATGGGTTGCTGGCCTGTTGATTGATAGTATATACATATACCTATGTACAAATGATCAAACTATTGATAGAAGGTACGAAATGGGACCCGTTGTATAAGCAGTCCCACGTATAGTCAATACCTAGGGAAATAAGACGAAAAATACAAGCATTTCCAAATACACGAGTCTCTCAATACGAAACTCAAATTATTTAATAATTTATTAAAAGATGTCACGAAATTGTAGTTTGTAGATCACGTAACATATTCAATAAATAAAATTTTACACGACAGATTATTCATAAGTTTCATAACTGAATTGCATGTGATGGAAATTTGCCACTTATTATTTATTGTTCACAAAATAATATTTTTTACATGCATACAAAAAACAATCCTAACTTATTTTCCTACTTGGCATTATATAGGCTGATTTTTTTTATCACCGTCGAAAGCAACAACACGATAAATACAAGCATTATTTTTCAGTTTGGTATTAAAATATTGCAAATAGTATCATTAAATGATACCTGTCATCATTATCATCATCATCATATCAGCTGTAGGACGTCCACTGTTGGCCATAGGCCACCTTCATAGAGCTCCTGTTGCCTCGGTTGGAAGCGACTTACATCCACCATGAACCTGTGACTTACGGTAGGTACCTATACGATTGTTTTACGTAAAAAACTACGTAAAAACTTGGACGGTGATATTAATATCACCCTGTATCATACAGTTTCTTTTTGCTTTACTGGTCATAGGTAATGAGAACATGAAAGACGGACGAAAAGTCAGACAAGGTTGACAAAACTCCGCTGTTGGACATCTGGCATTTCACGGTCTTGATATTTTCCCTAGTTATTTTTATCTCATTATGTTATGTTATTACAAATTACGCCAATAAAAATCTACAGAATGTTTCATGTGTTTTTAAACAATTTTTTTTTATCATCACACCAGCAGTAAACTTTTTGCCCTTCTTGCACAATAATAGTAAGGAAGATACGCTCGCGTCCAGTGGAAGTTTGCTTCACTTATTTCCTGTTACTGGAGACAAAAATTACCTTCCGAATCCAATGTGAATCTGAAAAATTAACCTACAGTCAGTACTACAAAAGGATACAGACGGATGGGCAGACGAATGGATGAATAATATTTATAATGACAGACAAACAGACAGAAAGAAGGACGCACAGACAGACGGACAAACAGAAAGACAAACGGACGAACGGAATGTCGGTCATACGCACAGATAAACAGACAGACAGACAGACGGACGGACGGACGGACGGACGGATGAACGGACGGTTGTTCGGATGCACAGACAACAGACAGATGGACAGACGGACGGTCAAATGGACCGCTGGATGGATGGTCGGACGCATAGACAGATAGTCAAATGAACGGATGGACTGCCGGATGGATGATTGGACAAACAGACAAACAGACATGCATACATACAGACAAACAGATAGACAAGCAGACAGAAAGAAATAAAGAAAAAGTTTATTTATGACAATCACAAAAGTAGTTAAAAAACAAAAGTAGGTATATAAACATACAAAGCTAAAAATATAAAACCTACAGATAAATAAATTGTCTCAAAATGGTCCAGAACAATGGAGAGACGGAAAGATAGACAGACAAAATAAGTCTTTCTACGCTGGTTCCTTTTTTCTATTTGTTTATTTTACTTACCTCTCTTATATCTTTCTAAATGTATACAACGTACGTATAGATTTTAATTATCATTTTGACGGCAAATTCGGTATTTGGACGCCGGTCGGATATTCTGTAAAATATGTACATACATACACAAATCACGTTATCTCTTACGAGGTAGACAGAGCCTAAGGTCACGAAACCCTAAGTTCACCAAGAACAAGCATGATTGTGGGCATATAGGTGAAAAGCGGAATCAAACTAGTGATGGACTGCCATATCGCCTATAATAATGATTCCTAAGATTTTTGCATTTACCATTTGCGCGAGAAGCGAAGCAACTGGTACATTCTATGTTTTTTCTTTGCTTCCAGACCAGCATGAAAATGAGTAAAATATAGCTACTTATCTAATATGAGTAAAAAAAACTATAAACTTAGGACAGACGGACAGATAGACAGACATAGGTGGACGAATTTGAACAATGTGGCCATAAAATAAACCACGATACAGCAGTAATAGATAAGCTCTTTTGTGTTCCGAACACCAAAGACTGGCCAAGTGTGGGTCGGACTCGCGTACCGAGGTTTTCGTACAAATTCGGCAAGTAAATATAAAATCCACTGTTAGCAGAGCTCTGCCTCCTAACCAAAATGCAGGCGGTATGAGGTAATTTTATATTTGTTATTGACATACTTAATTAGACTCACAAAAATATTCTGTTTTTAGTATTTGATGTTAGAGCGGCAACAGAGAAACGTCATTTGTGAAAATTTCAGCTGGTGCTAAACAACCATGATAGCTGATAGCCATATCACGGCTCATGAGATACAGCTTGGTGACAGACAGACAGACAGACATACGGACAGTGGCTTCTAAGTAAAATCTAAGCAGTGTGAGGTCTATGTAAGTAACCAATGTAAAATGACCTCATTTTACATTGGTTACTTACATAGACAGATGGACAAAAATATTCTGTTTAAGTATTTGTAGTTATAGCGGCCACAGAAATACATCATCTGTGAAAATTTCATCCATCACGGTTCATGAGATACAGCCTGGTGACAGACAGACAGACAAACAGACATACCAGACAGACGGACAGTGGAATCTTAGTAATTAGATTCCCGTTTTCACCCTTTGAATACGGAACTCTAAAAAAGCTGGTCAATAGCAAGTTCGATACGAGCACTACAGATTCCTCTAAGTTCTAAAAGTTATAATTAGACGTAAACGTATTAGTATGGATGGTTGTTACTCTTTCTGTTGATGAGTTTCCAACTGCGAAAGCGACCCTGGCTGGGCCACCAGAATTTCACTTCAAGATTACTGTAGAACTTCTTACAAGTCTGACTTACAAGTACCTACTTATGCCAGATTTCACGTCAATCTGATCAATTAGAAGTGGGTCAAAATTCACTTCCAAGATTTGATTACATGCAGACACCGGGACTGTGCACTTCAATTGCGTTTACAAAATATTTTCTACCAATCTGACACAAACGTTGAAATATTGTATCTTAAAAAATATTATGATTAATCGATAAGTAGGTACATACCTGTAAGTAAGTCCAAATGAATGCCTACGCTGCGTCCAATATCGTAGCTTGTAACGTCTTTTACTTCCAATTGACTTCAATTTATTCCGAATAAAATGATTATTTTTATTTTGAGACACCACGTTCAATCATCAGTTTATGACAATTTCATGTCATTGTTTTTTTAATTACCCGTCTAGCCAGGTTTTTGACGCGCATGTTTTTTTTAATGTTCTATAATTGAGAAAACCTATTTACTCGGCCTATTTTGTATTTAGCACCTGTCGGATTTTAAAATCATTGCCGTGGTGTATGGCTGTGATTTGATGCAGAGGTTTTGGGTTCGATTCTCGTGAGAAGCATTCGTGTAATTAACTAGAAGAACTTTTTTATTTTAATAGGTGTAATTTCCGTGGTTGAGTACCTTTTTTTAGTACATAAGGCAAAACATGTTATAAGGTGGCAATGTGACTGCGGGGCGCCACCATCTATGCCAAAGTAATAACCACGTGTGATCCTAATACTAGAGTACCTACTTACTACAAGTTTAGGTCTGACAATGGACATAAATTGCCCTAAATCAACCCGTTAAGTTTGTGGTTGTTTTAAAACCACCACTTCTTTGATTTGGTTTGACAAGAAAAATATTGAATTTAACATAAAGTTTTCTACATCTCATTGAGATGGTGTTACTCACCTATTATTTGTAAATTATAAAAAAAAAATGTTTAGAAAATATAAAATAATCAAATGCGGCCTCGGGATTTGAACTTGGTCACTAACTATTCAGTTCTTTGAGTCATAACTACTGAGCCACATTAGTGGTCACGTGACTGCTCGAAATAGTCGATTGGTTTTTACAACCATTTTTATTTGACACTAGGCACTCACACTATTGTAAAATGCATCAAAATTTACTGCATCGTACTGCAATTTCGGTATGATAAATGCACTCCTTTTTGTAATTTGCGCACACAATATATCCATATCTAACTATTCTCAAAAAACCGCATTAAAATTAAGCCTGTGGACGAAATGCAGCTGCACGGAAGATTTGTATGGAAGAGCAACCCCCTTAATTTGAAATGGGCGTAAATTTTATGAATGTGAAATTATGAGGCTTGCAAATTACGGACGTATTGCATAATACGATTATGTAATAATTATATTTTTTATCACGGCAGTATTTTTTTAATAACATCCTTGTTTTGTGTCCACGCACGTACAATTTATTGCACGCATACGGGTACAACCAAACTTCGTCAAGCAAACTATACTCGGGAGCAAAAAAATTAGTATAGTTGAGCTACGCACACGTACACTAGGCAAGGCGTAAGTTATACTGACCTCATTTTCCCGTTCGCCGTACATCATTTTTCCTTTTATTTGGTTCGAGAATACACGCGGATGGATCTCTGACATCATCTGAAGCATTCGAAACAATTATTATGGAAGTCCCGGTTTTCATTGAAACCCATTCTCGGCTTAATTGCTTTCAACAATACGGGCTACTGGAAATGAGCACAGGATCCTATTACCTACTGATGAATCTCGACGTCAGACTTTAATTTTGCGCCAGAAAATCTGGTTTGAAGATTTGTACATGGACGACCTTTTTGGATACCGTACATAAAAGGTGACTGAGCCGTCCCCGGTTTTTAAATGTAATGGACTCATCTGTTCCCGTGGACGTCATAAAAGGCAACTAGGGTTCTATTTAATGTAAAAGTGGGCATCAGAACTCTTTATTGCCAACTGCAAACTTCGTATACTTAGCAGCTCTGCGGTGAGGATAGCAAAAGTTGTCTTTTTACTTAAACTACTTACAGCTATTTTGACGATAAAATTCTTTAAACTCAAAACAACGTTTACTTACAGTGTCCACATTCTAAAGAACAATGAGCAACCCCAGATGACCAATTAGTGAACTCGATATTAACACAATGGTCTAAGGTCCACGTAGGACAAGACAAGTCGCGGAGATTCTCATTACTTAAACAATGTCCTTGAACCTTTATAGCACCATCTTGCCCGCCTTAGTCCGTTTCTAACTTAGGGTAACTGTACACCCTCGATTTTTCTTGAGGCTCATTACGAACATTTTGCGAAAAAACATGTGATTTTTGCTGAATTCGGGGGAATACAGTTGTTACAATCCGTAAAGAAGGGTCGAAGAAAATCGAGTTCTATGATATTTTTTTGTCAAAATGCAATATTTGGTGTAATCTCTCTCCAGTCTATATACGTCCCACTGCTGGGCACAGACCTCCTCTCAGAATGAGAGGGCTTGGGCTATAGTTCCCACGCGGGCCCAGTGCGGATTGGGAACTTCACACACACCATTGAATTGCTTCGCAGTTGTGTGCAGGTTTCCTCACGATGTTTTCCTTCACCGAAAAGCTCATGGTAAATTTCAAATGAGATATCGCACATGAATTCCGAAAAACTCAGAGGTGCGAGCCCGGGATTCGAACCCGCGACCCTCTGCTTGAGAGGCCACAGGTGAAACCACTAGGCTACCACGGCCTGTTACCCTAGGCTCTGTTTAACCCGTAAGGGATAAAGACGTGATTTATGTATGTATTTATGTATAATTGGTTCGTATAAATATATCTAGTCTAGAGTAACCATCAACTTTTCAGGATAGTTTAAAAAAATAAAAGTAGCGCTATTCTAAGTACGTAAGTTATATTTAGGATTATTAATCAAAGTCATAGGTACGAAAAAAACAATAATTAAAGACATTGTATTTTAAAACTGTAAAAAAGCTAAAACTTCAAAAAAGGTTTGCAGCCTTAAGCATGTAGTAGCATGTAGTAGCCCGTGTGGAAAGATTTCTTCAAAAGTTCTATTGAAGTTCCAGAATAAACAACACTTAAAAAATCCAATGAAACTTTACGTTGCCGCGTTGCAAAAACCGTTTAAATTTTTTAACAGAGTTACGACGCGGAAAACGTGTCAATAATATTGAGTGCACAAAAACGTACACAAGCGTGACATAAACGGGTAACGTTGATCAGACAACCGTCAAATGGCGAGTCGTTTGCAAATTGAGCGTAAGGGACGTGCCGGGCCGATGGGAAATCGGACGCTCGCGGCCGCCCTAAACCAAATTTAGAGAGCCCAGTTTACGATCACGAGGAAGCAAAAACGTGTTAATAACAGAAACTGCAGGAACTGGGAATGAGGCATCATTGGAATGATTCTCGTAAAACGGCAGTAAAACGTGTAACAAGCAAGCGGTTCGAAGCGAGAAGTCGGTACTAGTTGAGTACTAAAGTTGGGTGTAGGACTGTGCCCTTAGGTGCCTGTAAATTCTAAGAAGACCCAATTTATTTGAATTGCCCTGCTAGTTTTCTTCCTAACGAGTGCTTTGTAGTTGTAGCCTTGATTAATATTAGGTCTAGTTCCTACTGAAAAATTACCATATTATAAGATTGAGTTAAATAACACACAATACCTAATTGCTATGGAAAGTTGGACTATTTTTTGTATGAGACGGATGTACGAGTCCTGTGAGAGGTAGTTAGCTGAGGCTTAGTGATCAGGATTTTATTGGCACCCTTGATGGAACCCTAAAATCACAGAGACCAAGAACGTCCGTAAAATGTACTTTTAATAGCTTACATTAATTTACTACTCAACTTAACCTAATGCTTTAACTTTACCCAAGTTTCGTCTTGACTAAAGTGTCTACTGGTGCAAGTTCGCTACGATAGTAAGGAAGGAGATTAGTGGAGTTTTCAGTGGCAGCTAAAGTTTCAATATATCTCTGGGCACTAATATAAGTTCACTAATGCATTAGAAATGCAGTAGAAATGAAAGCGTTAAGAAGTATAGAAGGTGTATCACTGAAAGATAGAATAAGGAATAGTGTGATAAGGGAACGTGCTTGTGTGAAAGAAGATATAGTTACTAGGATAGAAAAGAGTATGCTTAGTTGGTTTGGTCACGTAGAGAGGATGGATGAAAGAAGATTAACTAAACAGATTTATATGGGGAGTGTGAATGGGTGCGTTAGGAGGGGAAGGCCTAGACGGGCGCATGTACTAATGCATTCGTTGTGCAAAATGTTAACCCGCAAATATTAACGCATATCCGTTACAAGTTAATTTTAACATACATACGTACAGAAATCACGTCTTTATCCCTTACGGGGTAGACAGTGTGTAAGGTAACGAGACCTAAAGGCCACTTTTAGCATATATGATTGTGGCCGTATAGTTGGAAAGGGGAATCAAAACAGTGATGGGTTGCTAACCGCATCGCCTACAACGTGATTCCAAAGATTTTCACCCATTCGTTCCCTCGATGGACTTTTACCATGATTTAAAAGAAGCAACTGGTACATTCTATATGTTTTCTTCTGACCAGCATGCAACTTGTAAAAATATACCACAATTAGATTTAAATTAAGTAACAAAAATTCCAGTAAAATAACACGAAACGAAATACCACTGACAAATTCCACTACCAGTGGAAATTCAGAATTCTCATTTCATTAATTAAACCAGCCCTAATTTCATTCCAGGAAAACATTTCTGCATGGTTTTGTTCAGCGTCTGACTCCGCGAAAACATCTCAAGCCTACAGAAATAATAAATGAGGTTGCCTGAGTAAATCCATATAAAATTTACCTCGTAGGCCCGCTGATGGGAGCCAATTACTGTGTTCTATACTTGGATTGTCACATCGACAAACGCGGCAAACAGACGGATGAACTTAGTATTGTTTACGTATTTGAGATTGAGATACATTGTTTAAGTTAAGAAACATCAGACATTTCAGAAATTGGATCTTGTTTGATTAACTAAGTTAACTTTTCATAAGCATAAAAATGACAAAGATAAAATAGAATTAACAATTTTGTATTGAATTCTCATCTTTAAAAATCTCATTAAATTTCTGATGGGTGGGGACTCATCAGGAATTTTATAAAAATTTTGATGATGATATTTCAGTATAAAATCCCCAAATCTATTTACTTGCACTTTTTAAGAGACTAGCAGTTACCCGCGATTCCGTCTTCACAGATTTATTCTATCGTTATCCCGCGGGAACTATGGAATTTCCCGGGATAAATACTACCCCATGACCTTGCCCGGGACTAAAACTATCACTGTACCAAATATCATTAAAATCGGTTCAGTGCTTTAGGGCGCGAAAGCGTAACAGACACACAGACTGACAGATGGACAGAAGACAAAGTTACTTTCGCATTTATTATATTAGTAGAGATTTCAGAATAATAAAGTATTTTTTACTTCTTGATCAAAAATCCACAAGGGTTAAAACAAACACATAGCCGTTATCGCTTTCAATTACCCAATGCTGTATTGTGCGCGATCATCAATCATGTTGAATACCATTTGCGACTCCACACTCGTTGTGGTATCAGTCATCGCGAATGACGGCTCAGGTCAGGGGTCTATTGTCGGCTATAACGTAGATAATAATATGGAAAATACGAAATTTACATAAAGATATGGTGCGTTTGCTTCTGCGATATATGAGGTCGTTTAGAAACTCATAGATCTTCATATTACCGGAACCAGATATGCTTCATCTTAGACTCATAGATCGGTACAGTAGCGTGCGGTAAGAGGTTTCTAGGGCAGACAGCGATACGCAGCAGGAGGGTGGCGCACCACAATTTGTATGCACTGCCTACTCTGTGACCCTAGAGGACAGGGGTAACGAGTGTAATAATCCTGCGTCCAGGCGCTGTAGTGTCTATATAGGCAGACAAGCCATATTATCTAATGTGAAATCACTCACCATCTCTTTCTACCCTCATGTAATATCTTTTAACAGAAAGAGATGGTAAACGCGTGTGAGGTTTAAACCCGCTGATCACTTGCTACCTATCTGGTAATCTCCTTGCTTTTCATTCTCTTCTTAGTCTCTACACTCTTGACATTGGTTTTGGTAATCGTTGGGGATTTTAAACTTCATGAGGACTTTCTTGGAAAACTGGTGATTTCCTCTTGTCTTCCATACCGCAGTATTAGATTTTGGTATTCGTCGTCGGTAACAGAGAACACTGCTTCCCCCTCTCACATTAGGTCCTGTTGCCTTTTTTCAACACCCACGGGGAAACATGGGTTCGTCCTATTCTAAAAACTTATTAAGACTTTAAAAATATTTCTTATAGAAAAAACATACTACACAGTTAATGAATAGGTATTTAGACTCCAACAATAACAATTAGATAAAACAAACATAGGTACCTACTTAATATCCTATCCTTAATACCCTTCGTTTAGAATTTTAATTAATGTAGGTGCAACTAGCGTTTAAAATGAAGTCTAATAATTGGTACCTATCTCACTGTCTTTAACTGGTCTATTGATAAGGAACCTTATTGTAGTGTATTGCGGTGCCCTCTCAGGGTTGTGTTGAAACATGTTTAAAATTAAGACCTTTTTGTACACACAAAGCAATCAATAAATGAATATGAATAAAGCACGGTAAATACACGTCACGAAAAATACTTATCAAAAACTACCACACGACTTGGACATACCCGTAATTAATACATTAGTAATCTGCGGTGCTGCATTAATTTCGTTGTACATGATGTTAACCGTCATTTTCTAAAGTAGGAGTCATATTTTCCAGACTGTATAATATTTCGTGAGCCTCCTTTTGTTATTTTAATACTCGTGCCGTTCCTTCATGTGCGATTGCGTTAGCACTGAGGCAAATTCATGAATTCATATTTCAGAATTCAATTTGACTAGGGTTTTCGTGCGAAATTCATTATTTTCGCATCATTATTGTTTCACTTCATGTTTGCACAACGATCAACGTTTACTTTATCGGTGGCGTATGTTTTGTTAGCACTATTAATTTGCTGTATAAACTAAATCGAAATACTATAAAATTTGCATTGGCTTCAAATTTCTGTTTAAATTCAGAACCGAAACATAATTCCGAAATATAATTTCATGAAATTCGCATAAAAGAAAATTATAATCACAAAAAAAGGTATCAAAGAAAGTCACGTTTTCGATAAGAAATCTAAAACTTTATGGCGTAAACTCAAGTAATCAGGGTCTCAGAAATTTACAAGCAACTTGTGAAGTAGCACGCCTTTTGGCGGTGTTTTTAGCTTTTCTTTCAGTTTTCTTTTACAGTCGGCACTTTCTGCTTCAAAGGCAGTGCTCCTCGCTTTCCAATAGCAGACTTATATTACCATCGAGCTACGAAATAGAATTAGTTTTTGGATTAGTAGTTTGATAAGATTAATACAATTGTATTTCATCGGGTAACTTGATTTGATTGGAGCGTTTCTGATATCATTTTTATGTTAATAACATAATTAACTGTTTTAACACCAAAGTAAATAAAAATGGTCGTATCTAATTAGCTTAAGTACAAGGATAATATTTCAATTCCTACCAACGTAACGATAATTTTAATCTTGCGCAATTTTCACTCATAATTGATACCATTCCCAGGACTACGTACTTACAAAGTTACCTCGATGTTTTATCTTACATTTTAGTCTACTAGTGACCATTGCACTATGCTATAACGCAGTGTTTTTCAAACTTTTTGGCGTCACGGTCCTTAATGACCATCAAAATTCCTTCGCGACCCCCCAAAACCCAATTTGTACGATTAACCTTAGAACACAACTTTTATTTTAACAGATTTGGAACGCACCCTTCTAATATTCAATCATTCATGCGTTTTGGAACGCAACCTATATTTATCACAAGTATTCAGAAGGTACTCATTGTTTCGCAACCTACCTAGTACCTACCCCTTTTTAAATATTAAAAGGCAGCTGTTATTTTGAGATTATTTTGCGACGAAATGGAAAAGTAGGTATCTAAAAAGATAATCGATGCCTACAACGTCTGGATTAACATCAACATGTGGAAGTGAGCCTAAAAAGAAGAAGAATAGAAAATTTGACTAAAACTATTTAAAATACGGTTTTTCTGTTACGGACGACAAACCACAATGTATTATGTCTAAGATTGATTGATTAAAATGTACATCCTTGAAAACAAAATCGTTTCATCTAGTCACAATAATTTCAGCTGAGCCTCGCGACCCCCCTGGATAGGTCTCGCGACCCCCCGGGCGGTCGCGACCCACACTTTGAAAAACACTGCTATAACGGGACTGAAACGACGTGGTAGTTGTGACAATATTTGTATTTGATTAACAACTGGTTTGATATTATTTACCTAGGCACCTAATATTGCTACAGGAGTAGCTCAAGTTTTTTCCTGACGTAACTAACTTTACAAACAGCGAATAGTGAGCAGCACTGGAATAAATATCTCCAGAATATCGCTTTGGCATATTTCAAATAGACCTAGAAGCAGAGGCATGTCAGTGTCAGAATTCATGATATATATCTGCCAGATCCATTTTCGTCCAAACTACTGCCAAGCCCAGGCTTCCGTGAAATCCGAGTACCAAATCGGTTTTAAAGGCCACTATTCTCGTGTAAATTGGTTTGATATTACTCTATTGTTATCAATTGCCAAACCGTTATTAAATAGTTAGATCAGGAGTGATAACAAAGGAACAGCATAGTCGACGAATAATCATTAATAGTGGACCGACCCCCGTCGGCTTAATGTGTTGGGTAATGATCAATTTACGATCTCCAAATTATTTAGTTTTTATGAAGAAAATGGCTGTATTAAATAGGTACTTAAATATTTCAGAGACTAAGATTAAAAATTATCTGTTCTTGATTGTTCGCGATTAAGTTAAGTTTGGTATCTAGATACTGAAATGGATAATAAAATCATTCAGTTTTATATCATAAAGAACAAATCAAGTATGAATAGACTCTACCTCGAGCAGTTTTCACATTACAAGTGTAAATATGTGATTTTCGGACTCGTCTACTTTACGTTTTGATATCTTACTTCTTGCCAAATTACTCGTTGTATTCTATTTAACTACAAAATCATTTTCAAAATTATCTCGACCGTAGAAAATCATACTATCGAATATCGATACCAATTAAAAAAAAAAAGGAAAATTTTCGCAGGCCGCAAACTTTGCAGGCATCAACTACGGTTTAATACGCGTTAAAAGTATAATATTAATAAAAGTAAAAAATGTAATCATACTAGCGACCCACCCCGGCTTCGCACGGTATATTATGCATGTATTATACATAATCCTCCTCCGCCTTCCTCTTGATTCACTCTATCGATTAAAAAAAAAACCGCATCAAAAGCCGTTGCGTAGTTTTAAAGATTTAAGCATACTTAGGGACATGCAGGGCTGTGTAAAGGTGCAGGCTGAAAACCAGCGCGGGGAAGCACAGCCCTCCCCGCACATGCTGAGCCTGAGCCTTTTGCCTCACTTATATACTGTTTTTTTTTTTGTTTGTGCATTGTAAAATGGGCAATAAATGCTTTTTTATTTATTTATTTATTTACATAGAGACATAGGGACAGAGAAAGCGACTTTGTTTTTAAATCATTTGAACAAAACGTTATTCGCCATTACCGCATCCTCTTATTCCTACTTTCAGCTCGACGACATTGCCCAAGGCTCTACTCCAACTATCCTTTGCGAGTCTCTTAAATGGGACGCACGTAGAGCTGCAATCGTGGCCAGTTCTATTTGCTTCTTAGTTCTTCGAAACCAAGAAAGGTCAACGACCCCCTTCGTGTTTTCGTTAATTTTTAATCCTCTTTTCACGGAATTAAGGTTGGCCCTGGCTGTGGATTTAGAGAAGAATAAAGCAAAATCTTCTTATAAAAACATGGGTATGCGTTTCTGTTCGTACGTGGACTTTCCAATTTCTAACTAAAGTGCCTCTTTACATAGATACCTACCTGATCAGTAGTGTACCTATAATATATCATTGCGTTAACGTCTAACTAATTGCTTAAACATCCTACTAATATTATAAATGCGGAAGCTTGTGAGTGTGGATGTGTGTAAGAATGTTTAACATTGTTACTCTCTCACCCCAGAACGGCCGGACAGATCTGGATGAAATAATGAACATTATAGTCTGGAATAACTACATTAGGATATAATAGGCTACTTTTTATCTAGGATAATTGCGTAGTTCCCGCGGGATTATTACTAGTAATTATTACTAGCTGTTGCTCGCGAGTTTTTCTGCAAAGAATTCGTTTATTGCTTAGTAAATAATATTCTTACTATTCACTTTTAATGATGCCCGGGTTTACCTGAAACAGAATTATTGGTAAATTAGTGAAACTGGTATGGTTAAGAAATTAAGCTGGGCGCATGCTAGCTGTCTTATAAAAAGATCATAGGTTTTCAAATCCCGAACGGAGAGTCAGATCGAATTTATTTGAAAATAAAGCAGATCTCATCGAGCATGAACAACCCTAAAACTGACCGATGGAATCCCATTATTAGATCTTGATCTGGTGATGGTAGATCCAAAGTTGAATTTGAGACATATCCTGTGAAAAAAAACATCGACATCGGTTCACAAAATGCCGGAGATATGGATGGACGGACAAAAAAATTAAAATAAATAATTGTTCATTCGAATCGCGAACGTTTTCCTTTTTTGAAGTAGGTTAAAAGAGATACAAATCTATCAACAAAGTTGGCAAATCAAATTATGATATTTTCGCAACTTTTATGAGAATCTAATAAAGATTCGACTGTGTTGCTTCTACCATAATTTTAATGAAGTACTATAATATTTTTATTTTTACCCATAAAATTTCATGATAAAATAATATTTATTTTCTGTGTTCAATACTTAGGGCCTGTCTCACTGTTGATGTCATATCTAGGAGATATCTACTTATGATACCGTCCCTGTCTAATTATTTGTTAGAATAAACAAAGAAAGTATTACAGATACGGTGAAGATACTCCTTTCTTATATAATTTTCAAGTAGTAGACAATTTTTACGTTAGAAAATAAACTTGAAATTTCTTTATCCATAAAATAAAACCGTTCTTCTATCCTCTATTCTGAAACTAAAACGACTCTCATGCTTTTATTTTCAGAACAAATGAAACGTATCAGAAATATTTTTCTATTTTCTGGGCTGCTATACAAACAACAGAACTTTACAGTTTAGTCTATACCTAACTACGTACCTACAGAAAATGGCAATTCTACAACTTGACAAAAACCTACATCGAGCAGAGCTGTTAAATTTAAAGTATCGTCGCTTTAAATAAATAATTAACATGGGCATCTGTAATCCTCTGCATTTGAAGGTTATAATGAAGGATGTAATGACGTAAGCATCTGCAAAGAAAGGATTTTTTGACAGGGCCGGATTAAGGTGGTTAAAATAGCTTCGCTACGAATTTTAACTTTGCAGGCAACAGCAGAGCTATTGAAGTATAATTTGCCATTTATACAATACCGCAAGACTACTTTAATTTTAATACTAGCACGTAGGACGAGGCCAATGTATAAGGTACATACTCTTGCCAAGTAATCATATAAAAAACTACCGCAATTAAAAACGAACGACAGCGCCAAGTTCGAAGTTGCCAGCTGCCTTGGTGCAAACTTAGAGAACTAAACCAACCAGAGACGGCAACGTCAGACCTAACCCCCTATAAAAAATATACTCACGAGCAAAAATAACGGGTCAATTTTCATACAAAGTTCTATGAAAAGCGATCCTCTATTTTTGCTCTTGATTATATTAGATCTGCTGTCATATTCAGTTATGATTATGAGAGTTCAACTCAAGACAGAGCTTGGCAATCGCATTACAAAAAATACATTAAATAAATACATAATTACATCATGAGACAATTTTATATCAATTTTCCTGGTAGCTTGAGACTTAGAAACTAAGCAAAACCAAACTACGGTTATACATACTTAAACATCCAAAACTCAAGAACAACACATAATTTATTTGCCCCGATCGGTGAGCGAACTCGGGACCTCAGCTTCATAGGTCTCTAACCACTGGGCTATCCGGTTGTTTTAGATCGTACTTAGGTCGTATTAAGGTCCGCGCACACGGGCCACATGCGACAGCCACAAAAACCTCCCATATCTCGCCACGTGCGTGGCGATTAATATTAAAAACGTACCTACTGAGAAACGCTTCACTGTGTGGTCGCCACTTGTGGCTTAGTGCGGGGCCCTTAGTAATGGCATTTTGCCTTGTACCCGATGCCATGTCCTCCGCCGAAAACGTCAGTTTGTATGTTTACATAGAAATAAGTGTGTGTGACTGCTCCAGTTGGTATAAATACCGATTGCAGTATAAGTCCTGGCCAGATGTAGGTACGTGCTACCGCATAATACTCCCCGAGGAGGCGACGCCGTGGCATTCTGCCAAAACTATACTAAATCAATTATTGGACCTTCATTGTGATAGTGGGTCAGGAGGTGCTTTCATGTTTACTGGCCGTGTCAGTTAGTAGTAACTAAAAGGAAATGTGAGGTGGGTAACTAAATAATTGTAAGTTCTGCAATTGGTTAATATACCTGGTTGCGTAATGCAGGGGAAGGATAATGTGTTTAACAGCCTACAGTATTATTATGTCCATGCACGTGTATTTGTTCTCTTATGTAACGCTCTAGATTCAATCATGTAAGCAATTGAACATGCAAGCATGTACACAATGAGCTTGCAAACGAGCACACAAGCGAGCAACCGTGTCATGTATTTCATTTGATATCTAACTTCTAAATCACGATGATCACCCCGGAAAGAAGTGTTTTTCTGAATAAATCCATTCCGAATTCTGTCTTCTTAGTCACATTTAAAATTATTAGACTGACCAAGTGCTGTATAGTGAAATGATTGTTAAGCACACAAAATGTTGCCAATTTCATATCTTTATTGTTCGAAAACGTGTCGTCATTAAGTATTGTACATTGAGGACACGAGCATATATATTTGCCCGACCAATTTTTCCAATTGTGACAGATAAATCACTGTTCTAATTACGTTAATTACATAACTGTTTTAAAAAAAGCTACGAACACTAGTTTGCTACTTTGGTGAGTAAAAAGAAATGCTTGGATAAATTTGATTACAGCTTGATAAAACTTTACATTCATGCTGTCGTCGTCAGACTTTTATTCGTCAAACCTTTTCGAATATAATTTTGTCCTGAAAAGGTTACAATTATTCCTTCGTCCTTCTGGACAAGAATTGGTATGCAAAAAGCAAACATTTTATATTGGTACGTTTAAGAGGACGGACCAGCCCCGCCTGAGCCTTGTCTCAAATATAAGCAAATGTTGACGACCCCTGTTTTCTTTGAAAAGTTGTTGAATATTATTTAAATTTATGTAACTTCTAAATTAAAATGGCGCTTAGTATTTACCATGGCATAGCTCAAGCAAATAAGAATCCATTGTATGGGAAATCTGGCAAAATATATGGAGAACATTTATCTATTGGGATGGATACCTTATGGGGTGAAGTCAAAATTTATCAACTCTCCCCCCTCCTCCGGGGGGCGCGTCCCCCCACCACGCCCCCCAAAGTGTCCCGAAACACGGTTTTTTGAAGTTTTTGAGAAAACTGTTCGCGATACAGAAAAAGTGTGTAGAAATGAAATAATTTACAATAAATTTACTATAAATCTACCATACACATGTAAGCGGTATCTCTTATGGTTTTGACGCAAGAAGACGCAGAAAATCATAATTTTTTGTTTTTTTACAATATTTTTTATTAAAACTTCAGTTTTCGCAGAAAATACTCATTTTACAACTAAAAAATGTATGACTTAAATAAACAATGGAATATTCCCTTTAAAATGAGGTATAATTTATTTATATATTAGTTAAATTGACCATTTTATGATAGTTTAAATATTTAATTTGTCATGAACAATTTTTTTTACTTGAAGATTAGGTATGTTTAAAATGTTTTTTATATAGTTTAGAGTTAATTATAAACCACGCTAGTGTAATTTTGTTTATTTATTCTCAGTTATCCGCAAATAATTAGTGTAAATAAATTCATTCATTTCCAAAAAGGTACTAAGATGTTTATTTAATATAATCAACTATTTATTTAAGCATACCCTTTTATTTAAGTACTTACATTAAAATAAACAATGTTAACACTCTTATTATCTGGGGGCACGGTAGTGCCCCAGCTAAGATAGCCAAGTGAAGCGCAAGAAGTGCACTAGTTACCTTTCCTCGAACCGCTTTGTCGTTATTTTGTACCCTCATAACTTGGTTTTGGACTGTACCAGATAACTAAAATTCTCGGAATATGATGTGAATAGTGGATTTATTACAAGCTCTTATATATTAAATTTTATAGATATCCAAAAAACTCTGATTTCGTCACTGACTCACTCACTGGTGGTCAACAAATTTACGTCCTAGAAAGTTGAAATTCGTAACTATAAGAACTATTGTAATGATAATTATAATCACACAAACGAATAACTCACGTATAAAAGTCGAGTGATGCTCGACATAGGTATTCCAGACTAGTTCGTAGTCCTTATTCCTGGACCGCTTGCCCCGGCGGCAGCGAAACGATCACATATTACAAATAAAGTAAATAAAGTATTATTATTATTATTATTTTATTATTATTATTTGTTGTCACATATTATTGATTGAGTCTCACGGTAATTTCATGTTTAAAAAACTATTGTACTTAACAGTAGGAAAGTAATGAACAGTGATTTTTTTACCTTACGCCTATATGACGGTAGCAAAACGGCCAACGACATTATTTTTACTAAATTGTAGACTTCACAAACTCTTAAACACCTTGTAGAGTTAGAACGTAAAAAGTTTGTAAGTTTTGCTTATGACAAGTGCCTTCAGAAAACACCACATTTGCACGCGCTTAATTTCATCCACTAATTCAGTTTAATTTACTGAAAATTCTGAAATATACAGTTTATTATTTTTAACAACTCCCTTTATCAATTTTCAGACCGCTGGCACCAAAATTTGCGAAGTTTCGTTCAAAATATCCATTCGCTAGTTTGTTTGACCGATTGAAGGAAGAGTTAAAGTTCCAAATTTTAGATTTTTGCTGTTGATTGTATGCTAATCTAGCTAACAAACCAAATTTGAGCATTCTAGGAATTTAATATGATGATCACTAGTGACGACCACTAGTTTTTTAGATATCAATAAAATTTTAAATATAAGAGCTATGCAATTGAAACTTTACACTTGTAATAAGTCCACTATTCACATCATATCCCGAGAATTTTAGTTATCTGGTACAATCCAAAACCAAGTTATGAGGGTACAAAATAATGACAAAGCGGTTCGAGAAAAGATAACTAGTGCCCTTCTTGCGCTTCACTTGGCTATCTTAGCTGGGGCACTACCGTGCCCCCAGATAATAAGAGTGTTAACAATTGTTTATTTCAATGTCTCTCTTCAATTTCAATGTAAGTTACTTAAATAAAAGTGTGTACTTAAATAAATAGTTGATTATATTAAATAAAAATCTTAGTACCTTTTTGGAAATGAATGAATATACTTATTATTTGCGGATAACTGAAAAAAAATAAACAAAATTACACTAGCATGGTTTATAATTAACTCTAAACTATATAAAAAACATTTTAAACATACCTAATCTTCAAGTAAAAAAAAATGTTCATGACAAATTAAATATTTAAACTATCATAAAATGGTCAATTTAACTAATATATAAATAAATTATACCTCTTTTTAAAGGGAATATTCCATTGTTTATTTAAGTCATACATTTTTTAGTTGTAAAATGAGTATTTTCTGAGAAAAATGAAGTTTTAATAAAAATTATTGTAAAAAAACAAAAAAATATGATTTTCAGCGTCTTCTTGCGTCAAAACCATAAGAGATACCGTTTTTATGTGTATGGTAGATTTATAGTAAATTTATTGTAAATGATTTCATTCCTACACACTTTTTCTGTATCGCGAACAGTTTTCTCAAAAAGTTCAAAAAACCGCTTTTCGGGACATTTCGGGGGGCCTGGGGGGGGGACGCGCACCCCGGAGGAGGGGGGAGAGTTGATAAATTTTGACTTCACCCCATAAGGTATCCATCCCAATAGATAAATGTTCTCCATATATTTTGCCACGTTTTGAGCTATTTTTACTGAATTAATGAGTTCTACAGCTTAACGAGAGGATTATATTGAATTCAGATAGATTAATAATGCCTTATTTTGTACTTTGTGGCATGGGGTACTTCTAGGCACTTAAGAATAGCTTTAGAAAACTTCCGTACTATAGCTAAGGCCAGCGAATAACGCACACAGTGTCAATTCCATTTTCCGAACACAACGCTTTAAAGTACACTCAATATGAGCAAACGAGATTAGGGCACCGATAATTTACTTTTAAAGCACTATTAAACGGAACAGCCCGCGCCCCAAAATCGTTTTTTCATTGCGAATAATATGATATTTTCTTTTAAAAATAAATTGGATGAGACCGGTTAGAAGCGTAATGTTTTAATAGACCCTAAAAGGAACAGCATGGTTTGAGAGAAATGAGAAAATAAAGGTTTACAGCGCCGTTGCCGGTAATAACTGTCATGGTTTTGCTGCCACTTGAAGGGAGCCTTAAAAAGAAAGAGGAAAATCAAAGAAAGCAAGCAAGCATTTGCATTATGTAATTGTTAATTTGGTTGAGAGCTTACCTACTGATATAATTGGATAGCTACGTATGAAGCATTTTTATTTAAAGAATAGAACACACACACTATAGGGTTAAAGGCACGAGTGCTGTGTAATTGCATTAAACTTTCCCGCACTAGTTAGATTCAGGCTTGAACAGATAAACTAGACGTTTAATTTATAATAGTGAAGTAGCACGGATTCCACATAAACCTTGGCACATTAAGTATATATTTTGCCAGCACGGCGTTTAAAAGCTTAAAGCTTTCTATATTTTATTAAAACTTTTTTTCTATCTCTCTCCAGCCTATATACGTCCCACTGCTGGGCACAGGCCTCCTCTCAGAATGAGAGGGCTTGGGCTTAGTTCCCACGCGGGCCCAGTGCGGATTGGTAACTTCAGACAGACCATTGAATTGCTTCGCAGTTCAAGGTTTCCTCACGATATTTTCCTTCACCGAAAAGCTCATGGTAAATTTCAAATGAAATGAGATATCGCACATAAATTCCGAAAAACTCAGAGGGGTGCGAGCCCGGGATTCGAACCAACGACCCTCTGCTTGAGAGGCCACAAGTCAAACCACTAAGCCACCACGGCTTTTTTGACTCTTAATGAACTTAAAACTGGAGAATGTCATTAGTGTTATTTTACGTTGATCTTAACATAATAAATTAATAAGGTGTATTCGGGTAATTCCGGAAATCGGATAATTCCGAAAATCGGATGATTCCCGAACTCATTAAAATCAGTCATATTACGTTATAAATAATAATGCTGGATTACTTCCGAACTGGAACTCTTATTACAACAGAATATGGCTGATTTTAATGATTTTCGGAATTATCAGATTTTCGGAATTACCCGAATACACCTTACCTAATAAAATGTATCAGTTCCTAGAGAATTTATGTTCAGCGGTTTAAAAGTGAAGAGATAACAGACGTACAGAAAGTGTACGTATATCCGCCGTTTCTTTCTCTTTTGCCAATACCAACAATTGTCTATAATCTTGTTGCATAAGTTGCTCAGTCTGGACCTGATTGCAAGTCAACAGTATACTGATTTGCGTGCACAATCGTTTGTTCACGGACTAGAGGGAATGTTTCTCAACAACTTTGTTGGCGTTGCTTGTTGGAAAGCATAGATTTATTTAGCTTTGCATTTCTAAATGGTTTGTCTTGTCTATTCACAAAGTACATATGAAGTTATAGGTAAAAGTGGCGGCCAAACTCCGTTAAGCTTATGCTTTTGGTCCTTTATTGGAGTTTGGCAGTTTGTGGCTGTATGTTAGAAAGAGGAGGGGGTTTAGGTAACAAAGGTGTGCACAAGATAGAGCGCGGTAGAACATTGCTTCAGGTATAGGGAATTTAGGTCCCCAGTTACTCCAAGGCTTATAAAAAAAAAATAGTTTATTTCAGACATAGTCCATATTTTGTTAGTTACAAATTTTGACCTATATCTATGTTAGTACATATTCTTCAAAATACAAAAAAAAAACACTTTCTCTCTCTCTCTTTTCTTTTCTTACTTATGACTTACTTACTTTGCTTGTCCGAGGTATAGGTACACACACAGACCACGGTCCCTGAGTAAAATAGAAAAGCCTTCTCTACCCAAATTACATCGTTATTTTTTTACAATTAGGTACCCCCCTTTTCAGGTACTGGGATCGTAACTACGTGGAATCGCTGCGCTGGGCGGAGTTTTCGTTCACATTGCTTCACAGTCAAATGGCAAATAAAATGATAATTTACATATTTTCATGCAGGCGAGTCGTTAGCGAAATAAAATGGGTCTTTAAAACGTCTGACAACTGATATTATGATGATAAACGAAACTTCGGACAAATAATAATTTTAAAAGCGAAAAAAAACCTTGCGATAGACGTGTAAATGGTAAACTCGTTTCAAAAAATGTCAAACAAGTGAGCAATGAGGATAATTATGGTATATCCATATTTTTGGCAGAGAGAAAGGCTCGTGCTGTCACAAGTTTATGCCTTAGATATCTAGATCAAAGGACAAATCAAATTCGATCAGCTCTGCAGATCTGCGGGTGGTAGGGCCTTGTGCAAGGTCCGTCCGGATCGCTACCACCATCTTACTCGCTAATCTTGCCGCTAAGCAGCAGTGCTTGCACTGCTGTGTTCCGGTGTGGAGAGTAAGACAGCCGGGGAAATTACGGGCACAAGAGGCATTTCATCTAAGTCCTCTAGGTTGCAATCCCTCCGGGGTTGCGGATGTCTATGGGCAGTGGTGATCGCTTACCATCAGGTGACCCACTTGCTCGTTTGCCTTCCTATTCACATAAAAAAAAAGCTCCTTATTCCTACAACGGTACACAATGCTCTACAAGTCTACACTCAGCGACCGTAAGTAAAGGTTTCGTAAAAGAAATTGTCAATAATAAAGAAACCGATGCAAAGAGAAGGACCTATCTAGATAAAAACTTAGTAACGCAATTCGTATCTAAGATTGTATTTAGATAAAGCAAAAGCGCTTGTCCAGTTCGATAATAAACAGCTGAACACGCGTTTTTGCAATTCAATAAAAAGCTATCTTCAAGTGGTCAACTGAGGATCTAAAACCTTAAGCTTTGTCGTATTTCCCAGTTGTGTTCGAAGAGAAGCGTTTCAGCTATCTTATATCTGTCTCTTAAATAAATGTTCCCGTTAACAGAATAAAGGAAACAACGAACCAAATCCCGGTTCATTTATTGTAGGTTTAAAGCAAAGCTATCTCGAACTGCAGTTGTTTTAACTACGTATACAAAATAGAGAAAATAAACAACGTGACACCCTAATCCTGTCTGAATAAATGCAACGTCTTTCAGTAAAATGTATCTGCAGTCTGTCCACTGGTCATGTATTTAATTTCAGTGGACTGTAGGGATATGGATACTTTGAGGTCATTTACTTGCACAGAATTTACAGGAATAGTTTTAATTAAGTTGGTTCTTAAAGTGAGTAGAGCGATTATAAGTGAAAAGGAAAATATGATTAAGGTAAGTTCGAAATATTATAGACGGGATATGAACCGCGATTACTTTTATTGAGCTCCCGATAGCTTAGATATCCCGTCTATAATATTTTGAATGAACGTAACCCTGAATCATTGAAAACTCTTATGTTTATGGTAAGGTTGTATAAAAGACAAAATTTTCAAATCAACTTTAATTTCTTATTATTCTTATTGTATACTTACCTACAGAAAAGTTTTATTAAACAAGTAAACTCAGTGAATCTGCTGTCTTCTATCTATGGAATTTCAAATTTGCTGTAGTTTCGGTACCTGTATGCGCATTAGTCAGAAAATACATAGACTACAAATTCCAGACTCGCTAGGTATTGGACTCTTTCTTCAGCTTGATAGTGGCACTATTTATGTAATGTTTTATTTAGATTAATATTCAGCATCCTGATTGTAACTTTTTTTGGAATTAAGGAAATAATTTTCATTTCAAAATGGTTCAAAACACCTGAAATTTTAGGTAGGTAAGTCAATAAACACACAGCGATGACAACGGTAAATTAAAAGTACAGGTAAATATTGGAAAAAGAAATGTCGATGCTGTCTGATGCTAAAGCAGGCTTTACACTGCAGACAAAAAGCCGTAAGTGAAAATTTTTATGGGCTGAAGACGACTAAAATACGCAAATTTGGAAATCGACCTGCATTCCAAAGTAAAAAATTGTGCGTCTATTCTACAGCCTTCTGTGTAAACCCCGCTTTACGGGACATTATAATGATCGAGACTGACAATAAGCTTCTTTGGAAGAAAAACGCAAAAACGTATTCAACATTTTGTGGTACTCAAAATTATTTTTCTCTAAGCTTCCATCTTACTTTTAATAATGCGTTTCGTTCTGTTCACTCGAAACTAATTCATGTTGGCTGATAGGCTTTCAGGTAAAAAATGATTTTGTCTGACGTACAACAGGGATTGATCACAAAATAATATAAATTCAAATTGTTGTCTTTGGAAAAAAGATCAAAACAAAATAAGGAGCTGAGACGGAGTTTTGGAAATTGCAAAGACCGGCCGGTTCTCACAATTAAAAGTGCAAACATACTACAAGTACCTACGCTAAGAAAACTAGTCTGCCCGCTACACGCATAAGAGGTGGGCCATAGCCATAGTCTAACCCCCTTATTCATAAACGCTCTGTAGGCTACTGCTAACTTAGCAATCGTTTGTCCTTATCTGTCACTTTGTCATTTACCTTTCACAAATAAGGACAAACGATTGCTAAGTTAGCAGAAGCCTATAGAGCGTTTATGAATAAGGGGGTTAATCGGCCGAACTTTGCCTTTCGCAGAACATCGTCTTTACTTATTACAATACAATACAATACAATAACTCTTTACTACCCTCTCTTTACTCTTTCTTTTACTCTCTTCTCTTATTATTTGGTTTGAGACTATTTATTTAGCAATAAATACAAGGTGGCTTTGATTTATTATACAGATCGACTGAAATCGATGGCAATTACATTTTAATTAGAAGTTCGGTAAACAAACATGATATATTATGAGGAACCTTTTTTTTAGTTTGGATTTAGTTTTATGAAATTATTGTCACCCTATGCCTGGTTACACGTTATTTGTCTTAACTGACGGTAACTGACATGCATCTCCAGAAATGTAGAGTGACTATACAATTAGTCTCCATAATGTTTTATCACTTTATTATTAACTAGCTGTTGCCAGCGACTTCGTCTGCAAAGAATTCGTTTATCGCTATCCCGCGGGAACTACGCAATTTTCCGGGATAAAAAGTATCCTATGTGCTATTCCAGACTTTTCTCTATCTGTGTGCCGAATTTCATCCAGATCCGTTGGACCGTTCTAGCGTGATTGAGTAACAAACAAACATCCATCCATCCATCCATCCATCCATCCATACTTTCGCATTAATATCAGTTAGATTAAACAATTCAAGATTATTTTATTTAACACACGCATAGTTAGATTTAATTTTGTCGAGACGGTAAGATAAATTGGTTCCTGTATATCAACTCAAATTCACCGTGTATTTGTACTGACAATACACAGTTCCTTACCTGTCTTTTTTCCGATTAACCCACGGCTGTTCCCCACAGGTTGCTTTAACGGCTTACCAGACAGCGGTCAATCGACCTGATGATCGCCCAGCAAAGGGTTGTTTACCTAGCATACCTAAGCCTAGGCCTTAGGGTACTCTACTGAGCCGTCCTCAGACTTAAAACGATAAATCCGTACCCCAATCAATCAACAGCATCTCTTCAATATGCCGGCTACCATGGATAACAATCTTATCTGGGTTATGTCCGACTAATCCAATTTAACGATACAATTGTATACTATATGATCTCGTGATTTTCTTGCGTGGTCCCTATTGCGATGTTTTCTGATCGGAATCCGAAAATAGAACTGCGGCCTATTTTAGAAAAATATAAGTATTAAAACAAAGTATTTATGTTCCTGTTCGTTTATTATCATACTTATAACAGCCAGTGTCAATTCTATACATATAGTTTACGGTCTTTTGAAAATTACAAGGTAACCAATCGGGGGTCTTATTGCTTCAGAGCGATCTCTACCAAGCAACCATAGAAGTAGAATGACGACAAGAATAGATAAAAACAATAAATAGAAAGAAATAAAATACATAAAATAACCGTACATACGATACACACCAATACGTTGATAGATAGCCATTATAAATAAAAGCTAGCCATAACGCTCTTAACAAAATAACAGATAGTGCTCCCTAAACATGAATTCTCAGATAGGCAAGAATTTAGCGCGCCTTACATAAATCAATAGATAAGGAGTTCCACAGCCATATAGCCTGGACAGTGAAAAAATAGACATAAAATTTTAAATTTGAAAAGGGTACCATACCGTTATAAACCCTTATTTTGAAGTAACATCTGAGCCCTATTTAAAAAACTACAAGTTACAATTTACAAGCGGAAGTCTCTATCTAACACATAGGGTCAGAAAGAGACTTCCGCTTGTAAATTGTACCTTGTAGGTTTATAAAATAGGGCCCTGCTTTGATGTACAGGTGAACTGATGTAGATTAGATCAAAGCATTATCAATTCAATTCCGAAAGGCTATCAGTTGTTTATCATCAAGCCTTTCGCAGCTGAAATTGTAAACAACAAATAAGTTAAATTGGACAAGTCTATGTAAACGAAGGCTTAGTAAACAAGAGTATAAATCAAATTGGGGATCTCATTGTGTAAGTTCAAGCGCAATTGCTATCGGGTTGTCAACACTTGACCCGTAATAAATATTCTTGGCACTGGGAGATCTAGATAAAGCTTGTTCAGTCTGCTTCAGCTTATTTCGCAAGGGTTTCTGCAAATACACGTCGCCTACACGATATTACACTAATAATACGGCTAAAGTACCTATTTTTAATTATAAGTGGCTTCAAAAATGAGAAAACTTCCTTAATTTATCTGTTTCGTTCGTTGATATCTTTGCCAATTGTGAACCGATTACTAAAAGATATCCCACTAATATTATAAATGCGAAAGTTTGTGAGGATGTGAGTGAGTCAGTGTTTGTGCCTTCTTCACGCTGAAACGACAGGACAGATTTGGATCAATTTGGAACGGAGAGAGCTGGTACCTTAGATCAAAACATAGGCTATTTTATCCCGGAAAATTGCATAGTTCCCGCGGGATAGCAAGATTTGCAGATGAAGTCGCGAGCACCAGCTTGTGTAGTATAAAATAAAGTTGCTTCATGGCGGCTGTACCTACCTATTATACATGTTTAAATATTTTAAAGCTAAGTAACTGATTGATAACCTGTGCACAGCCGGGGCGGGTCACTAGTCTAACTTCTAACTAATATTATAAATGCGAAAGTATGGATGGATGGATGGATGGATGGATGGATGTTTGTTTGTTACTCAATCACGCCAGAACGGCCCAACGGATCTGGATGAAATTCGGCACGTAGATAGAGAAAAGCCTGGAATAGCACATAGGCTACTTTTTATCCCGGAAAATTGCGTAGTTCCCGCGGGATAAACGAATTCTTTGCAGACGCAGTCGCTGGCAACAGCTAGTATTAATATAAACATGATTGACAAAATACATAAATACAAAATCACGCCTTTATCCCTTACGGGTTGACAGAGCCTAAGGTAACAAGACCTAAAGGCCATGTTTAGCATGATTGTGGGCGTGCAGGTGGAAATGGAAATCAAAATAGTGATGGATTGCTAGCCATTTTGGCTATAACATGATTCCTAAGATTTTCGCTTGATAAAAACTATAAATTAACGAATTAACGAATTTACCCGCAATTATCCATTAGAGACGACCTGAGTTTATTTTCTCATTGTTAATTTTCTAGTTGATCAAACTAGTTTCTAGAGTAGGCAATTGTTTCGAACTCAGCACTTTAGTTACTACACGATACATGTAAGAGCCATTGAGTGCATGTAGCACACTTACAGAGAGAGCTAGCATCAGCGGTTATCGAAAACTACTTAGTGTTGCGAAGTTCCGAGAATAAATCATAGAAAGATCGCTTTATCATTTTCGCTTTCTTAACTTTCCTAGGCAAACATTCCGCGCGCTGGAAGCTTTCTGCTTGGACAGGGTAAAAGTTAAGGTAACTATTAAGATGTTTCAAAATAATATTTCAGTACGAAGAGTTAAGAACTTGTTGTAATATTTTGTCTGCGCCTAGCAAAGGCAAATAAATGTTAAAGTGACAGTGAACACAATAAAATAAATGGAGCCGAAATTAATAAGATCAACCACTATAATTCCCTTTTCCACCTATACCTTAGCCTCTGTCTACCCCGTAAGGGATATAAACGTGATTTGTGTACTTATGTGTATGTATTAACAACAATAAGGACAAGTGAGAGAAACATGTATTTGCAAGTAAAAAGTAGGTAATGAAGTGTGAATTGTTATTTCACCTAAAATCAATCCAAATGGCAGTCAAATTGGACTATAAGGCGACGCGACGACAAGTACCTAATTATGACGCCCATCCTATAAAAGTCCGCCATTTTCAGTTTAAACAAAGAGTAATTTATAATGCGTGCTGCTTGGTTCGTTATATGACAATTTGCCATATATATTGCAACACCCTTATTCGCTGAAGCCTTAAATCGTAGTATTTTCCCTCATTTATTACGTAACACTTATAACATAGAAAAGATTCTATAACCTCTGATAGTATCCGACACTTTCTTACTATTTAATGGACCATGAAAGATAAATCTCGATTTGTGCCGGTCGGAGATTGCCCCTACGATTAAAGGAAAAGAGCAATTTCTAAAGGCCCGCGGCGCGTATGGTCCTCGGAAGGATGTCGTTATCCACCTCTTTTAATTGAGGCAATGTTTTAAACGTTCTAACTGGAAGGGAAAAGTTTTAATAATGTAAAACAGTTTTTAAAACAATTAGAAAATTTGAAACAACACAATTGTTTCTAGATAGCCGAACAGTGAAATTTCATAACATACTTAATTTAGTTAATTGAACAGAATTACGCAAACATGGTTTGCAATTATTTAATTTACTATCGACGTTGTTTGTGGTGTGTCACACAGAATATAACAGCCATTTCGTACGTTAATTATTGCGTCCTTCAAAAACAATATTATTATAACAGCACGCATTTTATCTCTTTTACGTTCATAAGTTTTATACGAGCACTAACATCACACACACAGGGCTAGCATAACCAGCAAAATTACGTTATTTTACTGCCTCTGGCTAACCTACATGCCATCCCATACACAACAATGCAAAAACATTATTTGGCTGTTGTTGGTTTGTATAGGCTGAGGATTCTTCCCCAGACTAGTCGCTCAAAACCAAGTAGAATCATTTGCAGTATCCTAACCTAAAGTCTCATCTTAGTTTTTTATTACATCCGTAAGATACTCAACATACTTTCGGTACTAAAATAATAGTTCCTTTATCCTTGAACTGTTATTCCTTGTCAAACTTGGCCATGATAGGACACTACCATTGTTTGCCAATGTCGTTAATCAAGAAAATGTCTGGTAACCGAAATCAAATTGTATACCACTGAGAGACAGTTCATTATGGTTTGTCAGTGAGTTGGGTAATATCAATATTGGGAGTAAACATGATTGTTGGAAAAAGTCTCCAGTCTTTGCTTTCGAGAGCTATTGATTTTATTGGACATTGTTGAGATTTTTTGTGTGCCGTTTTGGTCATTATTACAGTAAAACAGCGGTCGGTGTATCACAAAACAAGTTCTGAGAATTACAAGTAACTCGTTGGTACGGTGAAGTGCAGAAATAAGTATCGATACGAACTTTGACTTGGTACATAATTTTTACTTGACTTTACGAGACATGGATAGGTAGGCATGGCAAACTTTATACTATAATTAGCACTTTATTCTCCCAATTTATATAGGTAAACGCCAAATTTTGTTAGCCTGGTTGTGCCTTGCTGCAACCTCAAGCGTTTCAAGACAGTATTGTATCAACGTTATTTTCTCTGAAGCTTTTTTCATTTCAACCCGAGGACGTCCAATGCTGAGCATAAGTCTCTTCGTAACTCCTCTAGCTACGATAGATACAGCGCCGGCATTTGCCACCTTTCCAAACCGAACCTAAAATTCTGTAGGCAGATGCTATTTGGTCGTACAAGAAGCTATATTTCTCAACCAACTGCCACTTCTTTTAGACAATGATGATTACCTCCTTGAATAGCTCATTAAGCCCGTGTTGTATGTCCTCTATGGACGTAAAACCCACGCATCCTTAGCTGCAAAAGGCACAAACCTCACTTAATCCCCCTCATCTTGCGAGAGGAGGTAAAAGTTTTTCTCATTAGCAAACTAAACATTTTTCCCACAGATTATTTTCGTACCTACTCATTATCTATTGGTATTTCGCAGGAGCTGCTTTCGTAATACGTCCAATCGCCTTAATTGATAACGGCGCCTGCTGAGCCTATTGTTCCTTCGTACCTAAATCCTAAAGCCTGTTATCGTGTGTGTTTAATTATACATGCTAGCGGAATAGCCCGCCGAAAGCCCCGTCACACAAGATATTACAATTTGTGACAACATCACATGACGTGACGATTTTAATTAAATCTTGTTGAACTAGGCTTAAGCATGGACTTTGACGAGGCGCATGCAAATTCGGAATGGTATTCAGTTTGGAAGTCGCTTATTGGAAGGCTGGAGGTTACATTAGTTGGGTTGAACACTGTTCAATGAAAGCCGAATTAACCAAACTGGCACGTTCATTAGCGTTCACTGCCAGCTATGTGTATGCTAGGAATAGTACATTATGTAACAGAACAATTACCCAACTAGTTAACTACCGGGTTTCATGTCAGAAAAATCATTGGCGTGTTCACGTTTTATTATTTCCTAAATGTAAAAAACACGTTATACCGTATTCAGCTGCATGTAACAAAGTTGATAAGAAGCCGAAAACGGCTGGCCCCCGGTGTGTCGTTGGAAACCGAGGAAGGGAAACGCCCCAGGATGTTGATATCCCGCGACACCGAATAACGTGTACGAATTTATGTGTAAACTCAAATAAGGTTTTATAAAACTTGGAACGGTATGCTCAATTTTGTTATGGCCTGAAATACTTTTTTGGAGTTGCTGGCTGAGATTTTATTAAGCAAGAGATGCGTTTTTAAAGTGAAAAGGTAATGCAAGTCATTCTGACTGACTCATTAACGTTTGGTGATAGAAAGCTGCAATTTTGGGTAGAGGGTCCATTTATAAATGCTTTAGACGAGGTATAAAGACTGTGCTGTTTAAATTTCAAAGGGACAAGGACTTGACAGGGCTAAGCCGTGTAATAAAGATGAAGAAGATAGCCGTAAAAGTTTCAGTCAATTTAGCTATAGAACCCTAAAACATAATTTAACCTCACCTAAATTTAAATTATTCCGATTCCGCTCGAATAATTCAAAAATATAAGACCTATTTTCTGAAGCGGACTCCAATAGCAGCATTGTTCAATATATAAAAGAAAAGTACGTATTTATTCCTTCATTCGTCGTTGAATCTAGCGGGATATTGCTGAGCATATTTTCCTATTGTGGAAAAAAACGAAACTATGTGAAGGGAAAATATTAACAGCGGGGGACTTGTGAGACAAATATGTGCTCGCATAAGTTTTGCTTGGGCTGAGGCCTGTTTTATAAGGTAAATAATAAATTATGTTTTGCAGCCTGCTGCTAGAGTGTAAGTCAGATAGATCCTCTCTAAACAAAAAACAATACATTGTCCTAGAATTCAGATGAGTAAGAAAAGAATACGAAAAAGAAAAATGGTTTTCAAAAACAATATCGATGTAGGTACAGTTACCCGGCAGTAGATTGCACATAGGTCTTCTCAGCTACTTTCGGCTTCGTAGAGCGTTGTCTCGCTCTAACTTACGTAAACGCCAACTGCCTCTTTCCAAAGACCGAAGTGCAATCTTTACGGCCGGATACTGTACCTACATTGAGAGTTCTACCGTAGCTTAGCATTTAGAACGCACTGACGCCTGCAGTTGCGTTATCAACCTATGTAGTAGTATGTATGTATGTATGTAAACTCTTTATTGCACATAAAATTTAAAAATACAGAAATACACAGAAAATAGTACAAAGGCGAACTTATCCCTAAGAAGAAATCTCTTCCAGCTAACCTGATACAGAAAGGAGCAGTTTACAAAAAAGGCAAGCAGTCATATTATGCGCATATATCAAGTGAAAGTATTAATAATAAATTTACAACTAAAGTATATATACTTAAAACCATAATAAAATAATTATATAAATAACGGAATAAAATTTGAACAATATCATGTATAAACTTACATAGACACTATCGAATATCAAATAGTTAACATAAATACTTAAACTAAAATACAACATGGAAAGGCAACTACCGCCTCAGGTGCCAGTGCTTAGCCACAACTTCCTCAGCCCACCCCTAAACACCGCCACAGACTGAGATTCCCTCAACGTCAGGGGCAACTCGTTCCACAGCTTGACGGAGCGGATCGTGAAAGATTTGGCATATGAACGTGCCTTGTTAGGCGGAAAGGCAAAGTGTGAGGTTGGAGCTCGACCGTAAACGGTCACCGCTTCCAGTGGCGAAGTAGAAGAAGTAGTAAATATTAATCTTAAATATTACAAAAAGTGTCACCATAATTATACAAATCCTAACGGCCTACTTATCCGATCCCTTTTGAAATTGAAAATTATATGGGATACTAACGCTCGAATGAGACCCGCTCTAAAATTTTCATCCCTTAGGTCAGCAATAAAATTAAGATTATGTTCACGATCCAGCGGACATGGTTTCCTGGTAAGTTTCAATTTATTTAATCAATTGCCAAAAACACCCCGGGCTAAAATGACCCTGCAGTAATTTTCGTGGCGGGTTAACTATTCGGTTTGTAGCCGAGCGCTGTGAGTTGATAGTTTCATCGCGCGGTTTCATTTGTTTTTCTATCGTTCCTCGCCATCGGAAATACTCTTTTAATCGTTTTAGAAGCACCGTGTTTGGTGGCAGAACCAATATAAATACTATCACTTAAAAACTATTTTATTTCAATGACTCGCGTGGGTAATGACTTGCTCGTTTGCCTTCCTACTCATATAAAAAAAAATTGCGAGACAAAAATATTATTTCATTATAACGCTCTGAATACATAATAAACTGCATCATAATTGAAACATTTAAATTACCACCATTTTAATGTGTAATTTTACATACTGACAGCTGGACAAAATCTGGCATAAAATATTGCAGTTCACCCAGTCAATTATTTTTTCCGCATAGTTATTTGAAAAGTTATTCCCAGTGGTTCCAAACTTTCGTAATTACGAACGCACCTTTACAATTCGGTATCCTGTTATATTCGAAGATTCCGATCTCAACAACAGATACAGTTTCGATAGCTGGACGCTGAATAAGGGCTGGTTTTCTCATACCGTCCAATATTGCCTAGCCACAACACAATAGATCGTGAATCGCCTTCACGTATACGTTCATCTAAGAAGCAATTTGCGGCAGTTTACAAGATGGCGCCTATGGCACGTGATTTGTGTAGGACTAATGGGAAATAACTCGTGACACTAGATATATATCGAAGGTCCATGTATGAAACTGTCGGGTATAATGTTGTCCCTTAAAATGAAGTTCGAAATGCATAGATTTCATCATAAAAGCGTTTTATTTCCGATAGTAAGTATTAATTTTTTCTTTAATTGTTATTAAAGTATATTTACCTATCTAACCTACATAACTGCATTTCATATGTTATGACAAAAAATTACTGATGAATAATGAAAATTATGGGACACATAGGGACAATAAGATAGAAATCGGGCTATTCGTATATACATATAAATAAATGTCACAAACTCAAGTATATGCATATTTTTTATAATATTAAAACACTCTAAACTAAATAATATAATATTAAAGTGTTTTTTTTCTTAATACTTTAATGACGACATTCGTATATCAAAATAGTTATTGAAGTTAAAGATACTGACCATATTCATTAAAAGTAAGTTTTAAGAAAAACCTTAGCCCGGAGCTAGAAAAACACGTAAATGGAAAGCAAATTAGTTTTTTTAGCTATAAAAGTCTTAATAGAATCATTAAATAGTCAGCCAAAAATAAACAGAGCGATATATCAATGTAATAGTGTAACCTCCAGACACCCGCCGGGCCTTAGTCGTTTCACCCAGCGTCGAGTAATTTTACTCACGCCTAAAATTTTTTAGTGGGTATCACAAGTTACCCCACCCAGCGGTTTCAGACGCCGTCTCTTTCCGGGATACCGCATATGATAAAGACGGTATGCTACATTAGAAAGTACCCATTTATGATATTTCAACCAATCAACCAAATGTGTAACATATTTTTTAAATAAATAATATAATATTAAATAATACTGAAATGGTTCCATTCTGCACAATTTTTCCCATTATTTGCATTGCTCGTTGCAAACAAATCGCCAATCAGCGTCGACACCGACACAAATCCGCTCTAATTAAATCCCAAAACGATCGAATAAAAATATGCTCATGCAATTATACTCGAACAACATTTGCATTGAACTATCCAATTTATTTGTCAACTACCCACAACCATCTATCTTATTACCGCTCCCGTTTTTGTAAACAAAATCATCACTTACGCGGCTGACACGACCCCAGGGATCCCTCAAAGTGAGAACGTCGCGAAAGGTCTCGAAAGTTAAGGTCAAACTAGTAGATATTGTTCAGAACGGACTGCGCCAATTGATTTGTTTGAATGATTTATAATATTCAATCTGTGCGGGGTATTGGAGCCGGATATTCGTTACATTAGAGATTTTATTTTCAGAATAGCTTGAGCGTGATAAAATTGTAATCTTAGCTAGAACTGATTTGAAAATTTTAATACATTGTGAAGCTTAGTATCGTATGTCGTGCTTTGTCCGATTTTAGAGATAGACCGACTCAAGGCTTATTGCGGGTGTTGCAAAAAGAGACTTAATGCTAGTGGTAGTGCTCTGTATTGCCAACTACAAACTCAAGACTCCAGCAGTGCAGTGTAGAGTGTAGAAGGCAAGGAAACCATTACTTTATATTTCCAAGAAAGTATAGTCTAATGAAGTGTAAAAGGTGGGGCCGGAAAAACTACTACACAAGCATAAGCATCTGAAAACTTATCTCACGTGTTGTTATATTTCAATTTTGAAATGTGTTTAACTTATTTAATGCACGGCTAATTTTGCCCCAGAATTTAATACACAAGCCCCTTCACTTATAGGTAGAGACGTTATTACATTTCAACAAAGAAACAAAGTATCTTACTCTATCAAAACATGCTTATTTATTTACTTAACCCACGTCCTTCGTACGTCATTCTATTTTCCAGCATGCAAGTGAAAAATATCATAAATATTAGGACAGCACTTTTACGGTACGCCAAAAATAGGCCGCGCGGAGTCAAACGTCGGAACGTGGTCGCTTGCCCCGCTCATCACTTACCCTGTCTGCTTACGTAGATAAAAAGAGTATTTCCTTGTTCCGGAGGAATACCTCCATCCAACCGTTCTGTTTTATATTTACATCAGAAACGCAGCGCAACGATATTGCGGTTAAAATTCGACAAACGAGTCCTCCAGCAATCATGTTTGAATTGATGCTTGTTTTACGTAACGATAATGATTAAATCAATAATAATCAATGAAACAAGAACATGACTATTTTTTTTTATTTATAATTCTTATTACCTAGTCATTGTCAACTTTTATTATGTATAGTATGTTTGAGTAGGTAATTATTTTTATCACTTAAATATAAACGTATTACTAGAGAACATAACACAATTTTTTAAGGAAATTTTAGTGATTTCGACTAAAAGTATAGGAAACAAGTTTATGGTGAATTATAATAAGCAACTAAATGATCAGTCAAACTCACATTTCAGGCTGACATCTTGAATTTATTTTTCTATTTTCCAGAACTCCAGTTTTTTTGGAGATAAATAAACAACTTTGATGACAAAAATTCGTCCTATTCATAGAAATGTTAGGTTGTTAACAGTTTATTTATTTTACCAGTGTTAATTTACCAAATCATCTTAATTCCTAGATATGTAGTAGAACATGTTAGCGATGTGATCGAGTTCCATTTGTACCAAACATGACTTTGAATACCAGTAATTTAAGACAACCTTTTCAGCAGTTTGTAAGTCGCAGTTGGTAATCTCAATACCTATTCCCATTAAATAATTTGGTCATGTATAACCAAGCACGTATGCGAAGTTACTTCCCCATACGCAGTGGCCCATCGCAGCTGTGCCCAAACTCAAATAGGCCGAGCGGGCAACGCCTGAGGGGGTAAAGCTATGATTATTGCAATTTTATTATCGTACCGGTCCCTGCTTGGTAATTTCCAACATTTTGACGACCTATTCTGGACAGCCATTTGTGTCGCGAATGGGGAAAAATATTTGTGAGCGTGACAACGGCCAGTATTTCCTCGGAGAAGGGACGAAGTTGTCCAGTTATTTGTAACGATAGGAGTTTTTGACTATGTACAAGATGTTCCTCAATGCTCATTGTTCGTATCTCTTTTTCCCTGCGAGCATTGTTTTTCTTTATTTCAAGCTATGAATCTAGACAACAAAGCGCCTATACGCGAGTGTCTTTTGTCGTTTCTTCAGTGGTTCGATGAATAGGTACAAACAAGGGTTCAAATAAGTACCTACTTTGCTAATAAAATGTTGCTTTCCACACAAAGTGGTAGGAAAGGTGACGCTTTATTTTTGCTCGTCCCTTGTTTCAATATTATTAATTTTAATATCATATTTTTACAGACTTCCGTTTTGAGTTATTTGTGATCTTGAAATTTCATAAAATTGCCAACTAATCATTTCAAAAAGTGTCAAATAATCGAAAAAGAATACGTACGACTTCCAATATATAATGTACTTGCGGAAACCGAGCAACAGACGCGAAAAACATCTCACATTGACAGAAAAATATCCGGACCACTCCGAGATTCTATAGATAAATGCCAACGGCAATTATTGACGCAATTTATCTTCCATATCAATCGCGGACGCTTATTCGAGGACGTCGATTAATTGTATCAGCTTAAAATAATGTACTACGCTGAGATTTGTTACCTAAAGCATGGAAGCTTCGGCAGTGGTAGGATTACAAACAAAATCTATCGTTTCATGATTACTTTTTTCGCTTTAGTAACCTTTCCCCGAATATTCATGACTCAAATTAAAGTAATTATCCTCTTTTATTGCTCGGACCGCTAAGAAGCGAAATTCCCTGCTTGCGGCTGTAGCACAGAATAAGTAATAGTACTAAAGTAGGTATTCTGTATTACTTCTGTATACCTTTTTTCTGTTTTGATTGTTATATGTGGTGTTCAATAAAGAGCTATTGTATTGTATTGTATTCTCGGAACGTTACTTCTGACTGTTTTGAAAACACAACAGTGGTTTCTAGTGATTTCTATTTAAATGAACATTTTATAGGTACCTTGTCTCTTTACGTATTATTTAGATTCCGAAATATACCCTTGTTCTCATAACGAAAGACTTTAGTCCTGATATAAAAATGGCTTAAATGTTTAATAAAACAAGGTATGACCAGTAAACGTTTAAATTAATAACTGGAGGTTCTCCACCTTTTCGTTGAAGATATTTCGTTATTATTGCCACCGAACTCAACATTGGTTCGCACAATTTTAATAACAATGTTACTAATATGCATTTAGATTAAATTTTGTGTTTATTTTGAATTTCGTTCCGCCGTCATTCTAGCGTGTACCTACTCTGAACAACGTCGTCGCTCCCCTGAGCTTCATTTATCATTGCGATACTATAAACACCTTATTTATTACGAGGATATGTTCATTTATCATTATCTAATGGATGTATCATTCTATTGCTACAATATATTAACGCTTTAAATAGAAATTTATTTGCATTTACTACGGTTTTTTTGCAGAGAATCAGTATTGACGTATGTTGCGAACTCTTTATCATTATTTATATTGTTTATGTTTTTATATACTTTTTTATGGCTTGTCAGTTGGTTTTGTTTTGCAGTAAAAGAAGGAGTTCAGTTTTGTTGGTGTTTGTCTCATTATAGTTAGATTCCCTGCTCATAAACCCATTAGGCATTAATTATCATACAGTCCACATTTCGTACGCTTCAACGTATTTGGAACATACTTACAGACTTATTACAAAATCATTTTGAATGCAAAAACCTGTATTAAAACATAGGTAAATAGCTTATGGAAGTTTTCGGAACAAATGTATTAAATTGCCGAGGTAGCACATAAAGTTTTGTTTTCAAAAATTAGGGACCTAGGTACTAGCCAGATTATAACTGCAGAAACTGAACACTGCTTACTATGTTATTCTCGTTTTCTAACTAGAAAACAAGTACTAAGCAGAGCTCTTCCAGTTCACGGATCCGTGTTTCTGAGTTAAAATTGTTTCCCGTTCGGAAATTAACTTGGTTTATTGTTTTCCCGTTTCAGTTTATACTCTCTACAAACTATATTCACTATAAATATGAGCAAATTACTACTCATAAAGGATGGCTGACTTAATATCTGCGTATTTTGTTTTAAGTTTTTTAAAGTTGTGCTCTAAACTGTTGTTGTAGGTACTTACTTAATTTTTCAGACCTCTTTCCAGCGATATTTTACAGCAAATTTGTTGTTACACTAACGGACAACTCACCTATAATAAGCAACTATGATTGAGTCTCACGGTAATTTTATGTAGAGAATACAGCAAATTTAAAAAGGTAAAAATCGATAGATATATTTGTTACTAGCTGTTGCCAGCGACTTCGTCTGCAAAGAATTCGTTTATCACTATCCCGCGGGAACTACGCAATTTTCAGGGATAAAAAGTAACCTATGTGCTATTCCAGACATTTTTCTATCTATGTGCCGAATTTCATCCAGATCCGTTGGTCCGTTCTGGCGTGATTGAGTAACAAACAAACAAACATCCATCCATCCATCCATCCATCCATCCATCTATCTATCCATCCATCCATACTTTCGCATTTATAATATTAGTTAGATTAGATTCCGCATCAATGCCTCGTTGTAATTTTTACTCGTTCAAAACTAACAGACATTGACTTTCCGGCGTTGACCCTATTACCCACCTCCTTCGAACTAACCTAACGCATGATTCGGAATCTGTCCTCATAACCGAAACTCTTGAGATTTACGGGAAAACTTGGCAAGAGTATTTTCCGCCCTTAATTTCCTGGGCATTTTTCGCTCAAGGTGAGGGAAAAGTTGCAAATTGATCACTCCGTTAAATCAGTTCGATCGTAAAATATTTGTTTTGGGTGCAGGTACTTGAGATTTTCGTGGGAAAAAACGGTGAGGTTATTATATCCAGATGTCTCTTTAGCACTAAGGCTTATAATAACGGGTGGAAAGGACTGGTAATCATCTCCATAACGAAAGCTAAGTTATTCGTAATGATAATTTTAATGACGACAAAGTATGTTTTTACTAAAACATAATTATAATGTTTTACGATGACTATTGTAAGAGAAAATCGGTGGATCAAAGAAATCATTTTCAAACTGGGTATGTCAAAAGCAATGATCCTAGGAAATGGAAATATGATAATACTCTAGGTATATGTCTATATGAGGTTGTTCTTCGAATTTCTTTGAGAGACATCGATACCTTTGAGCGAACTTTGCTGAAGTTGACATGCCCTACTTAGGTACCTTTATCTCAGTAAAAATTACAAAAAAGTAAAACACGCCAAACTCTGACATAATAATAGATTTTTCTCAAGCATGCTCGGAAATGTACGCGTTAATGTCGCGAAATGAAGCCAAGAAGTTTCACATTTACGGCCTAGGCCAAGAAGTAATGTGGCGCGGTCGGCGGGTGCGCTCGGCGCGGCGCGGCGGCGCGGGGCGGGTGTGCGGTTAAACATGGCGCGAGCAATAGTTTGTTCAAATGGCATGTTTCAAAAATTAAAAATGCGGCTAATTAAACAATTTTTACTTGATTTCCTCGCATTGCTTGAGAAAAGCACTATACAATCCTCGGCCGGAAACAGGGATTGCAGGACTCGCTTTATCCGGCCTCGTCTACGACTCGGCCGTGTACTCCAATCTCGTCCTGCAATCCCTTACTTCACGGTCTCTGCAGTAATGTACTATTGCTGGATAGAAATACAAAACTTCTTTAATTTATTATTTTCTTTTGCAGCTTCAAAATCGAGCCGATTTACTATGGAAGCAGCTGACAATCGTTTTTTTGTCACTTTATTCAGTAGTTTTAACTAGATGGATATTATCAAGAATAATTTATGATACTCAATCAAAGTCCTCAAGTCGTTTAAGCAATTATTCAATGAATGTCCCCAGAATTTTTCTCATGAATAAAATTCTATTCACCGTAAAGAAAATTTTAAGTACCTAACATAGTTATTTTTCCGTTTAACCCTTTTGAAAACTTTTTTCATTTCAAAATTACTTCGGCGATGAAATGAGATAAAACTTTTGCCTTATAAAGAAATTAAAAGACAAACAAAATTTTATATTGCCTTATTCAAGTAGGCCCTTCATTTTTAGGGTTTTGAAATATTTTATTTTTGTGGTTTTTTTATTGCGTGTCCAATTTAGCTGAAGACTTATGAAATTTATTTAGTAGAAAAACAAAACACTTTTAACTTCTTACTAAGTTGTAACTTTTTAAGCAGCCAAATATACCTACCTATATATCTGTATATGTAAAATGAATTGCTGTTCGTTTGTCTTGCTAAAACTTGAGAGTGGCTGTACCGATTTGAATAGTTTTGGTTTTGAAACATTTTTCGCGATTTTCAAAAATGCCAAAAATGTTTTTCAATTTCGGTTTTTCGTTTCGACCGTAATCCAACTAAATAAGTTAGATCACACTAAATTTGAAGTCAATTTTTCCAAGTAAACCCTTCTAGTTGTACCTAGTGAAGTGTCATCCGGTTTGTCTCGAGTTTCCAATTGCTATGTTGCCTGGTTTCATCTCATCAAAGGCAGTTTCACGTGACACCAGGCATGTGTCAAGTCTCATCAATGTCTATTGACACAGATGCATACGGAATGGCACCACATCTGCGAAATTTACGTGACTGAAATTTCGTGCCAAGTTTTCCAACTCAGAACATCATTAGATTTGTGGATAGTGACCATAGTGGGTGAAAGGGGCCTTAAATTAGGAGGTTTGATTATACGTTGAAAAATACAAATAGTGAAATAAATTAAAATAGGTATGTACTTATAGAAAAGAAATCCTTTCATAAAATATAGGTACCACTATACAATATACCTAATATACCCACATTTGCGGGTGGTAGGGCCTCGTGCAAGGTCCGTCCGGATTGCTACCACCATCTTACTCGCTAATCCTGCCGCTAAGCAGCAGTGCTTGCGCTGCTGTGTTCCGGTGTGGAGAGTAAGACAGCCGGGGAAATTACGGGCACAAGAGGCATTTCATTTAAGTCCTCTAGGTTGGCAACGCATCTGCAATCCCTCCGGGGTTGCGGGTGTCTATGGGCAGTGGTGATCGCTTAACATCAGGTGACCCACTTGCTCGTTTGCCTTCCTATTCATATAAAAAAATAAAAAAAAATTGCCGAGTAAAAATAAAGAGTCATTTTGTATGGAGCCTAGTATGGAAAGTGATCCGTATTTTTGCTCGTCCTATAAGAAGTTGGTACCTTCATGAAATAAAGCGCACAAAATACAATGGAATAATTCCGAACAAAAATCAAAGTGTAATTCTGTTTCTCTAATTAAAATAATCGTGATTGATATGATGAATTGATAAAGTAAAAATGTCGTATTTTTGTAATATCAATTTGTTTTTCATGTTTAAGTCACTTATGGCAAGTCTAAGTTATAATAGGCGGCAAATAAGTAAATCATGGAGGGGATAAGCGCAGTATGAAAATGATGCTGTTTTTCATACTGCGCTTATCCCCTCCATGATTTACTTATTTGCCGCCTACTGTACATCAAACAAGCGTCTACCTCTATCAATATTGAATTATTTACGTTGTCGGTTTTGGACAAGCAAAATTCGAACAACAAATTCGACGTCACGCGAAATAAATCTCAGACAGCGTGATATTTTAGCCGGAAACCACTATGGAAAGAGTATTACAGCAGATTAACTTGAGAACAGCACGGAGGCAAAGGCTGCGGATCGCTTCAAAAGCGTTTGCGACACTTTCTACCTAAACCGATTAGAAAGAGAGGTATTTTATTTTCTTTTTATTATTCAATTTAATTACTCAAATTATAAACCAGGATCCATGGTCCATAGATAGTTTGTAATACAAAAACTTATTTTTAAAGACTTGTTACGCTCAGGATTCTATTGCAGAATCCTTCGCTACTTTTTGGATTCAATGTAACGCTTTCGCAGTAAATACATCGTTTTGCTCCCTTGTGACACAAATAACTACTTACTACAAGCTTTAATACAAGCTTTTTTTCTGACTGTACCTACTTTACCATACTACTGTATTGTACTATAAATTTATAAATGTGATTTGATTATAAATAATGCTAACTAAAAAGAGGCAAACGTATTTTTGCACCACTGGGTTTATAATTTAAGTCCTGCTGTTTACCCTTCCCTTTGTAGGAAGATCCCTGCAGTGATATGTCGTTCTGCGGCGTCGGGCCAACGCGCCGCATACAAAATGTAATCAATTTAAAAAGCTATACATTTTTAACGCCTCGATGGACACAGTTTGCGAGCAATTTCCTAGAAAATGAGCTTTCGCATAGAATCGGACAAGTGATGGGAGAAATTAATTTTGCTGTTGGCATTCGATAAAAAAAAATTGGCAGTTACGGAAAGTAAAGAACAATTAAAACGAATCATAGTTTCTTATTTCACACCTCACTTAAACTTACTTTTCTCTGATAAATTACAAAATTAATGTTTTGTCTGCGTCTGGCTTAAGCAAATGCCGAAGTAATAGACAAGGACAAACCGATTTAAGTTGACGTAATTACGCTACAACCGTTTATGAATAAGGGGATTGCATAAAATGAAGATTCTTCATTAGGTACCCAAATCAAAATGACATATAACGAGGGTGAACTTAAAATCTATCACGCTTAAGACTGCTAAAAGAAAAGAAGCTCTCTAAATCAACAAAACGTCACTTACATTTCAATGTCCACATTTTCGCCCGTGTTTCAGCGCGTTCGTACTCTCTAAACGTCACTTAAACAAAACAAAAAAACGACCATATCTGGATCCGCAATCCACCTGTCATAAAACAAATAGAATAAATGAGAGTAATTTTTCTTTCGCATGGAACGAACCGAACCGTCAATAACTCGTGAATAGAGCTCGGGGACGTGCGTGGTTGGAATACGGTGATAAGTTTACTCGAGTTAGGCTTTTTTTACACAGAGAAGGAAATATAGTGCGAGTCGCGTTACATTGCTGCGGTAAACCGAATACTTTTGAGCCCGTTGCCCCACGGCCCGCAATGTTACTTTCGCATGTTCTTGCTCACGCTGTGCAAGTAAGATATTAGGCTTTTTGTTGAAGCCCATAGTAACTCGAGTCTTACTTCGTGGATAGATTGCGTGAATGTTTATCTCGTGTTCAAGTATTGGATATAGAAAGACGTAACCGTGAGCGCTGTTAAATAAATTCAGTAGGTACGTGTCGTGAAAAAAGGAGACGATCATAAAAATCGCTTTTAGTTTTATTGAGCAATCGGCTAAACTGATGTGACTTCGAGAATTTCAAGTGCGGAAAACAAAATGGCGTACAATTTACACTAAGTAATATACATAAAGCGAATAGATTCAGAGAATCCGCTCTAAGAAAAATCTTTGAAATCCATTTTCCGACTGGAAACTTCGAAATGTTTTGACAGTGAGCTGCGCACTTAAAAGAAATCATCAAAAATCATTACACTCATCTAACTAATATTATAAATGCGAAAGTATGGATGGATGGATGGATGGATGGATGGATGGATGTATGTTTGTTTGTTACTCAATCACGCCAGAACGGACCAACGGATCGGGATGAAATTTGGCACATAGATAGAGAAAAGTCTGGAATAGCACATAGGCTACTTTTTATCCCGGAAAATTGCGTAGTTCCCGCGGGATAGCGATAAACGAATTCTTTGCAGACGAAGTCGCTGGCAACAGCTAGTACAACATAATGGGCAAACAACCCAAACGAATTACATTCACATGATGACAAGTAATCACACATTTGTTTCAGAGGAATCGCGACAATTAAGAGCACAATTTACAGCATTGTCGGCATTGCGGCGTTCCGCGACCCACTGACTTCTGGTGCGCGGTCCTTTAACATTGTTACCGTAATGCTACCAAATAACAGCCTAAATTAAATGAATGACCGAACCCGCGCGTAATCCGGCGTCATTTTCACTCACATATCAGTGGGCACTAATGACCGACGAGCGAAGTGTTCAAGCGGAATTTTCGCGAAGTGATTCCGCAGGTTTTTCTGCCCGCTCGACCGTTCCGCTTGGAGCTGGCCACTGAATAGGTATTTTATCGAGTGCAAATACAAAAACAATAGTAACAATACCTACGCGAAGCCTTGTTTATTGTGTGTGTGAAGTTTATAAGTAGGTACTTACACGATATTATGGATCACTTTCCTAAAGTTATTAAGTATAGATACACTACTCAAGTTAGCGCATCATGGACGGCGATATACTTGACTTAAGACTACATGCATATAGGTATATGGTCACTGAGAATAACTTTGGACATAGCAAAATATCTAAGCCTCTAGTGTAAATTTTTGACACAAAAAACACCTCGATCCCGTTCGCGTAGAAATCTGAATAATTATGGAAAAGTTAGCAGCGCCACTAACGCCACGTAACAGTAACATAATAATTTTTTTTTCGTTTGAGATGTTTGTTGTGACATAAAACTTACACCAAGCGTTTTGATACTGAACGAATAAAATTGCATTATTTGGGAGGTTTGGTATCACTGACGAAAATCTGACTCATTATAAATCTTATCATTCATTTATCACTTATTTTATTACATAAACATATTAAAATTAAGGAATACTAATTAAATACTTGTTTTATTACTTCTTGCTACCTAATTATTTTAATCACTGGTTGACCCGGGTGTTACTTTGCGGCCATCCATAAATTTTCGAAAAACATTTATCTCGTTACTTCCCACACTTACTTGAGGTGGCTCACATTACGTGGTAGCAGAGTAGCAATGTTTTTTGTTCGTTTTAATCACAACAACAGCTACCAAGTGGAGCGCGCTAAGGCAGGCGTTCCCGCACTTACTACAATTTATCTTTATCACAGCATGTTCGGATTTTTAGCGTAATTTCGCGGATTCCCCCGACTCGGGGAATTGCGGGATTTCGAAACTAAAATGCGATGCGGTAAAACGGGGTGATACCTATTTTCGCATGCTTGCAAGATGATGATGCGTGGCCGATTTTTAATCTTATTCGTACCTGAGTGAATCCTTGACGTTATTTGTGTAGAAAAAATTGAATTGTCTATTATTTACTAACATAAGAGTTAGGCAAGAAATGTAGCCACCTGAAAACAGTTTGTTCAAAAAGAGAATGTATAGAATCGATTACACTATGTTTTAATGTAGTTTTTTTTTAATTTCCTTTTTTATCGCGCCTAGTCTAAATGTTACAAAAATGAAACACCAAAAACTAATATCGTTGGCACTAATACACGGTTTTAAAAATAAATACTTTACTAATATTCAGAATATCCGAGGTTTTCAGTAGGTCTAAAACAAATACGAGTATTATGTCATTATTTTTGTGTAGTATCATACGACGCCGAATACGACCTCGTATCACTAGTGAACGATGAGATCTAAAAATCATGACAAATATTTCAAGGACCGCTTCAGTAAGATACAAAATCAATATCTTATTTCCGTGATTCCTTTTGTTACGTAAGTATCATGTTCACGTACCAATTACTGTCTGTTTAATTTCGGCCATTATTTTTGCTTCGTTATAAAAGCAATAATAAGATACCCCTCGTTCTTTTTCTGAGGCCGTTAGTTTATTGTTTTCAGCTCTTTCAAAGCTTTTATACATTATGTAAATGTTATATCCAGCCTTAATTTGCTGTGTTGTAAATTGGAATGCTATCAAGAGGTTTATTGAAATCATACTATAATTAATACCTACACGATGGTACACTAAAATTTTGCTATTGGTTGTCAATACGAATCTACCAATTTCTTCAACCTTCACCAAATTTTATAGTGGAATAAAGTCTACATTACAGCAGGCTTAAGTGGCAGTGGGCAAGACACATTGCCCGGAAACATGACACGAAGGACAAGGCGTTATTAGAGTTGAAGCTTTGGGGTAAAAAAGGCCACGGAAGGAAGTAAGCAAGGAAGGCAGAGAAAGGAGGTGGCAAGGTGACGTCAAGAGTCAGAATAAAATCAAGTAGAGAAGTCCGAAGGAAGCCTACACCAACATTGGGTTGAAAGGTAGGAAGAAGAGAAGACAACGGAGGGGGACGAGACGTAGATTTCGACTAATGATTGGTCAGATTCTGCACATATTCGCTGCGCCTCAGAGTGCACCCTTAATCTAAATTCGTGTTGCCATGTTGGCAGTAAAAACAAGCTTCATCTAGTGTGATATTGGCTTTCACGCGCGAAGCGACGCGGCGCAAAACTAATTTGCTATTCCGGTTACTGGGGCCGCAGAATGCATACATCTGTTCCAAATACTCAGTCCACTAGGCTCAATTTTAAGTTCCAAAAGCAACCTTAAAGTGTACACGAGACAACACATTTTTCATGCTGTGGAACTAACATGGAACCTTGTGGTTGAGGGATGGAGGCAAAACTGTAGCAACCGTTTTCCCGTGTGCCCGAACAATGTTTTAAACTCGTAGTTCTTTGTTAGATAAGTAATCAGACTATAGTGAAATACTACTAATAAGAGTTTTACTTATTCTTTACTATTACGGCCAGGAAATTCCACAGTGATACTTATATTTATGATACACTACTAAACTGTTTCAAACTATTATTTCTAACCGGAAGCTAACTCTTTCTGATATACCTCTACTAAACATAGGCTACCTACTTTCAATTTGAGAGAGAAAAATGAAATAATAGTATTACTTAAAGAAGAGCGCCTATTAAATTAGGTATCACTTAAACTTTCATTGTAGAATCATCTGAAGTCAAGAAGTGATGGGCACAACCTCGCAAATTTGCCAATAAAAAAACTTTTAAGTACATCATTAGGACTTAAACAAGGTTAAAAGCATCGACGGCTTCCGAAATTTGGTCCTTAACTTCAGTGCAGCAACCGCACCCCATTCCGAACAAACACCTTTTCAAGTACCATTAATTTCTCATAAGGATTGATCAATTAATCACTTGAAATGTTCTCCAACGCCAATGTCTTGCGGCTAAGTGAAATTCTAACATTTTAATCAATTGGGGTCACGAAAGCGATTTAATTGCGTCGCTGATTTCAACCTTTGATGGCGCATTACATAAGCTGTGTTACTATTTTATTTTATTGAATCAGGCGTTACTTTGCGGAAGTCCATTTTATTGTTTAAAAAACATTGTTATATGAATATAAGTCGAATTATCCGTATTTAAATATCATTTTGTATAGGCTCGGTCCACATTATGTGTGAAGCGTACAGTCGATTTCTCCAATATCTATACTTACATCGAATCGTACAAAAGTATCTAAACATGACAAAACTTATGAAACTAAAAATAAGATCTCTGTGTAGATATTTTTGAACGGTTGGCTGTATCCTATATTGGAGAACTCGACTGCACCCATACAAAATGAATTTTAAAAACACATAATTCGACCCAGGTTTATTATAAAAAAATTTACTCCTTATGAATTCAGAAGTACACTATTCAATTCTCTCACAATGCTCATGCTCACTGTAGGTACTACGGGACTCGCTTAATAACATATCATACAGTTAGACTTTTTTAGTTTTTTGAAAGCGAAATATAAATTTAACTTGCAATGCATGTTTGCTCGCGGTCAAATCTGGCAACTCAAATTCAGTAAACCTCTCGTGGTCGGATTGACGGGAAATTTATTAGATATAATTATGTGTCACGACGTAAACACAGTTACCTAAAAAAGCTTGTATTTTAAAAGCAGATTTAAACGAAACCATTGAATCCAATGTAATAGAACGTCAGTCAAATGCAAGGACGAAAGCGATCCGTGTTACGTAACAGGGCTTCTAATTCCCATTTCCAAGTTTGTGGTTTATTGGCTCTTACTAGCGTAGGAAATGACTTTAATTAGTGGCAATCGATGGGTAACAAATATTTAGTAGGTTGCGATGCTAATTTCGATGTAACGATGCGAGTAGATATGTTTATTTTGCTAATGTTTGGCATACACCAAATATGATTTATGTCCCCACACTTTGATTTGGAAACTAATTAAGGCATAATAAACATACTTTAGTTATCAAACAGATTTCGTAATGCGCTCGACTAACGCGAGGCATAAAACAGATTCTGAGCCTCTAGTGTAAGTTTTCGCATATAAAAACGTCTCGAACGCGTTCACGTAAACGTTTCAATTACTATGAAAGAATTAGCAGCGCCACTTGCGGATCGAAACGGCAACAAACTGTCCTCATAGTATTTGACATTTTAACGCAAACGCGTTCGAGACGTATTTTGTGACCGAAAACCTACACTAAGTAGGGATGTGAAAAAAAAATCGATTATGGAAATAATCGATTAAAAATCGATTTTTTCAAATGTAAAAATCGATTTTTATTCGCGATTTTTTTTATCACAAATAATCGATTAATAATCGATTTTTTTTTATAATCTAAAATCAAGCATAGTCGATTTTTTATCTACCACCCCCGACATTAAGTCTGGTCTTTTATAACCCGGACCGCGAACTATCAAAGAATACTATCTCCATGGAGATGATATTACGCATTAACGCCATCTGTGCGTCTACGATGGCAGCCCTTCTGTGCTTTTGAAACAGTTTTAATTAATAAAACCATGATAAATAAAATATTTATAGCGTTTATTTTGAAATTCATTAAAAAATTAGGAAAAAATCGATTAATATAAAAATCGATTATTTTTTTAAGAAAAATCGATTATTTATTAATCGATTTTTAATGCGAAAAAAATAATCGATTAATTAAAAATCGATTTTTCACGTAGAATGTCACATCCCTAACACTAAGCATACAGGTGTCTCGATGCAGAGACCACTATCCGAGACACCTGACTCCGTGTAATGCCTTTTAGCGAACTGGTCAAGTTATGTTTGACGGCCATTAAATCAGCAGCCGATAACTTATGACGAGTACTCGACATGATGACCCTCAGCTGTAAGAAAACGAACGCGAGGAGCATGACAATACAACTAGTTATTAAGTGAAACAAAGTGCATGCTTTATGTTGATTATAGGTTTTGAAATGTCCTCAGAATCTGATACCAATCGAAAATGCAAAAATAATTTGAATTTAAAATACTTACCAGCTCTAATTCATTGTTTCAAGCTGTCGCAACATTTGTAGTACTGACGAGCAAAAATAATGGGTCATTTCCTATACAAAGTTGTATGAAAAATGACCCGCTAAAAAAAGAGTTGGTATATTTGCCACTTTCACTGATCTGATTTCAAGAATCGGCACCATGTTAAGTAGAATCATTGGGATTTCGATACGGTGCTGTAAACTGTTATATCAATGTCTCTAAGGTCGCCGTTGGGGTAGACGAGTTCTTGAGTGGAGAACACGGATCGGCAAACGTAGCGTAGGACGTCCTCAGACTCGGTGGAGCGAGGATCTTCGCAAGGCGGCTGGCAAGAGCTGGATGAGAGTGGCCGAGGATCGTGCTCAGTGGCGTGCCATGGGAGAGGCCTATGTTGAACATAGGCTGATGATGATGTTGATGATGAGGGTCGCTAGGTTTTGTCGTGACCATAAAACAAATATTTCTTTCTAAACTGTTGGTGTGTGTGAAAAGGATGAACGCTTTATGAACACAATAAACGCTAGTTTGCTACAGGTGTATGTCGTTCAAATAAATTGAAAGACATTTGGTAGCATCCGTGGTTCCAGAATCAATGGAGTCGCTACTTGTTAAAATTATTTTTTAAAGTGGAGAATATTTGTGACGCATGTTAGGCATTGATGTACGTAGGTCATGTACCTATTCATATTTAATTCATTTTAATTGTATATATATTCGTGCTAGTAGTGGTGCGTAATGGATAGCATTACAAATTTGTGTATATAATATATTTGTTGAAAACATTACTTCACCAGCACTACTATATAAAGCCAAGCCTTAGATGCCATGTTACCTAAAATTACAACACATAATTAACATTAGAATCTCTGAGGAGTCTCTTGAATAGGATAGAGTAGGCAACCTGTAGGTTTTCTTGCAACATTTCAGCGGTGTGTCGCACTCAATTTACATACTAATTTTAATTAAAACAGCATAGCAATCTAGTTGATTAATTTGATTCTACTTTAAACTTCATGCTTCAATGTTTTAACACGAACGTAATCAACAGGGTCGAACCCTTCAAAATTGATTTCATAAAATCGTTTGACATCAATAAAACAGTACGCTTGAAGTTGAAATTGATCATTGTAATATTAATTTCTGTTAATAATTAACGTTGTTCTGAAGGTAAATTAAAATTTTAGAGTTTTGAAAATTGAATTAGCAACTTCTCATTCAGACGCTGTGAAGTAATCCTTTGACTTTTCACGTGTTATCAAAGTACGACACATCGTTTTATAATTGAAAAAGTTTTAGACGGGTTTCGTAGAGCTGGGCCGGAGCGGTTTCTGGAATTAAAACTGTATTTTTGGCATTTCATTTTCAGTTAAGTTGAAAAAACATTACTTCCCTCACAGTTTAATTAAAAAAATTGTAGCAGTCATCATTACCACTGTAAATGTTGGCTTGGATAAGGTACTAAAACAATGTGTTGGTTGATTGCTCTTATTTCAATTGAAGAATATTCGAAATTTCGAAATGTTATTATGGGAAACCTTAACCTTGAAGATTAAAAAATATGGAAAGAATAAAGAAGAAATAGAAAACAGCGGAAGGCATAAATAAAAGGCAAAAGGCAGGTAAAATATGACACAGTACAACGATAAATCTAAATTATAGTTACGTCAGCTTAATCCAAGCATAGATCCGATTAGAAAAGGTCGCATAATATTTGTTTCAGTGATACCAACAACAAAAAAAATATACGTTATATTTGTGTCAGATTTTTTTATGCGGTATTTGAAGCAATAGCTAGACAGAAAAAAAGTATTTGTGCAATTTGACACGAAATTTATACGTCAAAAGAAGATGCATGAAGATTGATGCTTTTTAATATTAAATAACGTCTCTATAATAAACAAGACAGCCAATATAATAGTTCGATCCATCACAAGCGACATCACGGCACAAATTAGTCATAAACCCAATTTCGAACAAAAGGAAATTGCCTGGAATTTCATTCTTTGGGGGCCGTTACCGTAACCAAATACAAATTTTGGCCAACCCTAGTCCCGGAATTTAAGGTTTTGCAGATTACGAAACTGACCCGAGTTGGGAGTTTAGTGGGCCTTGTTAACTATTGTTGTGTTTAGAGCCCACATTCTGGTGAACTTTAATACGTTTTAAGGACGGATTAATGGAAATTGAGCTCGTGAGGGATATGAATGGTCGGGAAATATTTCGGTGACAATAAGCATCCAGTGAGCTGAATAATTATACGAAAACCTACAAATAGGGTTGCTAAATTTATTGATATAATTTCAATAAATATTTCCTTATTTACTTTTGATTACGAAATGAAATTAATTCAGTAGGTACGTAATTATTATGATGCAAAATTGTAAGCTCCCACAAATTAGAGAAACCATAATTTACTTCAAAACAGGGAAATGATTTTTTTTTATTGAAATACTGAATAAAATTTTGACGATAAAGCCATACAAATAAACGCAATATTTTGCTGCGAACCAGATCACGAGCTTAATTTTGCCAAAAGATTTTGTACGAGGTCTATCAAAATATATGGTTATTAGGAGAGAGGTTTTTTTGTGTTCTCCATAAAATTTTATAGAAATATCGTTCCCATCTTTTTGGAAGTAATATGATAATGAAGTATCTACCTACTTAGATTTACATATTAAATATATTGATGCCAAAGGGCTCTAAAAATATCATCCTAACGTAGGTAATTTTCAACTTTAGATTTCATAGTTTTTTAAGATGACCTTGTGCTCGTGTACTGAAGTATTTAGGTTTTACAAAATAATAACGTTCTACTTGAACCGAATCAGAAATATTATTTTAACAAAAAATTATGCAATAATTATTCAGGTTGGATCATCGTATTACTAGTCCTTTCGTTTTTACTATCTCAAGTGAATTCTGGATAAATTTTCTCGTAAGGGTTATAGTTGATATAATAAAATCACTAATTAAATTTAGTATTTATGTTCCTAGTTTGTCAAGACGTACCTACTTACTTTTGTAAACCCAATAACAAAAACGTCTCTTTTTTAAACAATTGTTACGCCAATTGGGTTTAAAAATACTTAATTAAAATAGTTTCTTTCTAATAATTTAATCAGGCGTTACTTTGCGGAGGTCAATTTCAAAGAAAATAAAAACCTTTACTTTGCTACTCCGCTGCGGCTATAGAGTTAATAGTAGCGAAGTAGCAAGGCAAATGTTTTGTTCACAAATTTCTATCCAAAGTAGGTACCTAATACAAATCTGTTAGCATATTTTCAAAGTATGTGGTAATATATATGTATTATTATTCCTCTTCTTCTTAAACTTAAAAGCTAGGCTCTTATCGGTGGAGCAATTTCCATGTGGTCCTTTCCAGGGCCTTTTCTTTGAATTCTTAATACGATACGACTTCTACTCTCTCTTTCGCTTCCCTTCAATTATGATCTTAATGTATTCGTCGTGTCGTAACAGGTGTCTCAACATCTTTCCTCTTCTGTTCTTGATGGTCTTCAACAGGCACCACTTTTCATATACCCAATAAATTTTATCACGATCTGTTGAGAGGTACTCAAAAGATCGTGATAAAATTGATTGGGTATTGAGTGGGTTAACGAGTGAAAACGTAATAAACAAAGAAACGCACATTCGCATTTTTAATACTAGTTAGATAGGATGATGATTTTTGAAGACGACGGGGAAATCCATCAACAATTTATTATTCCTGATTTTTTCTCAAACTTGGTGAATTTTAATAAAATGACGAATGACGAAGATGTCCGAAGTTTCATTGACATCGAATAAAGTATAAATTTGATTAATTGTGAATGAAATTGTTCGAAAAGGCTGTGAAAATATCGAAACAATGTTAATTTTCACCCGAAGAAAATTTATGTTGGGGCTTACCCTTTAATTCGCAATCTTTACTCATAACTTATAATTAATGGGATGTTTCAGATTTCGGAGGCGGTGTGTTTGTTACCTTTTGATTTCTTCGTCTTATAAAAGAGTCTGCCATTGTTTTTGGGTAATTAGAAATAGTTTGAATCAATATTTAGAGCAAATAAACCACAAACAAAGCAGCAAACGAACATGAAATTTTATCTGCTCAAATTAAACAGGTAACGAAGAGTTACCTTCTAGGATCACAAACACATTCACACCACACAGTAGCTAAATTAACAATTAACTGTATTATTATTATCATCTTAGCATGGTGTTTTACTGCTGGGCAAAGGCTTCCCCTTTTTTCTGCCACTCGCTCCGGCCGAGAGTATGCAAGTGCCACTCTACTTGATATGCGATTAAGTTTAGTCATTCCGCTATCTTTTTATCGGTTTGTCGACGCTTCGATTGCTGTAATTCACTTCATATTTATATAATTTGTCAAAATTATGAATAAAACCTACCTTACAATTTATTTCATTTTTATTTTTAGGTGCGGACCAGAATACGTAAAGTTTAAAATGTATTATGAGTTAAAATACATAATGGTTCAAAATATATAATATAACTAGCTGTTGCCAGCGACTTCGTCTGCAAAGAATTCGTTTATCGCTATCCCGCGGGAACTACGCAATTTTCCGGGATAAAAAGTAGCCTATGTGCTATTCCAGACTTTTCTCTATCTATGTGCTGAATTTCATCCAGATCCGTTGGGCCGTTCTGGCGTGATTGAGTAACAAACAAACATCCATCCATCCATCCATCCATCCATACTTTCGCATTTATAATATTAGTTAGATTAGATGGTATTTTCTGTGTAACTGTTCTATTAGCTAGATGAAGTTTTTTGATAATAATCGTAATATTGATTATTCTTATAGTGATTGCTTTAGGTTAGGTTAGGTTTAAAATTGCATTATACATTTTGAACCATTATGTATTTTAACCCATTATACATTTTAAACTTTATCTATTTTAATACGTAGGTGTACTCTTTTGCAAGCATATAAATTACTCGCCGCACACGGCAGTGTCAGCAGAACAAACATAGTTAAGAAATAATAGGGAGGCTTACCTTAGCTGCGTAATTCCTATTTGATTACTGCCGTGAAACAACAACACGAATTAATTGTATTTGTTCAATTATCTGTTTTCACTGAATAAAGTTAGAAATTAAATCCGTGTGGTTCACCAATATTTTTCATCACGCCCACGCCATCCACTGTTGCTTCAGAATGTATACTTTGACAACTTCAATTTTTCAGTATTCGTAAAATTTTCAGTTTATCATATACCTAATCACTTTAATACTAAACAAGGTTGTTTACACGCTATATTATGATTTTAAAAATAATTTACAATTAAATTTAATCACTAAATTATTTACACATTCGCCTCAAAAGCCTTAATTTATTCAACTACATTACACAAGTTCACCCGCAGTTCTTACGCTAGTCTAACTAGTAAAAAAAAAAATTTTTTTTAATGGCAAAAATTACACAAATTTACTTCCCAATTTATTTCAAACTGACCCACTAATAATTTTTTAATGACCGAAGCGAACTTCAAATTCGCTATTCGCACCGCATAGGAGCTAGCGCTCAAAGCCGCGGTCGCCTCGCGACTGACGGACGTTGTCATCGCGGGACAAAGCGCTTCGCTGTGCTCATTTCAAGCGCAGCGGGACAGCCTAGAATGGAATAAGACGTGCACATGAGCGAAAACAAATGAGCGTGCATAGGTGTATAAGAAATGTGTAGCATTTCAGGCGCGATGCAGATGTTTTTCATTTCGGATACGAACGCACAAAGTACAGTCGCCATTTTTCGTACTTACTGAAAAAAGAGACGTATTCAGTAACATAATTTTACATACTTACAATTATGTGTTTTAGTTTTGTGGTATTTAAAAAAATGACGCAAAACTTACAAAATAAAAATAGGGTCTTTGGTTATAAAATTTCTTTTTTTTTTTAGTTTAAACTGTGAATTCTAAAAAAAACTAATTTTGATGTATTTCAACGGTGACTCTACTAGTTTTCTAGGCGAAATCATGAACACATTTGCACTCGAAAAGTTATATTATGTAAACCATGTTTCGCCGTTCGTTGGACTCCTTCTTGACTTTTCATTTGGTCTGAGTTCAGTGACAAATTAAACAAAATGCCGCACCTAAACCGTGTCCGCCTCAGCGATTTAAATCCCAATCAAAGGATTTTGACAAAATAAGGTAAATTCTAAAGGCGATTAGACTGTGGTGTAAACAAACCAAAACATCTCAACCTTAATTAGAATCCCTAAATTTAAAGACATTTAATTGCATTTGACATAAAATTGTATAGGTATTATTTGATTGTATACTCAGTAATAATAGGTACCTATTTAAAACTTTATAACCACTTTTTTTTTGTGCATCAATAGTATTGTAAAGCAATTAAAATTGAACTGTACTGAAAACCGACAAAACAAAAAAAAAAACAAATTCTAAACCTACAAATCACGTAGTACCTAATGTTATGTTCATACTTTTTTATTTATTTGTTTAGGAAACAAACAGATACAGTTTAGTCATCTTTTTTTCACGTCTTTGTTTACTCTATCGCTCTATCGTTTCAAGTATAGAATAGAATAGAATAGAATATTTTTTATTTGTTAAACATAGGTAGATTACAAGATCTTATGACATTAAGGACCCTCCATGTTTTGCCGCTAGGCATACAAATATCCGTTGCATATCGGAACACCATAGGTAGACATTGGACATTAAAATTACAATAAGCACAATGTCATTACATGAAGTAGGTACTTAAAATTACTAAAAATACAATAAAAATGTACAGATCATTATAATTTAAGAATTGTTGCGTGGTATAATAAAAATTTTCCAGCAATAACGATGTCAATCTCTTTTTAAATATATTTATCCTTAACTCCCTTACGTCGCAGGAATTTTATTGAAAATTTGCGGGGCCATTCCCAGCAAACTTTTCCGCATCACTGCAGTTTTGCATCGGGTGCTTTTTAAGGTGTTTTGATACCTTATGGGAAGCCTGCGTGTGTCTGAGACCTTAGTATAGTAGATTGATAAACAAGGGTTGAAATATACCCATTTCACCTGAGATATTTCTGGTGCCCGAACGGAGTGAGGGCGCCAATAGTTCGAGGGTGAAATGGGTAATTTGATCCGAGTTGAACACTACTTTTCATTTCGAATATGAGGAAATTAAATAAAGGTATTATGACAAATTTCACTAACGTCGCACAGTCGCACTTAATATTTGTTACGTTTGTCATTCTCTTCCCGCTCTTTTTTCTATTACGCGATATGCGCACCAATGGCTGCTGGCTAGTTTTTTTTTTAAACTTGCAGACACGGAGGTCGCTATCAATTAATTGTCGACTTAAATATTTCGAGCTAAAAAAATTACCGAACGTAATAATTTCTAATAATTCTCGTTATATACGCTTGCATAAGCTTATATATACTCAGGGGGAATGGTATTTTAAGATTATTTTGCCTTTTACAATTAAAAAGGAACTATTAGTATAGATGATTATATAAAACATAAATTACATGGCTGTATACGTATTTCCATTGCTATGTACCTCGTTTAGTTTAGCTAGAAAAAAAAATTACTCTCAACCCAAGGTTCGCGATGAGTCACTTTTAACCCGTTATCCAGATACCTAATCAATGACCTACTTTCCTCTGAAAGATGAAAAATAAGTTTTCATTACATTTAACAAAGACAGCTACCTCTAGAATGTACAGACATGGGACAGTAAGGATTTTTAAGGACTTGAAATATGGCACGCAACTGTCTGTCTTTTTCAAATTAGGTACACATGGCTCGAATACATCTCTTCTGGGCTTTGAATACTGATTCCTTATCAACCGAGTTACCCCAAAATACAATACCATATCTCAATGTTGACGCAACAAGTCCGTGATACGCAACGATTAGAGCATCTCTGTTGACTATTTTTGACAGTTTATGAAGAGCAAAAGCTGATTTACCTACTCAGCTTTTTACAAAGTTCCTTTTAGTTCGTAGTTTCGTTCCGTTAGTTGACTGTCAATAATAAGTCAGTATTCGAATAAAATAATGTATTGTGAATATTCATCAAAACTTGTAAAAAAAAACACACGGTCCCCGTATTTTTCATAAGCTTAAACTGTCCATTACTTTTATGGGGCATAAACTCATGAGTTTGCGAAGGTACGGCATACTAATGGGTCTCTAAATAGAGAGTTATTTTTTTGGTGGTTTGTTATGATGTCGTCTCCCTTTGTTTTTTATACTTGCGTGTTATTATCATTACATATATTGTGTTTTATGAACTGAGTATATAAATACTGGAATATTTTTTGTGATATTTGCTGTAATTAATTGTGGCAGTCGGCTTCTTTCGTTTCCTTAAAAAATTGTACTATTGATAAAATAAATTTAACCTAAACAAATAGAGCATTAAAATACACACAACAATGTAAGTACACACTAGCATTTAAAATACGATAACGTAATATTTTTCAGACAGTTTATATTTAATACATAATGAACTTCTTAATTATGCAACAAAAACATACAAAATCACTTAAAAGGACTCATCAAGCATATTATACTTGCACCAGCGTTTTAAAAGAACTTTGAATGTTTGGTAGGTACCTAAGTATGCCTTTTCAAATATTTAGATTAAAGATTGCGCCCTAAAATTAAAACGGACCTTATTGATTTCTACACACACCCGCCATTCTTCTTTTCGCATGCCCACCCTGAAGCCGGCTCCACATTCTTGCTCATTTTGTTCAAAATTAAAATTGTTGCCCGTCAATTTTATCTTCGAAGCTGTGTATAAGAAATAAAAAGAAAGCTCTAGTGCTTAATACTTAGGTTCTTGTTGGTTGCGCCGCGCTGCCATGTCCAAGGAGGTGGGCAAGCCTATATTCACCTCGGCACGGGCTGCACCACTTATTTCAAGGAGATTTAAAATGAAATTCCACCAATAAGCCTACAATCGTGCTAAACGTGGCCTTTAGGTTTTGTTATCTTAGGATCTGTCCACCCTCTGTTTAATTTTGAGATACGAAACTCTAAAAATGTAACTGCACGTAACGATATTTACAAATAACAGTCAAAGAAAAATTCGGCGCTGATAATATTTCTAAACTTTGAGAGATTAGGGACGCCCCTTGAAAGTTATTGAGATTGAGTTGAGACTCGAGTCTCTTGTCGCCGGATTTATGGACACCCGCGTCTGTGGAAATGGTACCGCCGGGACAAAATGATCAACGACGCCTCAGGACAAAGGATTGTGATCACAATGGATATAAAACTATAGCGGAACATGGACACCCTATTGTTTCGTTGGGCTAGGTTGCTTGGTGTTAATGTTTTAATTTTATTCTAATGATGAAAGATATCTCTCCTTATAAATATACATAAGATGTATAACTAGTGGTGCTAGTAAGTTTTACAAAACATGGCAAACTAGGTTTATTCCAACGGTGAACAAAAACGCGATAACATTTAAGTTTCATCCCTCGGCGGACGAAAGAAGCCTTCTGTTTGTTCTCTCTTTTGTGTTTCAATTTTGAAAATGGCCCATTTTTCATTCAGCTGAGTGAATTATGTTTGTACACCTTTTCAATAACTTAAATGAGCCTTTGGATGAAAAATTTAGACGGTAAAAGCCTTGATGTTGAGCTATTTATTTTAAGTGAAATACAATGGATGCTGGGTATAATAAAATGCAGTAGCCTTTTTGAAGCATAAAGTTAATTGAGTAATGTTTTTATTATTCTTACATTATGGTTACAGAAATTAATATGGCAGATTATTTTGTCTGCATTAATTTAAAATAAAACAAAGGTATGCTTAGCTATTAACGGGTTTGTAACGTTTTATGAATATAACTGAAGTTGTTAAAAAACCTACGCACAAGCCGCAAAGGTTAAGTTTGTTGGTATAGAAATGGCCTTCTATGCAAAAATTTAACATTTTACTTCCGCATAGATAAATCGATGATACAGTCAGCCAGAAAAACTTACATTCTTTTTATTTACTTAGTATATTAAAATTTGACTTCAATATGGAAGAAAAGTGCATCGAAAAGTCGAAATTATAAGTAGGTAGGTACTTATTTTTGCATCGCTACTTATGACTCCTATAATATCAGATTCGGCTAAATCGAATATGTACCTACTAAACATTGAAGCAATATCACAACAGACAAAAGCAGTAAAATGGAGATTTCATCCCTCCGTAATCTGTCGTTGATTCTTTTTTATGGCAAGTATTTCAGATATTTCATTTAACTTTGACAGTTAACCCCGAATATAAAAGCTGCCGTTACAAAATGCTAATACTTAGGTACCTACCTAAATGTGATTCAATAAAAACTCTTTAATGTAACTTCAGTCTGGGGAAAACCATGTACGAATGTAAATAAATAGTACGCGTGTATCTCTTTTAATTACATAAAGCATGAGGTATTGAACAAAAAGAAGGTATGACTATAAAATAATAGAATGAGCTATTTTCTTCGCAAGAGTCCAATTTTGCCCTAATATTATTTAACATGGCAAAAATTTCGCAAGTAAAATTTTAATTCCTCTTTCGTCTATTTCCGTTAAAAGTTAAAAAACCGCAGTAGCAGAAAATGGATTGAAAATGGCTGTTATTGGCAAGTGCTGCCATTTGTGATCAGTTACCGACGATAACTGTTCCTACATATCATCCAGAATTCCATTTTAAAAGTAATTTTATTCCGCAATTGGATTTTGCCAATCTTGAGAGAATTACCTTATTATGTGGTTTTCTCTAAGGGATTCGCAGTGTTTTTGGTTTAGTGTCTGTTGCAAAACAGCTGAAACATCGAGGCAGGTACTTACAAGACAATACGCTCTATTTTGTAGGGAGCCTTATAAATTATTGCGTATTAGAGTAATTTCCTTGACGTGTCTTTATGCTGTCCCGTTGAGGTAACGTATGTCTAAAAGCGAGAAAATTGAGGGATCTTAAAACAATTACATTATAAGAGCGCAATTTTTACCCAAGAAATTGGTGTGATTATGTGAAGATATTGTTGTTCAATCCAGTCTATGTTGGAAATACAGCCCGTGTAATAAACAACGAATGAAATGCTTTTTGCAAATGTTACACTAAGTATACATAGTGTTATTTTTTGTGTGTGTTTGCCCGTTATCCAATAATGTAAGGGTTCATTTAGTTTGAACGTGAGTTTAGTTTAGGTACTCACTGTGTAACTATAAAGTACAGGTTATATGTTACATTTACTGCGTCAATTTACCGCAATATCATCAACAACAGTGCTAGGGTGACTGCAACATTGTTATAAAATGCAAAACCTTATAACTGCAGTGTCGGGTGCCGGGCCCGGGTAAGAGTGGTTACTCTACTTTATGGCATCGATTCCTTTTTATCTCGCCGAGATATTGGACACGTATTTTCTAGCTCGTGTTTACTTGCAAATCGAACAGTATGTTAATAATGTACTGATAACGAAATGGCGACTAACCTCTTACATGAATAGGTACTTCAGTGAAAGATTCGTGTATTGAGGATATTTTTTATATATTTTAAGAATAAGAATAAGAAGACATGTATTCATTTTTGCATGACACACAATTATAAGAGCATTATACAAAATTTTATAGACAAAAATAAAACAATAAAAAAATACACGCATGAAAAATAGATTGTGTGTCTTCGCATAACTGAAACGGTCGCTGGCTCAACATTACGCTGAGGTGTTAGACACCTGCAGCACTGATTTTCAGCCAGAACCGTCTGTGACTTACGAAACGATACACAGATAAAATATATTACGTAATCCATAAACTTTTATTTTAATTTAAATCTAAGTATAAAATTAAATACTATTTAAGACAAAATGAGTCTTTATTGTACTTTATGCAAGAGATACATTAACAAATCAAAGCTCAGAATTTAAGAGATGCGTTGTTACATAAAGTGTATGAAACTTATTTATATTAAACCAGTCATTAGTCTGTTATGACATCTAATGTCTTGTGGTCCATTTAAATGGGTCAGGTACACACCCCAAACAAACAACCGCTAACGGTGGTAACTACCGGCAGTAGGTGATGAAAGGTCTCCATAAAACTTTGACAACTACTACCAAAGACCATGAACTAGTCAGACTAATTTACGCAAAGAGCGGTTCTGCACTGCGTTTGATCCGAATCCGAGAAAGGTAGGTCCGAGTAGCGCTCTAAATTCAAATTTCGTCATCCGATTTCTCATACAAATAGGTAGTAAGTACTACTATACTATCGTTATTTCGGACCGCATTTCTAGCATTTAAATTGACCATAGTGCACAGTCCTGGTCCTCAAATCTATTTCTAATGAATACAAAGCACAAAAAAATGAACACTGTGCAAATATTACTAAAAAACTTGGAAAAATGAACATTTAAAACCTAGCCTGACATACCAAATAAATATCCCTTGATCATCGTCGCTGCCTATTATGCCCAGAAGGTTGGCAACAGTACCTTGTTTAATTTTTTCTAGTTAGGGCTACCAAACTTAGTACTAAAAACAGCACGAACTTTTTCATCACCGTCTAACTCAATATTTTTGGCCGGCTGCATTACGAGTTTTACATCTCGTCAATTAGAGCTACTGTAGCAATTACATTTAGTTACTGTGCACTCAAATCCTCGGGGGCAGTGAACAAATTAAGTTGCTACAACTTTATCATGTCACAATAGAAGCTACAGACGTACTCTACCGTAACTTTGTGACACTCTCTTGGGTGCATTGTACCCAGTTTTCATTTTCTTTAGAAAATAGTTGCATTTTGCTGTGTTCTTTTATTTTATGTGACAAAGTTCCGAGGTCAGCACTAAAGGGAGACAAGTCGCTTCATAAAGCAGGGTGTTTACGGAATGAAAAAATTATGTGAGTGCATGACTGATAATTGATAATTACATGTAATAATGTCTCCTTAATATGGAAATATGCAGCTCTGTTGACATCTCAATTATGTTACTAGACTCTCGCGGAATTCGCGGCAGACACCCATTTTGTTTACCAATTTTAATTAAAATAGGTCGTCGGCAAAAGCCCGAGTATCATTTTCATTGAAAAAAGGATAATCCGGTTTCAACCTTTCTTTTAAGTCCAGGATTAATCCTAAAGACGATGTTTTAAGTTAAGCAGACGTTGCTCAAGAATAACAAAATAAAATGGCGGCCCGGCAAAGCAGACGGAAGAATTTATAAAGAGCTTCCTAGTGGGTCTCGGCATTATGTTAATACAATAACGATCATTAGGGGTCCAATTTAATAAGCCATCGGTCTTTTAGCGTGTTTCAAACCGCAGATAGCAATACAACTAATTATCAAGAAGAATCTACAATAAGAAGTATTTACGAGTATTTATTAAAAACTAGCTTCTGCCCGCGACTTCGTCCGCGTAGAATTAGCAATTGACATGTTTATGTTTGTTTATGTTTTGTGTTGTTTACTTACTTACTTATCGCTATCCCTCGGGAACTGTGCAATTTTCCGGGATAAAAAGTAACTAGCCTATGTTTCAATCTAGGGTACCAGCTATCTTCGTTCCAAATTTTATCCAAATCCGTCCAGTCGTTTTAGCGTGAAGAAGGAACAAACATACACACTCACTCACTCACATCGTCACATCGTCACATCATCACATCGTCACATCGTCACATCGTCACAAACTTTCGCATTTATAATATTATTAGGATTTGAAATGTGATCGGTTTCTGATCATGCCCGAACTTCATTGACGATTGACGACAATGCGGTGATGTAATTTTGGACACTGTCTGCCTCAATCAGTAACAAGTGATTGTTTTTGTCTTCTAAAGTACAGAACGCTGAAAAATATGTTTTGTCCAAAAAAATGTGTGTTTAATACCAACCATAAACCTCGTAATAAAAGTAGCGTCCTTGGCCGGCCCGCTCGGCCACTTCACAGGTCACATCCGGATATCCGTGATTATTAATGTCTAGCAGTTAACTCTCCAGATCAAGAATTATTGTCTAATTAAGCAGACGACTTAACTGAGCCTCCATATAGCATAGACAACTAGGACAGCGCTATCAGCTTTACTGAAATAACCCCCTAAAACAAAACTACTTAGCTTAACCTCGTAATTAAGGGCCAAGATATTCTGAGGACGTTTATTATAACGAGCCGGTGTATTAATTAAAGGCACATACACTAGAGGCTTTTTGTTTGCTTTAAAATCTGAAAATAGGATATTTAGAGCTGTAGGCTTATTGTCTAACTCGCTCGCAATCGCCATCGTGTTCATTTTGACAGTTCTTGTATGAATGTGACAGCTAGCTGATTCCGATGCCAATTGTCAGCCCATACATGAACTGTCAAAATTAACACGATGGCGATTGCGAGCGAGTTAAACAATAAGCCTACTGGACTCCAGCTGCAAAATTTAAGGATCGGTAGGTGTTTAAAGTGTATATGTCCTACGTTTGGGACGTTGGGCCGCTAATTGATAAGTTTCGATAATTTGGTTTGGCTGGAAGGACTACATTTTGCAGTCCCAAAAATAGGACGTTGGGCCTTACGAGGTTTTGCGAGGTTGTTAATATAATGAGACAGTTACACGAATTAACCTGGTATTATACTAAACAAAACTTGTATTTACTATTGGGTGGGACAAAAAAAGGACATACAACAAACAAACATGCATGCTCATCACGTAAGTGCCTGCCCTCACCGGGTTTCGAACCCAGGAGCTCTAGCTTCATAGTCAGGTTCACTAACTGCTAGGTTATCCGATCGTCTTCGTTTGCCATTATACTTGTACTTTGACATTTACCACTGCCGGGCATAGATGAGCATACATTTCGCTGTTACAGGTTTTTAAGCTTTTGTGAAATGCAAGCACAGCAATTTTTAAAAATGTGTAACTGTTTCAAGTCAGTGGTTATGTCTGCCACTTCAATTTCGCTTCTTATTAAAATACAGTTGATTCACCAATAGTTTTAATAATTCAATCGCATGTCTGTTTTATCATAACTGTGACCATAGCCTGTTCCAAGCAGAGATCGTTATAACTAATAGCGATACTATTATGTACATAAATACGCCCGTCAAACCTTTATAGGTATACACAATGTATATACTACTAATAAATACATTACAACATTCTTCCTATTCACATAAAAAAAAAAAAAAAAAATACATGTAGAAAAAATCGATTGCTTAGTGATTGATGTGAAGTGAATGAAGATTGGACTAACTAAGATTGCTTAGTAAAAATGAAGATGAATACTAGCTGTTGCCCGCAACTCGAGCATCGCTATCCCGCGAGAACTATGCTATTTTCCGGGATAAAAAGTATCCTATGTTCTTCCCTGGGACTGTAACTATCTTTTTACTAAATTTCAACAAAATCAGTTTTGCCATGAAAGAGCAACAAACCTGCTATGGGTGGTGTAGAGGTATAGCACGCGTCACGGAATGACGGGGACCCGGGTTCAATTCCCGGCCATAGCTAGTAGGATTTTTCTATGTGTTCTAATTTTCAGTGTCGTTTAGAAATTAGAGCAACAAATGTCCAAACTTACAAATTTTTGCCTTCTTAATATTAGTATTAGTAAGATAAGATTTGTACCAGAGTTATATTATGTTACCATTTTGTCTAGTATCCGTAGTGAACGGAACGGAACCCTAGGCTGTAGAACCTTTTCACAAACAACGTCGGTGTACTTTGACACTGACAGACACAAATAACAAGCCAAATACTTATTGCGATAAGGTTATACAGTGGCCTAGGGTTCCATTTGGTTGACCGTACTCCGTACTACGGACACAAGTGAGCGCAAGAGTTGTATCCATCTTTTTCTTACTGTTCATTCTAGAAAGAGACGAGTATTCTATTATACAATAATGCGTTCAGGGTGATTGTGGGGCTGCCTTGTTTCTGTAGCGCCTCGGGCATGTTTGCAGAGGCTCGCACCGCGTGCTTCCAGACTACAATGCGACAGCGAGCTCTCTCCCTGGTGCGCAGGGTGCGGGCCAGCCCCAACGTAATCCTGAGCGTCATTGCAGGCAGGATCGGCTGTACTTTCATCCGACACTGCTGCACTAGACATGTGCCAGTAGCTGTGTCGGAGAGGAAGTACTAATTTAATTTAATAATGTAACTTAATTTAATAATGTAATTTATTTTAATAATGTAAATTTAATTTAATTTCAATTTATATTGTGATTATTGCCCATCTTATTGTAATTTTTGACTGTAGTGTAATTTATTTATGTATGGATCTTTAGTTATCTGAAATCTGAAATAATAAATGATTATTATTATGTCGCGCGCGACACAGCTCTCAAACAATCTTGCACTAGCTCTGCTGCTGATTGCAATAAAACAAAAAGACAAGAAGCATTTGCACTTTGCAAGCTAGATTCAAGACGAGAGCTGTTTCAATTAAACTGTTTGAAGCGATTTAAAATATAAGCTTCGCTTCGTACTTTTCGTTCTTCCTTTGCAAGCTTACATTAACGATACTATTATTTCCAGTGCAATTATTCAATTGCAACATGAAATGTTACAGCGAAGTAACAATAAAATTACCGACGTTGTTCTGTGCTCTTACTTTTTTATTTTTAAAACTTGTTGGATGTCTGTTGGCTCTTTGTTTTCTTTTTATTTCTTTCTAATTGCTTGTTAGATGGACAACCAGTACTGAACAAGGGCGCGCGTTTTATCGTTTCTGAAAGATTAATATCTCCTTTTCCTTGTCTATCTCCCTCTGTGTGATAAAACTCCCAATTTCCCATATAATACGGTACCTAACTACTATTGAAATCCATACTATAATTACATTACATAGTATAAACGAGAAAGTAACTCTGTCTATCTTTATGTCTGTTACGATTTCACGCCTAAAACAATATACCGATTTTAATAAAATTTTGTACAGAGATATTTTCAGTCAAGAGGGTGGACCTCGGGTGGACATAGGATAGTTTTTATCCCGGAAAATCGCATAGTTCCTGCAGGATAGCGATAAGCTAATTCTGCGCAGACAGTCGTGGGCAACCGCTTGTACAAAATAAACTTCAATAAAGAACACAATTTCTGAAAAGACACATCATTATCGTTAAATTTTTACTTCATGTTAAATACGTTCAAAGCGAATCCAGAAAATAAATTATCAACTTTCCCATCGCATAATATGAAACGTAAAATTCCACTACAAGCGTGCGGTCCAAAAGACACAAACATAAAAATAACAAGATAGAACACTCGCACAAATCTAATCACGACTTCCTTCCGTTTCAAAGCAACGGTTCATTCATTCAGACGCTATTTACGATTGTAACAGACAAAATGAAAGGCGCCGTTTTATGAAACATTTTTAAAGATGAATCGTTTAGTACAGATTCTCTATCGAGTGTTTTTTTCTACATAGGTAATTAAATCAAATAATAATTAGAAGCTACCACGTTGTAGTAGGTATTATGTATATTTATGTTAAAATGGCTTTTGCTGGCGGTTGTGCCAAGTACCGGAAAATCCTTTCCTAGTACAACCACATACTCAAGGTGTGTAATTGTGTTCCGTTATAACAATGAAAAAAATTTCTACGAACCTCCTGAATAAGCCAACAATGATGTAAAATGGCACGACGTTGACACGAAATAATTCAAACAAATTTTACCTTTTAAACAGCAGTGCCGTTTTGCCGCTAATGGCAATCGAGTAAGCAGATTAAGTAGCTTTAGCATCATTTATTACTTTAATGAACCATCTGGCATCACTATTCTGTGGCATAGACATGGCCGCTGCGTCGTAACTTTTAATGATGAGGGTCGAAAAGGAAAATTTAATTTTGTGACGTCCTCCAGAGTTGACTCGGGGAGCGCGTTATGCGATTCATATCGCGTTATAGTTTGGGACCTGGATTCCGGTAATATCTGAAACGTACCTACTTCGTAGTATATTAAAGGTCAACACTCCACTACGGCACCATTTAAACTCAGACTTTCAGTTGAGTAGTCAACTAGTTGATCCACGCTATAGTCACTATAGTCTGGTAGATAAATCACTGCAGCCAGATGACACTTCCAAATGTCATTATACGAAATAATGATACCACATATATTTCACTAGTGCTCGCTCGACTAAGGTCACGTAATGAATAATTTGATTATTGAACGAACGAAATATTTCAAGAATGACAGCAGTAGTGAAACTGATTGGTAACAATTTAAGTTTTTAAGTAAAGTGCAGAGGTAGAAAAGATAATAATGTGATAATAATTGTTGTTTTATTTATGGCAAAATGGGGAATTAGTGGAAAACTGGTAACTGATTGATTTGACATGCTTCCGCACATTTCCTAATCGCGCTCACAGTAGGGGCAAGTGTTGTACCTGTGGACGAGTGTACCTAAGGACACTAGCAGTAACAAAAAAACTACAAACCATAGAATGTTATCTTGAACACACCCGAATAGCATTTTTCTCGTATGGCAACATTAACTATCTGTCATTTTCGTATTTGTCAGTTAGTAGTGTTTTTAAGGCTGCGGAAAGTTTTCGTCGCCAAAAGTAATTTTTTATTCGTATTTTGAGTGTGTTTTCTAAAGTTTTAGGCATAATGCTTCGAGTATCTTCGTAGTTAATGAGTGAATTCATGATTTGTTTGTTATTTTATGTAGTTATTGCTGTTCTCGGGCGACCTCTAACGGACTGACATCAGTTTAAATTGTAAAGTGTCGAATTTGTACCTGTGGACAAGTATTTTTTTGTACCTGTGGACAGTCAAAAGATACAACATCAAAGGCTTGTACCTGTGGACAGTTAAATTTGAATTTATTTTTCTCTTTAATTTCGGTGCCTTGCAGTAAAACTGGCCAAACGCAATAAAAATATGTCCTGAAAGTCTAAAAGGCCGTTAAAGAAGTAAAAAAAATGGATGTTCTCTAACAAAAGCTGCTGAAAAATTCAATGTGCCTAAGTCGACTTACAAATTTACTTACATGCAGCATTTGTACTGCAAGATATCATTAGACATGTGTTTTAAAAGCTCACAAGGTTACTGTTGAATCTGACGATGAATCTAGCTTTATATGTCAAAAATGTTATGTGTTAAAATGATGACTCAGATGATTCTATTAAAGACGCAGGCTATTGTAACTCCAACGATTCTGCTGAAGAGTTATATCGAGAATAATGTAATTCTAAAAAATAAAAATATTATTTAGGAGATGCTGAATGTGTTGCCAAATACTTTGCTATTTGTTTTGTTTTATTTTATTAAGATTTTGATGTTTAAGTATTTCTTGTTATTTTTTTGTCCATAGGTACGGTGCCGTCCACAGGTACAATTATGTCGTCCATAGGTACAAACTGTAATTGTACCTATGGACAAAATGAGCATTTTTTTAAATATGCTTAGATCTCTGTAGTTTTAGTAGATAATTAAAAACAAAGCGGTGATTATGAAAGGTTATTTAATTAAGATACTAAAATAATAAATAGTTTTACAGATTTATTGACAGTTTTTTTTTAAATATTCAAAATAGTCTAAAAACTGGAAAGTGTCCACAGGTTGAGCACTTGCCCCTACTACTAGCTAGAAAACATAAAAAACCTTATTGAACAAATCATTGTATTAAAATACGCTTTGAAAAGTCTCTATTTCAACATAAATGACGCAAATCAATTTCATTACATCGTTCGAGTGAACTGATGGGCTACCCGCCATCTTCGCGTCCCACCCGGCCGCTCTACCCATTGCCCACTCGTTGGTCAGACTGTCAACACCGCGCTGTCCACTATAGTCTGGCACATAATAACACTGCAGTAAAATGACACTTTCAGTGTTGTCAGTTTTTGGCGAATATTAAATAGTGATGTGACTTAGTGAGTAAATGAAAGAGTTTTCATTTCATTTATTTACTAGCTGTTGCCAGCGACTTCGTCTGCAAAGAATTCGTTTATCGCTATCCTGCGGGAATTTTCCGGGATAAAAAGTAGCCTATGTGCTATTCTAGACTTTTCTCTATCTATGTGCCAAATTTCATCCAGATCCGTTGGGCCGTATTGGCGTGATTGAGTAACAAACAAACATCCGTCCATCCATACTTTCGCATTTATAATATTAGTTAGATTTCACACACAAGCAACTATCATTACAGGTTACAACCTAATGCGATAGCACCTACTTTCGCGCTTTCTTTTTTTATTTCTTTCAATAATAACTTACATATATCACATTACGTGTTAACCAAGTCCACGGTGCAAAGCCCTGGCTTAAGAGCCTTCGTGAGTTTTTCGGGGTTCATGTGCGAAACTACTTTTGAAATATACCATGAGCTTCATTGAAAGAAAACGTCGTGAGAAAGCTGCATACACGTGCTAAGCAATTCAATGGTGAGTATGAAGTTCCTAATGCACTGGGCTCGCCTGGGAACTAAGCCCTCTAATCTTGAAGGGATGCCTGTGCTCAGAGGTGGAAGATAGGAGATGAAACATGAACGCAACATTGCTCCCGTAAGCACCACATCCGGCGTAACATAAATTTCATCCCGCAAAAAGTTGCGTCGCATTTTTCATCCAACAAAATGACAAAGTAACTCTCAAACTCAGGCTTCATCATGATAATGCAAAACAAAACTTTTTCCGAGTGTTTATTCAATTGTGCGAGCAACAAATTAGGGTTCCTTAAAGCCGGGTTCCCGTCTGCGACCTGTAACTGTAATAACCTAGTTCGGAGTCTGATAGAAAGTTCAATTGTTAACTCGTTTAGATAAACTATTTGTATTTGAATATTTTATTGAATCAGGCGTTACTTTGCGGAGCTTCATTTCAATGAACACAAAATATTTACCTTGCTACTCCGCTATACGTGCAAGATAACCAAGCTTGTGCGAAATATATATGTTTTGCATGCAAGCCCTCCCTCCACTACTATTATACAAAACGCACATAAATCCAACAAATTTAACTATCCCTAACACCACACAAACACTGACGCGCGTTTCGATCCCTCTAAGGGATCATTTTCAAAGTTAAAGAGCACAACCGATGCACATGCAAACCAACTGCAAATCATTCATTATCAGATTCAGCTACATTTGGTATTTTACACTTTTGTGAGAAGGGTTTTTATGGTTGGAAATAATTAGGTACAACAATAGTGGTTCAATAATTTAACGACTGAACTGAGGTAAACTTGGTGTCATAACCTTTCTTGCGTGTCCATTTTGATGAATAGTTTTTTTTTTGTTATATACATAATCTTCTTTGTTTTTGCTGTAGTCGGAAAAATTAATAAATAAAATGAAATGAAAATGAAATTATTTATTTCAGATAAAAATTAAGTAATTAATTAAAAATAAAGGTAGTTGTTTATGAACAGTAAAAATTATAAATAAGAGGGTAGTTTGGAAATATACGAATGTGGGTACATTCAGTTTATTTATAGGTTTACAAATTAGTACAAGTTTGGTTCGCATGTGCATCGGTTGTGCTCTTTAACTTTGAAAATGATCCCGTAGAGGGATCGAAACACGCGTCAGTGTTTGTGTGGTGTTAGGTATAATTAAATTTGTGGGATTTATGTGCGTTTTGTCATAACAGTAGTGGAGGGAGGGTTTGCATACAAAACATAAATATATATTTCGCACAAGCTTGGTTATCTTGCACGTAAGTAGCGGAGTAGCAAGTTTGTGTTCATTATTTGTATCTGTATTATTATTATTTTACATTGCCTACAGTAACAAAAACCGGCCAAGTGCTGGTCGGACTCGCGCACCGAGAATTCCGTACTTATTCAGCCGGTGAATACAAAATATTTTAGCAGAGCCCTACTCTTAAGCAAAATGTAGGCAGTGTGAGATCAGTTTACATTGGTTATACTTACATAGACAGACAGACATAAAAAAGTTAGATTTTTAGTATTTTTTGTATACGGAACCCTTAGTGTTTATTCAAATTGTGCGAGACACAAATTAGGATTCCTTAAAGCCGGGTTCTCGTCTGCAAGCTGTAACTGTAACTAATGAAGTAACGACCTTACCATGACGTCCTAACAACTCAGTTCAAGTTTTAGCTGACAATTTTAGTATGAATCTGACAGCGGGCGAACCTAAACTGAATCGCATTAAGACGTCATGGTAAGGCCCGGCTACGTAAATTGGTTGGTAAACAGTTGTGCTCGTACTCTCACTTTGAGGATGATCCCGTAGAGGGATCGAAACGCGTCAGTGTTTTGCGCGGTGTAGGGGATAGTAAGTTTATGGGATTTATGTATGTTTTATGTGGCAGTATTGGAGGGAGGGATTGTATTTAAAACATATATGTATCGCACAGGCTAAGCTATCTTGCATGTAAGTCGCAAGGTAATTTTTTGTTAATTGAAATGTACCTCCGCAAAGTAACGTCTGATTCATTAAAAAAAAGTATTAACTCTAACTGTTGTAGGTACTTACTGTAACCCAAAACCCTAACCCCCTTATTCATAAACAACTAATTACGAGTTGGGTTCCGGCACACATATTTGATCTATTTGTCTGTGGTGATCGAATTGTTTAAGGAGTCAAAACCAGCAAGCTTATTACGTAACTCGCTCGCGACCACCATCGTGTTCATTTTGACAGTTCATGTATGGGCTGACAATTGGCATCGGAGTCAGCTAGCTGTCACATTCATACAAGAACTGTCAACATGAACACGATGGCGATTGCGAGCGAGTTACGTAATAAGCTAGCAGAAGGCGAAAGTGTAATTGGATTACAAGAGTTATCGCAACGACACTATAAAGAGATTTTTGTTTTCGTATATACCTACAGTGTTTTAAAAGTGTGTGTTAGTACTGTTAATGTGATAAACTAAACTAACTAAATAAAATTACATTGTTTTATACTATGTAGTGATGCTTACAAGATACCATTTTCAAAGTAACTATTTAAAATTGTAATCGAGAAATAAATAATGAACTTAAAAAAAGTGTTTTGCTTAGTTTGGTCTCGTTAGTTTTCAATTCCAGGAAGCACTCCAATCCGGTCTAGAAATAAACTCGGCTTTTGCCAAGTTACGATAGCCTGATACTATTTCCGGTATCTAATCCTATCGGCAGCCATCTTTTTTTGTAAAGACTGAACCAGCAGCAATAAGTTTGCGTTGGCGTATTTACAGTCTCAATGGCAATGCACAGAACTCTTTTAAAATAGTTTTTAGAAGCTCTTATTAAATTCACAATATAATGGTTGTTCGTTTGGTTTGATTGTTCATAATAATAATAATAATAATAATAATAATAATAATAATAATTGCGCCCATCTCATGTTTATATTATATGGTACCAAAGGCCTCTTCATGTTGGCCTCGGCCCCATGAATGCCTTTCAAATGACCGGGTCCCCATGGGCCCGTGATCGGAAACCCGTACCAATAATAATAATAATAATAACTTTATTTTCACCACAGAAGTTACAAATGCATAACATTTTACAAAGCACACATTGTTGCATAGAGGTGTGGAACGAATGCACGCTCCGGGTGTTCGCAGATGATTTTGGATGTAGAAGAAATGATGATGATGATTATAAAAAAGTAGTTTAATCACGAAGATTACAGATAAAATCGTTAGATTTGAAAATATATTGCTTCCTGTTCGAGTTCTGTTAACGTAGTGCCGATTTGACACATAGTGCTGTCCCTCGCTCGCTGCCGTCCGCTAGTGTTGTGCCGGACCATGTTGCCCCCCCTCGGAAGCCGTCGGGTTCTGAGGATGGAGTAAATCGCTGATGCTGGTGGTAGGCAGCAGGCAGACATTGCCCACTGCGCGGCGCACGATGCCCCTTGTGGTCCTGACGTCCACAACGCGGGTGACACCATCTCGTCCTGGGTAGACGTTCTCTATGCGGCCCATGCGCCATTTGAGAGGAGGCGCGTTGGGCTCCTTCAGGGCTACCATGGCGTCGCGTAGAAGTGGAGGCTGCGCAACCTTCCATTTTTTTCGCTGCTGAAGCTCCGACAGGTACTCAGACTGCCAGCGCTGCCAGAAATGCTGTCTCAATTTTTCGATGTACTGGTATCTTGTCAATTTGTTGATGTTGACATCGAGTAAGGCAGGTGTAGGGGTTGCCGTCAGTGGCCTGCCGATCAAGAAGTGCCCGGGAGTTAAGGGATTGAGGTCGTTTGGATCGGAGGACATTGGGGTCAAGGGTCTGGAATTTAGGAGTGCTTCTATTTGAGTGAATAAGGTAGAAAGCTCCTCGAATGTCAGATTTTTATCTCCCAGTATTCTTACCAAATGATGTTTGGCAGATTTTATATTCGATTCCCAAATCGCACCAAAGTGTGGGGAGTAAGCGGGCGAGAATCTAAAACTGATGCCTTCACTTGCTGCCCACGAAGATATATCCTCATTGTGTGTCTTTAAAAGTCTAATGAGTTCGTTATTTGCACCGACAAAATTAGTACCATTGTCACAATACAATTCGCCCGGCTTTCCCCTTCGCGCGATAAACCGTTTGAGACAAAGTAAAAAAACTTCAGTACTTAAATCGCTTGCTAGTTCCAAATGAAGTGCTTTAGTTGTGAAACACACAAAGAGACATAAATAAGATTTAGTGATTTTACACCCACGACCCTTGCGGTCGCTTATAAGGAATGGACCAGCAAAGTCGACCCCGCTCACTTGAAATGGTAAGTTAGGAATGACCCTTGATGAAGGTAAGTTTCCCATGATTGGGTTTTTAGCTTTAGATTTAATTAGTTTACAAAGTCGGCAATTATTTACTACTGCTCTCGCTAATATTCTACCTCTAACTGGCCAATATTCATTCCTGATAGTTGCAAGTAATAATTGTGGACCGCAATGCAGAAGTTTTTTATGGTTTTCTATGAAAATTAACTTTGTTAAATGATGATTGCTTTCTAATATAACCGGATGTTTTTTTGTAAAATTTTCAGATGAGTTTACAAGACGACCTCCACAACGTATTATACCATCCGCATCAAGAAAGGGATTTAATGACAACACGTTCGACTTTGTAGGTAAGTCTTGTTTACTTATTAATTTTGCGCGTTCAACTGGGAAACAAGCAGATTGATGTTGTAATATTAAGTATCTTAAGGATGAGTTTAGCTCGTCTACGCTCGGGAAACCAGTTCGGATCGCACTGAGGAATTTTGTCTCATCTATTGCCTTTTTTTTATACATTAATGTTTGCTTTAAGTTATGAATGAAACGCATTACGTAGGCTGTTATTCTTTGTAGTTTATTTATATTAGAATAATTTTCGATGTTTATAATATTAGAAGGTGATTTATATGTATTTGTTGTAGTTTGTAGTGTAGTGCATGATGTAGGTTTAGTACTTAGGTCTTTAGTGTAAGCTTTTTTTTCAGGTAGCATCGATGGAGAGGAATTAGGTATTTTTGGCCATAAACTGCAATGATTCTTTAGGAATGGCGGTCCATTCCACCATAATGAAGCGTTTTGTACGTGCCTTGGTTCTATGCTTCGGGTAGCTAGGTCAGCTGGATTTTCCAGGCCAGGTACATGTTGCCAATGACCATTTTTTGTCAAATCTTGAATTTCGTTAACGCGATTTGCTACGAAAGGCTTTAATTCGCGTGGTGGAGTGGATAGCCAACCTAACACTACCGTGGAATCAGTCCAGTAGTATATGTCAGTTATTTTGTGACGTAAGACTTTGTTTACCTTTGTACTTAATTTTGCTGCGAGTAAAGCTCCGCATAACTCAAGTCGCGGTATGGTCACTGGTTTGAGGGGAGCCACTTTACTCTTTGCACATAACAATTTTGTGGTGGCTTGACCGTTTGCGTCGATAGACCGTAAATAAATGCATGCTGCGTAAGCATCTTGCGATGCGTCACTGAAGGAATGCAATTGAATATGTGTTGGGTTCGCTGCAACTTGCAAATCGAGGGATTCGGATGTCTGAAAGCGTAGTTAAACCCTTTTCAAAATTGTGCCACATTCTACCTAACTCTGCCGGAACGGGTTCGTCCCATTCCAACTTAGATAACCATAGTTTCTGAAGTAATATTTTTGGCGTAATAGTACATAGACTTAGTAAGCCTAGTGGATCGAACAACTGAGCTGATTTTGATAAAATTGTTCGCTTTGTTACTGGCGTTGTCAAACTAGTTATGGTTATGGGAAATTTAAATATGTCTTCAGATGGGTCCCATTTTATACCTAGTACACTTGACTCAGAAGTTAAATTATATTCTTGGTTGATGTGTTGAAAGTTAGTACTTTCTAGAACTGAAGGAATGTTTGTGCGAAATTTATGTAAAGGTAAACAAGCGGAATGAAGAATATTAGTTACAGAACTAATTAAGTGTTTAAGTTCCTCTTCTGTACTAGCTCCAGACAAAAAATCGTCTACATAAAAATCTTCTTTTATGCATGTAGATATAAATGTATCTGTACACTCCATGCCTAACTGACGAAGACAGCGCGTACTTAAATAGGGTGCAGAGGCTGTCCCGTAGGTTATAGTATTTAATTGATAGATTTTAATTGGAAGTGTACTGTCTTCTCGCCATAAAATCATTTGCAAATGACGTTGTTTGGGCTCAATTAAAATTTGTCTGTACATTTTCTCGATGTCGGCTTGCACAACATATTTATGTTGTCGAAATCTAAGGAGAATAGAAAATAGGTCATCCTGTACAACAGGACCGACGTGTTGAATTTCATTAAAAGAGATGCCTGATGAAGTTTTAGCAGATGCATTAAAAATTACCCGTAATTTGGTTGTTTCACTATTTTCTCGAATTATGTGATGGTGAGGATAATAACAACCGAAATCAGGTTTAGGTACTTCAGTCATGTGACCTAATGACTCATATTCTCGCATAAAATCGATGTATTGCTGACGAACAGATGGATTATTATTTAATGACTTTTCTACTTGAATGAGCCGTTTTTTAGCTAAGTTGAAGGACTCACCTAGTGCTTCAGTGGACTCTCGCAGAGGAATTTCGACACAAAACCTACCAGACTCATTTCTAGATGTAGTTTGCTTGAATAATTTCTCACAGTAATCATTTTCGGTAGATTCAGCGTTTATAGAAGGCAATTCTTCGAGCTCCCAAAATTTAGCTAATTGTTCTTTTATTTCCTGGGAGAAATGACAATGAAAGTTTCTTGTTGAGTTAGTATCAATACCACACAAGGGGCCTCCTATTATCCAACCTAATTGTGTCTCACGTAGGGAGCCACGAGAGCTGTTGGATAAATGACGAGAGCTATTTTCATTTAAATGTAACTCTAATTTGTTTGTACCCAATATCTCCCAGAAGACGTCAGCTCCTAATAACAGATCTACCTCGCTACTTTTGTAGAATTCTGGGTCAGCTAATGGTATGTGACGTGGTATACCTAACTTATGAAAATCAATGGTTACAGAAGGAAGTTTGTCAGTTATTGTAGGTACCACATAGCACTTGATCGGTATGCTAAATGATGAATGTAATGAATTTATTGTGATATTGCAATGTTCTGTAATAGTTATAGATGTACCATTTAAACCAGATACTGATTGATTGTTTATATTTTGTTTGCAGACACCGATTTTCTTCTGGGCTGCTTCGCTGATGAAAGATGTTTGACTTCCACTATCAAGAAGCCCTCTTAAGATGAATGATTTGCCATTGTTTGTTACTCCGACCAGTACCGTAGACAAAAGAGCCTGGTTCGAAGAAACAGCAGACATTGATACAGACGTAGAAGGTTGTTCAGATGAGATGGGTGCAGGTATAGGTGTAGGTGCAGGTGCAGGTGCAGGTGCAAGTGAGTGATGTGCGTTTGTATTAGGTGGAGACGAGTATCCCTGTGATGTATGTGATGTTTGTATTGAATGTTGTTTGTGTAATAAAGTATTATGTTTTCGTTTGCAGATCCTGCAACCTCCGATGTTACATTGGTATGACTGATGCCCACTACGGAAACAGTTACCGCATAATTTCCATTGCAAAACTTTAGCGTTGCGATCCTCTATTGGCCACGATTTAAATTTCATACATGTGTAAAGTTTATGATCTTGGTTACATGCTAAACACGGATATTTGATACCAGAACCAGAAGTGGAAGAAGAAGTTACGAACGACTTTGATTTTACAAATTGATGACGTTTTTCATTTCTAGTATCTTTACCTGCATGTAATGTTTCTAGTACAGTAGCTCTGTTTCCAAGAAACAAATAAAAATTCTGAAGTGTTATTGATGATTGTGACTCCTTAGAATTCCTAAATTCTTCCCATTTTCTAGCTGTAGTGGGATCCAACTTTGCTGATGCCATATAGATTATAATGGTATCCCACTTGTCAGTAGGTTCCTCTAAAGAGTTTAAAGCGGACAAGTTTTTAGACAAAATGTCAATTAAATTGCGTAATCCCTTGTCTGATTCACGTACTAAAGGTTCAATTGAAAAAAGACATTTAAGATGCTCGTTAATAAGTAAGCGCTTGTTATCAAATCGGTTGCAAAGAGTAGACCAAGCGATATCATAATTGCTAGATGATATTGTGATTGAATTAATGACATCACTTGCCGGGCTCTCAAGATATGATTTTAAATAGTGAAATTTATTAACATCGTTAATTTGCGCATTTTCGTGAATTAAAGAAACATACGTATCTCTAAAAGTAATCCACTTACTGGCGTCCCCATTAAACGGTGCTATTTTTAATGGAGGTAGATGAAATTTAACAACATTGTTACATGAGCTGTATACAGAAGCGTCAGATGTGTTGTTTTGTTTTTTGTTGTCTGACTCTGACCACTTATCCAATAAATATTGTGCTTTAGCAATGAGATTATAAAATTTGCTCTCAGTTTCCTCTCTCTCGGTTAATTGATCCTCGTTATTTGGATCCAATTGATCGATTTTATTCTGCAACTCATCAAAACTGTACGACACGTCTTGAATTTTTGTTAACCTGAGTTGTAATTCATTAGAAATAATTTTATCTACTCTTTCTACCTCCGTATACAAAAGCGGAGTAAGATATTTTTCGAATGCAGTTAAACGACGTCTAATTGTAGCTCTCTGGCTTAGAAGATCCCTAAGTTCAGTCATTATGAAGGTGCAAATAACGACGATTAAAGTAAAAAACGTAAATCACGATGTAAACAACTTAGATAGATACTGAGACACACAATAAGAATAAATACCTTAGTGATAAGCGGCGACGAAACCGGTCTGCGCGGGAGTTGCACCGCTCGCGATGAATAACGGTCAATGCAGGCAATCAGCTGATAAAGAACTCTCGACCGCGCACTACCCCACACCTGGAACAGTTCGGCCTAAACTTAATTGGTTGTTTAAACAATGATTTCTATCGAAAGGTTGTCGTAAGCGGTAAATCAGTGACTAGGGTTACGTTGAAAAAAATACGTTATATAAAAATGATGTGAATAGAATTTGTGAGTTTTTATACTCAATTAATTTGTAGTTAAATATGATATTTATTATAGATTTGATGCGAATTTACCAATAAATTGGGAGATTAAACAGAAGAAGTGATGAAATTGTGCACACTTTGTGCGTTAATAAAAAACAGTTGAGGGTAGGTATGCTGAAGATGACGACGTAAAAACTCGAAATAGAAGCAAATAAATAGATAGGACTGATAGGTAATGATGGGAATGGGCTTACTTCCTTCGGTAAATGATGTGCACGGTGTCCCTCGGGTTAGTCTCGCCTTCCAATACTTCACCAGTCACAATCTCGATGTCCTGTCACGGTCGCCAAATGGAACGAATGCACGCTCCGGGTGTTCGCAGATGATTTTGGATGTAGAAGAAATGATGATGATGATTATAAAAAAGTAGTTTAATCACGAAGATTACAGATAAAATCGTTAGATTTGAAAATATATTGCTTCCTGTTCGAGTTCTGTTAACGTAGTGCCGATTTGACACATAGTGCTGTCCCTCGCTCGCTGCCGTCCGCTAGTGTTGTGCCGGACCAGGTGGGTAGATGACAATTTATGCTGTAAGTGAAACGGCGGCGCTCGCACTAGACTCTGGATCTGTAATGTGTCGCGAGTGCCAAGGAAGTACACAATATACAATAATAATACAAATCATAAAAGAGAAGAAAAGAAATAGCTAGAAAGTAGTGTGTTTGTGTGTGTGTGGACAAAAAGTGCAAACCGCTACAAACAACAAAAACTTTTCTTATTAAACACAGAGTTTGTGTACCTATGAAATTGAAGACAAAATAATAATAGTACCGAACAAACCCCAAAATAGGCTGGGCCTGTCTTAAGCCTTATTTAGGGGGCCGGGAAGTCATTTTCAAATAGTTACAATGTAACACAACTTTGAATCACTCAAAGGAGCCACTTGCAAATTGAGTGTAAGTAATACAAAAATGTGTTTGGCTTAGTAATTTCAAAGAGTATGATCCAGACGTGCTCATAATGAAACGTTAGGCGACATAAAAGTTACTTTAGAACTCGATCCATTACTTCAAAGGGCCATATGCCGCGATCGCGCAAGTTCCACAAAGTTCTTACACGCTCTTCAAGAAATTGTATGTGTATTATTGCGAACTTAAATAAAATTAATGAGACGTAGCAACGTGTGAACTTTCAGCTGCCAAAGAGTTTAATGACCGAGAAATAGAATTCGTAAGAAAAATTATCCCTTTCAACACAACTACCGGGAACTAGTGTCCGACCGAAGTTTCGGTTTCGGTTTCGGTTTCGGCCAGTTTCGGCCAGAATCCGGCCGAAACCTTCGGCCGGGCCGAAATTACTTCGCGGCCTCTCGCGGCTCTCGCATCGGGAGCGCTCGGCTTAATTCGGGCACGCTCGGCCGGGTAGGTATAGGTAATGCACAGGCGGCCGGCCCAGCAGAGACCAGCGTCAGTAGTATGCATGCAGATTTTTATTTTGTTTAACAAAAAAAGTAACTGTTCTCATATAAGAAATCCTTGCAATAACCTTTTCCTTACGATTTGTACAGTAATTTTGAATATTTTGTTTGATATGATACGTCTTCAAAAATTTCGGTTTCGGCTAAAAATCGTGTTTCGGTCGGACACTACCGGGAACGCAAAAGTATGTCGCTTCTGCGAGAGCGTACAGGGAAAATTCTTTGTCGTGTATGATATTGAACGTAAAGTCGGCGCGATATTTTAAAAATATTTACATCATTGAAATAAGGACAAATACGGTAATACGTTTACTATCAATAATCGTTTTGGAAAAAGGCCAGGTTAAGAGTACCCGAAACCGACGGGCATTTGTATGAAGAGATTGATGAATGTGGATGAAGCGAAAGAGGTATGTCAGGATCGTAGCAAGTGGAACAAAGTAGTCTCTGCCTACGCCTGTGGGAAAGAGGCGTGACGAAATGTATGTATGTATTTGTATGTATGTATCAATAATAAAGAATCTCGTTTATATTGGGAAATACATTCAAATACGAAGATTTATATTTTTTGTTTCCACTCGAATGTACTGACAAACCCAAAAACAAAATTTCTAAACGACACTGAAAATTAGAACATATAGAAAAATCCGAAAAGTAAAGCGGAATGACGAGGACCCGGGTTCGATTCCCGGCCATAGCTTTACTTTTCGGATTTTTCTGTGTTCTAATTTTCAGTGTCGTTTAGAAATTAAATTTCTAACGGTAAAACGTAAAAAGTAAACATTAAAAATGAAGAAGTAAATTTCTTGATTTATTTGATAAACCCAAAAACGTTTGTTAATCTTTTTTCTGACACTGATTTTTGTTTCTGCCAGACAGTACATATCTTCACCATTTTGTTCTAAGATAAGAATCAACAGGAAACTGTAGCCGCGATTGAAAAGCAAGAAAAGCAAGTCTATAGAAATAAGTGTAAAATAAATTCCAAATGTCTGGAAAAACAAACTGAATCCTAAATCAAAAAGGCCCAAATTGCCAAGCGTTACAATCAAGATTGTTAGAAATCTTAGAGCGAACGAGTCAAATTGAGGGTGAGCAGTAAACCGTGATGTCACCGATGGTTCCGTATATAATATTATCCTCATGTCACGATTAGTAAGGAAAATTATTTATCTGAAAATCAACAAGTTTTAGTAAATACATACGAGCCTGATACTGTTCGTTTTTATGTATTTGTAAATTTACGGATGATTGTGACATAAAAAAAAGCTCAGTTCAAACCTTTAGGCTTATTGTCTAACTCGCTCGCAATCGCCATCGTGTTCATTTTGACAGTTCTTGTATGAATGTGACAGCTGTGAACTGTCAAAATAAACACGATGGCGATTGCGAGCGAGTTAGACAATAAGCTTACTGGTATATCTGTGATATTAAAATATATAATTTCAACGTTATTTAAGCATTCAAAATGTAGCTTTACGAATACAATAAGTCGATTGTATATGACTTAAACAACTTTAAACATGAAACTACCGTGAGACTCAAACATAATTACAACAAATCGGATAACACACGTATAAAAAGCCGGAAGAATGCTCGGAGAGTATAGGTGAGTTATCCGGTTTGTTGTAATTATGACTTAAACAATATTATACTTTCAGCTCTCTAAAAATCTTCCATACAATAATATTTCAAAAACGCATCAATAATAGGAATATTTTATATCGCATTTCATTCCTTTCATTGCATTCTTGAATACGTGCCATGGCACCATGAAATTAAGCCCGATAGAAATTTCAAAGGAACCCTAAAAACGTGAAAGAATGTAGGTCAACTGGCATCTGACCGAGGCATGGCAGCTAGGTAAGGCTTCTAGGCAGAAAGGGATCGATAGTGGCTAACCGCGTTTGTCCATTGTTAGTTTATAATTTTATATAAATAAATACTAACGAATATAATGAGAAAATTTATGCGAATTGACCTAGGCCCAAACTAGGCAAAGGTTGTGCTATTGGTATCAAGCAACACCCTAATAAAGCAATGGATAAATCTAACTAATCTACTTAACTAATATTATAAATGCGAAAGTATGGATGGATGTTTGTTTGTTACTCAATCACGCCAGAATGGCCCAACGGATCGGGATGAAATTCGGCACATAGATAGAGAAAAGTGTGGAATAGCACATAGGCTACTTTTTATCCCGGAAAATCCCAGCGGGATAGCGATAAACGAATTCTTTGCAGACAAAGTTGCAGGCAACAGCTAGTTACATAATATATAAGTGTTTACCTACCGCTATCGGGATAATACTAAATAGGTTTTATATAGGACTTATATTAAAGTTATTTAAGGATGAAAAGATGTTAAGATAAAATTTTTAGACAAACCTTATTATATAGTACCTAATGCCCTTAAAAACTTTTAATGAAAATTTTACGTACTGTCAACTTAAGATTAATCTGGTATCTTCCTATTAAAACTTCCCTTGTTTGCCGTAAAGCCGTCTCTGGCATGTACCTGAAAGAAGAACACGAAAATTAAAACATGTACATTTTAAAGCGTCATGCAACTGTGGTATATCAACTTCAGTAAGTTTCTACGAGTTTCTTGTTTGTCCTTTCAAACTTCTTTAAGAATTCTTATTCATTGTATGTATAATATGCAACTCAAAACAACATTGAAACCACTGTATTTTGTTATTCGTATCCGGAATTGCTTTCTAAATTGCTTTAACATTTCCACAGGGTTTCTGAAAATTGTTCCGGAATTATTTCAGCAGGTGATAGGGTTAGTTGACTAATTAGTCCTGTAAATGATTTTCAGGATTTTTGAATCATAATTGACAAATGTATCCATACATTAATTTTAATGAAAATCTTTACATGGGTGTTTAGATTAGGTTTAAAGATCATTATTCCCAATAAAAATTTTATATTCACTTATAATGAGAGCTTAATACTAAAATCGCAAAAATAAATAATTCGCTTGCTCGAGTTTCAATACAGGCACTCGTGCCAAACAAAAACTTTGTAGCCTTGCATAACAAATAACTATTACCCATCCCAAAAAAGCGTCGCTAAAGAAGTTTCCACTTGAAAAACCTGCACGCAAAAGCAAGCACGAAACACGAAACCTGTTTCAGCATGTTTCATGTAAACAAAAAACCATGCTCTCCTCATATGGAATTCTGTGCGCACCTGTACGAGTACTCATCGTTGCGAAGTAAAACAAGCTTTGTTATTTATCCCGACCATTCACAGAGAGCCCTTCAAACGTTGCATATTCCATGACTCACGGGTCACGTATGGCACTGATGTGATTCGGAATCAACGTGCATGATGTCGTGAGACACAATCTTGTACGTGTCAATTGGGTGCCACTCGTGCCGGTTTGGTTTAATGCGTCCCTAAATTATGAATGAATGTTCTTTCGAATTGTCACCATAAAAAGAATTGCTTGCAGCGATAAGTTTATGATTATGACAGACGTAGTAGATTTCATGTTCTGTCCGGCATTACAACTGGCTATTGTATATTTTGCTAAAAATAAAAGTAAGAGTGGCCAAAATATTCCATTTATAGTTAACTAGCTGTTGCCAGCGACTTCGTCTGCAAAGAATTCGTTTATCGCTATCCCGCGGGAACTACGCAATTTTCCGGGATGAAAGTAGCCTATGTGCTATTCCAGACTTTTCTCTATCTATGTGCCGAATTTCATCCAGATCCGTTGGGCCGTTCTGGCGTGATTGAGTAACAAACAAACAAACATCCATCCATCCATCCATCCATACTTTCGCATTTATAATATTAGTAAGAAGTAAGATTATCCCACGTGTGTTAACGTGGCCTTTAGATCTTGTTACCCTAGGCTCTGTCTACCCCGTAAGAGATATAAACGTGATCTTTCTGTGTGTGTGTATTCTAGTGTGTAACTTTATTTACCTTCCTTTGGTAAAGCGCTAAATTTGCAATGAGTAGACTGCACTATCTCTGATTAACATGGACTACTTTCATCCCTAAAGGTCCGACCACACCGCCGCGTATACGCAGTGACGTGTCGTATGCTTCACGTTTTATCACCGTTTCTTCATACATTTTGTTGCGATTCCGTAACGTCACCGTTTTTTAAGCGGCGGTGTGGTCGCACCCTTAATTTACGAAGACAAAGTAACAGGCAAGAGCTAGTGAATGAAAGCGATTTCTTCATAAATACTCGTACCTACATCGAATGTATCCGATACACTCCACAATATACAGTTCTAAACGTAATTGTGTTCAGTATAGTCGCTTCTGAATGGTCGACCACGGTTCTACTATCCATTTGATTGTCCTAAACTAATTCACTCGAATTGATTTGGGTTTGTACGCTTCAGCAGATTAGGTCTGGATTTCGTGACCGATAACTTCAGATCTAGGACTATTCTTCTGGTCGTCTTCTGAATTATTCTTTTTTTATGTATTCTATTAATAAAATAAATAAATATCTTGGGACAATTGACACCAATTGACCTAGTCCCAAACTAAGCAAAGCTTGTGATATGAGCACTAGACAACGGATAAACATACTTATATAGATAAATACAAACTTAAATACATATTAAACATCCAAGACTCGATTAATCAACATTGTGTTTAGTGAACATACATACATACATACCGTCACGCCTCTTTCCCACAGGGGTAGGCAGAGACTACTTTGTTCCACTTGCTACGATCCTGACATACCTCTTTCGCTTTCGTTTCGCTTTTTCGCGCTTTGTGTTTAGTTAATAGATTTTATTTAGGTTACTTCGTCTATTTACTTGCTTGTACCTCTAATGTTTGGTCGGATTAGCGTTAAATTTGGTACATGTGTGCGACAATTGTCAAATCGGTTTACATTACAAACTGTAGGCTTATTGTCTAACTCGCTCACAATCGCCATCGTGTTCATTTGGACAGTTCTTGTATGAATGTGACAGCTAGCTGATTCCGATGCCAATTGTCAGCCCATACATGAACTGTCAAAATTAACACGATGGCGATTGCGAGCGAGTTATACAATAAGCCTACTGGGCAAGAATCTACGCCGGTTGGCTTCATATTGACTACGCATTGCTTTTCGAATTGTCACGTCTTGTCACCATCAATTGTCAACTTAAGTATTCTTCAATTTAGTAACATTAATTCTACATGACGGCGCATCGAGAGAATAGGCTTCAATTCAATTCAATTTTTGGTAATATAGCTCCATCGACACTATCGATGATTCCGCCAATGTCAAAGTTGAAGAAGGCACTTTTAGTTTTTTTTTTTTTTTTTTTATCAGCCGTTGTTCGGTAGCTTCGGCGTGCGGTACAGAATAGGCTTGATGGCGCTAGTATCGCCAGTCCGATTTCTGAACTAACCATTTGTCAAATGACGTAATACCGAGCGCTGAGGGTAGCGACTAAAAAAAGGATCATCAGATTCAGAGATCAGTCAGATTGAAAGAGTTTCTCATGGTGCTCGCACCTCACGTGTTGCGATAGAACGTTGTTAATTAATAATCCTTAATCATCTGCTATAATTCACTGTGATTGAACTCGATCTGTGTGTGATTAAATTGTAACGTGAGTGAACTATATAGAACAACTTTTATTTCGACAATCGTTGATCTCCTCGCCCGACTACCCACGAATATGAGTAAAGCCAGTAAAACTGATAAAGACCCAGTAAATCATGATCACAACTATGTGCCTTTATATATTATGGAATAGTTTGCAGATAAACTTAGGTACCTAGGTTCATTTTACAATTGAGCTGTCTTCAAAGCAAAAAAGGCAAACTGCAAACTTTTTAACAGTTGATATAAAACTCCAGACGTCTCGCCAAAGTTTACCTACCTACCGTTTGCCGCTCGAGTAAACAGCAAATATATTCTCTCACTATTTGAAAGAGCGTCAAAGAAAAAAGTTGCAGTTTGAGAGCAAAGCTAATATAGAGTGCATTGATTTCAATCAACCAAACTCAGGAGCGTCCACTATTATATTGAATGCGAAAGTCTCTGAGGATGTACGTATGGATGCATGAATGTTTGTAACTTTTTCACGCCAGAACGGCTTAACAGATCTGAATGAACTTTGGCACAGAAACTGGAATAACAGATAGGCTACTTTTCATCCCGGAAAATTGCGTGATTTATCGATAATTCTCAGTTAGCGATACACGAATTCTTGGCAGAGGAAGTCCACTATCGTGAACTAGACGATTAATTTTACAAACATGTCTTATAAGAGCTCAATACTTTAAAGGATCAGTTCAATGTCCACTAGCTTGTCAAGTTTTGAAACTAAGTAAATCAAAACATGAGCCTCTAGCCTAGTTTTCGCATATAAAAACGTCTCGAACGCGTTCACGTAAACGTCTCACTCAATTACTATGGACAAATAGGCAGCGCTACTTGCGGATCGAAACGGCAACAAACCGTTCTCATATAGTATTTATCCTCCTGGACGTGCTGGCTGCCAGGATGGACAGTGGCATTACCACACACTGGTCCAAACGTCATTCAAATAGGCATGCATATACTAACATAGTCATATAAGGTAATGTTTTACTAACAAGATATGGATTAATGTCTGAAATAAACAATTTTTTTATTTATTTATTTATCATTTTAACGCAAACGCCGCGCGTTCGAGACGTATTTTGTGTTGGAAAACCTACACTACGCACACTGCAAGGCACTTTCTGTTGACTGGAGCCTTGGAGTTTGGCAAGATACCAAGTTTACCTTTAATTTGAATTATGTTTTTGAATCATCTTCAATCAAAGGCTTAGTAGCATCAGCTACTGCTTATAAACGCATGTTAAAGCTAGAAAGAACGGCTGAAAATGCAACGTCAGTGAACCAGGGTTATTGGGACCGCTCACCGGCAGTCGCGTGAAATCTCCCAGTCCTTTGGAATTCAAAGCACTCTACGTAATGCTCAGTAGTTGAATGTCGGATAAGTTTTCTACAGTGCTACATTTCGATGCCTGTTTAATTAAGTACCCATTGTTATTGTGAGATTCCTTTGAGTGTAGAGATAATCATTTAAATTGTGCATGCAATTTTAAGTAGTGATTTTGATATTAACCCCCGACGCATAAAGAGGAGTGTTATATAAGTTAGACGTCAATGTGTGTGTGTGTGTGTGTGTGTGTGTGTGTGTGTGTGTGTGTGTGTGTGTGTGTGTGTGTGTGTGTGTGTGTGTGTGTGCTTGCAAACGGATGAACCGATTTCGATGCAGTTTTTTTCGTTCGAAAGCCGGTTTCCTTGTGGTGGTTCTTAGACACGTTTGGTAAAAATCAGTCCAGCAGTTCGGCATTAAACTGTTACTCCGGTGTGCGCCGACTTACTCGCGATGATTTCCTTCACCTAAAAGTGTAATCTAAATCGCATTTTTATTTCAGAACATTCAAGATATACCAGCACTGGGTTGAACCCACGAACCCCAGTGTAATTGTTTTCAAACAGATTTAATAAATAGGTATAGAATTAAAATAGTAATTAGAGGAAAATCTTGGTTAAATTGCAAACAGTCGAAACAACATACTTGCACATATTAAAGCTTTCAATTTATAAAAACCCATAAAGCATTATTCTTCGAATGCAGAATTTATTTAAGATAGTCTTTGTGCAAATGCAAGTTTAAATATTTGCCTCGCCCGCCTTCTAGCTGACAAGCGAAATCCTTATGCGGGTGAGAAATAATTGCATTTTCCCAGTTGCATTTTTCCGCGTCCGAGTTAAGGGTGGGTAATCTTAAAGTTTCCTGAAGTCGCACTGAAAGCTTTTTAACTTTTACGTTATAGACTAAGTGATATTTATTGCAGCTCGCGTGTAGTTTATTGCACAAGTAAGTTATTTTGAATGTTGTTGAGGAAACGTCCAGTTTAAAAACGTCTAAAAACAAGCAAGGCGTGTCTATCAAAAACGTCATTTTGGCAACATTAGCATTAGACAATGATTTGCGTAAAACTGTTAATTTGAATAAATCAGTTGATTTTATAAATTGAGCTAAAATACTAACGTTCTTATTTATAAAATCTTTTCAAACATTGTAACGTTTGCTTGCCTTTATCTGTCACTTTGACATTTGACCGGATACAAAACATAGAAGTAAATATAACAAAAGGGGGTGCGAGTTGGGTTACTACGCATGTGGTCAAGAGCTGCAGTTCGTTTTTGGATCGGCCCGGGGGGAAGAGCAGTGCTTGGTCCGGTGCACCCTGGGCATCAAATAATGATTTCCTTGGCAGATTCTGAGGGGTATCATTATCCGTTAGCTTAATGCTATTAAAGATTACAATATGATCACTTTTTTTAAATAATCGATGGATGACCACAAAATAGTCGTTTGTTAAAAGCTATCCGGTGTCGATTGGGTGATTTGAAATCACAAATAACTACGATTTTATTACCGGAGTTTTCAATTAAACCATCCAGCCAACTGCTGAAATAATCCAGGATAATTCTAAGCCAATCCCAAAGCGAATTGTCATAATATATAAAGAGCCATTTTCATATGAACAGCGGAATACTAGGGTAATGTGGCCTACATAGTGTGAAATTGGTCGAGCACACATTATTTTGCATAAATCAATATTCTCGTATCTGGTGGACCGTGTCAGCTATGTCATCGGAGCTATTTGTATAACAAGCACTATATGTACATATAGGCCGGGTTTGCACCAAGTTTGCACTATCATCCATAAACAAATATGGTAACGGGTCACACAGAATTCTATACGCGTCCTTTCTGTAGACATGATGTAAGTGAAGAGCGGAGAGTGAATATGTTTAATTTTTTTATGCACAAGGTCTCACGATAAAGAGTAGAGAACGATTGAAAGCGGAATTAAATGTCATGCAAAATTGTTGCCATATCCAAGCATGTTATACAAAAAAAACCTATTTTAACCTACCCTTTGGGGCACGAAAAACAAAATTAGGGAAATATGTGTACTTAGTAAGTTAGAGGTTAAATATGCTACTGGCGACCCACTGTAGAATAAAGTAGCTTGTGCTACTTTTGAACGTTACATAAAAAAAAAAAACATAAACAACATAAAAATAGCTCTCTTAGTACACTACCATGACCCCAAATCGTGCTCACTGCGTGACGTGAATTTGCTCGCTAGGGCGTAAATTTACACCAAAAATAACAATAAATAGACAATGACGGTAACGTTAATGACGTCCATGCAAGCGTAAATTTACGCAGCATATATTGCTCGGGCGCCACAGTCAACAAAAACAGGCTTTCGCCGATGAAAATAAATTAACAGTATTTTTTAATTGACCATGAATACATAACCATGGAATAAACTTCTCCATCCAATATGATAATTTGAATTACGGTTATTTCTGTATCTCATTTACATCTGTTGAAGCACTTTGATGTGCGAAAAGTTTGTGAATTCTGTCATACTTGAGCTGGGGTCATACTGGTCTGGAAAATTATTTTGCTTACGCATAGCTTTTGCCTTATGAAACGCTATTTTACTTATATTAAAAGTTCTACACTCCTTTTTCATCTAATTGCAATCTGCCAAAAGCTGAGATGTATAAATCAAACAAAACAGACTACTCTTGTACTACCTTAAACCGTCTTGCAGAAAATAATCTAGTTATATATATTCATTTTCATTAATGGCAGGCAGGTAGGTACTTATATAAAAATTTACGGTGAAAAACATGTTGGTAAGATCAGATGATTATATTTCTTCCACCCGTGTCGAGATATTAGCCTTCGGCCAATGATGTTCCTTGAATAGGCCAGGTGTTTAAAGCCAGCTACTTCTCTTCCCGCGCAGATTGTACAAGCCCATCGAGAAAATGGGTGAAAATCTTATTATGTTATAGGCAATGCGGCTTGCAACCCATCACTATTTGATCCCCGTTTCCACCTGTAGGTACACATACAATCACGCAAAATTTGGTCTTTAAGATTTTGTTACCTTAGGCAATCTACCGTAGGTAAGGGATAATAATATGATTTATATATTTACCTACCTAAGGTATTTTCATTCTTACCTGTCCTATTTGGTAAACAAAATTCTAACCTGAGTGTGCAAATTTTTGTAAAGAATAAGGTGTATTATGTTATCAAATAAACCTGAGGCAATATTTTGTATATAATTTTGCAGATATTTTATCTCCAGTTCCTTTATTTACGATGAAATAGTTAAAAAATAACAAAAATGAGACGTTTTGAGGTTAGAATTTTGACCAAGTAGGACAGGTAAGGATGAAAATACCTTACGTATGTATGCATGTATTAATTGACCGAAACCCAGGTTGCACCGACCTAAAGTTCTGTTCTTTTTCCCGGACGGAACCAGAAATAAATAAAGGCTCGTGGTGTCTTAGCTATTAAACAGAGTTTAAGTTTGCTAGTTCCATACATTAGCTTAAAACTAAATCTAGACTTAAAATATTACACTGATATTAAAAAAGCATAACAGTTCTTTTTCTGGTCGTTACTACAAGCACCATTGAGAGTCGCAAAGCAAGAGAACGCCGATTTAAAGTGTTTGTCAACACTACTTTGATTTAAACAGCTTTACAACCAAGCTTGCCAGTTTGCGTTGGATTTTCCAGCGTATCTTTCATACAAAATGCAAAGTTAATTTCCATTAACAAAGTTGCAGATTCCAAGTCAGAATGAACCCAGCCTTATTCCTTTTGGATTTCACGAACTTCTGATGCTCAATTTACTTTCTTCCTCCATCTAATTTCTTCGGCGGGAAATAAGTTGAGTGCCTCTTTGTTGAAATTATGTGCGGGTGCTTTATACGCCTAAGAGTGGTGTTCCGTTTGAGAATCCACTGTTCTCTTTGAAACGATGCAATTATTAATCCATAAAACTTTTAAATAGCTTGCGGGTAGAAGCATTTTGTGTACCTAACGCGGTGCCTATATTGGTACGTTCTGGTGACACTGTACCGACTGCAGCCGCTCAATAGGTCTATTAATTGCTTTTGGCTCTATGAAAAACCCTCCGTAATAGAGTTAGCCTGCTCTTTCATTCCGCGAGCCCAGTCAAATCAAAAAGTTGACAAGTACAGTCGAATCAATATACAGCCAAACACATCAAATATATATATGTAACACTGACAATACAATACAATAACTTTTTATTGAACACCACATATAACAATCAAAACAGAAAATAGGACCTTACCTGACCTTGTTGTTTGTGGCATAAAGACGTGTAAGTAGATGTTTATGACGTCTTGGTAACGTAGGTACATATATTTATGCCCTTGACTATACTAGTAATCTTTCACATGTAGGTATTATTGTTTTGCAAACTCATTTGAAGAGTGCGCAAACGGTAGACTAAGGGTATTATGTAAGGTACGATATATCATTGAAATGAAATCCCAAGTGCTAGGTATTCTGCAAATAATAAAATGTGAGTGCTCGTAAATTTCTGCTGCCGAAGGTCGAAAGAAATTAATAGGTGTAGATATTGAGATTCTTCTATATCTTTCTAGGTATAGAAGCAGGCTTTCACATTTTTCATCATTGTAAGAACTTTCCGATAAGACAGGCTGGTTTTTTCTTCTGACCCTTTTGGTACTTCTAAGGACGAACTAAAAAATCACGACAAATAAATTTAGGACAAAACCACTATATACAATCAGAATTTATTATATATAAAATGCTGCCTGCGTGATTTAAGGGTCCAAATTAATTAAAATTTTTAGCGTAAGTTTTTTTTTGTTACGTTATTTTAAGGTAGGTAGCTTTAGTTTATATTTGTGTTAGTAAGTACTGTTGTAATTATTTACAAAACAAATAGGGGTTTACAGATATCTTAAATCAAGATTTTCAAACAGTTAATTTCAAATAAAAGGGTGAATATGTATCTGTATTAAACTAAAGTTGTATTTCACCTTGCACATATTCAATTTTAGCACACCTTGTAGTGTATCTAGAATTTAGAGCAGCTGAAGTCTGAAGGCCTTATTTCAAAGCTGCTAGCTGTACTCTTTGCATAATATATACCGCTGCCAAGTGTATTTTGATGTGTTTCCTGCCAAAATAATACTGTTCATTTATAGTACATTGTGCACCGAGGGCGGTAAGAAGGGGATTGCTAACGAGAGTCTATTAGAAGCCCGACGCCGAAGGCGGAGGGCTTTTAATGACTCGAGTTTGTAATCCCCTTACTGCCCGTGATACACACAATGTTTTTCATCACATTTGCGAGGAAATAAAAAAAATATCAAAAAAATAAACTCAGAATCACAAAACTACCCGAAAACGTCACTCATCAACATTTATGTAGGTACCAATAGTGTGAAAATATCGTCCGCCATTTTGGATCCAAAAAATTATGCTAAATTGGGCTCAGAACCACCACATTACTCGAAAACGAACCCATCAACATTTTAGTGTCAATAGTGTCAAAATGACATCCGCCATCTTGGATCCAAAAAAAATATGCCAAAATCAGTCTCAGAATCATCAAATTACTCGAAAACGACACCCATTAATATTTTAGTGTCAATAGTGTCAAAATGTCATCCGCCATCTTGGATCCAAAAAATTATGACAAAATCGGTCTCAGAATTACCAAATTACTCGAAAACGACACCCATCATCATTTTAGTGTCAATAGTGTCAACATGTCATCCGCCATCTTGGATTCAAAAAATTATGCCAAAATCAGGCTCAGAGTCACCAAATTACTCGAAAATGATACCCATCAACATTTTAGCGTCAATATTGTCAAAATGTCATCCGCCATTTTGGATCCAAAAAATTATGCCAAATTACTCGAAAATGACACTCGCCATCAATATTTTTAGTGTCAAAATGTCATCCGCCATCTTGGATCGTAATCAGTAATGTCTAATTGAAAGTTTTATAAAATTGGTTTGGGTGTTTATTTTTTAATATTAAATAAATCTGGCTGATCTGAAACCTCCTTAGTCTGAAATGACGTACAATGAACTCTTAATTTTAAAACTAAACTTTTCCTCCCGAGGGAGTTATGAAAATCCATACAAAAATAACTCCCTCGGGAGTAAAATATTTGAAATTCCCGCGGGAGCTAAATCAGCTACTACGGCTCTATAAGCACACGTGTTATAACACCCTTTACGAGCAAGTGTGATGAAAAAATTTGAGTATCTGCTCCTGTTTTAGCTATTATCTTGATCAAAGACGATACGAAAGTTACTTAATAAAGTTATACGTTTGTTTCAAGTTCTATTGTAATTTATAAAAATTACGCAACGTATAGCAATGCGCCAAGAAGAAGTTACCAAAGTTGCCAAATTTTCTGATGAAATGTTCTCAGAAATTTAAATTTAACAATTAATACGATCACGTTAAAAGTCAGCACATATTATTATTTGTTTCAACTGATTATGTAATAAAAACACACTCAAAAAATCATGAAAGGAAAAAAAAGTTTTTGGAAAATTCCCATTGGAAACTTTTGTTATTGGAAACTTACTAAGAATTCTCGTGAAAGTTTCTGGAAACTTCTGAGCACATTAAATACCTATTGCTATTTTGACAATGTTATGCAACTTACACATTGCTCGTTACATAGCACAACAGTAATTTATTTATGTTGCGTAATCGTGTAGCAACCGTGACGAAATGTTAGCTACTCCAAAATACACTCAGGGACATATTTAGCGGAACACAAAAAAAGTTAGCAAACCGCATAGGTTATACGCTTGACCAGAAAAAAAAATATTCGAGTAGATACCTACCTACACTTTTTTTCTGTTCCGCTAAATATGTCTCCGAGTGTAGTTTATAACAAGATTTAATACAACGTCAAGAAGAATAGAAGTCTTAGGGCCTGTTTCACCACTCTCAGTTAAGTTTCAGGTATCTTAAGTGTCAGTTATCTATGATTCCGTCTCTATTTATTACTACGAAACAGACAGAGACGTCGTCTTAGATAACTGAACTTAACAGAGTGGTATTACAGACCCTAAACTTTTATAAAAATAAAATTGTAGTCAAAATTACGTATGCAACGCTTGTCGCGCAAGGCGCGAGTCGTCGCAAAAAAATCGGTAAGTGTGTCTCCATCCTTATAAAAGTTTATCTATTTGTGCACTGGCAATACTGCCTTTAGCTTATGCTTAAACTAATTTGGTTATGTTGGCGCACTTGACTCTAGACCGCGGCGCCCGGAAGGCGGGACTCTCGTCAACGGCAAGGCGCTATTCTGGTAAGTGTTCTTACTTAGCATTTGAGTAATCGACAATGCAACAGGTTGTGGAACGATGAGTAGACTAATCATGACCATTAGTAGTTTCCATCAACATGTAATCCAATCTTGCAGTACACTGTACATTGCTAGGCAAGGACATTGGACTGGGAGCCCGGGTGCTCATTGAAGTGTGTATTGGAAGCACACAGGCAAGTCATTGTAACTAGGGTCGATTACGAGTTGGAGCAACGAGGCCAGGACTATGGGGAAGGTGGAGGTCCTCGCGGGGGCAAAGCCCCCGCGTCCGGCTGGTGTCATGCTTGGGGCATCTGCGTACGGCAACCCTAAATAACGATAAATAAAGCCCGGACCGGCTACATGCTAAACGTACGGCACCAGGCACATTGGAGACTGTGCTCAGACCGGAGGCGTAGTCGACCGTAGGAGGGTAACTCTGGCAGGCCAGGCCCTCGCACAATGATACGCGAATGCTATTTATCACTGTTTAGTTACGGTCGACAGTCAACTCATAGTTTTACACCTGATTTTATACTGTTCTAATTCTCATATCAAGCTATCTTTCGTATGGCGGAAATTTGTACTTAGAACCTAGGCCTCATATATATCGTATTTACTTGTAGTAGTACAGAGGCCACGATATAATGGTGGAGATGGCTGGGATGTGATATGGGAAGCCAAAACTAGTTTTGGCTATCTCTATCAAAATACCCTCTAATGTTTTTTCTGAAGCGAAAGAGATATGATTATTACTATTATACTTACTTACAAATTCATTTTGGTATGTAACAGCATTTTGACATGATAATTGCCTACTTAATCTAATAACTGAATAAACTGAACTAAATTGTTACTTTTGAAATGCATTTTTTACTATGTAACGCGCGAAGAAAAAAAAAAAAAAAAAAAAAAGGAGGTATGATTCGATTCAGTTGTGCATAAAATAACAGTGCTCTTTAGGTAAAATTATTATCTAAGGTTGTATTATATTTGTGTGAAATGAGTGGTGTTAATATTTCAGAAGATTAATTTTCTAATCTAAGGCCATCAAGAAGCTTTTCTTTTCAATTTGACAAGCGGTCGACGGAGTTGTTGAACAGTGTGAAACAGTCTTTATGGCGTTACCGGTTTTCTGTATGACGTGCCGCTCTAATAGCAGGCTCTGTCAAAACTTCACTGTCTGTCTAGATTGTCTATGGTTTTTCTTTTACAAAGTTCGCCGGTAGTTTTATTTACTACAAAAAATACTGTAAAATATAAAGTTTTGTGTTTAAAAGTACTTAAAGGACAAGAAAACTAGTGAAAGTTTTTCGTTTAAGCTAAGTGTATGTGAAAAGTGGTCCCCAAGCGAATCGTCGACTGATCAAAGGTAAAACGTTATAATTTTATTACGAATTGAAATAGTTGGTAAACATAGTAAAATTTTAAACCGTATTTAAGCCAAAAGAGGTGTTTAACCAAGCGTTATGTATTCATTTCAGTCGACGTCATTGGGGATCACATCGCTTACAGCATAAAATTCCGAGTTTGGAACGAACTACCTGTACTCAAAAGTCACGCCGGGTAGATGCGTCCGCGACAGTAGAACTGATTATTTATTTCGAAACATCGAAAGGCTGAATATTAAAACGATGGAAGCATTATTCAACCGGCTGCAACTACGACGACAAAGACTAAATGCTGCTAAAGATGAAGGATTGACAATATTGGCAGAGGGCCGCAAAGAAGGGTCACTGTCAGAGGAAACACTGTCTCTATGTCAACTTACACTGAAAAGGCTTCTAGCAGCATTCGAGAAGGAGCTCTATGAGTATATAAACAAGGCTGAAAATGTAAACATAGAAGAGTTTAATGCAGATCAGTTTGCTGCTGAGGACGTATTAATGAGAATTGAAGGACTTTTGCAGCTGAGTAAACAGGCTTCGTCAGCGAAACTACCTAAACTGACTCTTCCAAAGTATTCGGGTGACAAACTCAAGTGGACTGAGTTTTGGGATCGCTTTAAAGCGAATGTGCACCAGCAGCCTATTGCACAGGCTGACAAACTCTCATACTTACTAGGTTGCCTGGAAGGTCCAGCCTTAGAAACTGTGTCTGGCCTATCTACATCCGATGCAAATTACACAATAGCCATCGAAGCCCTAGAAGAAAGATTTGGGTCTAAGGATATTCTCATTGACACCCATTATATGTCACTTTACAACACCACAAAAGCAGAGTACAGCCAGAAGAGCTGCAGAAGCGTTCTAGATGCAATAGAGTGCCATCTGAGAGTGCTGGAGAAGCTTGGCGAACCGATAGATGGCAACAATTTAAGAGCCATTGTGCTCTCGAAATTTCCAGATCAGGTTGTACATGAACACCATCTTATCTCGGGCAAGGACAACAGCATGGCTGCAATCAGAAAAAGTCTACAACGGAGTGTAACATCAATGGAAAAGTCATGTTCAACACCAGTTACTAGTACAATGTGTAAACCATCAACCACTACTGAAGCGTTACAAATGGTCACTGAAACAGTGTCAAAAAAACCGAAATTTAATAACAAAAGACATCAGGATGAGCCAATACAAGGACCACCTGCCAAGCGCGCCAAGAAGCCTTGTCTTTTTTGTAAAATGAAAAATCATGCTAGCGCTGATTGCAGGAAAGTGAAGTCGATAGAAGCCCGAAAGGAAAAGCTAAAGGGCAGGTGTCTGCACTGCCTGCGCCAAAATCATGCAACTGAAACATGCAGAAGGCAATTCTCTTGCTTCCGCTGCAAGGACAATCATTTACTGATATTTTGTCCTAAACCTGCTACTGGTGAGCACATATTAAAAATTTCAGATCCCATTGACACAGTATGCAGTGTCTCAACCAATTGTACCTTTTTACAGACCGCAGTAGCAGCCATAAAGAACCCCAACAATAAATCAACACGAAGATGTAGACTTCTCCTCGATAGCGGTAGCCAGCGGAGTTATATTACCGAAAATGCAGCAAAATCATTGGGGCTAACCGCAATCAGAGAAGACCTACTACTAATTTACACATTCGGAGCATCTGAGCCTCAAAAGACTTCCAGTCCATCTACGGTCATCGAGTTAGAAACGAAGCGTGGAATCACCAGGAAACTGCAAGTAAACATTGTACCTCGCATCACAGATAGAGTTCCAGTGCCCTCACTTAAACACAATGAAGTCGATATGCTGGCTGATGATGACACCACTGGAGACGGCATTGATTTACTTGTAGGAAATGACTTCTACAGCTCCTTTATACGCGATGAAAAGGTTAAGTTTGCTTCAAACTTATACGCAGTCAACACTGATTTCGGCTGGATACTGTCTGGTATTGCTGCTCTTGATGTCAACACGGATGAACTGGATGTGCTCTCTGTGGTAACATATTGTCAATGTCACGTGCCAACCTGCCCGTACTTTGCTGAACCAGATCTACCCCTGAGAAATATTGACATAAAGTTTTTGTGGTCCCTGGAAAGCATAGGGATAACGGACTCTCCCAAGGCTACACGACAAGAAGAAGCGGTGAAGCACTTCAATGAAACTGTCCAGTGCCATGATGGTCGGTACCTGGTAAAGTGGCCATGGATTCAAAATCCACCAGATCTTGCGACAAATTACGGCTTGGCACTGGGTCGTTTGAGGAGTATATTGAAGAGAATAGACAACAATACTATTGAAGAGTATAACAAAATTCTTGAAGAACAGTTGAAACTAGGAATTATTGAGACAGTTGACTTAAGCCTGGACAAAGAAAATCAGCTTGTCCACTATCTTCCACATCATTTGATCAAACAAAAGGGCAAAAAGGGGAGGATAGTTTATGATGCCTCTGCTAAGACAATAGGGAATAAGAGTTTAAACGAATGCCTATACAGTGGCCCGTCTATGCTGGAAGACCTTACTGCATTGCTCTTAAAATTCAGGACTTCAAGGATTGGTATCATATCCGATATAGAGAAGGCATTTCTTCAAGTTGGACTCCAGAACGAAGACCGAGATGTGACTAGGTTTCTGTGGATAAAAGATACAAGTAAAGGAGCAGTAGAAGATAATCTGCTGTACTTGCGATTCTGCAGGGTACCTTTTGGCGTGATATCGAGTCCCTTCTTGCTGACCGCCACTATCAGACATCATATGAGCCAGTCCGATGCAAACATACTGAAGACCATAGCTGACAAATGTTATGTGGACAACCTGGTTACAGGAGCTGATTCAGTTCAGGAAGCTAAACAGATTTACCAACAGACTAGAGATACATTTGGTCAGATATCAATGAATATTCGTGACTGGGCATCTAATGACAAACAATTCATCGAGACAATACCAGAAGTATTAAAAGAAAAGCAGGACATTGTTAAGGTGCTCGGCTTAAACTGGGACACTGATAAAGACATACTAAAATTGAAAGTAACAGAGAGTCATGTTAATCCGGATTTGCCAGTAAACACTAAGAGGAAGGTTCTCCGCACCTTGGCAAGATTTTATGATCCTTTAGGATTTATATGCCCACTAGTATTGCCTATGAAACTACTCTTCCAAAAGATTTGCGATACAAAAGTAAAATGGGATATGGTACTGCCAGAGGATTTATGCAGATCCATAGAATCAATCCTGGAAGATCTAAAGGCTGTTTTGAGTTTAGAAATCCCCAGATACATAGGGGCTGATATGTCTAAAAGGAATACGAACTATTATTTGCATTGCTTTACAGATGCCGCAAAAGATGCATACGCTGCAGTGATCTATTTGAAGGCAGTGGGAGAACAGCAAACTTCAGTCTCCTTTGTAATGGCAAAATCGCACGTGTCCCAATCTAAGGACAAGGGCGAATTGAAGATACCGAAGCTAGAATTACTAGGATTTCTAATAGGAAGCAGGCTCCTAAAATATGTCAGGAACAGTTTGGATCTCCAGATACAAAGAGAATACCTTTGGACAGATAGCCTAGTGGTTCTTGGCTGGATGAGGTCGAACAAATTGCTCCCACCATTTGTAGCAAATCGAGTCATGGAGATCAAACGTAATCACTCTCAAGCAGACATGTGTTACATCCACACTAAATCTAATCCGGCCGACATAGCAACAAGACCTGAACTCTTTAAAGAGAAGATGCAACTCTGGTACAATGGCCCTGATTTTCTATTGAAAGAAGAAGCCCTTTGGCCCGAGAATAGGCACTATGAGGCGCATCAAACCTTCTTTTCAGTTGGGGAGGCCCTCGGAGAGGTACCGAGACTACTAGAGGAATCAATGGATTATAATGAGGATCCTGTGGAACATTTGCAGATAGACAACACCCCATGTGATCTTATAGAACTGGAGTCAAATGCACAGACTCGTGACACTGATAACAGTGATAACATACAGAAAATAGCAGCTCACAAGTTGGTGTCTGAGGTTAAGATGATACAAGAGAAATACTTCCCTGAAGAACTGAGAGGAAAGAAAACACACTTGGCTAGAAATCTGGATCTCTTCCTAGACGTAGATGGCATCCTTAGATGTCGAGGTCGCATGGCTAATACTAACTGGAGCTATGACATGAAGTACCCGATACTGTTGCCAAAAGACTGCGATTTTACTAACAGCATTATTAAAGAGACTCATGAAAGTCATTACCACGTCGGTGTGCCACACACATTGAATATCATCAGGGAACGGTATTGGATACCACAAGGAAGGGTACAAGTACAAAAGGTAATCAAGAGATGTCAATCGTGTATCAAGCACGGTGGTGGTCCATACCAGTTGCCATCAACGCCGGCATTGCCAGAGGAAAGGGTGAACTATAGTGCCCCATTTACTTACACAGGCTTAGACTACTTCGGTCCTATGTTTGTGAGCACTGAAACAGGAAATGAAAAGCGGTGGATCTGCTTATATACATGCCTAGCAGTACGCGCTATACATATGGAAGTTGTTAAGAATTTGACGGCCGATGAGTGCCTGCTTGCCCTGCGACGTTTTATGGCTACGAGAGGAGTGCCACTGAAAATTGTCTCTGATAATGCTCTTCAGTTCAAATTGACAAATGAAGTTCTATCTGAAGCTTACTGTGAGAAAAACAAAATTCAGTGGAAATTCATACCTGAGCTAGCACCGTGGCATGGATCATTTTATGAAAGACTGATTGCACTGGTAAAACATTGTCTCAAGCGCACAGTAGATAAGCATATGTTGCATGACACACAGCTGCTCACAGTGATAAAAGAAGTTGAAGCTGTCGTTAACACTCGACCTTTAGTCCGTGTTGGTGCAGACCTGGAACACGTTTTGAAGCCTTCTGATTTTTTAACATTGGGAAGATGTCTAGAACTCGACGTTACGTTGCCGGCCAGTCGAGATGATATCACAAAAACGAAGACTGACCTCATCAGTAGCTGGAAGAGGGGACTTACGATTATAGAAGAATTCAAAAGGATGTTTATTGGGCAATATCTCACAAGTTTGAGAGAGAGATACAACAATGCGCCAAAACAACCTAGAATCCGGACTACTCGCGCGCCAAAGCTAGGCGATCTTGTCCAAATAAAATCTGACCATAAAAATAGGAGTCAATGGAAAGTTGGCAAGATCGTATCCCTAATAGAAGGGCGTGACGGTCAGTGTAGAGTCGCTAAAGTGAAAGTGGAAGACTCGGTTTTCACTCGTTCAATAGGACATCTCTACCCGTTGGAGGCAGACGAAGAACTGTTGCAAGGGGAAGAAACAGACAAACAGGCTGGTGAACATTCGGGAGAACCAGAATCATGTGTTGAAGATCCCCAAGCTCACAGAGCTGTGACCCCTAGTCCTGAGACAGACAACAGCGGACCTGTAGAACCTATCCAAGAGATGATAGAAGCACCAGAGATAAGTGAGGGCCAAGAACAGGGTATGGACACGGACAACTTACCGGATGATGATGTGGTGGTAGCTAGTACAGACCGAACCCTGTCGCCAGAGAGACAGCAGCAGCCAGATGAAACGGGAGCAAGGGGCAAGAGAGACGCAGCGATACGTGCCAGAGACAAGATCCTGGAATGGACGCGTCACCTGCTCACACTGCTTAACTAAAAGTTTCTTTTTCGCTGTTGGGAGTGTCGCGCAAGGCGCGAGTCGTCGCAAAAAAATCGGTAAGTGTGTCTCCATCCTTATAAAAGTTTATCTATTTGTGCACTGGCAATACTGCCTTTAGCTTATGCTTAAACTAATTTGGTTATGTTGGCGCACTTGACTCTAGACCGCGGCGCCCGGAAGGCGGGACTCTCGTCAACGGCAAGGCGCTATTCTGGTAAGTGTTCTTACTTAGCATTTGAGTAATCGACAATGCAACAGGTTGTGGAACGATGAGTAGACTAATCATGACCATTAGTAGTTTCCATCAACATGTAATCCAATCTTGCAGTACACTGTACATTGCTAGGCAAGGACATTGGACTGGGAGCCCGGGTGCTCATTGAAGTGTGTATTGGAAGCACACAGGCAAGTCATTGTAACTAGGGTCGATTACGAGTTGGAGCAACGAGGCCAGGACTATGGGGAAGGTGGAGGTCCTCGCGGGGGCAAAGCCCCCGCGTCCGGCTGGTGTCATGCTTGGGGCATCTGCGTACGGCAACCCTAAATAACGATAAATAAAGCCCGGACCGGCTACATGCTAAACGTACGGCACCAGGCACATTGGAGACTGTGCTCAGACCGGAGGCGTAGTCGACCGTAGGAGGGTAACTCTGGCAGGCCAGGCCCTCGCACAATGATACGCGAATGCTATTTATCACTGTTTAGTTACGGTCGACAGTCAACTCATAGTTTTACACCTGATTTTATACTGTTCTAATTCTCATATCAAGCTATCTTTCGTATGGCGGAAATTTGTACTTAGAACCTAGGCCTCATATATATCGTATTTACTTGTAGTAGTACAGAGGCCACGATAACGCTATACTGGTCATAAAAACACTCGTGTAGTTTATTGTGAAAACTCGGCTACGTTCGCCATGTTTATTCGCAAACACTGTTTAACGACCTTTGTTTAGGTTTCAGTTGCATTTTATATATTGTGGTTTTATTGAAATCAAATTTAAACATGGATACAATACAATACAAATACTCTTTATTGAACACCACAAATCAGTACAAAACAATACAGAAACAGAGAACAAAGTATACAATAGGCGGTCTTATCGCTTAGTAGCGATCTCTTCCAGACAACCAATAAGTCAGAGAAATAAGTTAATAGTAAGTTAGTAGTTAGTTAATTAAGTTAGTTATAGATTTGTTTTAACGGGTACCTACCAAATTAAGTAAATTCGTTAACCAAGCTTTACAGAAAGGGAATACATTCCATACAATTTGACCATAAAATATTTTTATTTTATTTTTAAGTTTTATTTATCGTCTCAAAAGACCTATTTAACGTCTCTATGATCATGTCGAAAATAATTAAATACCTACATGTAGATACAATCGGATAACATAAATTGAATACTAGTTGTTTTTTTAATTGTACAACACAACTCAAATTCTTTTAGCTGCCACGGCTACCACCTCACTATCATTCAAACGAAATGAAGTATTTGGATCATGATTGATATTATTTTATTATTTTAACCAATAGGGACTTAGTTTCGAGCACGTTTATTTGTGTGGAACGCCCCTAAATAAAGTGGAAAAGTTCAAGTATCTGGGCCATTGGGTGACCGAAACGCTGAAAGACAATGATTACATTGAGCGGGAGCGCAGGGCGCTTTCCGTCTGTTGCAATATGTTGGCCCACAGGTTTGCTCGTTGTAGTGAACCGGTTAAAATCACGCTTTTCAAAGCCTATTGCCAATCGTTCTATACATGCAACTTGTGGGTCAGTTTTACGCAGCGGGCGTATGGTGCACTGCGCGTCCAATACAGATGCGTTCAGGATACTGTTTGGACTGCCACGCTACTGCAGCGCATCAGCTATGTTTGCTGACGCCAACGTGGATAGTTTTTATGCAATCATAAGAAAGCGATGCGCCTCGTTGCTCAGTCGGTTGCGTGACAGTTCCAACAGGATCCTGCGTACGCTGGGAGGTCGGTGGGACTCCCCGATGATGAGACGTTGGATGGGACTGCATGCTGCCGCAACCACATAACCATGGTTGACGCCGCTGGGTAGTCGTGCATTAGTATTATTTTCTTATTTTTATATGTATTTGATTGTTTTTAATTATCCTACCTACTAATACCTTTTGTTATTATTTTTGTATGTAAGTACTTAACTAACCTCTATGGATTCTGTCTGAAATAAATGGTTTTTATTTTTATTATTTATTTATTTTATTATTTTAGGTAATGTAATTTGAATTAACTCGACGTCTCGGACCGGACATGCTGTGTCTTTGTTCTTGAAGGGATTGAAGTAAAAAAAAAATAACGAAAGAAATAGGTAGGAATGAAGTAAACTAAGGGGGGTAATTCCCAATTAGTTAAAATACATTCAGGGACATACTTAACGGAACACAAAAAAAGTGTAGGTGTTTTTTTTTCTGGTCAAGCATTAAGTAAAAGCCGTGGTAGCCTAGTGGTTTGATCTGTGGCCTCTCAAGCAGAGTGTGGTGGGTTCGAATCCCGGGCTCGCACCTCTGAGTTTTTCGGAATTTATGTGCGATATCTGATTTGAAATTTACCATGAGCTTTTCGGTGAAGGAAAAACATCGTGAGGAAAACTGCACACAACTGCGAAGCAATTCAATGGTGTGTGTGAAGTTCCCAATCCGCACTGGGCCCGTGTGGGAACTATAGCCCAAGCCCTCTCATTCTGAGAGGAGGCCTGTGCCCAGCAGTGGGACGTATATAGGCTGGAGATGATGAGATGATGATTAAGTACCTGCCTATGCGTTTTGCTAACTTTTTTTGTGTTCCGCTAAATATGTCCCTAAGTGTATTAAAATGAGTTTTTACCATGCTGGTCTTGGAGGCGAAGAAAAAACACAGAATGTACCAGCAGCTTCTTTTCCCGTGCAGATCATAAAAGCTAATCGAGAAAAGGCGAAAATATTACGAATCACAGTAAGGCGATACAGCTAGCAACCCATCACTATTTTGATTCTCCTTTCCAGTTATACGCATACAATAAAGCTAGAAATGCCTCTAGGGGGAGGGAAAACAAAAATCAGGAAGGGCGAAGCGAATTGGTGTGAAATAAAAATACCGATGCTTCTGAAGCGAAACTGCATCGGTTAATGTCCGTATCCACTCGAGCGTGTTCATGGCAAAATATATGCGACCGAGAGTAAATTTTCAAATAGAACATCAAAAACCTTTACAAAGTTTCCACGTATTCGGTTGAAACCTTTTGTTTCGTGCGTTTTACTCAAGGAAAAGTTTGTGCATGTGATTTGTCTGATAAAACTGTTTATTTTAGCTGAATACATATAAATAAAGCTGATAAAGTTTATTTAGTAAGGTTACATTTTTCATCAATAATAATAGTCTTTCTATGAATTAGATAAAAAAATCCTAATATACATTTATTTAAACCAACAAATCTAAAATTACAACACAAAATTAACGTCGAAATCTAAAATTATCCTATTTAAAATAAAACTAGCCTAAACTTAAAATACCTAAGTACTTAAAAAAACCCACTAATATTAATAATAAAGAAAACTAAAGATAAAAATTTAAACCAGACCCCTTAGGCAAGGTTCCGAAGATGCTAGCAGCGTTCCCTCGGACAAAGAATTAGCATAGGTAGCAATTCAAACAGAATTCCTTATTAAAATTACAATTTTTATTTATTTATAAGCCTTTTTATTCCAAATCCGCTACAATTTCAGTAAGTACATGTTGTTGTTGATGTTATTGTCGTTTTTTATTTATTAAATTGTCGCGTAATTCGGCGTGCCTCATGACATAGGCCTCCTCCGTGTATTGGAGGGTTTGGGCTATAGTTCCCACGCGCGCCCAGTGCGGATTGGGAACTTAACACACACCATTGAATTTCTTCGCAGATGTGTGCAGGTTTCCTCACGATGTTTTCCTTCACCGAAAAGCTCATGGCAAATTACAAATGTAATTTTCGCACATAAATTCCGAAAAACTCAGAGGTGCGAGCCCGGGATTTGAACCCACGACGCTCTGCTTGAGAGGCCACAGGTCAAACCACTACGGCTTTTTTTTTATTAGGTATTTTTAAATATTTTGAGATATCTTTGTCCATACGCGATTGTGATGGCAACATCTCTCAAAGTGGCTTTGAGAATTGTTTTATCGGCCTAATGTAACCAACTGATGTTATCTTGACTATAAAGGATCGATGGCGACATTATGGATGTAAATTTTGCAAATTTACGTCATAGGAGCCTTTATACCAAATTTTAGCACTCTTTTTTTATGTGAATAGGAAGGCAAACGAGCAAGTGGGTCGCCTGATGGTAGGCGATAACCACTGCCCATAGACAGCCGCAACCCCGGAGGGATTGCAGATGCGTTGCCAACCTAGAGGACTAAGATGAAATGCCTCTTGTGCCCGTAATTTCCCCGGCTGTCTTACTCTCCACACCGGAACACAGCAGTGCAAGCACTGCTGCTTAGCGGCAGGATTAACGAGTAAGATGATGGTAGCGATCCGGACGGACCTTGCACAAGGCCTTACCACCCGCAAAACTCTAGGTCCAAATTCAGCATCAAACATCAATACGCCCACAATCATGCTTAACGTGGCCTTCGGGTCTCGTTACCTTAAGCTCTGTCTACCCCGTAAGTGATAAAGACGTAACTTATGTAAACATAACCAACCTTTTTAGGTGCTACCGAAATTTTGATAGCAAAAAGTAATAGAATAGATGGATGAATGTGGCTGAAGCGAAAGAGGTATGTCAGGATCGTAGCAAGTGGAACAAAGTAGTCTCTGCCTACCTACCCCTGTGGGAATTGGAGGGGGGGGGAGGGTATGTATGTATTGTGATAACTTGAGTTTGTATGTACAGAAGTTTTTATATACAAATCTACTCGCTGGCAGGTAATGCAAATATATTTATAATTTGAATTTAGAAAAATGAAAGAAACGAAGTGTTTTTTGGGCATTACCTGGACAGCCGCCTCCGAAGGCATGATTGATGTATATTAGTTCATGAGTTTTTAAATTAATACACAGATGTAAGCTTTTAAATGTTTCATTGAATCTTAAAGTTAAAGTTGGCTCAGAGCGCTAGAACCCGTACTCTCCGCTTAAACCCAGGAGTCTTAAACAAGTAAGAGTAGACCTGCCTACGCCCTCAGAGCCTTGCAGTATGTATGTAAAAAAGAAATACTGAAGCTTTTCACAAAATCGTGCAATGAAGCGCATACCAGCAACATTATTTACGTCCATAACCATTCACTGGAACGCATTCAACTACAACTCTTCGTAACCCCTGTTGCTATTCAACGCTTAACTTTGATTAATAACAGTAAGACAATAGGTATTAATATTTTATATTGAAAAATTACTTATCTACTAAATCACGTACACATTTAAATTTGAACCTTGTTATATTGAAAAAGATTTCTACTAAATCACGTACACATTTAAATTTTAACCTTATTATATTGAATAATTATCTACTAAATCACGTACACATTTAAATTTTAACCTTATTTTATTGAAAAATTATCTACTAAATCACGTACACATTTAAATTTTAACCTTATTATGTTGAAACATTATCTACTAAATCACGTACACATTTAAATTTTAACCTTATTATATTGAAAAGTTGTCTACTGTATCACGTACACACATTTCAATGTTAACCTTGAGAGCTACATTTCTTTTTTACATTTCAATAAAATACTCGGATGGGATGAGCATTTTGCTTTTTAGCTTTTGATTTTTACATGCTCTATTTTAGTGTATATTGCGTTAAATCCGCATAAGTTTCAAACATAAAGGCAGCACAGGCCTAGTGTACAATGTTTCATACAAAAACATCTAGAAAATTTTCGCGTAAACGTCCCAATTGCAGGTAAATTTGCAGCGCCACCTAGTGGCACCTACGGACAACTAACTATGTATGATATGATAATAAAATAAAATAAATAAAATAAAAAAACCTTTTATTCCATGCATTTACAAAATATATTTTTTTTTGTATGATACGATAACACATACTTAATATCTGATAGTTCAACGCGAACGCGTTCGACACGGAGGTATTTTGTGACCGAAAACTTTTTTAAGCATGCCTACTCGTGACCTATCGTACTGTGTGCAATACGAGTTCTGTGGTTCTTCAGAGCTTCGCTGCTGCTATGTACTTCACATCAAAGGTAATGATGTAAAGAGAGTGTAGTGTCGTCGGTCATTCGTTAGGGGCTAATTTGGCTCTCCTGACGGTACTCTATGTCAATTGGAAAAAGAATATTAACGGGACTTTTTACTTTTAAATTTACAGGTACCGTTGCAAATTAAAATGTTGTAGAAAAATAAAAAGTGAGATAAAATACGGCAATGGAGTGTAACTTTTCTTTATCCGTGAACATAGAAATGCTTTTGGATACTAAAAAAACTCAAAAATGTGAGTAAATAACTGAAATGCGTATAGATTTTTACGAAATACATGCTCTGCCTACTACATAAATATATAGTGTGTATTATTCGTAGGAACATAATACTAGCCTTAGCACTGACTTAAATCTGTTAAGTAGGTAGAACGAATAGTAATAATGTTTTTGTGAATCTGCAGATTTCAGTTTTTCACTTTCTTAATTTTTATATATTTTTTTTATATCTACACCAATTTGCATATTTAGCTGTAATAATGTTCTTAATCGTGCTTAAAATATAAAATAAACCAATAAAATATCAAATATTTTAGAGTTTATCTTCTTCACAGCAAATTTTTAAACCCATTTTGCCAGACGCCGACAAAAAATTTAAAAAAAATTAAATATAGTAAGCTTCAACTTAACAAAGTATCACAATGTACAATTTCATACGTTTTCTTCACTTTGACCGCCACTTACAGAGAGGTCACACTTATTTATATCAAAACCCCAAATCACTCTGTGTTGACGTAAATAATTATAGATACGTCGCAGAACCTCACAACGTTAATGTGTGAACCTTTGTAAGCTTATATTGACCCAATCGGTATCGGCCGCTGCTAAAATCCTTCTACAAATAGCTGAAGGGTCGTACCAACCCTTGCCGGTGGGTAAGGAATGGAGATATACTAGTAAATAATCTCGTCTACGGAGGTTCCGTAATTTGATTTATGGTCTCAACATCGCTTGACATTCGCTCAATTAGGCAAACTGTGGCATCGGTACAGGAAAACACTTGTGACAAACCACAGTTTCATGAATCATTTTTCTTCCAGAAAATGGCCCGTCTTATAAGATCACTTGTCGCTGTCTGGCAGTCTGCTACATCCAATTTACTCGTTGTCAATTTACTAGTTTAAATTTGGTATACATGATACTTTCTACGATGGCACTCTTTGGGGGAGGGTTTGTTCAGCAGAGAACGTTGGGCTATCTATCCATTCATCTATACTTTCGCATTTATAATATTAGCTGTTGCCAGTGACTTCGTCTGTAAAGAATTCGTTTATCCCGCGGGAACTACGTAATTTTCCGGGATAAAAAGTAGCCTGTGTGCTATTCCAGACTTTTCTCTATCTATGTGCCAAAATTAGGCCGTTCTGGCGTGATTGAGTAACAAACAAACAAACAAACATCCATCCATACTTTCGCATTTATAATATTAGTTAGATAACTTTCAAAAACCTGTATAGGTAGTCTTAGATGAATAAATGTGAGATTTACGATAGGTGCGCATGAGTCAGACTCGAACTATCCCGTTTTTTAAGGTTTACAGCATTTTCTTATACTTAGGAAGATCCTATTTTAAGCAATATGATTGTTGTACTGGGCAAAAAGTCACTTTCTTTTTCATTTGATATTTTTTCCCCCGTCAATTTCGAAAATTTCAATATAGGCATATTACTACCGCGCAGTGGCGTGGCGTCAAGTATATCAGAAGGGGTAAGTAATACGAGATATAACAACTTATTATCTAATGTTCATAATATATACGCTCACTTTATATAAACTCGTTTAGTATAACGTTTACTGGATAGAATGAACGAAAATTATAATCTTAAAATATCTAATTTTGTAAGGTATAACGTTGTTTATATATAATATCAATTGAAATAACGATCAAAGCATATAATGTTCATAACAGCTAACATCAAAAAGCATAATGCACAGTTGTTTATTGAATTTGCTATGTGGTTAGGGGGTTTTCTAGGTGGTTATAAAAAAAAACTAACACTTTGAACCTAACCTATCCGAGTCGCTTCCGCTCCGTACCGTCTTGCTCGCTCGCTTCGCTCGCTCGCCGAAAATTAAACAATGTCTTGCAGCTGTTTCAGTTAGGTTAAATGTTTGTTATGTTAAAAGAAATTAGGCCATATAAATCTTATACAAATTGAAGTTATATAAAAATAACGTTATATAATTTAAGCCTTATACGTTAAAAAATTATACTTTTTGCTGTTATAGCTAACGTTCATTATATCTTGTGAACGTTATTATTATGAAATTAGATATTTTGTAGTTATATCTCGTGGGACGCACCCTATCAGAAGGCAAGCCGAAGGGAATTTAACTAGCCTTTTCCTCAAATACTGCACAATAAATTGCCCGACTGCCTTAAAATAAGCAAGCCAGTGGGAATCGAGTTCTATGGACGCCACGCCACTGCTACCGCGTCAAAAGATCTTGTCTAGGGATACAATATCCATAGACATTTTTAATGTGTGTATTAGAATCAAAGGTCATTTAGATATAGAAAATCAACGCTCCCACAATCCCGAATCGTGCTCAACTCTGCTTATTCGTACAAAAAATCGATAACCTTTTAACGGTTGACGTCTGTTTTTCTTACGGAAGGAAGGCGCGTAAGTAATTTGTCTACCTCCGGCTTGGACGCTGTTTGTTCTACGGAATTGGTAGGCGGTGGGCTGTTAGCGGGCCGTCCATCTTAAGTCGGGGATTTTTTGGTTTTCCAGTAATTGGGATAAGTATTCCAATTATTTGGAAAATCGAAATTTATCTCGTGTTTTTTTTTGTGGCACATTTGGTGCATGGCCTTTTTTGCGTCAGCCTTTATACAAGTGCACATCTTTCTCTGTTTATTAAGCTTTAGAAAACCTGGATTTTTTTGTAGGGGAGACGGATAACACTCTATCGACCAACTAATTGAGAGATACTAAAACTAGTGTTGAATTAAAAATTACTGCTCAAAGAAAACACTTATTTGCTACCTATCCCAATTTTTACCGACATGCTGGTAAGTATTATATACTACTTACTACACTAAACATGGGTAGAAACACTTCGGATTCCTATACTATACGAGGTATACGGTACGAGGTAGGTAAAAGTAATATAACTTAACCACGCGATATTTTATTAACAGAACTTTCTTGTGACATAGTTGACGGGAACCAACTACAGACGTTCTAAGAGGACATAGGTTAGGTAGGTACCGTAGGGTACTATTTCAGAATATTCTCTTTGTAGCACTTATTTTGCAACGTTTCATTATTAAGTACACAGTTACAAATTCTCTTTCAGTTGTATATTTCACTTAACTGTTACTTTATTTTAGAAAATGAGAAAGGATGTCAAAATGTTGCCAATTACTTTTCAATCTAAAAAAATTCATTTTCATCCGAATGTATTTTTTTCATGCCAGTCGTTTTCCGTACAGACTATATCAGCCACCAAAATGTTTACTAAATACGTTGTCGCCTGTGAGTCTATCAGAATTAGAACTGAAGCATGCAATAAATAACACAGGACAGAACGTACATAAATAGTTGTAATAATACACCAAGCAGTTCCTTGCCTTGTCAAATGACATTCATTTTATATACGTAGCAGGTCGACCTTTAAGAAATGCGTCCAGGAATATACATTGCCCCGTGACCTTAACCTCCAACACGTGTGATAACGCGTGCATAGTTCAAGCTATGAGTATAAAATGTGACCTTTAATTTTATTATGAAAGTACTTTGTGGAACTGTGATTTTGATTAATTAGGTTTGTTTAGGTTTTAGTTGTTGTGAGTTACGTGTTTCTAAACGATGAGTACCTACCTGAAAACTAGACAACATGCGAATATTTCGAAAAGTAAAGCTATGGCCGGGACTCGAGGTTACTTGTTATATGGACGGTATTAGCACGCAACATGGATTGATGAAAATCGGGCTTAGATTCCAAGCCATACTTTTACTTTTCGGATTTTTCCATGTGTTCTTCTTTTCGGTATCGTTTAGAGATATAATTTCTAGCGGTTTAATAGTAAAAATTAAAACTAAAAATCGTGAAGTAAATTTATTGATACCCTTGAATTTGAAAAAGCATTAATAAGAAATAATAGGTAAAGTTCACAATTTAACTTCCGTGCAGGAATTTCCTGTAATACAATGAGTCGCAAAATTCTTCCAAAATATTTCAGCAAGTCGTTTGGTTAGTGTAGCTGAACTTTACACAGACTTTTCATTTAAAGCTTTGATTCAAAATTGAGTCCCGCCTTTGACGCGGTTCACTTTAAGGCGCTGTCAACAGCAAATGACCTTGAGCAGCGGCACTCTTCACACATACAGATCGCATGCCTGTTAGTGAAGGAGAAGAAACTATTTCGGCAGCTTGGCGCGCGTCTCAAATCTTGCAAATAAGACACAAATAAAAATAAATAAAAAAAAGTATAGATTATTTGTAAAATATGACTCGTTAGCCGTGTTGGTATTGAATATGTTGACATCATGTTTGTAACTGTAGACCCAGACGTTGAAAAAATAAAGTCATAGAACCGTTTAATGATGATTTTAAGACCAATCTTTGCAATTATTTTCTATCGAGCCGATTTTGTTCAATTATGTATCGAGTCCATCCAGCGTGTTTGAAATATGATGAAAATTGACATTTTTTGGATTTTTATTGTGTGTAGTTTTTCTTAAATAACATCAATTTCAACAAAATTAGGTGTTGTCAGCCTCTTAAACACCAATCAATGAATGGAAATAACACATTATCAACTATGATTAAAATAATCCTTTAAAAGCATTTACAGTGCTATTAAGTTAAACTAACCCAATAGCCTGCCTGCTGAAATATTTTGGGAAAATTTAAGACGACGTTGTATTTTCTCGGTAGCTGTATATTTCTCTAGCGCTATCCTTCCGGATATAGCTACTTTATTATAAATATACCCCTTGATTGGAAGCGTCCCCCATTATGGTGATTAGTCGGGCACCAGGTAATTAATTCCTAATTATACAAGAGGTGTCGAGGCAAAATTTGAGCAGGATTATTAACGGTATCCTATAAGCATATTCCTATGTTAATAAGCGTGCCCTAGGTGTAAGTTAATTATTTATGGAACTTGAATTAGGATTGACTACCTACCTGTCAGCTAGATTAATTTTTATATTAATGTGTTAATTAACTTGAGTTTGATTCCCTTTCCACTTCCACCTATAGTGGCCACAATCACGCTAAGCGTGGCCTTTGGGTCTTGTTACCCTAGGCTCTGTATACCCCGTAAGGGATAAAGACGTGATTTATGTATGTATGTAAGTTAATTAACTTTCATATCAACTCATCAAAACAAGAATTAAGACGAAGATGCAAGCTTACTTAATGTAATAATGTTAATAGTTTTCTATCAAATGAATAAAACTGTTTAAATTTTGTTTTTAAAGAACGAAAATTATCCAAGTTCTTGGTATGTAGAATCATCAATAGTAGTTGATAAACAGTCGAAGAGCTCAAAATGATCTGCATACGACTCTATAGCGAAGGTAATAAGAGGGTGTGTCATAGAGATGGTGCGTATTTACGTTACCAGGTTTTGATACCAGGTATTTCCTTGCAAGTATACCAACCAGGTACCGACCCGATATACTTGCAAGACTTGAAAGTTTTTTTCCATTTAAGTATACTGTCCCTTGAAAGTAAGTACTACTTCATACACTTAAGGTTCAGATTGCGCTTATACGTGAAATAAAATACTTTCAAAGTATTTTAGGTCTTGATTGAAATATTTTGAATCTTATCTGTATAACAACAAGGTTTAAACTTGCAAGGAAGCAAGTATTCGACTTGTTACGTTGGACAGAAAATACTTTGAAAGTATTTTGATACCTGGTATGCGAAGGTGGACGTACTTTCAAGCCCTGGTACGCGATTTAGCAAGTATAACTCATCCCTAGTGTGTCATTTTAAGCTCTTCGATTGTTTATCAACTTCTGATACTGACTGTACTTGCGAATAGAGTATTTTTTAACATACCAGGGGCAAAACGGGAATGTATATTAAAAAAACAGTGCTGACTCCCTGTATTTTTAATTATTATGTCATCAGACCCTTGTACACAAAAACTCATGTGTTAGATTTGACTGCCAAAGTTCAGCCAAAACAAATTGTTACAGTTTTTTATTATATTTAAAGTATAATTAAATAGCTGTTGCCCACGACTCTGTCCGCGCAAAATTCACTTATCGGAATCCCGCGGGAACTATGCGATATTCCGGGATAAAAACTATTATTTATCCTTCCCGGTACTCCTACTATCACCATACTAAAATCGGTTTAGCCGTTTTGCCATGAAAGAGCAACAAACATCCAAACATACAAAACTTTCGCCCTTATAATATTAGTAAGATTAAATATGAATTTTATGTGGTGCGAAGTGAAATATATCAGAAGGCTTTTAAATGATTTCTGATCAATGATATTACATAATAAACTGGGAGTAGATATGTCACTACCGCGCCCGAGTTGAAGATTCATAAATGACCCAATTGTCTCATTTACCTCAAACAAGCCACAGTATGAGTAGTCCGTGACAGTCAATGTGACAGTTGACAGAGGGAACGTTTTTCAAACGCAATTTACTAGGAACGTAACATATCTATACTATGAAATATCATTGTTTCTGATATTATTATCTATAATGTGTTGGTTTACTATGAAGTCAGGTCACTCAATTAATTATTTTAAACGGATAGGTACCTACTTATCACCTTCTTGAAAGTATTCTCCTTTATTTCTATATATCTTAAATATTTCAATTAAAACATACTCAGTATCAGTTTCACATGAAACCTAATTATCTCACGAACCTTACAATTTACAACCCATTTAATACGAGTTACGTAATTTTGAATCTGAAGCGAATATCCCTCGCTTCAAAGTATGTTGGAGCAGATGGAAAAGGTTCTCTGCTCCTGCAGATGTTTCAAATCCAGCGGATAAAATAAAAACAGTACGTAATAACGTCGAGAAATCTTTAATTTCCTTGCAATTCCTAAAAAATCGGTTAATATTTTATGTTTTCGCATTTAGATGAAAGTTTTGAAAGTTTTTATCGAAAGTTCATTGAAATGCCATCTTTGAAAAAGCTAGAAAACGCGCGACTACTACTACTACTACTACAGTACTGGGCGGTTGGACACGAACGTGTAATGTAACATAAACATTACTTTAGGCTGCGAGATAAAGTATATTGGACATATGAATGTATTACTTTTACTTCTTATTACATTTTTATTACGACAAACAAGATTTTAAGCTTCTGAAAGCAATCATTATTTATATTTATATTTCTATAAAAACTGTCTTGATTGTAAACAAATTATTGGTGTTTCAAAATTGATATTATTACCTGATGTTGAAACTATGTACGTCGGGATCATATCAATTATTTTGTAATATTATATTATTTGGCCAGGGACTTGATTGGTTCAAGTAGGTTCGGGTAGGCACCTTTGAGCCCGAAACGTCTCGGGAGGCATTTTTGACACCTGAGCTTAGCTTTAAGTTTTATATCAGTTTTTCTTTGCAATATTTAGAGCCTGTTTTACCACTGTCTGATGAGTAGCTTAAATGCCAGATACCTAGCTGTAAAGACGTAACCATACATCTCGAACCCTTAAACTATCAGTACTTATCAAACAGTGGGGCACCGGGCTTTTAACATTTGTCATTAATAAATAAACTGGTCAAGTAGATTGTGTTTTAATTCTTCTTTGTTATCACCTTTGCTTACTGTTTAAAATATGTATACTACTGGTTGAGCTTAATAGCCTATTGCGTCACGGCCTGTTTCAGCGTGTTTCGTATTAACTGAGGTGTAGTCCCCTTAAATACCTTTAGAGGGGCCAAATTTTGTTCATCGCTTTAACGCGCCATTTTATGTTGTTGCCAATATTGATAGACTATTATTTATGTAACCTTTTGGGTCTAGTTTGTGTCATGTTTATAAAAAGGTACGATTAGGGTACGGTCTATATTTTTTACGATAAAATTTTTATGCTTAAGTAGAAACAACTGTGTATTTTTGTTTCTTACTTAGTACTTAATACATTGGGTCTGAATTGTTAAGTTAACTAGATGTAACCCGCGACTCCGTCTGCGATGATTTCGCTTATCGCTATGCCGCCGGAACTATGCTATTTTCCGGGATATAAACTATCCTATGTCAATCCCCGAGACTATAACTAAATTTGTACCAAATTTCAATAAAACCGCTTTAACCGTTTTGCCATGAAAGAGCAACAAACATCAAACATCCAAACATCCAAACTTAAACTTACAAACTTTCGCCTTTATAATATTGGTAAGAAGATAAGATAAGATATATTTACAACATACACGATCATGTGATACAAACAATGATACTCAGAAGGAAAGATAGGAGAAAAAAGCGATTGTCATGCACTTAAGCCAACTTATGAAATGTAAATGATGGCAAATCTGTGACTAACTGGTACAGTAACCCCCTAATGACGCTCGCCTTGAAAAACCCTAGGCTGTATCTTACTGTATATATCTGTAGTAATAATAATAATAATAATAATAAGCCTGATATTGTGCTAACAGACCGATCCCAGAGCCAGGCAGTGCTTGTTGATATCACCATCCCCCATGACGAGAACCTCGTGAAAGCCGAGAAGGACAAACTCAGCAAGTACCTTGACTTGGCTCACGAGGTAACCGCCATGTGGGATGTTGACTCAACAATCACTGTCCCGATAGTAGTTTCGGCGAACGGTCTGATAGCGAAGAGCCTTGACCATCACCTTAAAAGGCTCTCGCTAGGTGGTTGGGTCAAGGGTCAGATACAGAAGGCGGTACTCCTGGACACGGCCCGGATAGTCAGGAGGTTCCTCTCTCTGTCGCCCTGACCACCGGCAGCTTAGGCCCCGCCTCGCTGCCGGCGGCACCCTAGGTTAGGTTTTTATAATGTTTTTATATTTTGTATTAATATTGCTTTATTACTTTTTATTTGAATATTGTAAAAACCTAGCTTAAGATAAAAAATAAATATACAGAATAATAATAATAATAATATTTATTTATTTAGGCATTAATCCCATTACAATATTTAATTATGATCACAATTATCAAAAGTTAAATTAAATTAAATTAAATTAAATTAAATACCATACAATAATCTTTCAATCAATAATTTCAATAATTTTTCTTTTTTTCTTTTTTTAGTACTCTTACGTAGTATTATTTAGCGAAACTGAGCAACCTTGCGCAACTAATTATTACTGAGGTAAAGCCATTTCATTTCTGCTATCCTAGGCTTAGCAGAGCTCAATCTATTTTTAATAAATTATTTTTTATTACTTCATGCTTAACTTCTAATTATAAAAAATCCTTGGTTAAAGAAAAGGCGGAGAGTTGGATTTACATTATCCTCGAAAGAATTGATGAGCCAGCATTATCTGAACAGAATCATCAGCATCCCTATCACGTAGATCTCATAAAATGGAGGCTTCGGGACTATAAAATACACGAGGAAAACTAGTCGCAGTAAAACTAATGATGAGTGTATCAGCAAAACAAAGGGTGGTTGTTTAAGAGAAATAGGCGAAGATGCGTATATTGACCGATGAGATAGCATCTTATACTCTTTGAACACTTCAATAGTCCAGTGATATTATGATATTGGTGACTGGCTGGTTCGTAGCATCTGACTGATTTAAATTTACTTTTTCAACCGTGACAGATCGTAAGCAGTAGCTATGTTTGAGGTAGTAACACGTATTTTAGAACTAGAGAGCTTAATTTATTGTTTATGATTAAACATTTTAACCAAAAGGGAAATACGTCTTAGCTGCTCGCACAGCTCTCAAGGAAAGACTCCTTAAAATTACGTCATAGTACCAATATGAGCTAAGATAGAATATCTCACATGCCAATAATTTTCCGGGACTTTCCGAGACAGAGCACAGCAGTGCAAGCTGCCGGTGGCAAGATTAGCGAAATAAGGTAGTGTAACGATCCTTGACCTGCAGAAGATTCTATCACTGGCAAATTTGTGTAGAAACTTCAGTGAAATAAAAATCTGCTACCTTGAAAAATGCTAAATTAATCTGATGTGACGCTCAAAAATATTTTACATTTTTGTCGACATAATGAAGCTTTAACGAGAATTTAAAAGACGGTCAAACAATGTACTTAAATTGCCACCAGTGCCCACACCATTAGAGAAAAATGATTTCGGCCTTCAAGTAAAACGCTGTCTAAGGCCATTGAAATCGACTGACAACCGCGCCAATATTCTCGCATAACGGTCGAAGAGAACTTTTTAGCTCCAACCTGTGTTACCATTTTACTGTTTTAACAGTGATTTTGCCGGTTTTTACGGCTCCGTATCTTTTAAGGGAAAAATAAATCGTAAAAGGATCACTTCAAGAGGCTATAGGTAGGTTCCGCAACCGTAAAATGAAGTTTCTAAGTTCATACGTTTAATAGATGGATATAACTTTTTAAAAGTGCATTTTCATATAAAATTAAAAAGAAAACAAATCCACAAAACTCTCGTTGATGTAAAAGGATAAAAACATGACGACATAAGAAAAACAAACACTGATTTCTATAAGCAGTGTAAAATTTTAATAGTGCCAAGATTTTTCAAATGACCTTTACTCACTTCACTTTATTTTTTAATGGCGATTCTTTTTTTCATACATATATGGCAATACTGGCTCCAGCGTTGATACCCGTCCTATAATATTGAGGCTTTCCTTCAAACGCCGCAAACTAGAGCGTAATAATACCCTTTTTATTGCGAAGAACTTGCTCGAAGATTTTCCTTTCATCACGACATAATGTAGCAGGGTATTGAACTTCTTGTCTATGTTTAAAAATAAACAAAGGTCCTGACCTTTAAAGGCGCAGCCTGCTGCATGTGTGTGTTTAAAATAATACCATGTTTGAACAAACGATTGAGATTCAAAGTTCTGTGAACAGCAAACAATGTAAAATATTTTAGCGTGCCAAACTTTGAAACGCATCTTGTGTCCTATCTAGATTTTTTTTTACTTTCAACATGAAACTACCATGAGTGAGACTCAACTATAGTAAAAATGGTGATGAAAACGAGGGTAGTTGTGCGCAGCGGCGACTGACAGCGGTCAGTTGCGACGAGTAGCCGCGCGACCAAGAGCGCTGGCACGCAGTGTTCGTTTCGCTGCCACCGGGGCGAGCGCGCCAAGAGGAAGGACTACAAACTAGTCCGAAACATGTCGAGCATCACTCGACTTTTATACGTGAGTTATCCGTTTCTGTAATTATAGTTTTAAAATTTATTTATTTGGTAAAGTGATATAGATCTTCGTATACAAACGTAAAGATCAATCAGCTATCTACAATAAGATCGATGAACTGTAAAGTTACAAGAAAAGGATCATTGTTAGGTTTGTATGTGGAGAGGGAAAGTAATGTCTTGGAATCCCGAGGCGATGCGCAGACAAAATTTATTCACTACTGAGGATTACTTTCAACAATGACAAAAGGATTTTTTACAATGTTTCTCGAAACGTTTCCAACGCCCAAAGGGAACAGTAAGACGTCGTATGTTTTCAAACAAGGATTCTTAGCTTTTCCGTTGTTATTTTTTATAGTAGTCCTCAAAGTCCCAAATGAACTCGGATCCTGAATTCAAAATACCGCTAAGTCTGTGAATTCGTTTATTTATTGTGGTATTCTAAGAGATGATACAAATATATAAATATTTTGCGGGTACTTTTAAATTGTGGAGGATCTGTCTACCACCTTAATGGCTAATCTTGCTAACCAGTGCTTGCGCTACTTTGTTCCGATGAGGTGTGTAAGACAGCCGGTAAAATGACTAGCTAATGAAGTATTCTGTCTAAGGCTTCTATGTTGACAACTACATAGTATAAAACAAAGTCACTTTCCGCTGTCCGTCTGTCCCTATGTAGGTATGCTTAGATCTTTTAACTACGCAACGGATTTTGATGCGGTTTTTTTAATAGATAGTGATTAGAGAGGAAGGTTTAAGGTCTTTTCATTCTTATCTGTCCTATTAAAGAAAATTCTAACCTCAAAACGTCTCATTTACATATGTTAACTTTTAACTATTTCATCGTACCTAAATAAAGGAACTGGAAATAAAATATCAGCAAAATTTTGTACAAAATATTGCCTCAGGTTTATTTGATAACATAATATACCTTATTCTTTACAAAAAATTGTACATTGAGGTTAGAATTTTGTTGACAGTAAAGAATGAAAAGACCTTACATTATTATGTATAATAAATACGCAGACGAAGTCGCAGGTAGAAGCTTAGAAGCTATAGTGACTAATATATAACTATGTAATTTAAGTTTTTTTTATAAGGATTCTTATCCTTCCAAATGATTCAAAGAATATTGAAGTTATTGGCAGAGAAACTAAAATAGCGATAATGTTTTTTATACTTTTCGTAGTAATGTGTTATTTTCCCTGCAAAATGTAAAACTTTCAATGGGAGTCCCAGAAATAAATCGAATAAATTAAATTGCAATAAAATATAACTTTTCGGCTCCTTTGAATGTTTACCTGCTTGGAAAAAATCTATTTGCAAAAGATAAAGGCTTTTTCAAAGGGTTACTTTATACGTATCACGGGCTGTTAAGAAGTGAAGTTGTTGAAGCAGCAAGGGTTTAGGTTTATCCCTTTTTCAAAAGAAAGCGATTTAACTGATTTTGCAGTGTTTAGATATTAATATTTATATTTTAAATCATTTACGGAAAAATCATGTCGAACGATATAGACGTAATATGGATATGACTACAATTGGTTTAAAAAAATTAACATGATGATGATGAATGTGGATGAAGCGAAAGAGGTATGTCAGGATCGTAGCAAGTGGAACAAAGTAGTCTCTTCCTACCCCTGTGGGAAAGAGGCGTGACGATATGTATGTATGGTTTAAAAAAATTAACATAATTGAAAAATAGTTATATAATTTTATTGTTGCAGTAAATAATCGTAATCTTATTTTATTACATATTTTCAGTGCATTCCTTGTTTCACTATCCATTAATAAGGAGAAAATGGCTTCTCCACATCTACAGATGTAAGAGGTGCGTATTCAATATGTGATACTTCACCAGTGATGCTTAAAAAAGAGCTTAGAACTGCATACATTTTCGTATATATAAATATTACTCGAAGTTTAATGAGTCTTATCTATTTTATGATTTCATCACCATAGTGCATCCATCATCCGCCCTTTAACCATTATCATTATCCTCGTTCTCCAGCGTATATACGTCCCACTGCGGGGCAGAGGCCTCCTCTCAAAATTAGAGGACTTGGGCAATAGTTCCCACGCGGATTGCCCAGAGCGGATTGGGAATTTCACACACAATATTGAATTGCTTCGTAGATGTGTGCAGATTCGGGTTTAATTTTTTTCCACCGACTCTAGTCTTGGGGCAGTTTGAGTCACCTCCCATCCTCAGTATATCCCTGCTCCACGGAACGACGCCGACAATATGCTCAAACAATATTAAGAACAGCTGAAACTTTCGCAATATTAAAACTGAATCTAGCTGCAACACGTCCCACGCGACACATCAGCAACTTTACGTGCACGGATGTTACATCTCAGTGTAATGGTGCCATTAAGCCGCTCTAATGTCTGCATCGCACGCATTGCTCGCTCCACTGTGCAGTAATGGATTTTGATTGTTCTCAAGAGAAGGGTTTGTTATTGTAAACAAAAATTAAGTTACTTTTCCTTGTGTGAATCGATGAAGCCTTAAGGCCGGCGTACACCAAATGCGTGCTGCGTGACACGCACACGCACCAGTTGTAATGTATAATGTACTAGCTTCGCACGGTATATTATGCATGTATTATACACGTAAACCTTCCTCTTGATTCACTCTATCTATTAAAAATCCGCATCAAAATTAGCGCGTAGTTTTATAGATTTAAGCATACATAGGGACATAGGGACAGAGAAAGCGACTTTGTTTTATACTATGATAAAACTATGAGATAGATGCCAGTCCAGATGCGTGGTAACGCGCGTGCTTACGCCACGCATCTGGTCTGATATCTATCTCACCACAATCCTGCGAAATACACTAAAGCGAATCTTTACCTCTACAAATTGTACCTACTTATCAAAACTTTACCAGTTAGCAAAACACAAATGCATAAATTGCCATCTCAAAAGCCAATGTCCCTTCGAGGTACAACTAAATAGGTCAAAGCGGTACAGAAAACAGATCGCAGCCCCATCTTTCCCTAGCTTAAGTCTAAACCGTTTATCGGATACATGATAGAGCAGCGTCATAAAATAAGCAGTATTCATTTGTAAGGATATATTTTGAATCCCTATAATGGCTGTCGAGATCCCCCGTAGTCAAATTTGAAGAGTCGTCCCACTCTAGACTATCTAAATATCTTAAGCTCGGTTAATGGCTCCAGCTAAAGGCATAATGCGCACTTTGAATTTGCTTAACAGCGATGCGACTGTAAAAGTTTTATGAGGAAATAACGTGATTGCTTTTACTAGTTTTTGTTTAACTGCCACTGTTTGTATGTAGGTAAGTTTCGTTTTTACTATAAACAAAAAAGTATTTCAGGTGTGCCGGACGGGATTTGAACGCGCGGTTCTAAGTTCTATGGACCAAGTGTCCTAATAGCTGGACCACCGAGACCCGCGACCAATCATCCGAAAAACTTAAACGCTTGTGTACGCCATGAGTTTGTAAGTAAGTTGTCCGCTTGCGCAAACCATTTTTCGACCAATTGCAGTGGTCGGATTGACTTGAAATTTAGTATACATCCTGTAAATATGAAGACAATGCGAGTACCTTTTGGTAAATAATACAAAGAGCAAAAAAGTTTGTGTTTAAATGAATTTACGTTGCCAGGTAATCCCCCTTAAATATTATTTTTATTTTATTTTTAGTACCTATTTGTTATTATTGTGGCAATAAAAATACAACATCTGTAAAAATTTTAACCTCCTTGCTATTACGGTTCACGAGATACAGCAAAAAATTACTCTCTTGTATGGGTGCCTCCTTAATTATTCTTACGGTTCTTGAGATCTAGCTCGGCGAGTGGTTGACATGAAAAAGGGCTAAAATATCACGTTTTTCGTATGGGAGCCCCCCTTAATTATTATTATTATTTTGTTTTTAGTATTTGTTGTTATAGCGGCAACAGAAATTCACAATGTGTGAAAATTTCAACTGTCTAGCTATAATAACGGTTTTTGAGATACAGCCTGGTGACAGACGGACGAACGGACGGACGGACAGCGAAGTCTTAGTAATAGGGTCCCGTTTTTACCCTTTGGGTACGGAACCCTAAAAACGACGGACAGAACACTTGAAACAAAACACTCAATGCACCTTCACCAGCAAAATAATGAATTCCTTTGCTTCGTTTTTTGTAGGGCGTCTCTTGAGTTTATGAAAATTGTCTTTTGAGAGGCAATGAATTTGATGATAAAAAGAAACGAACTGAGGAATATTACAGTCATGCGCTTATATTGAAGATTTTGTTTGTGTCATTTGAATTGTTCTTATTTCTGTTGAAATTATTTGGCATGGTTAGCTTAGAAAGAAAGAAAGAAAGAAAACATTTATTCATGATAACATTACAAAGACAAAAGTAGAAAAGAAGCAAAAAAACATAAGAACATGCATCATGAAATGGTCCTATCTCAGCATAATGCTGGTCTTGCAGCCAGCGCTGGTCTTCCGATGGGACCAGTTTAGCACTTAGGAACAAACTCATTTATCCTACTAATATTTATAAAATGCGAAACTTTGTGACGATGTGAGTGAGTGAGTGTGTATGTTTGTTCCTTCTTCATGCTAAAACGACTGGACGGATTTTGATAAAATTTGGAACGAAGATAGCTGGTACCCCAGAATAAAACATAGGCAACTTTTTATCACGGAAAATTGCATAGTTCTCGGGGGAAAGCCCTAAACATGTCAATTGCTAATTCTACTCAGACGAAGTTGCGGGCAAAAGCTAGTCTAGAATAAGGTACTCTAGTACCTTGAAATTAACGCTTAACCTTCGTCGTGTCATATGCTAAGTTCCCTTGTTCAATTTCCCTTGCAAAATACGATTTGATTTGTAACTGGTCGCCTTCCGTTGTACCTTGAAATGGTAAGGTTGGAATAATTTACACGTGTCGTGATATACGCATGATACATGTTAGGATCTGATATGTTTACATTTATAATTACCTAATTAAAGGATTACTTTGCTAATATAAAGTTATGTAGGTATATTGTCCATGGTTACTTTCAATCATGGAGGTAAATAAGGGAGAAAGAAATGTTTTTTGATGCATAGAGCTAAATTAAAGCTATTAGAGTAAACACAGGCTATCTGAACATACAAAGTGACATTATAAAGTGAATTGCGATGTAGGTAGTACCTTACCAGCGTTAATGTTTATCCACAGTTTATTTTTTCCATTAACGATTTTTCTATGCTTTCAATTCGCAGCTCACAAAAACAAGATTAAATGAATTACTTCGTGAAATATTTTATCTATAATATATTACTCTTGGATGAAGTACATTCATAAAACATTTTTCGTAATCACGTCTAAGATGATTTCCGAAAAGAGAACCTAAAAAGCGATTTCTGTGTATTATACTGAGTAGGTTTCCTTTTAATGTGACTTATTGCCTTGGAAACATAAATAATTTCATGAGACCAATTGGCAAAAGCAATTTCTAAAAGGGAACGTATCAGCTAACGACCCTTTTATACGTCAAATAACAAGATATCTTTAGGACAACATTCAAGCGAACTATTAATATTATGGAAAGAAATTGCTTTCTTAATCGTCTCGACGGACATTAAGGTTCAGGGGTCTTTATCCTGATCTGTTTGTTTTTTGGTGTTCACTGAATTAAAGTAATTAAGGGAGTTTCCATGATGATTCTTCCTTTTCCCCCTACAAGAGCGTTCCACTCAGGAATCCACTTGACATTCGTGACATCGTAAAAATTAATTAAAAACTTTGTATGTTTTTGAGTAACTTGTATCCACTTAGATGATGACAAAACGAGAAGGTTATATGAAAATTTCAAGCAAGTACACACAGACACAGGACAGATCAAATAAAGACCTATGTCGACGGTCCTTTGCACGAATGTAGGTTCGTGTAGAATAGCGTCGCATTTTAAAGCAGGCCACAGAATCAGCGTGACGGCAACGACCACTCTGGCAAAAGTGTAACGCCAAAAAAGAAGAACACAAGACTGTCACATTAAAAATCAAGAAGTAAATTTCTTGATTAATTTGATATTTCATATCATTTGAATGGGTGCGTCCCACGAGATATAACTACAAAATATCTAATTTCATAATAATAACGTTCACAAGATATAATGAACGTTAGCTATAACAGCAAAAAGTATAATTTTTTAACGTATAAGGCTTAAATTATATAACGTTATTTTTATATAACTTCAATTTGTATAAGATTTATATGGCCTAATTTCTTTTAACATAACAAACATTTAACCTAACTGACACAGCTGCAAGACATTGTTTAATTTTCGGCGAGCGAGCGAAGCGAGCGAGCAAGACGGTACGGAGCGGAAGCGACTCGGATAGGTTAGGTTCAAAGGTGTTAGTTTTTTTTTTATAACCACCTAGAAAACCCCCTAACCACATAGTAAATTCAATAAACAACTGTGCATTAAGCTTTTTGATGTTAGCTGTTATGAACATTATATGCTTTGATCGTTATTTCAATTGATATTATATATAAACAACGTTATACCTTACAAAATTAGATATTTTAAGATTATAATTTTCGTTCATTATATCCAGTAAACGTTATACTAAACGATTTTATATAAAGTGAGCGTATATATTATGAACATTAGATAATAAGTTGTTATATCTCGTATTACTTACCCCATTTGAAGAGCGCCTTCTCTCGTCCCTGGTGAGCAGTACATGTTCCGCGGGAGTTTGTAATTGTGTCGTACAGACACATTATTCGAACAGATGACGCTTAGCGACAAATATTCGCATAGTAACAAGGTCACGTGACAGTTGGTAACAGAATAGAAAAATTCGGCGGCTTACTCATCTGCTATGGGTGGTGTAGGGGTATAGCACGCGTCACGGAATGACGAGGACCCGGGTTCGATTCCCGGCCATAACTTTACTTTTCAGATTTTTCGTTGTGTTCTAATTTTCAGTGTCGTTTAGAAATTCAAGACTGTCACATTTAGCAGAACTAATTATAATTATGTGTCCTGCCTCTCTTTATTTCCTGTTTCTATCCTACCATCACCGCATGGGCCAACCACGTGGCTGGCATCAATCTAGTGGCACCTGGCTCGTCACAACGCAGTCAGTCCTGGCTTCCACAACAACAATGCACGTTCCAAAACACAGTATAGTGTTTTGGATCCTGTCAACTGGTTTCGAAAATAAAGCAGCTGAAGAAAAACGTATGTTGTATCTACATCAAAGTTTTAGACCTTAGAGTTGTGTTAAATTGTTAAATACATTTGAATGTAACTCTTGGCTAAAACAAATTACGTACTATCCACGATTGGCGTCAGATCGGCTGGTTCGCCTCCACTGAACACGTCCGGTTTAACCTATTTTACTTAATTTATTTTCTAGAAACGCAATTTCAAGCTACACCAAAAGCTCACTTGCATTGCAATTGCGGTCTGGAAACTTGCGTCTCTTTCGCACTCGCATAATGGTTAGAAAGAGATGTGATTTATGATCACGGCTGAAGTTAACTACAGCAGCAGCATTTTTTGGTTACCCAGTTAAGAGGCTGACAACACCTAATTTTGTTGAAATTGATGTTATTTAAACACTTTTTTAAGAAAAACTGCACACAAAAAAAATACAAACAAATATAATGTTTTTTTTCATCATATTTCAAACACGCTAGACGGGCTCGATACATAATTGAACAAAATCGGCTCGATAGAAAATAATTGCAAAGATTGGTCTTAAAATCATCATTAAACGGTTCTATGTCTTTATTTTTTCGACGTATGGGTCTGCAATTAAAAACATGAAGTCAACATATTCATACCTAAACGGCTAACGAGTCATATTTCACAAATAATCCATACTTTTGTTTATTTCTTATGATTTGTGTCTTATTTGCAAGATTTTAGACGCGCGCCAAGCTGCCGGAATAGTTTCTTCTCTTTCACTAACAGGCACGTGAACCGTATGTGTGAAGAGTGGCGCTGTTCCAGGTCATTTGCTGTTGACAGCGCCTTAACACTACGCCTGGTCTCATGCACGTGAGCGTAAATAGCTCAGTTACGATGAGGAGCAAAAATAATGAGTCATTTGACATACAAAGTTGTAAGAGAATTGACCCGTTATTATTGCTCATCAGTAGGTATAATTAATTCAAAAAGCCGTGGTAGCCTAGTGGTTTGACCTGTGGCCTCTCAAGCAGAGCGTCGTGGGTTCAAATCCCGGGCTCGCACCTCTGAGTTTTTCGGAATTTATGTGCGAAAATTACATTTGTAATTTGCCATGAGCTTTTCGGTGAAGGAAAACATCGCGAGGAAACCTGCACACATCTGCGAAGAAATTCAATGGTGTGTGTTAAGTTCCCAATCCGCAATGGGCGCGCGTGGGAACTATAGCCCAAACCCTCCAATACACGGAGGAGGCCTATGCCATGAGGCATGCTGAATTACGCGACAATTTAATACCTAAATAAACGACATTAACAACAACAACAACATGTACTTACTGAAATTGTAGCGAATTCGGATTAAAAAGGCTTATAAATAAAAAGGTATAATGTGCTTGGTGAAATTGGGTTGCATCTGTGTACGTATTTATAACTTCACGCACCCAGTTAAGAGTAGTTTAAACGCTTCACTTTACCGTTCGAAGAAATCCGCCTTTACTTGACCAAGTATAATCCGAGCGCTAGATCTTCATATTAAAGGGGTATATCCGATGACCTAGATTCTTCACGTAGGAAATTTTATCACTATTACACATACTATGTACACTACCACACAAACAGTATTTTGTAAACAGCTATAACTAGAAATAAAACACGTATTTGTCATTTGCGAAGCATTCATCATAACAACCACTCACTCATCCTGAAAACCTTATCGTATGTGCCACATCGATTTAACCTCAAGTTCAAACTCTCTGCGATACGAAATAGGATAGGAAATCCATTGCATTCCCCCGTGTGCTTGACCGTGCGAGCTCAGGAATTGGGTCGACTGAAAAGCAACGGCCGTATAGTGTCTGATACAATATTGTGAACAATGTCGTCGCCTTTAGTGCTACGTATATCTTCCAGTAAGTATTGAGGTTCTCGAGAGCGCTTTATACACCTCATTTCATAAAGTATTGAAGAGTAATCGCAAAAATAGGAGCAATAACAAGTTGCAGTGGACAAATGTGTTGCGTAGTAAAGTAACTACATTCAGGATATATTACAATGGAGTTTATCCATCCTGCGTGTAGTTAGGAACTACTCTACATTCTAAAACGAAATAACATTCACCATACGCAAATAAATAAATAAACAATTTTATGCCAAAATGTAGGTACATCATTTTGTAAAAGAGCTGGTATACTGCATGAACTACGATACCATAGGCAGAAAACACACACACACACACACACACACACACACACACACACACACACACACACACACACACACACACACGCGCGCACACGCACGCACGCACGCACGCACGCACGCACGCACGCACGCACGCATCGCGCACGCGCACACACACACACACACACACACACACACACACACACACATAGCATCGACGTCAAACTTACAACACCTCTCTTTTTGTCAACTTTTAATGAACCGACTTGTCCCTAATAAAATCATTCAAAACCAAATGGCAAAGGAAACAAAACAAAAGCTATCACGTCGAAAACTAATACATTTAATGGCGATCCCGAAACACGCTAACACTTCAATAATACAGAGGCTTACGTCCACATTCCGGGCTACAACCGGTAATACTAGGCGGGATTGTGTTTGGTCCCTCATGTCATCATATAAGGCTGATGATACGAACCAGGTACCGAGTATCTACTAGAAAATTTAGGACAAGATAACACGTTGCCGCTATCAATAAAACAGTAGATATATATAGGTGTAAAACTTAAGTAAATGACCTGTTGTATGTGTGAGTAATGTGTGCGAATAGATAAATTGACGTTCCAAATTAGAAAAATGACTTAAGTCCCATATCAGTTCTGTACACTACTTCATACAACAGGTCTTTTGCTTAAGTTTTTGCCATGCTGATGCAGGCTGATGACAGAGTGCAAGAGGGTGGCTGAAGGCCAGATGCCTGAGAGCTCTATACGTTAAAAGTAATTTAATTTCATATGTTTAGTAGATAGTAATAAATATAGCTATTTTGTGTTAATCTGTAAGTTTGTGCCGTTTTGGCTTTAGCTGTTAAGGTGCAAATTTGTCATGAATGAATAAATAAATAAATAAATGCTCCTGTCTGTGTTCCCACCACTTACTTTAAGTAGTTCCAATTAATTACTGTATCTAAATGGGTTGTATGGTAAGATTTTCTTTAAAGCGATAAAACTGCCTATTGGCCGTTAGTAGTGTATAATTGGGGGACCTGGATCAAACGAGATCCAGGATCCCCCAATCATACGTTATATTGATTACTGATCATGAATCAATACATTAATATATGTCAATCGAATTATCTGTTGAGCATATAATTACAGTACAATCCGATAATCAAGTGCTAGTTCAATCAAAAACTACTTCAATTAAATTCTAGTTCTAATACACTCTGAGCCAGAACCGCCACAAACACCCTCGATCACAAATACTAGTCTTGCTTTATTTACGAACTTTGAATAGTGAAATAAAATGCACTGATATTTATAATTAAAATCATTTATTTAATTATGAATAAGGTTGTTACATTCTATGTACCACCGTCTAATACACTTTACATTTGTTAAAGCACATCTTTTTTTTTTATGTTTAATACATCTAAAATACAGATCGCCAACATCACTAAACATTTTATGCAATTCTTCAAAGTCTGGACACCCCATTTCTTCTACATCAATAATATCACAATTAGAACTTATTTCTTTTACCCACTTAACTTTTTCAGAACCTCTCACTAAAATGGTCTTATTTTTTAACAAATACTCCGCATATCCTTTGAAATCTGGATAGTCAATATTTCCTTCACTCCATGTTATGCCATAGTTTTTCCTAGTGCACTGCACCTGTTTTCGTTCTTCATCTGTTAACTTAGAATACGGGTACGGCGATTTTATTAAACTATTTTGCGCATAATTTTCTGCAGCGAAGGCAAATTCCTTTATTATAAAATTATTCTCCTTCACCTTGAAGCCTTGCACGTCGACTATGTAAGTATTTGAATTCATGATACTTTCTTCGCAAACAAGAAGCAGTTCTACACGATAACGGTTGGGATACTACTGATTGAAGCCTAGCGTATTGTTTGTATAAATAAATAAAGCACTAACTAGGCGACCGAGCTTTAGCTTACATTGTAAAACAGCGCTCCTCGTTTTCAATCACACAATGTTAATGCTCAGATTCATTAGCTTTTGCTCTGTCGAACAAAATCGCAGAAATGTTCTTGGACACACCAGATACGGATTGATGTTTTCCAGATTCACAACCTTGAAGCCTTGTACGTCAATTATGTAAGTATTTGAATTCATATTAGTTTCTTCGAAAACAAGAAGCAGTTCTAGACTATGACGGTTGTGATACGACTGTTGAAGTGTAGCGTATTGTTCGTATAATAAACGATAATTATTATGCTCGAATTTCGCAGACGGTAATCAAATCAAATTATATCTTTAGGTTTATTCCTAACTTTAGGAAGAAAGTAAACAAGGATTAAGTATACATGATTTATTTATAAAACATACATTTTTAAAGGTACAAACATTAAAATCAAAATGTTTATTATTATACACAGTGAATAAATAGAACACCATCATATCCTTCACAACACTACTATTTCTATTTATAACATGCTCAGGTTTCTATAACCACTCAGCGTAATGATTTAGAAACTTCCAATTAGATTGGTAGCAAGTCTATATAACATTTATCTATTCTAATTACTCGAGCTGCTACTTGTAATCCCGTGTAAAAGATTCGCGAGCGTTTAGTTTTATAATAACTCTGAGTTATTAGCACACCAGAATAGTGCTCAGCGTTTAATATTTTGACATCATGACGACCATGAAGCTGACATTTATCAATGATAACCTCAACGATATCTCCTTTGTTGATATTCATTTTGATTATATACTTATTATAAAATATATACGTTGACAAATATCAGTATTAAACAAATATATAATATGATTGTTGATTTATTTACTTAAAAATATTATTATCTACACACCACTTATTTAAACAAGATACATTTTTAAAAGCACATGTTTTGGTATGGTAAATACAATTATAAATGTCGGAAGAAATCGAATATTTCTCACTAAGTGTTTTTAAATTAGGACAATTAAAGTCTTCTAAATTGTAAACATTGTCACTTTCTATTATCTTCTTTAACCAGACCACTTTTTCAGTACCTTTTGTATAAATACGTCTATTTTTACAAAAGTTTAATATCAAACTCTTATAGTCGAAGTATGGCACATACCCCTCATTCCATAATATTCCTCTGTTTCTCTCTATCCATGAGGCTTGCAACCGTTCTTTCTTAGTTAAATTATAAAAAGGATAAGGTGGTTTAATCAACAACACAATGACACCTTTTTTGCAAATAATTGCTATTTCTTTAGGTATAAATGTATTGTTTTCGTTTTTAAAACCTTGAACATCCATAATCACATTCATGATAATTTTCGCACTATATTACTCAAGGGTTTATACTCGATTAGACGATCATTTATGATTAGACAGTACGCTGTTGTATTGTCAGGTATATCTTCTGAAGACTCGATTTCTAAACGGACATCAACCGGTCCTGTTTTCAACGAATCATTTTGTCGTGAACAATCAATAACGAACAGTAGGGCTTTTTTCCCGAATGTATTTAAATCAAGCAGGGGATCGATTCCGGTGTTGTAATACGACTGACGAAAGTTAACATACATTTCGTATAATATACTATACTTATCTTCATTAAATTTTAAATTAAGTGAATCATAAGGAAAGTACTGTGAATTTAAAAACAACTTGACATTTGTTATGTTACAATGATCAAATTCTGATGAACTCTTCGTTCGATTCAGTTTTCTATCAGTTTGAACACCGAATATAACATATCTCGGTTTTTCTAACTGAGAAGCAGTTTTGACAGACCACGAGTGTTTTGTTGCTTTAGGTAAAAGCGGATATTCATATAAATCCCAATTTCGGAAAGCTAGTTGTATTGCTCGATCTTTTTCCAAGTGCTTAAGCAGCAATAATCTATTGCGATCCGAAACTTTAACATGAGGGATACGCCACTGAACCTTATGTATGTCTATTTCTATAGTATCATTTGTATCAGTTATAACACTATTCAAAACGGAATTGTTTCTATGAAGTATAAGTTCATGTCTACAATTGGCGACAATTTTGTTATAATCTTCTGCAAACCCTAACACTTTATTAAGCGGTATAATAACAGAAAAATTATCCCCTTTTTTCGCACTTCCGTTTAAATTCCACCCCCACAATGCTGAACTTTTACTTTCGCCTACGTTCATTGAGATAAGAGATTTAATCGTAGTTGTGATTCCAGCATTTTTAACATGATCTATTT